>CM034152.1:578501181-579153678 GCA_019776745.2 Taxus chinensis
TAAATGAAAGAAATGTGATGAAAATGATATGAATGATAAATTTTCTCATTCAAGTGAAGTAAAAATACTACATAGATGCAACAATCTGTATATTTCAAGAGATCAATCTCGAATAATAAGTTAACCACATTAGAAAGAACCTTTTTGGTTTGAAGAGAATTCTAGACACCATGATATTTTATATGAGTTACTCAATAAACACTTAATAAATTTGTTTCCTAGTCCTTATTAATCCCTATATAGGATAAAAACACTCAAAAGAAATCCATTTTACAATTATCATGGAGTTAACAAACATCGTGACAGTGATTGTTATGCTTATACAATGAAAAATCCAACACTTAAGCATAAGGGGTTTATTCCTATGATACATGATATTCTAATAGATATCATATGTATCATCTCAAGTCCCTAAATCAAAATGGGTTTCAAATTTAATACATCTATATCAAACGAGTATAATTTAATACTAAAGTGACACAACGTCATATATGAAAGCAATACATCCTTTCAAAGATCCAATATCAGTGAAATAATTAAATCATACTAGTGTGCAAATGGAAAAGGAAAAAACACCACAAGATTAAGAGAAAAATTCCAATAAAATAATATAAATGGAATGAGATATCACACATGGCTAAAGAGAAAATAGAAAATACATAAGCACCCAATGGGGGAAACATGAATAAAAAAATTCACAGATGGTACCGATTTATCATTACTAACCCATTTTGAAGAACATGATAACATTAATATTGCTTACTCTAATAGTGATGATGAAGAACATGTGTGCATGTTAAGATCCCATCCTAGTGAACTTGATAAATTTAATATTGATGACGGTGATGGTGAAAAAATTGATATACTAGAAGTGAGCCTTAAATGAAGTGACCATTCCCCTCTTTAATGGGTGATGATTCTTTGCTTATCCATAATGGCCTTGAGGCTTACCAAATTTATCGTTCTAAAATTATCACTCAGACTAGTTGGGATCTTCCTAATATTATGGATTCATAACATAAATATAGATTTGTTCTCACTATTTATACAAATATAGTTCTTTGGTAAATGCTTCCTCTAATGCCTCTCTATCTAGTGGCTTTGTCATGTTACTTTATCAATTGTCACCTGATACTCTATCATTTTTATATTCACTAACAAATAATACCTTCTCCAAATGCCTAGGAAAATTTAAGGATTTCCTTTTTTTTTATTTCTTAAGAATAGGTTTACTCACACTACACATGCTCCTATTTACTATGATAAAGGTGACACTTCCATTGTTTTGTCTAATACTTATGATGCTATCCATATCATCACATGTTATGCGCAAGTCAACAATAATATCAAACCAATTCAAGCACAAGGATTCTTATGTGAAAATTAAATTCACTATAACTAAATTCAATATTAGGGGATCCAATAATCCAATCAAAAATATTAATTCAAGTCTGGTATACATAATATTTATAATTGATCTATCTCTTTTTGGTTTTCTATCGCACATACTTTGAATAATATGTAGTTTATACCTTATTATCCTTATTATACTATGACATATTTGAGGCCTACACCTTCTTCACCTTATGTGTATTTCCTACTTCTTTATGAGGCTCTTATTGTGTAGATCATGTGCTACCCATTTCCTATACATAGCTATTTTAAAACAATTCAAGAATGTATTCAAACAATCACATAATACACAACAATCAATGTTGGCAAAATTACAAAATCAAGATCTATTCGTGACTTGATTAGATAGCTTGTTACTTTATACATGTTGTTTATCACATTGGTTTGATGGATACTATACCTTTATATATGCTCTTTACACATGTGTTCATGAGGTATATTGAGATTGATACAAGGCACACACAAGTTAATACACGATGATATATTCCAGTTTGGTCCCTTCCTACTAACACTGCTATTTAGAAGATTCTACTACACTATACAAGTGATTTTGTTTCATTATAGTTACTTTCCACTTACTCATTACACTTGATTACATACATCATGTATAAGATATATTTTTATCTAGTAGGCCTAACATATGTGTCTTATGACAACGCTAACCCTATCTTGCTATATATGTTTTTACTATCACTCTTGCTACACTTTCTTATTACATCGATTTCATTACTTGCTTATGTGGATTAATTTATTGTTTCGACTACTTCATTGTTTGACTATTTGGATTTTTACTACTTAATTACTTATTAGATACCTCATGAGTGCCTTGATTGTCTATGATACTGTGGGTGTCCCATATTTGTGGATATATGCTTATCTTATGTGTATAAACTTTTTTATTTGTATGTGGCCTATAGTTCCTTCTATTTCAGTTTTATTATGACACCATGGGTATCCCATGCTTGCAGATTTATGCCTTCATGTGACTATGTTTCTATATTGCTTCTAACGTTAACTTTATTATCTCCTTCCTTATTATTTTTCTACTTCTAAATACACATATCATGGATAAAAACACTCAAAAGAAATCCATTTTACAATTATCATGGAGTTAACAAACATCGTGACAGTGATTGTTATGCTTTACAATGAAAAATCCAACAACTTAAGCATAAGGGTTTATTTCCTATGATACATGATATTCTAATAGATATCATATGTATTCATCTCAAGTCCCTAAATCAAAATGGGTTTCAAATTTAATACATCTATATCAAACGAGTATAATTTAATACTAAATGACACAACGTCATATATGAAAGCAATACATCCTTTCAAAGATCCAATATCAATGAAATAATTAAATCATACTAGTGTGCAAATGGAAAAGGAAAAAACACCACAAGATTAAGAGAAAAATTCCAATAAAATAATATAAATGGAATGAGATATCACACATGGCTAAAGAGAAAATAGAAAATACATAAGCACCCAATGGGGGAAACATGAATAAAAAAATTCACAGATGGTACCGATTTATCATTACTAACCCATTTTGAAGAACATGATAACATTAATATGCTTACTCTAATAGTGATGATGAAGAACATGTGTGCATGTTAAGATCCCATCCTAGTGAACTTGATAAATTTAATATTGATGACGGTGATGGTGAAAAAATTGATATACTAGAAGTGAGCCTTAAATGAAGTGACCATTCCCCTCTTTAATGGTGATGATTCTTTGCTTATCCATAATGGCCTTGAGGCTTACCAAATTTATCGTTCTAAAATTATCACTCAGACTAGTTGGGATCTTCCTAATATTATGGATTCATAACATAAATATAGATTTGTTCTCACTATTTATACAAATATAGTTCTTTGGTAAATGCTTCCTCTAATGTCTCTCTATCTAGTGGCTTTGTCATGTTACTTTATCAATTGTCACCTGATACTCTATCATTTTTTATATTCACTAACAAATAATACCTTCTCCAAATGCCTAGGAAAATTTAAGGATTTCCTTTTTTTTTATTTCTTAAGAATAGGTTTACTCACACTACACATGCTCCTATTTACTATGATAAAGGTGACACTTCCATTGTTTTGTCTAATACTTATGATGCTATCCATAATCATCACATGTTATGCGCAAGTCAACAATAATATCAAACCAATTCAAGCACAATGATTCTTATGTGAAAATTAAATTCACTATAAACTAAATTCAATATTAGGGGATCCAATAATCCAATCAAAAATATTAATTCAAGTCTGGTATACATAATATTTATAATTGATCTATCTCTTTTTGGTTTTCTATCGCACATACTTTGAATAATATGTAGTTTATACCTTATTATCCTTATTATACTATGACATATTTGAGGCCTACACCTTCTTCACCTTATGTGTATTTCCTACTTCTTTATGAGGCTCTTATTGTGTAGATCATGTGCTACCCATTTCCTATACATAGCTATTTTAAAACAATTCAAGAATGTATTCAAACAATCACATAATACACAAACAATCAAATGTTGGCAAAAATTACAAAATCAAGATCTATTCGTGACTTGATTAGATAGCTTGTTACTTTATACATGTTGTTTATCACATTGGTTTGATGGATACTATACCTTTATATATGCTCTTTACACATGTGTTCATGAGGTATATTGAGATTGATACAAGGCACACACAAGTTAATACACGATGATATATTCCAGTTTGGTCCCTTCCTACTAACACTGCTATTTAGAAGATTCTACTACACTATACAAGTGATTTTGTTTCATTATAGTTACTTTCCACTTACTCATTACACTTGATTACATACATCATGTATAAGATATATTTTTATCTAGTAGGCCTAACATATGTGTCTTATGCAACGCTAACCCTATCTTGCTATATATGTTTTTACTATCACTCTTGGCTACACTTTCTTATTACATCGATTTCATTACTTGCTTATGTGGATTAATTTATTGTTTGACTACTTCATTGTTTGACTATTTGGATTTTTACTACTTAATTACTTATTAGATACCTCATGAGTGCCTTGATTGTCTTATGATACTGTGGGTGTCCCATATTTGTGGATATATGCTTATCTTATGTGTATACACTTTTTTATTTGTATGTGGCCTATAGTTCCTTCTATTTCAGTTTTATTATGACACCATGGGTATCCCATGCTTGCAGATTTATGCCTTCATGTGACTATGTTTCTATATTGCTTCTAACGTTAACTTTATTATCTCCTTCCTTATTATTTTTCTACTTCTAAATACACATATAATAGTGCTACCATTGCTTGTTGCATGTTGCCCATTTTCTATAATATTTCTCATATTTTCTTGGTTGAATATATTTACATTATTGTTTCGAATTCTATACCCATGTATTATTTCTGCTATTGCTTGTTGCATGTTGTGTATTGACCATTTTATTTGATATTCCTCATATTCATTTGATTGTATATCTCTATATTATTATTATTTTAATTCCATACACATGTATTATTGATAATATTGCTTGTTGTGTGTTGAATTTTGCTTACTTTGTGTGCCATGGTATCCACCATGTGTAAACCATTTTATAGGTACAAGTTCTCAACAATGGCCACCATTTTGATATCATATGTCATCCTACACAAATTATCAAACTCATCCAACTTGGGTACAAATATTTTATGTTGAGTCGTGTTCTCAAATTATTTATCACACTCACCTCAAAATAAGGGGCATCAATTAGGGAATATTCTACATCTACAACAAGTACATGCATACTAAAACAAACAAGAATAGGTTTTTATAGGGTAAAAATCCTCAAAAAAAGGAACACATACAAAAAAAAGTGGTAGGAATCAATTCAAGTTAAGACCGTAGTATGTTCTTAACCCTATTAGATTATGTTCCTAAACAAGGGGTAGAGTCTCAAAAAATTTAAACACTCTCATATTCTCCCATCTATTTAAAGATTTCTTATGCAAGTTTAAACAAAAATTATTTAGTTCAAATCATTATACATGGGGTCTGATTATTTCATTCCTTCTACTTTACATTACTCAGATAAAATTCCAAGAACATGGTTTTTGAGAATGGGCCTTCTTCTCCTATGCATTATTCTAGAATTTATACACTCACTCTTAGCTATACAACACTTACTGGGGGCATGGTATATCCATTCCCTTTCAAATGTGTGGTTTTAATTGCAAAATTGAACTTAGATCATTTGTAGCAGTGTGTTCCACAAGGCTGTGGAAGGTATCAAAGTGGATATGTTCTTTGTACGTTGTTCTTCCTCTCCTTTTAAAAATTCAAAAGGGAAGATATCAAGGCTAAAACATATTTTGATACATGGTATTCTCTCTCGGCAAGGTACTTTGGTTCCTCTCTCCTCTTCGATGTTGGGTTACATGCACTCAACACTCCAATTTCACCTTCGACACAATTGGGGATTGATAATCCCCAATCCCTTAGTACTTAGACAAAAACTCCAAATATCTAAAGTACCAAAATAATGGGAGAGATATCCTCCCTCTAAAAATATAATAGGTGTATTTCCACGTGTTTTTATTTCCTTTATGTTACTTTGTAAAACTTCAAATGTCTCAAAATTTACAAGCATTATTTATAATTTGAGTCATAATTTAGTTTCTATCATAGAAATTGCCTACACTATGTGTTGCAAGTTTCATCATGGAATATGCCAACAAAAATACCTTGGAATAAAACTATCAAGTGAATACAATGTGTTTGTACACACTCTGGTATGTTTTTCATTTAAGCATGCAATTTTCAATTACACACTTAAAGGAGGGGAAATGTAGATACTCAAATTTGATAACTTATCCTTTGGAAATGAAAAGTTTGGTTATGCTCCCTTATAAGAAAAATGATCACATTCTAAGTTCAATTAGTACATATTTGTATCTCTTTCTTGAAATTTTCATCTCAAAACTATGATTTTTGTCAACTCAATAATCATTAATTGAGAAAAGTATTAAATCAACTAGATACATCATTCCAAAATATTTAGTTTCACATCACAAATTCCTATCCAAAATCATATAGTTTGGTTAGGATAAGTTGTATATCCCTATAGGACTTGTATGTTCCCACCCCTTTATATCATATAACTCTAATTCCAATTTGAATATATTTATTATGTTGTTTCATCTTGTTAAGGTCATCCTTATCAGAATATTTCACCTACCAGAAAGCTTTATATATGCAATTCAATATCACTTTATAACTCACATGATAATTGTTCATAAGATCCTACTTTTATAACTATTCATTCCAAAATTCACTCAAGGCTATCATGCAACACCTTCCTACAGTAGGTGACACATTAATTAGATAAAGCCCGTACTAAAGGTTTGAAAGCACTCAACTAGGTCAAAGAGTCTATTTTCCTCCATTTCTAAGCATGTAAAGGTCATAGAGTCATGTCTTAGTAAGAGAAAACTCTCAATCCAAGATATTTTCAAAGGGTTTCAAAGGAGCAAATGGTTTAGTTCTATGTAGCTTAAGCACACCACATCACATTACTACTATGTTGGTTATAATATATACTATAGATTTATCCTTCTATCTTTATGTTCAGAGACACATGAGGGCAGCTCACAGGGGATTGATTTATATTGTACTCAAACTTACACACATGCAACTAGGAAAACTACTTGAGGGTTGATCCATAGATGAGGGCATGTAGTGAAACATCTAGATTAGTTGGGTCAGCTAAGTTGAACAACAATGGTATTCCAACCTCACCACACACATGATTTATCCTTGTATTATCTAATGCTTTGATGAAGGTAAATCTGCAATAAAGAAACTCAAAGGTGGCAATTGTTTTTTTCAAATGATTATAGTTTGTTTACTACACTCAAAGGGGAGCATTGGGGGTTAAATACAATTTTTTTTCCAAATTAAAGAACACAAGGGGTGGTAAATTTCTTATTCTACATGAAACATGGGGGGACTATCACACAAAATAGGTGCAACTACCTCAAAACTTAAAAAATTATCAGGGTAAGACTCCATTTTTTCCAATAAGGGGGACATTCGTATTCTATACTAAAATTCCATATCCAGTATTAAGAATGTACTACTTTAAATAGGTTTGTCATCAACCAATTGAAAACCATTGTAAAACTATCCAAATCTAGAAAATTGGTTCTCAATATGTACAATCATGATAGTATTAATGATCTCTTAGAAAAATTTGGTATTAGTGGTGCCTTTGGATCACACTTATCAGTAAAGTTGCAAGTTTGTTCTACTACATTCAATTCCTAATATAGATAATAAATGACGTTAGTTGTGCATCTATCCATATTAGAATCATATGGGAAATAATAAGGATACCTGTACATCCTAAATCCATTCACTTTGTTTACCCATCAGCACATGATTTCTACAGCATAAATGCTGAAATCTAGGATAATTAAAAAATCGGTGAATATGGCACCCATGTATAGGGATATTCCTGATTAAGAAAGTTTGATTGATGTACAACAAATACCATTTCATGTGATATTTATAAGTTTTACCATGTACCAATCTTCTCTACACTGTACTTGGTTACATGAATCTCTCATTTACTGGTTGTGTATATTAAGAGGATGAACTTCTTAGATGCACAGATGGATACTACATTGAAAGGAACATATATAGAGAGGTTTCACATATCAAACTGATGGTATATATATAAGTCCTAAACATTTTAGAGTGATATTCTTACTAATCCATTCTGGATGTCCCATAATTTGTGGCACTAATGCTAAAATGTGTGCATTACACTTTGTTTCTGTTAGGGTCATAACATCTATGTGGAGATGAATTATGTTACGATCGAAAACTAAACATCATGGGTGTTTCATGTTGGAGTATGAAGTCATAATTTTATTCACTTTAGTGCTTATATCAATGCCTCTAAGTATGTCAATATATAAATGAATCATAAGCAAGAAGACTAGACAATAACAACACTGTATTTTACTCTTTTATTGTTTTTATCTTTCCCATGCTTTTGTTATTTATTTTATGGTATGCCCACTTTACTTTTGGATACTAGATGACATGTGACCTAGATATGTATTGACCATTACATCTTCTAAGCATCTCGGAAACTACCAACCATTAGGGACAAGAGTTCCCCCGATGTTATTGTCCCCTTTAGGGTGCTTTTTCCCTCTTTTTTTTTTATATTTTGAATTGCCACATCATTTGGTGTCTTTTCTAGAGTCTCTTTTATCATTTTGGGTCGGCTTTATAGTTGTTAATGATGAAATTCAAACAAGGGAATCAGATATATACTTGACTTACTCACTACTATTAGGGGCTGGGGAATTGGGGACTAATACTTACTTTTGACTACTTGGAAAAAAAAAACAACATTCAAAGACTACATTTGGGAAACATAATTCATTTCATAGGAGAGGCTATTTCTAAATTCCATCTCACACCTTCATCTTAGGGAAAAGTATTTGTAGATCGCTATCTTGGCGAGACTTGAAAAAGGGTAACCTAGCTTCAAGGGACATAATTATAATCACACACTCATAAGAACTAAATAGAGTTTGAAATGTAGATCCTGACTTGATGCCTATCACATTTGGGTGATCGCCAAGGTCAGTTTGACTCAAACATATGCATTATTTGTTTCATCTAATGTTTTAGTGATCTTTTTGCATGTAGCTGGGGTTTGTTTTGAAGGAATGCATGTGATAAAAAAAACCTACACCAGATTTAAAGCATAAATAATGAAAGGAAGGAATAACGTCCAGACCCTAAAAATACTAGAAATCGAGTTGTTGTAGGACACTAGCACCCAGGGCAGTCTTATCCTCCTATGGGTGCTCATGTCCTCTTGTGGGTACTCCTATCCGAAGAAGTCCCAGATCCTAGTTTCTCAAACAGAGCATACACAGTTCAGATCCACCCTCCACATCTTGTTTCCTAACCTAGAATCATCCCAAATCTCTAGATACAAGCTAAGTCATTCATATCTCCTATCTTACTTACTTATTTGTACTTTGCATGATAGATCTTGTTTATTGCTATGATATTTCTTTTATCTTAGTCCTCTAATATAAGATTTAATTATGTTAAATCATTTGGTAAACTCGCTCCTTGCATGCCTAGTCTTGTATCTCTATATCTGTTAGGGCTAGTGTCTCTCATGAGTTTACCGCTGAAAATATTAACAACCTAAATAACTACTTTCTTGAGCATTCTAAAAATCCCAATTTCTTTCTTTTTTTTGTCAGTAAATAATCCTATTAGATCTCTACATTTTCCCCTCTAGATACCATCATTATTCCCACCATAACCAACACATTCTATTTGACTCTCCTCCCCTCTTATCAATGTGGGAGATTCTACTAGCCATATTCCCATTTATTCTACCAACACTCATCTTTCTTCTCTTATCCTTTCTCACATCCAACCTAGCACTTCTTCAGGCACCCATGCCTTAGATTTTTTTGTATCATTATTTGTAGGCTCAAATTCATCAATTGCAACAAGCTCCTTTTTCTTCTTCTCTATATCTTGGTTCTTCTCTTATTCTTCACAGTCCTCTTGCACTCAAGGTTTCTTCTAATGCAATTCCTCCCAATTTTGACTCACCTAAGTTTCCTCTTTTCAATGGTCATGGTGATCCTTAAGAGAATATTTGATCATTTCATGTTGCATATTTGGATTATTCTTGTGATGACACACTCTTAACCTTGTTCCCTAAGAGTTTATAGGAATATGCTTTATGATGGTTTTATGATTTTCCTTTGCATTCTGTTCGGTCCTTTTACTCCTCTTAAAAATATAGTTTTAGCTCATTTTTATATGAATATTGTCACAAACATATCATATGCACAAATGGCCAAACTGAGGCAAGGAACTAATGAACATCTTAGTGAGTATGTGTTACATTATAAGACTAATCTTTCTAAATTGAAAAATGTCTTCGCTGAATCTGAATTACAATATCTTCTCATCTGAAGCTTATTAACCTCCTTTGCAAGAATGTGTCCTATTTTATTCTTTTCACTCTTTTGATCAGCTGTGTCATACTTTGAAAATTTGTGAGATAAAGCTACTTTCTTTAGGAAGAATTAAATATGGTGCTAATATTTCCAATCAATCTACCAACAAGTTCCCAAAAAAAATTCCTTTCAAGGGAAAACCTATTGAGCATAAGTCTATTTTCAATGTTGTATCTCAACCAATGAAGCTCTAATTGCAACCTACATGTTGTATTTTTACTAAATTGCCATATCCAACGTGTATGTTGTTGCCTTGGCTGCTCGAAAGCAATCTGATTTCTCATCTAACTCCACTTGAGCTAGATATTAATACACCCCATGACAATAAATTTGATGAAAATGCACATTGTGATTACCATATATGTAATTTTCATTCTATTGATAGATGTTTCAAGCTTAGACATATAATCCAAGGCCTGATTTAAAATCATGACAGTGAACTATCTAAGTCTACTTTTTCTATTCCAAAATCTACCAGTGACATTGGAAAGCTTAAAATATTCAATGATCCTTTACCTAAGCATGAAATACCAACTTCAAAATCATCTTCAAATCATTCTTATCATGTTATTTCTCCTCCATCTTCAGATCATCCTCTTAGATTTATTTTTGGTACTCCTGATCTTCCTTCTCCTATCATCACTTTTACTCATGTTGATTTTCATGTCTCTTTTTCATCATATAGAATACACATTGATACTTTTGTTGGTCCTCATCTATTAACCATGTCATGATACATCCTACTTACAAGTGTAATGCATGTTCACTATCTTTCTTTCAAGCTATCAAATTTCCATTATCTCAAATGACCCTTCAGTCTCCTATTTCTCATGGGCATGTTACTCTTCTTATCACTACTAGGCCTCCACACTATCTCTATTTCATTATTTATTTTGTCTATGGTTGCACATTGTGACATAGTCTTAAGACTCCCTTGGTGTAGGGCTGCCAAAAGCTATACCATTCATAGTTCACTTGTGCCTTAAGTTTTTACATGACAGTCACATTATAACTATTCGAGGCATTCCACCATGGAATCCTTTATCATTGGAACCTATTACTACTACACCTTCAGTTGTTTCTATCACTAGTGCACTTATTTCTACATATACTCTTGATGGTCTCGTAGCTTTGGCACATCCTATTATTAGTGCTAATTTTACACATACACTTAAATATCCTCCAAATTTGACTTATGTTTCTCACTCATGACACATACAATGGTCTCTTATTCCACCTCATACGTATAGTTATATTCCTAGAGAACATATTACCCATGGTACATATAGGCCCATTTCTTGGTCTCTTTCTCTACATGCACTACCTCATGGCCATAGAGTCTTTGATCATGATCACATATTCACCTCACTTACACTAGTGGATAGTGGGCCCTTTCCCCTTACCCTCATTAGGTAGGTTACTACAACATTCACACAATGGGGGCATACTATTCCCATCCTCGCTACTTGATGACACAACTCTTGTTCTAGGTCCAAACACAAATGTTGAGGGTGCACTTACCTATATGGACCTAAATTTTCACACATACACTGGGGGAAACCTTCCCCCCCTCTCATAAATTCTCTATTCCATGTTCACATATTTACAAAAATAAAAAATACTAGCTTAGATCTTGATTGGATGTATTTTTTCTTGCTTATACTATTTTATGTTTTATGTTGTTTATCATGTTACCTTGATTCATAGTATGTTTTATATTTTTACATGCAAACAGGGGCATTCACATGGCAATCTTTAGGTGAATGTAGATTACTTACAGGTTCTTACACGATGCATGATGCTTGGCATTGTACCTTACCAATTCTACGGAGGCTCTTGGGGGCACATGCCTATTCATATTTTCTCTATATTCAGGTTCTATCACCACAAAATTTACCACTTTCATTCCTATTTCCAGCTGTATACATTGTGGCATACTACCAAATTTTATAACATGTTAATGGGTGCTTCATGTGTAGCATTTATCTTAAAGTCCTACTCCTAAGCATGGTTCTTTGATTTGATTATATATTGTCTTTTTGTCTCTTGATTGTCATTATTTGTGGGCTATGCCATATGTTCATTGCTTGTACTACCTTGAATGCTTGGATTGTCTTGTGATATCTTGAGTGGTGTTCCATGTATTCAACCAACTACTCGTGATGTATTTTGAAATGTTATTGTGTCTTGTGACATGTTTCTATTACATCATGTATGTTTGTGTGTGACTAAAACTTTTGGTTAGCCTTTTCCCCATTATTTTCATACGCCATGGTTGTTATCATGTGTATTCCCTATTCCCCTAGAATATTTCTATTTCAGATGTGCACATCAATATTAGCTTTCCTCATTTTTTCCACCTTCACCTTTGTTCATTTCATGCACTCCAAATGAGTGGGAAAAATCATCGGGTGACTATTTCACCATCTCAACAGTCCACAGACCATATATAGGTTGAAAAAAGTAAAATAAGGATAAAAAGAGCTAAGAAACATGTTCAAAATTAGACTTAAGCTGAAATTTAGTGTGGGACTAAAGTGCCCAACTAAGATAGGAATGCTAGGTGCTAGTGTCCCACAAGGGCGCTCCTGTCCTAGGAGCATAAATAGGAACATTAAAGGATAAACATGTTTCCAATGAAACTTTTCTCCAATTCTACCAGTACAAACTCAATTATAGATTGCAAACAATTACTAGACAAGAAAAAAATAAGTGGCAAGTTACAAGGGAACTAATTACTTTATTTATTCTCAAGATCACATAAGGAAGTGGCACCTAAGGCTTATGTAGGACATCGATATGTCTAGAATAATGTGTCACCTATGGCAAGTTTCAAATGGGTTTGTAATCATCTGTAATGTCACTTATATGTAGGGAAGTGTTACCAAATGTAGGTAAAGACCTATATCTCTCCCAATACTCTTCCCTTGGCGACATGGTGCCTAAATCCTTAGTTTAGCGACAAGATACTCAAATGTTCAGTTTTCTGACACGATGCCTAAATCCTCCATACAATTCCAACCATCTCTAAGGTAACAAAAATAGAAGAATGAATTATATCTCTCTTCTCACGGTGCATAGGTGTAATCTATCAGTGATTCACTTGTTTTCCAAAAAAAACATTTCTGTTTTCACATTTACTAAGTTAAAGTTAAATTTAATTTATAATTAGAATTTACTACACTTATCTTATTTTGTAGATCCTATCTTACTTTGACAAAAGACACCATATAAAAGGAACAAAGAACAATCTCGAGCACAAGATGCTCCAGAAATGGCAGCACCCAAGGAATAAATACAGGCATCAATTTCTACTGCATACACGAGGTCATCCCTAGGAGACTTATCCTCCTCTAGATTAAACAATGCACATTATATTGTTTCCATTTGACATGATATCAATTATAACCCTCATTCAGTACACTATTAGTTACAACTCTCTTCGGTTCTCCAAAAGGTGCATTCTTCTTATCTACTTTATGCTACCAAATATTCATACACCAACAAAAAGTGGGGGAAATTGTAGTCATGAAATCACACACTTTCTACTTACATCACACTTTTAAGTATATCATTAATATAGATGATTCCCTAAGCAAGAAGACTAGAAATTAACAACACTTATTTCACTCTTTAATTTATTTTATCTTTCCCACACTCTTGTTATTTTATTTTCTAGAATGAGCCCTTTACTCTTGGATACTAAACAACATGTGACCCAACATTGTATTGATTTTTACATCTTCTGATCATCCTAGACACTACCCCGCCCATTAAGAATAGGAGCACCCCAGGCACTACTATCCCCTTTGGACACTTTTTTTTCCTTTCCCTCCTTTTCTTGATTTTGAATTGCCATATCATTTGGTGTATTTTATAGAGTCTCTTTTATCACATTAGGTTGGATTTTCAATTGTTAATGACAAGATTCAAACAAGGGAATCATGTAAATGAATTAATCACTACTATTAGGGGTTGGGTAATTGGGGGCTAATACTTACTATTTATTAGTTGGACAAATGAGGAACATTAAAGGATTACATTTAGGCTACATAATTTACTTCATAGGAGGGGATATTTATAAATTCCATCTCACACATTCATCTTCTGGGAAAAGTAGCTGTATTATTTCATCTTGGTGGGATTGGTACAAGGGAAACCTAGCTTTAAGGGACACAGTTATAATCACATACTCACAATAACTACATAGAGTCTAGAATGTAGTGTAGAGCTCTGTGACTATCATATTGGGTTGACCCCCAAGGTTAGTATGACTCAAGCATGTGCATTATTTGTTTCATCTAATGTTTTCTTGAGCTTTATGCAAATAGCTAGGGTTTGTTTTTCAAGAACATGTGTGATACAGGAACCCTACAATAGATCTGAATTGACAAAGATTGAAAGGAAGGAACCAAGTATAGACCCTGAAAATATCATGGATAGATCTTCTATACGGAAAGTAACACCCATATCAGATGCTAGCACTTGAGGCGAACATGTCTTCCTATGGTTGCTCTTGTTTGAAGAAGTCCCAGATCCCATTTTCTAAAACATAACATACACAGTTTAGATCCACCATCCTCAGCCTATTTCCCAGCCCAAAATAAGCCTATATCTTTATATACAAGCTAAGTCATTCCTATCTCCTATCTTGCACACTTGTACTTTACATGTTAGATCTTGTTTATTACTATTATATTCATTTTGTCTTAGTACTCTGATATACGATTTATTTTTCCTACATCAGGTGTATGTATGCCTTAAAGTGACTATGTTTCTATATTAATACTCACATTAGCTTGATTTCCTCCTTATTCAATGTTTTTTCTACTTCTATACATATATGTTATTTCTACCGGTGCTTGTTACGTGCTAATTGTTTACTATTTTCTATGTATTACTCATATTTTCTAGATTGAATATTTCTACACTGTTGTTTCTACTTCTATACACATGTATTATTTATACTCTTACTTGGTGGGTGTTGCATGTTGAATATTTTGTGTGCCACAGTCTCCACCATGTATAACCATTTTTGTAGGTACAAGTTCCTAATGATGGTCACCATTCTAATCTTCTATGTGATCCTACATAAATTATCAAAATCACCTAACATGGATACACATATTTTGTTTGGAGATGTGTGCACAAATGATTTATTGCATGTTCCTAAATAGAGGTATTTTTCATTGAGGAATAATCTATATCTATAGCTAGTATATGTATGCTACTGTAGGAAATCATTTTTACATGGTACAAATCCTCAAACATATGTATAAATACTAAAAAGTAACATAAATAATTTCCAGTAAAAAATGTACACTACATTCAATTCCATAATTTGGACTTGACCCTATCGGAAATTCCTATACAATGATTAAATTCTCAACAAATTGCAACATGCTCGAAATCTATGAGCTATTTATAGACTTCCTATGCAAGTTTAGATAAAAATTACCTAATTCAAAACATTATACAACAGGAATGATTATTTCATTCGTTGTCATTTATATTAATCAAACACAATTATAAGAATAAGGTTTGGGGGCATGGGCCTTCTTCTCCTATGCATTATTATAGAATTTATATTCTTAGTCTTAGTTATACAACACATAATGGGGGATGGTATATCCATCCTTTTCAAATTTGTTTTTTTAGTTATGAAATTGGACTTAGACCATATGTATAGGTGTTTTCCTTTGAGTTATGGAAGGTATAAAAGTGGATAATTTATTTATAGGAAATCCTTCCTCTTCTCTTACAAATTCAAAGAGAAGATATCTGGGTTATTAAAGATTATGATAAATGGTTTTCTTTCTTAATTGGTACTTCAATTCCTCTCTCTCTCTCTTTGGTGTTGGGATGCATGCACTCAACACTCTGTTTTCTCTTTGGCATAATTGGGGATTGATCAACCCTATCCTTTAAAATTTTAGCAATAAATCCAAATCTCCAAAGTACAACAAGAACATGAGAACTTCCCTTTGTAGAAAAAACAAGTGTATTCCTTATATGTTCTTACATTTAATTTACTTTACTCTGTACAAGTTCAAATGTTACAAAAGTTATAAGCTTTATTTATAATTTAATATATATATTAGTTTCTATAATATACATTGACTACACTTTGTGTTGCGGGTTTCATCATGGAACATGCCAAAATCAAAACATTAGAAGACAACTATCAATAAAATACAAAGTGTCTGCACACACTCATGTATGTTTTTCCTTTAACCATAAAATTTTAAATTACACACTTAGAGAGGGGGAAATTTATACACTCAAATTTGGTAACTTATCCTTTGGAAATGAGAAGTTCGGCTATACTCCTTTGTTAGGAAAAATTGTCACATTCTAATTGAAATTCGTACATCTCTCTAACTTCTTGAATTTCTCATGTCGGCACTATATGTTATCATTAACTCAAGAATCATTAATTGAGAAAAATAGAAAATCATCTTTGTACATCATTCCATAATATTTGGTTGCACATCACAAGCTCCTTGTCCAAAAATGTATAGTTTGGTTAGGATATGTTATATGGGCCTAGATGACTTGTATGATCGCGCCCCTCTGTATCTTATGACTTTGATTTCAACTTGAGTATCATAAGTGTGTCGTTTAATCTTCTTAGGGTCGCATTTATCATAATATTTCACCTACAAAAGGCTATATATGTAATTTAATATCACTTTACTACTCACCTAACACTTTCATAAGCTAATATTGCAAATATCCATCCAAAAAGAACTCAAGACACCCCTAAATATTTGAAAATTAGTTCCATATCATTTAGAGAATTCACTACTACAAGTATGAAGAACTCGAATAGGTCAAAGAATCTTTCTTCCTCCACTTTAAAGCATGAAAATATCCTAGAGCCATGTCTTAGCAAGAACAAGTCACTCCAAATGTTGTCAAAGGGTTTCAAAGGACAAAGGATTTAGTCTAAAAAATGAAGTGCACTACTACCATGTTGGGTACATTATATACTTTATAGTTATCTCACTATCTTTGTGTCAAGATAAATGAGGGTACTCAGAGGTGGTTGGATTATATCACACTCACACTTGTACATTTACATAGGACAACTATATGAGGCTTGATCTTCCTTGAGGGAATGTAGTGCAAAAATTGGATTGGTTCAATAGGGCCTGAATACCAAGTGTTGTATATCCTCATTACAACATAATTTCTCCATTTTATTTGATGGTTTGATAAATGGTACTACAGATATTTAGGGTTTCCACTTTGTTGTGGGTCATTATGATGTGCCAGAATTAGCAGGAACTTAACAAGGTCATAATTTGAGCTTTGGGTGTCTGTTTGAGTCTATTTTTATTTGAAACCACATGTTTCAATGAGACGAATGCAGTGGCAACCCGCCCTACCGATTGGGGCAAGTTTCGGCACATTTTTGGGCCCTAAATCCGCCATCTTGAGGCCAAAAATTAGGATTTAAGTTGTAGTTCGGTTTTTTCCTATTTTGCAGCATTAGTTAATTTTAGTCTATTAGTTGCATTATGAGTTAGAAAGTTGGCAATTCCTCTAATTTAGGAATGTAGAAGATGCGTGGCAATTTTTGTTCCCGTATGAGTAAGCATGCGAACTTACTAAGAATAGCAGGTTCTAGTAAACTACTAAAAATAGTAATTTCCGCCACCTAGAGTAGATTTAGTCAAGTTAGTTAGAGTTTTCTTGGCAACTCGAGTTAGGAGTTTTTTTCCTATTTAAATAACAAAGAAGGAGATCTATTTTCTTTTGGAGTTCATATTATTTGCAGTATATCAAGTTTGTTCATCATTTGGCTACATTACATTACAAGTTGTGTCGAAGTTATGTGAGCAGGAAACAAATAAAATGAAGAACATTTCTAAGAAAGTAAAGAACATAAAAAATTATAGAAGTTGATTGCAAAAGGGTCCAATACCATACATCTCTAGTCATGACCATACTTATTTTGGGAAAGACTGTACAACAATTGTACAATTATGCACCAATTCATTTTCCTTATCTAATCTTAGGAAAAAAACATGTACAATATCAAATCAACCTTTTCAACCTGTCTGCACACTTAGATCTCTAATCCAATATGTACAATTAAGTATTTATCTCCTGTTGTGTATTTGAGCTATCACTTTATCATTTTTGCAAGTATTAATGTGTTTTTTTATTATGCATAATTATTGTAAATTTATTAGATCAAAACAATCTCTTACAAAAAACCCTTGCATCCCATATATTATTTATGCATCACATTTACATTCCATAATATATTTTAGTGTGTAAAAAAAATGTATAAATACACATGTGTGTATATACATACACATATATGTGCATGTACACACACACACACACACACACACACACACACACACACACACACACACACACACACACACACACACACACACACACACACACACACACACACACACACACACACACACACACACACACACACACACACACACACACACACACACATGAACTCACTCACACAAAATGTAATTGTAGGAGAATCATACCCTATAGTCTAAGAGATACAAGAAATAAATATCTAAAGATGGGTTTCCCCAAGTAGGTGGAGGGAATAATAATAACAAGATTCCTCGGTATGTGAAAGGTATAGCTAAGATAAGCACAACCAGTGATATACAAAAATTGGGAAAATATAAGCAATATAACATAGGAAATGATATGCCCTTATGTTGGAAATATATATAACAATGCAAGGAACAATCATAGGTCCTTTCCCCTAATAGATGCAAGACATAGATCAAGGCATCACAAGAAAGGACATGAAAACACATTTGGTCATGATATAGATCATGACACCACAAGATATAACAAACATATGATAATGTTTAACATAGTAGAATCACATCATGTAAAGAAGTACAAAGGAAATATCCTAGGAGCATAATCCACATGGTAGGAACCCTACAAAGTGAAGACAAACTAATTATAGAAAGTAAAATGAGTAGTGAATATACATCAAAAACTAAGAAATCAAAGAAAGAAAACTGAACCAGGTCAAATACATGATAAAGCTAATAATTATATAAAACATGCCACATATAACCAAACATAGACTATAAAAAAATATTAGAGTCACTATTCATGGAGCATGCGCATCAGATAATGAATACACACTAGTCATATACAATCACCATGAAAACACATTAGACACTAGAGGAATCATGAAAATCATGTTGAAACATATCAAACATGCCAAATAAGGAGAAAGTACACTGGAAACACATTGTGACCACATCAAACAAGGAGCACACATGTTGAAGACATAATAACTGAAGAGGCACCGACACACATATGAATACATGGATACATTTCTAGCATATAAGGCATATCAATCCAAACAGAGTATACATTAGTAAAATTGTATCCTAATTGCATAAGTTGAATATCTAGGAACATATAATAATAATGATAATTGAAAATCCAAAGAGAATTGGGTATTTACAATGATACTCATGTTTATTTACAAATCCAAAGATAGTAATTAGAAATAGGTAGTACAAAATAGGTTTGGACAAAAAGGAAAATTAGACCTAGAAAAATCACGCAAAATTAAATACATTGACCAACACTATAACACTCCCTTAGTGTCACATCCAAATTTATAACCAATATGGTTCTCGAAACACCCATATGACAATAATTTTATTTGACCATCATGTTCCTCTACTCTTAGCCTCCCAAAATCTCACTCCCTTTACCACAATTTATCATGTCATTAGGAAAAAAATCTCCTTCTTGGGAACCCTAATCACACCACCTAGCAAAATAATAAAAGTTGGAGGAGGAGTCTGGATGGATTTAGGGGTTCTATCTCAATCAAACCCACTTTAGGGAACACGTCTTGAAAATAACACACAATTATAATGGAGTTCAACATGTAATGCAAGTGTCCTAACTCTTATTCATTCGAGGGATGTAACAAGAAGCTAAATGTTTCATACTCTTCTCTAAATGCTTAAATTTTACTTTTGGCATGAAGGTGCTTCATAAAATAAATAGATTCTATGATTTTATAACTTCATTTTTCATGTGATCATTAATTCTCTATCTTAAATGCACGAATGCACTTTTGTATTCTTAAGACTTCTCAAATTCAAATTAGGATCCTATTGACACTTATGTTGACACATAATGAGTAGAAAAGGTCTACAAAAAAGTGCCAAAATCCTCGAGGGATCTTATTCATTTGTCACAAGGCCCAAAAAATGGAGCTAGAAAAATAGCAGTATGATTTTTGTAGGATAATTAAAAAAATTAAAACACGGGGAGGAGAGAGATAAAATTGGAGAAAGAAAATAATAAGAAGGGCAAGAGAAAAATGTTAAACAAAGACGAATAGAGAGGTGACGAGAAAAATAGAATCACAAGTGCTCAAAGCTACATAAAACACAAGTAAATATGTTGAAATTAAACTACATAAGAAACATGTGCCAATAAAACCTTAATTTGGACTAGTAATCAATAAAAAACATAAAGAGATAGCATCATAACAATAAACAAATTCTATTAAAAAAATAAGTGTCTACAAAAATAAATTGGGGACTGCATAAGGGAGAGGAGTCAATGAATGTGCATGGACCAATAGTTGGGAATGTACATGTAAAGTAAAGCATGTTGTTAGTTGTTTATATAAAAAGTGAGGTGATATTATAGCTAAATTTTGAATAAAAAGTAGTAATCACCACAAGTCACATCAAACAACTAGTAAATCAAATGATGACACATGATCCACCTTATTTTTGGGACTTAAATATCCTAAAAGGTGTCTTCCATAAAAATCAAATGCTCAAAATGAAATTAGTGACATAAAGAGATTATAATATATTAAAAGTTTTTTTTAATAATTATGTAGTGGTCACATGACTATACATTCCTTAACTTAAGGTGCATGGTAATGTTTGATGCAAAACTCTCTCCCCATATCACGGACGTCCCTACCCTATATATCTATCTGGCTCTTTGAGTTTATATAGATAAAGGAGACTTGTTCCTATACATTTATTTAGAGGGACCCCTTTGTCCATATAAAAATCTTCTACCAATATCTAAAATAATATGAGGCGGCATAAAGAGACTACCGAACTATGAAAATATATATATATATATATATGTGAAGTGGACCTCATCCTAACCCATACACACACATATGACTTAACCCAATCCCCTAATCCTTCCTTTGTGGATATGGAGGTTGGATTTGGACCCTAATCCTAATCCTAAATTATATGGGGTTGATAAGTCTCAATTATATATATTTTAAGGACCGACATTCTTCATACACTTGTATATTGTGGAAGAGTTGGGACGTCCACATCCAAACAAATAAATCCATACCCAACATACAACTCATATTGGGCCATATTGACAAGAACAAATCATGTGCACAGTAGTCCACTCATGATGGGATGGTACTACGTGTCTCCCATGTTTGTCCCCCACAAGTCTTTTTTTCAGTTCATCAACATCATCAATTTCATTTCCCAAACATATTCTTGATGGGGTTGGGACCCATTATTTTATCATGCACTTGGGTGATGTTAAATCCCTGCATTATCATGTATTGTGTATGGATAAACAAGACATCATATCATATAAATGGGTCCTTCGTTTATAAAGAATATTAGAGCGAGGAGAGCTTGAACAGCTTTACTTTTGGGAGCTCTGCTTGGTCTTACAATCCCTGAAAATGGAGGAGCCCAAGTCCATTCCTGTTCCTTATTCTTCCTTTGGTGCGGGATCTGAGACGGCATACAACTTCAATGGGCCCAAAGGAAAACACAATGGTTTTGCCCTTCACAATGATCCAGAAATGAAGCGCAAGAGAAGAGTGGCTTCTTACAAGGTGTTCTCTGTTGAAGGGAAGCTCAAATCATCTATGAAGAACAGTTTCAGATGGCTCAAGACCAAGTATGATGAAGTGCGCTATGGATGGGGTTGAGGTTGAATCATAAATAGCCTGTGTGTTTTGCAACATGCTTTTTTTTTTTGCACTGTTAATGAGTTTTTATAGTAGTTCGCGAGATCGAAAACTGGATTCTGGTTTCAAATCATCACCCATCATTTATCGTCAGAAAAGACCAGGTTTTCATCTGTAAGCTGAGATGGGTTTTGTTTGAGCCCTTTTGTACAGACTCATAATATTTCTGTGTTGAGGTTGAATCTCTCTCCACACATAAATAGCCTTTGTGTTTTGGAACATGCGTTTTTTTGCACAGTTAATCTTAGAGTTTTTGTAGTAGTTTGTGAGATAAATGTTTTTTATCAACGCGTTTCGGATCATCACCGGTCGTTTTCATCTGTAAGCTGAGATGGGTTTTGTTTGAGTGCTCTTGTAGAGACAAAATATTTTTCTGTGTTGATAGAAATGTATTTCCTGTTGTTTGGATGGATTTACGTTCTATTATAATAGAGTTGTAAATCTGGTGTTGATTTTCTTGACATTGCTACGAACATAAATCCCTTTCATTGAGATTTGATTGATGGGTTGTAATCAACTGTATAGATGCCCATAATAAAGCTAAAATGAAAATAAAATACATTTTTCCTTCAATTATACTCACCTCTACTAAATACACTACTGACATTATAAAAAATACATCAACCTTTTTCTCAAACAAACAACACACTTATATAATTTGGAGCTACATCAGAGAATGGGTAACAATACTAACAAAATCATATGTGCTTATAAATATGTGATATTTTCTTTTACTTGCAAAAATATTACAAAACTTTTTTATGTGTATGCATGATTTATGTTTCTATATAATAATATATATAAATAGGTTGATCAATATTAAATCTTTAGATAAATTATTTTAAAGTTAAGCTCTAAAATTAACCAACAAAAAGGAAATTTTTAGATTCAGGCGCCCCCTGACTGTTGGCGCCCTAGGCAACTGCGTAGTTTGCCTAAGGCTTAATCCCCCTCTGTTTGTAGCTATAATAATCACCAATGCAGGCATATGAATTCCATTGTTTATGGCTCTTTATTAAAAAAAAGTGGGATTTGGGACAAAGTACAGGGCCAATAGACATCAATGCTCAAATGTATTTCTTCGTAGCTATAATAACCACCATTGTAGGTATATGACGTCCATTGTTTATGGCTCTTTATATAAAAAAAAACACATCATTTGAGGTAGTAGGCATTCTACGATGAGTGGTAGCTAGTGGTACTAGTAGAGGACCATAATATGTGGGTGGTTAATTATTAATTTTGATGTTTATTTAAAATGTGAACAAATAAAATTTATATTGGTTGGTTGGTTTAATCTACAATATTATATAAAACTTAATATATCATGATACTCGTGTCAATAAGAATAACTTAATAACCAAATGTGGTTCTCTTACAAACGTTTTTCCATACATTATATAATTTGGAACCTTTTTGGAGGTATTTTTTACAAGACTGCTCCTCCTTTAATTTGAGTTACGAACTCTTCAAACTCTATCATTCCTTTTCCCTCTAATAACTCAACCTTAACATTTCCACATACATCTCCACTTATTAAAGACAAAAATATTTATTTGTTAGTTTGTTTTGGGTCTTGTTGCAATAAATTTATTTAAAATATATATATTAACTATGTGATTTATGAATTTAAACACATTAGAAAGAGTAAAGTTGTTTCCAATCCTGCTGAAAGCTATGTGATTTATGTCTCATAAACTACTTGATTTCACAGAGTTATTGCATTCATTCATTCATCCATATATAACATGGAAACTCTTAACGCATGAACATCTCTCTTGTCATTCATTCATTCATCCATATATAACATGGAAACTCTTAACGCATGAACATCTCTCTTGTATTATCAACCATTTCAACCATTTCTATTAAAAGTAAATATGGCAATGTCATTCAAGCCTTAATTCAGTAAAAATTATTATCTTGTATTATCAACCATTTCTATTAAAAGTAAATATGGCAATGTCATTCAAGCCTTAATTTTTTGGGGAAATTTTCTATTATTTTTTTATGGAGGAATTCGTAGGTTCTAGTTCACCACTTAAATATGACTCTTCACAAAACCATGGGAGTTACATAAATGTTTTTGTTTCTTTGCAAATAAATGGTGTTTTTTTTTGCAAAGAAACCTTGTATAAAATATTGAATTATTTACATTATGAGAATCTGAACATCACATTTATTAGAATTGTTAAATTTGGATCATGAAACGGAGGAATCTGCTATGATTAATGTTTTCCATCCACGAAATAGTTTTCATCCTTTTGTGATAATTTATTAATATATATATATATATATATATATATATTATGACCATGATGTAACTTTAAAAATAAAATAATATAGACATATTTTATTCAATAAATTTAAAATGTAAACCTCAAAAGTTACAACATTTTAGTATTATAGAACATGCCTCTAATATATTTACTTTATGGAAAAAAAATATTTACTAAATTTGTGAGGGCGTCCACTCAAACTATTGCCTAGGGCGTTCCTAACCTTTAATTCGGCCCTGGCTACAAAGAAAAACATTTGAGCATTGATGTCTATTGGCCTTGCACCTTGTCCCAAAATCCCACTATTGATAATAAGTAGATCAAATAACTTATACTAACCTAATTCTGCAAATTCGGCCCTGGCTACAAAGATAATAAGTAGATCAAATAACTTATACTAACCTAATTCTGCAAAGGTAGAAGGCTTTACTCTCTCTCTCTCTCTGCCAACAATATGATCTTAGAATTCTAATTTTTGTGCTTGTTCTTAATTAAATAATAAAAATTATGATGGACAATATATGAAAAAGAATTTTACAAAATTTAAATAATTTTTATACAATTTTACAAAATTTAAATAATTTTTATAATTGATAATGATATATTAGAGGCATGTTCTATAATACTAAAATGTTGTAACTTTTGAGGTTTACATTTTAAATTTATTGAAGTTACAATGATAATGATTATAACATTAATGTTAAGGAAACGTTAAAAATGACTTATAGGATTGAGAAAAAGTATAATATGAAACACAAAAAAGGGAGAGTAAAAGCAACTCCAACAAAACAAAACTAAAAAAAAGTAACAAAGAAAATATGGCATGTTCTTTGATGCCTCACTGATATCATCATATCTATAATTCTATTAAAAAATTTCCGCCTACTCAATCTTGAAGAAGAAATAAGTTGAATAAAAGAAGCAATTCTTTAGGTATCAATCATTAAAGAAGTAGAATCACTAATCAAATGTTAGTGAGGATCAGACATCTCTCTAAAGAGTCAAGCATCTCTAGTCCTCATAAGCCACAGAATTCTTGAGAGATTTATATGAATCTCTGAAGAGGCAAAAGAATCACCCTCTAATCTCATAATAAGGAGAACATATAGAAAAAAAAAATGGTCCTCCGTTTCATGATCCAAATTTAACAATTCTAATAAATGTGATGTTCTTTAAGGATATGGTGGTCTATCTCTAAGTAGAGGTGGTGTGAATTTTTTTTGAATTGTGTCAAAGCAACCATATAACTACAATGTAATTTGATCCAGATATAGTTTGGAGGTTAGATGAGCTCATTTTGAAAATGAAGATAGGTGTTACAATAAAGTTAAATCTTTGAGGAAAGAGGTTGACAAGGCTCTAGCCATTTGGATTGGAGATAGGCTTTATAGATCTCATCTATGATACCCCTATTTCTCTTCCTTGTGGAAACAATTAGTGTATCGATTGAAAAGTTATGTGGAGGGATATTTTTGGTTTCAACACCTACAAGGATCAAAAGAGAGGAAGCATTGGCATACCAACGAGTTCTGATCCCAAATTGTCCTAGCTGCATAATGGAATTGGATGCTTCAAATGGGTACTTAAATAAATTAATTGAATATTTGGGCATTTGTTTAAACTACATATCATAGTCACCACTAGAAATATCATAGTAGTAATAAGTGGTGCCGCACAAAATTAAACAAGAATTACGAAGGACGAGGTATCAAAATGAGGGAGGAAGTATTTATTACTAAATTGAACAAATTTTTGTTAACAAGGATGCATCTTATTATACCTATAATCTACCAAATATTAATATTATATAGATTTTCTTAATTTTGTACTAAATTTTAAATATTATTGATACCATGATTCATTTATTTGTAAAATTAAGAGAAGTGAACAAATATTAAAATTTTCTATCATATATGTCGTATTTCTAAATGTATAATTGATACAAAAGGGAAACCATTTTACCAACCTACATTTTGATGTTGAAAGAGACACCATTACACCCTAAACCCAAAAAAATAAAGCATAATAATACATTCATAAATTGTTGTAATTTTTTTTTGGTGTTTATAAAATGCTATGAGCGCTTTGGTGGGGTTTTCTATTTTGTAAGTATGACACTTATGTTATACTTTCGACCAACCATATAATCCAAACAAGATAATAATTTTTACTGTGCATTATTGCACTTGAGTCAACCTTTACTCTGCCCTTAGGGAGATGACTTATAAATATTACTATATTAGTGGGATTCTCCATTATATAGGCATCAATTGATATGGGTAATGAAAATGGATCTCTAAATAACCACGGCCTCAAAATGAGCAAGAAATTTTGTCCCAAATTTTTTCACGAAGAAATTATCTTATCCAGGAAAATTATTTGCTTGATGTAGTACTAGATTTCGTGAATTCAGAAGCGATTATAACTTATTTGGAATCTTTTACTTTAGTTAGTTATTTTGTGGTTCAAGTCCCCTCAAAAGGAATGCTCACAAGTTGGATCCGTAATTATTAGCAACTTCACGGTGTTAAGTTTGAGGGTATGTAGAATATGACCAAGGGATTCTTCCTTTTTTGTGTTTGTCCAATTTCGAGCATTATGTGGTTTATCTGTAATACCTTGGTTGTCTTCTCTCACTGGACCTAGTATTTCAAAGTGTCAGATAACTTGATATGAGTGAAAAAAAAAAAAAGTTTTCCAACAAATTACGACGAAAAAAATATGTCGTCATATAGGTATAAAAAATGATTATTATTTTTTAAATGTTTTATAATTTGTCTATATATGTTTGAAAAAAATAAATAAATAAATTTTACAGATACATATATATATATATATATATGGCTCTTGCAAGTATATTATCAGCTTCATCTGATGAGCCATATAAATCAACTTGGTCGAGTCATCTTATTAACTCGGTGAGCCATTTAATCAAACCATATATTATTAAAACCACATATTAAATTGAAACCACATATTATTAAACCGAATGCCACATATATATTCAAACCTTATTGCATTTATCATTTAACATTACCATATTGCAATTGACCTGTGGCCTAACCGCTTTAAACCAACTCTCACCTGTGCTCGCAAAGGGCTTTAATCAACAAAAGTGGTGGTGTTACCTAAGTCACACTACTCTAACCATGTTGGGAGGCTTATAAATCCTTCGCCCACCCATTCGTTGTCCCATGTGGGACTAAACAATGTCGTGTATAAAGAAGGGAAGTCACGGCTTATGTCGCTAGTGTAGAGGGGTCCACAAGGGTGTTGTGTGTCACGAGGAGGAGGGTGGTGTCACTGCATAAGTAGTGAGTGCCACTTGGCAAGGAAGGGGTCGCTCCCCCATATATATGTTTTTTTAAAAGGTTTTCTATATATACTTTAATATATAGTTTTTGGGTTTTTTTAAATTATTAATTAGGTTTGAATACACACACACATATTCATTTTATAAAAAAACATTATACAAACTATACAAATATTTTGTATAGACTGTAGATACAAAAGCATTTTGAATAAATTTTTCAAATGTAGAATAGGGTTTAAAATTTTCATGGTAAATAAAATGTGAAAACAATGTTACCAAGAGACAAGGAAATTAACTTGATCAATGAATAAATTTAGGGGGCTTATTTTCTCGAATCTTGTCTCCTATGCTCTTTGATTTTCACTTGGAATTTTAGTTTAATTTCTTGAATTCTTGCATACCATAGAAAATGTATAAAATATTTCGAATATATTTAATAACCCTTACCTTGATTTTGGGTCGGGTAATTATGGAATATGTGTTTTTACTCACTGTTGAGAACTTGCGTAACTTCCTCCTATGCAACCAATATTCAAAATGTAAACTTTCGAAGAGGAAAGGGGGGAGGGTTAAATAATATTTCAACCAAACTACCTAACTTCCCAACGGTTACAACCTTAGATTTAATAGGTTTAATTAAATTTAATTATTTTGCTCTAATACCATGTTAGGGCCGAGATATTAAATAAACTAACAAAAAATGTTTATATACATTATAAACATAAAAATAAAATAAATAAAATTAAGTAAAGAACAATTGAACATGGTGACACGAAATTTAACGTGGAAAACCCGTAAATGGGTAAAAAACCATGAAAGAATAATCTACTATAGAGAAACATTTTACAACCTAGTCCAGTAACTCCTCCCTCACTTCTACTCCATGTATTTACCCGGAATCCAAATGATTCACATGATTTTGAATATGGAAATCCATATTTAAATGACCTGAAGGGTTATAACCATATTAAGTGATGGGGCACACCTCCCTGATTTAATTAGTTGATTAATTAAAATATCCAACCCCTAATATAAATTTTATATTTAAATAATAAAAATATAAGTTATTCTATATTATTTAACTATAAACTAAATAATATGATGCACTTAATATTATAATGCTAACATTAACTAACTTATTCTGACTTATTTCTTGACTAAATTTGAGCATAATGGAAGATTCGGGATACGATGATCATTACCTCACTCCTTGAGCTTCACATTTCACCTGTGTGAAAAAGATGTCACCAAAGTAAAAAATTACTTAGGATATCCCCTCAAAAAATTTCTCAACTTTTCCTCATGGAAATAGTTTTCCTCTTCTAGACATAAGCATTGACCTATAAACGAAGCTTGAATGAATGTTTGAGAATGGGTTTAGTGTTCTTGACCTCCAAAATGCATTGAAACACTGAAAATTACACCTCCTTGACTTGCAAGATGCGAGCTCAATACAAGGCATTGGTTAAGTGTTTTAAAACACTTTCATGAGATATGCATTGTTTGTGAGATAACTGCCAACATCACTTGTGGTGATATTTTCTTATCATGCTCTTGATGATAAATTCCTTGATGGCTTGAATTTCAATAAATTTTTAGATGTTTCAAATCCTTCATGGACCTCATAATGTTCTTGATTACACGTGTTATTCAAATGACTATCTTTCACACACATTAATTCACTTTGATATGTTCCTTGGAAAGAGAGCTAATCACGAGGTAAGAGTTGGAATGAGATCTTCACTTTCCTCCTTGTGGCTCATTTGGTCTTTAAATCACACTTTTATGACAAAAATGTCTCCTTCATGGAATGGAATCAATATGGAGACTCCCTTTTGCCACAATTGTGATGAGTTGAACCATCAAGCTTCTTGCATCAAATTTTTCCATGCAAAATTCACCTTTGGATTGATGTTTTGAGATCCTCTAGGGGTTTTATCTCCTAAATGGACCACAAGACAACTTCCCAACCTTGAAATGGTGGAAAAAAGAAACGAGATGGGCAGAATAGTAGTTTTGACAAATTTTTTGAACTCAATTACAAGACTTACGATTTTTAGCGATTCCTATCTATGACTGTTATTTTAGTAAGTTTTTACAATTTTCTCATTCTAACGTTTCTTACTCTTTTAGAGTGTTTCAGACACTGAGAATTCACCATTTTTGAAAACTTAATATTTTTATACATGCCTAGCCCTTTATACTTTTTATTTTTAGAAAATGCACTTACTGGTGGCGGTTTGCAGTGAAAAACATTGTCAATAAATTCTACTTTACTCCAGGACTTTCTATTCCAAAGGTCGAGGTGTTTCACCCACATAGTATAAAAAAAGAAATATTATAAAAAAAATTGTTATATCATTTCTATATATTAATGGAGGTTGGGAGGTAAAACATCAGCAATTTTATTTAAAAATGGCTAGGTTTTGTGAGAGGGGGAGTTAACCCAATTTCTTAGTGATATTTGACATACTCATGGTCATAGCAGCTTGTCTAAAGTGAAGGAGGTTGAATTTGAGGAAGGTGGGTCACAAATTGGTGTCCCCTCATTCCCTTTCCCACCTAGGGGATAAAGGGGACACAAGGGTGTCCAAAGTGTGGCATGGGTGATATTGAGGGCGTAAATGTGGTTTTCAAGGGCTAGAAGAGTATTTCTAGATGACCAAAGGCTGACAAGGTTGAGTGAGGTTGCAATTATGTGTCCACCTTGTCCATTTTTGGATAATGGGGATATCATGGTGTCCAAAGTGTGACCTGGGAGTGAGGGGGTTTCATTTTGGTGTCCCCTTTATCTCCTTGCACCATGGGGGACAGAGGGGATAGATAGGACAACTAGGAGGTAAATGTGTGACTTAGGAGCATGCATGGATGAGAGGGGGTTGAAATTTTGAGTCCCCTTTTTCCCTAGGGTAATATAGTGGACACAAGGGTGTCCAAAGTGTGACTTTTCCATATTTTTTCCTTATGTGTTCAAATTAGGAAACCTAAACTGATTTTTCACCCCGTAAGCATAGGAAAGTGTTTTGGTGTTAAAATTTTTATTATTTTGACTATGAAACACCTAATAATATTTGTGGAATAATTATTGATACATAATTCTTCTTTTAATTCCAAATTTAGGGCTTATTTCATCTTTGACCAAGAGGGGAAGCTGCAATGTTCTGAACTACCTCAGGAAAACATTTGAGTCTTGGAACAAAATTTATGTTGTTATATTGTATATGATTCTAAGATATTTCCAATGACTATTTTTATCCTCCTAAATCCTTTTGTAACTCTCAGAATCATTTGGATAATTCAACTTTCACAGTAGGATTTTTCATTCCTTACACCCAGAATCACCCGATGTTAAACAAATTGTTCCTGAATCAAATTTTATTTACTAAAATTTCCTAAACTTATTTGAACACCTTAAATGTCATCTGACATCACCCTTATATTATTTATATTTTCCATGTATGCTTCTATAGGGTATTTGTTTGCTGCAGCATGACCAATAACGGCCTTTTTAGGCCTCTGGAGGAAGTTGTCTTTCATAGAATCTCAATGAGTTCATCTATCACATTAGGCACACTTACCTACACATTGAAACACACTTAATATCTTGATAACACTCTCCTTTAATATTGGGTGAGGGTTTAATTGAGGTAAGGTTGGTGAGAGGAACGATGGACAATGACCAGGAAGTAAAATTTTTAATTATGGGCGTATTTATCATCATCAAAAGTTTCAAATTTTCAAGCTAGACACTTTTCATGACAACACCAAGTATAATCACACCCCAATCATAGAAGACACCTTGAGCAACATTCTAATTAGGATAATCCATTAATATCCCCTGCACAAGATAAAAGGTTAGAATGAATAAAAAATGAGGTGTATACACTCTCCACATAAAGATGTGATATCTATATTAGTATAACTATATTTGAAAATTTGGTCACTTGATAAATTTTTTATAATGGCTTGTTTTTTTTTTTTTTTCCTTGAATTGGATTTGAGGATCTTTTCTTGTGAATATTGACTCTATAATTTGTTTTAAAGTGATTCGTACCTATATATGGGTTGAACCACATGTTGGAGATGAATTTAGGATATCTTTGTATATATTTTGAGTGATATGATCTCAAGAATATATAGGTAAGTAAATAAATGCATTTGACTTGTTTATATAAGGTTTTATAGGTATAATTTCACATTAATCCCAACCCATGAGGAAATTAATGACCAATAAAATATATCAAATGAAGAAAATGGTCTTTTGAAGGCTCTAAAAAAATACCAATTTCAGACCAAACTATTTGGCATTTTGGTCCCTATTTGAAAGTTTGGTTCTAGATGGGTGTGCAATGTTATAAAGTTACATGAACTATAATTATGATTAATATATTGTTTTGGATTTATGTGAACCTTTCTATGAGTAAGTAGTTAAATAAGGAGATAAATTCTTGAAATAATTCAAAGGATATAGAAATTAGGCTCATAATAGGTGCACAAGTCATGATTTAGGGATTTAGCCAATATTGACATTATCAAGTGATTACTTTCTAAATTTAGGTATCTACATTTTTTCTCCCTTTAAGGTAGGAAATTAAATTTTCTTTCTTAAAGGTATAAAATAATACATGTGTAAATACACAATTTATATTTTCTTGATTGTTTGAGACGCTTGAGGTGGTTACAACATCCCAAATGTGAAAACTTGCAGCATATAGTGTAGTGAATGTCCATATAAAAGAATTGAATTTGAACAATATATTTAAATTGAATTTGAAACTTTTTGAAAATTGAAAGAGAATAAATCATGAAAGGAATACACCTATTTTCATTTCCAAAGGAGGATCTCCCTTGTTTAATAACATGGCTATACGTATTGGAGTTGTACTACTGGAGGATTGAGTGTGATCAATCCCAAATTTTTATAAGTAGTTAGAACCATGAAGGTAATTGGGCTCTCCAATGCACCAAATTTTTTTTTCATAAGGCATTTAGTTTCCCCCAAAATATTTCTAGAGATAGAGAGGAATATTGTCATAAGGTGTATATCCAACTCTTTAAATATTCTAAATAGAGTGAGAGGAAGGGTATCACAAGACATCTAGTTTCCCTTGAATATTCCACCCATAGGGCCACACCACTACAAATAGATCTAGGTCCCAAATGTGTAAAGTAGTGTAAATTCATTAGGGAATGAATTGTACTCTTTCCCCCACCATACATTATAAAAGTGAAAATGTATGAAATTTGCAAAGATGGATGGGAATGATGCAATGATAATCACCTCATGCTATAGAATTATTATGATCCCAAGATGTGTAAATTTGAAAGGTAATGAAGTAATCATACCACACATATTTTGTATTGAACTATAGTAAACTATGTTGTGAAATATGTAATCTATAACTAAACTTATATAAAAATTTTGTAAACTTTTAATTTGGATGTTAGAAAGCTTCCCAAGATTGTATCATCCATTTTAGGCATTAAAATTTGTAAGTTTTTTCCTTGTTTGATAGTTTGTCCGTACTGAGATATTGTAAATAATTTATGTTTGTTCATATTCCTGTATTCTTGTACTATGTTCTATTTTATTCTATATTTTGTAATATGTTTGTGTCTGAATTTCATTTATATTCTATAGATCAAAAATATCAAAAGATAACAATGTGTCCATATCATATGTATCATATGGTCATTTTTAGATCACGGAGAAGCTAGTTGCAGGTGTCCTCCACATAGAACCATGCCTTGCAAGAGATTACATGGTAGAAACCATGGTGTGAAGATAAAGCATACATACGAAGAATATAAGTATACAAGCATAAAAACATATGAATGTACAAGTACAATAATAAATTTTAAATATACATACATGTAGATCTATCAAATACCACATACAAGGGACATAATATTGTTGCACACACAATCAAGGTCTGCATGGATGTATAAGCAAAGGAAAATAAGGTTGAAAATAAAATACACCTAAGTGTCACACACACACACAAATAAGGGAAAATGCCACATATATAAAACAAGAAAGAAAGTAAATAAATGATGATGAAAATTAGGAAATATTCAATGGACACATGGAACAAGATATACTAGTCATGCATGGTCCACATATACTAGTCCCAAAGATGTAGATAACTAGAATATATCATAGTGTATAATATAAGTATAACTATGATGTGAAAGAGCACTATATAAAGAAATAATAAAAATTGATAGTTTAGGAAATTCCCCTAATTGGTACATGGACATAGTGTAAGAGGGCACATTTTAACATCTATAATCATTATAGACTCTTTTGTAACTTACATTACACTCGTATAACTCATGAAATGCATGTGTGTAAAGAGTAATTAATGTGATATCTATCAAACCATGTGAAAAAAATATGAAGTAGAAAAACTAGTAGATCAAGCCATGTTTAGGACCCGATTTTTGAAGTTTTGAACATATTTGCATGTTTTTTAATTATTAACATATTTGATTATTTTTTTATTTTGTATAATATTTATATGATTTTTTTTACTAATATACTTATAGCAAGGGTTATCATATGATATAACTAATAGGGTGAGGAGATAGATCCATATTTAACACCCTAAATAAATAAATAAGGGTTGAGTATTTGATCCTTTCCTTATTTATTAAAAGGTGTAAGGGTTGCATAGGTTGTATATTCTGAATCAATCAATCAAAATTAATTTTGATAAATAGAATATCTATTTTAAAGTACTGTGTGATATAAAAAAACAAAAAAAAAATTCCTAAAACATAAGTAGGGAATATTAATTATCTGAACATAGAGGTACAATGATGATTTGGGTGTGCAGAATGGATGTGTACAGTGCTAAAGACCAATAAGTGCTTTATCTCTAGAACTGAAACCTAGATTAGAACTTAACCATATAACTTATTCTTGGGAAAAATTACAGTCTTCTCCTTGTCTTTATAATATTAGACAAGAATATTTGGGGTCTTATAACTTTTGGTAGTATTCGGTGGTCTATAAATATAATCTTCTATTTGATGTTAGGGTTCATTAATGTGTGACACAACCTGTAGTAACATGCAATATATAGAAACCCTAGATATCTATACTAACACTTCATGAATAAGGTTATATAAAAAAGCACAAATAAGTGTATTAGAATTGGACAGGGCCTCAACCTCTTCTAGACCAATCCATGTGTTATAATACATCCACTCGTAAGAAGGATAAAACTCCATGCAGTTCCCCTAGTGTATGTGTAATTGTGTATTCAATTATAAGCCAAACCATTATCATGCCCTTATGTATCTTGACACAAAGATAGTGGGTGTAACTATAAATAAAATGTAATGAACTCAAAGATTTACTAATATAGTGTGATGTGATTCATATGATAGATTGATTCCCTTTCACCCTTATAAACTTTGGCAACGTTTTGTATTTACTTTTTTTTATATGTCTTGGCTTCAGGACCTTTGGAGGCTTGTAGATGGGGAAACTAGAAGCTTGACCCTTATTTGAGTGATTCATACTTGAGAAGTGACTACTCTTAAAGATGTGATGTTATTTTAGGGATATTTAGGAGATCTTTGAGTGCTTTAGGGTATTTTTTAGTGAGTGATCTTAAGAGTTCCAAGTTATTTCTTAAGTGCATTAGAATTATTTATATATAATTTTTTTGTAGGTTAATTTTGACATCAATCCCAACGTATAGGATAATAAATGACCTAAAGAAATATATAAAATTAGGAAAATAGTCATTGGATAGCAAGAAATATGATCTTAATAATCGGAATAGACCACGGTATGGCTTAGTCCTGGCTCATACAATTTCAAACATGTAATTAATGATGTTTAAGTGATATTGCAGGAGACATGTCTAGGAGTAATACAATGCTTTGGATAAATTCAACTAAGTATATAATTGATTAATTTGTGTATGTAGTTATACAATCTGCGTAAGAGAGAAGGAAATGTCAATTAGTATTAGGATATGTGTGCAAGTCATATTATAAAGACAAAGCCAAAATCATCTTTTTCAAAGGATAATTTGCTAAATTTATTTGTCTATATTCCCCACCAGCTTTAAGTATGAAATGAAAATCACATGCTTAAAGGAAAATATACCTAGATTTTCACCCATGCTTTATTTTTGCTCAAAGTTTTTAAATTTTCATTGGTTTTGGCCTACTCTATGATGAAACTTGCAACACATAGTGTAGTCAATGTCCATAAAAAATTAAACTTTAATTCAATTTTTCATAGTATATTTGTAACATAAAAAATTAAATTTGTAACATAGTAAATTAAATAGGTAATGAAAGGAATGAATACACATATTCACTTTGTCAAGGGATAATATCACATTCTAGTTATAATTAGAGGTAGATATTTCTTTTCTTAAAGTTTTTGGTTTAGAAGCTTTTGTGCATATTGATAAGGAAAATAGGAAAAAGTTGGATGCAAAATCCAAGAGATGCACTTTCATTGGTTATGGATCTGGTGATTTTAGATTCTGTTTTTAGGATTTATAGAATTCTAAAATTATTAGGAGTCATGATATTGAATGGAATGAAAAGAGAATGTACGAGGATCAAATTTTTGTACCCAAGGACAAACCGATTGAGATTTTTGAGAATGAAAATCAACTCTTTGATTTAAAAGTAATACTGACATGGTTACACAGTAACAGGTGTCAGTTAAACCTTGACCGACATCGGTTAGCAGAAACTGGTATTGGTTACAAAAGATCAAAATTGGCATTGGTTAGCAGAACCTACATCGATTACAGGTGACTGGTGTCGGTCACTGACAGATTTGGATACAAATGTCTTGGAGGTCCAGAATGAGCCTCCGGTACCCCCAAACTCCTGTGAGAAGGTCAAAAAGGGTAAGTAAACCTCCAAAAATATTTACACCTTATTTATTTTATTTATTATTGATTGATAAGGGTGAACCAGAAAGTTTTGAAGAAGCAATGCAGGATGATACCCACGTCTAGTGAGAGCATGGCCTGGATGAGGAGATGGAATCCTTGGAACAGAACCAGACTTGGGATTTGGTTAACTTACCAGTAGGTAAGAGGACATTGTATAACAAGTGGGTTTACATGATCAAGGAAGAAGAGGGTGGACAGAAAAGGTACAAGGCAAGGCTTGTAGTAAAGGAATTTTCATAAATAGTAGGTATTGACTTTGGAGAAATATTATCTCCTGTTGTAAAGATGACTTCTATTCGTACTATATTGAGTTTAGTTGTTGTACATGATTTGCATTTAGATCAATTAGATGTGAAGATGGATTTTCTTCATGGTGATTTGGATGAAGATATTTATATGCAACAGTTTCTTGGGTATGAAGTCAAGGGTAAGGAGAAATTAGTGTGCAGGTTGAAAAAGAGCCTATATGGGCTCAAGCAAGCTCCAAGGAAATGGTACACGAGGTTTGATAGTTTTATGCATGAGCATGGTTACTTGAGATGTGAATCTGACCATTGTGTTTATTTCAAGAATATTGAAAGTGAGAACTATATTATTTTGTTACTGTATTTGGATGATATGCTTATTGCAGAATCTAGTATACAAGACATTAGTGAGCTTTAGGGAAATTTATCTCACACATTTGCTATGAAGGATTTAGGAGCTATAAAAAGAATCCTTGGCATGAAAATACACATAGATAGGAAGAACAAGAAATTGTATTTTTCTTAGGAGGATTATATCTACAGGGTGTTAGAAAGGTTCAAGATGCAGAATGTAAAACCCGCTAATACACTTATGGCTGGACACTTCAAATTGAGAAAATATTAGTGTCCTTCATCACATGAGGAGGTCAAATACATGACATGAGTGCCATATGCTTCAGTAGTTGGGAGTCTCATGTATGTTATGGTTTTTACCAAACCAGACATTGCACAGGTAGTGGGAGTTGTATGTAGATATATGGCTAATCCAGGTAAAGAGCATTGGAAATATGTCCAATGGATACTTAGGTATTTGAAAGGGAAATATAGCATGCATTTATGTTATGGAGGTTTAGATATTTCATTATGTGGTTATGTTGATTCAGATATGGCTGTAGATCTGGATGGTAGGAGGAGCACTACTGGATACATTTGCACAGTAAGTAAGACGACAGTTAGCTGGATTTCAAGATTGTAAAAGGTTGTGGATTTGTATACTATAGAGGAAGAGTATGTTACAAATATAGAACCTAGCAAGGAGATGATATGGATGAGTAGGTTCATGAAAGAGTTGGGAAATGAGAAACATGATTGTAAATTATTCAGTGACAGTCAGAGTGCAATTCATTTGGCAAAGAACTCAGTGTTTGATTCAAGAACAAAACACATTCAGTTGAGGTATCACTTCATACAAAAGGTATTGGAGGATGGGAAGTTGAATCTAGAAAAGATTCATACCAGTGAAAACCATGCAAATATGCTAACAAATCCATTAGCAAAGGATAAGTTGGAGCTACACTCCACTTATGTTGGTCTTCGAGTTTGAGACTTGAAGAGGAAAAAAAAAAGCTAAGGAAGGATCAAAGAATGTTGTTGTAAGGGTATGGTACAGTAATTAATATTCAAGTGGGAGATTGTTGATTTGTGGAGCTCAATTACTTTATATTAGCATGCAAAATGAAATTTTCTAGAAAACACAGTAACCAACATCGATTGTGGAGGGACCGGCATCGGTCAGGAAAGGAGGAACTGACATCAATTAGGGATAACCAACGCCAGTTACCTGTGTGGGAGTGTTTTATTTAAATCTCAGGAATTAGATCTATTTTCAGTATTAAAGAAGATCTATTGATTTTAATTGCATGGCTAAGTGCCCTAAGTTTGTATATGCCTATATAAGCATGAAAGCTAGGGTTTAGAAATAAGAATTAATAAGAACTTGTAAAAGTTGATGATTATTGTGAGAATAATCATAAGAGAGAGAATTCTTGGAGAAGAAGAAAAATATTGGGTGAAAGATGGTAGTGTACATTTGAGAGGTGTGGAATATTGCAAATCTTCAATTGTATATCTTGTCAAAGCTTTGTATAATAGATTGGCTTGTTTCTTGGTGGACATAGCCCACACTAGGTGAGCCATGTTAAATATGGTGTTAATTTATATCTCTTATTTTGTATAATTATTTTGGTATAATATCCTCTTTCATTACATGTATGTTTAGATCTGATATATTATTTGTACAACCTTGTGCTAACCGCAACAATTCATTCATCATTCATAACCATGTGAGCTTATTAGGATATGCAACATTCAATCACAAGAGAATGAAACAAGATACACAACAGATGAACGCCATATGTAAGTGGGAAAACCTCACGGGGAAGAAAACCCACTAAAACCCATTGCTTATATTGCACAAATCAAGGACTCAAGTGAATATTACACATCACAAGAGATTTATTTAGTGAGGCACTAACCCCACAAGGAGAACCAACCCCTAAACCCTTGTTGATATTACTCACAACAAGAGACTCTTAAGAATATGACTCATCATAAGATATTTTTAGAAGTATGATCACTGAAAATATGTTGATCCCACGGATTATTGTGATCTAAGTTCAGCTCAGTAACACATCAAAACCTCGTCAACTTCTCTCTCCTTGAACTCGTTCTATTCTTCTTCTTCCATGGATTATTTTTTGATTAAAACCCTTGCAAACATGCTCTTAAACCTTATTTAGAATTTTCACACACATCCTCGGCTCTTTCTTGATGCTCTCAAATAGCTTTCATTCTTTTACCTTGGTCACATTTTTCCCTTCATGTAGAACTAGTTCAAAATGAGCCAAACAAGTACTTTTGTATACTTTTCAACTCTAAAACATAACATAGTTCAGTCCAGAAAAAGGAGTTTGAAAAAAAAACATTAAAAAATAACACCATACTCATATACATTCATTAAAAAATGGACACCATGTAGGTCATATACATGCATAAAATGGACTTGAAAAATGAGAGAGGATTCTCCAAAGAAGGCTGGTTCCATGTAGGTTGGCCATGCACCAATATAACCAAACAAGCCAAAATAGGATAACAATATAACTCAAACAAGCCAAAATAGGCTCAAAACCCCATCACTAAGCTCCTTAAGGACCTCCAAACACATCACCAATATTTTTCAAGAAAGAATGAGAGAGGAAAGAGAGAAGGCACCAATATTTTTCAAGCCTCCATAGGCCTTACACTTGTCAAATATATCATGAAAGCATCATTCATGCTCATAAATTAACTTTCACCAATAAAATTCTTCATAAATATATCAAGTATCATTTCCTTCACAAAAGTGCTCGAAAACTCGCCCCTTTGACTTTTTCCTTCACAAAACAGTTGTTTCTAAGAACCAATCTCCCCCTATGGAGCTAAAGATCACATAAGAACATCTCAAATATGGCATGTAACCACTCATTGGAAATCCACTGACTGGAGGCTTTTCGGCCGATCCGCGTCTTTCTGTCCCACACGTCCCTACTGTCCCAAGGACTAGGACTTAGTCGATTTTCATTGGAAATCCACTAACTTGTAGAAAAAAACCATGCTTTCTATACCTAATGAAACATCCATCAATGCTAAACACACTTACTTTCATCTTCATAAAACTAAGTTTCCCATAAAGTAGTTTTGGAAACTCAACTATTGTAGAAAAAAACCATGCTTTCTATACCTAATGAAACATCCATCAATGCTAAACACACTTACTTTCATCTTCATAAAACTAAGTTTCCCATAAAGTAGTTTTGGAAACTCAACTATTTTTAGACCCTTGCTTCCACTTTCAAGACTTTTAAAGGCCTTCACTATTAATAAAATTCATCTGTATTCACTTTCTAATGGAAAAAAGAATCAACTAATCCAAATTATGAGACTTATACATAAATATTCCAGCCAAAGCAGTCTTGTCCTGAACCAATCAAATTAGGTCAACTTGTGACCTCAACCATGGCAACTTATGACATTTTCAGAGCTTCACCAAAACATGAAACATGTCACAGTGGATGTATACAACACAAAAAAGATCATTAGACTTATTAATTATTCCCACTTACTGTCACATTCTCCACCATACCTTTCTAGAAAGATCGAGGAGTCCTCTACAACCTCTATCATCACATTAACAAAACCAAATCATTATTTTTCCATACCAGGAAGATTTCTCCAACCACTTTCAACCTAGGGTTTCAAAGCCATTAAAATTAGTTTGAATTCTTAACATTCATTCATAAAAACATGATGATGAAAGCACTCCATTTTTAAAAAAAACATTCTCGTATCAATGGAAAAAAACATCCCTAAAAATATCTAGGTCCCATACAAATCATTCAATTCATAACAAGCATCAAAATTTACAAGTCAAGCTAGAATATACATTCTCAAACACCATGTTTCACAAAAAAACACTATAACTTTCATAATTATCATCATGGTAACCTCAAAATTTTCTCACACCATCACAACACACCCTACTAACATCTCCAATGATCACCAAGTCATAAATATCTCTGCAACTATATGTCCCATCTCATTTGCATGACTAGGTCTAAGGGTTTTTCATGTTATAGGACAAGACCTACTGAACCAAAACTAAAACCAATCATGAAACCTATTTATAATACCTCTACATGGTGGAAACAATATAGCATACCTCCTTGAGTGTTATCAAGAGCTCATACACTCCTGCAAGTGACTATCATGTCTTATTAGGCCTCTAAACACTAGTATTAGGCCTAGTTAAGCACATGTAATTGAGTATTCCACATATGCCTACACTCTGAAACTTATGTGAGTATATCCACACTCTCTGTTCTTCTACCATTTTCCTCAAGTATTCATTCAGATAAAAACCACCATGCACAATCACCTAGACTAGCTAGGTCACCTAATTGGGCTTGTTAGATCAAACCATTATCACCTTGTCCACTCTTGCCATCATGTCATCACCTGATTCTCTATGTCAAAAACATTCCTAGCATCCTTTGACACTTCTCCATCACCCTCTTTTTCATTAATGATATTTTACATCAATGACAACGCCTATACTCACTCATGCCAAAAAATTTCCCCTTTGTCATTGATGGAAAACCACCTAGTCTTCTCCCCCTTTTTTCATTAATGAAAAAGTGTATACCTGAAAATCATGGTCTTCATCCTCTTATTAAGTGAAAAAAACATCTAAATCCATCATGCTAGCATGTAAATTTGTCTTAACTCACAAAACTTTATTTTTGACCTCTCTTACATCATGGGAGCATTGTAGCATACATGGGAAGAGATATACAAAGCACTCATATATGCCAACAATCATGATTCAAGGATTAAAACATCATCTTACCTCTTCCTTGATCTGTTTCTACTTGATAAATCTCAAACTTGACTTGACTCTTCTATATCTTGATTTCACACAACTCTTAGGACTGAAATCCCTAAGACTCCCCTTCAGTGCATTCTAGACTAACTTCTTCATTATCTAGAAACCAATATACATCATGAATAAAATCCTTATATCTCCCTTTGGGTTCATTCCATCCTCCTTCTAACAAAAATTACAAAAACTTGAGCTCTTACCTTGTATACAACCATGTAAATGAATTGGACTCATCATCACTACCCTAAAGCAATTCTTCAATTTTTTCAACCTTATTTACATTAGATCATACTTTCTTGAGTCAAAAACTTTCTTAACTTTGAATTACACCTACAAACCATCATTTTCCATGCCTTTCTCACCTTCTTAACATCTAGAACACCTAATTTAGAAAAAAAATCAAGCTCTCCCTTCCTTGATGGGACGTATAAGACTTGTAGCTCTGTTATTGTCCACCATAGTACCTTGACATGATACACTCATCCATTTAAGGTGAAAGACATCACAAAATAACATTGCAAGCATATTTTCTACATATTTCAAGTCTAAGAACTATTTCAATATTCCTTTAAACAAATTCCACTATGTAATGTATCATTAAACCTTCATGCACACTCATATTCTTGACCTTAAAAACATTATAGCAACTCTTTAAATGGTCATACCTTACATTTTCACAGACTTTGTCACTTATACTTGATCATGTCATTCCCACTTGTCTTAAAAGTCTTCAAGTTATCTAAGACACTATTTATAGTTCAAAGTTAGCTTTCCCTACCTCAATGGGTCTTCACAAGCCTGTAGATCTTCATTATGCTATAAGTCAACCTGCAATCCTTCATCCTTCTATATTTCCCTGATATAGTGTAGTTTCTTCTCATAGTGCACGCAATATAATTTTTCTATATACCTCTCTTAATATTTCAAAAATATAGAGCTCATTATCTCCTCCTCATCATATTTCATTACCCTAGAACATCCTGATTCCTCCAACATAGACATGTACTTGTCCTTGATATAGTGTAACGACTTCAATAAGAGAGCATATCTTGTCACTGTGTGAGCTTAGTTAATGTATTTTGCACTTATCCATGTCATTATTGCTTACACAGTCTTCATGTCCTCTAAAATTCATGCTTGAGGATCAAGAGTAGCTCCCCTTGCTTTAACTATCCTTTATATAATTGTAGCTTATTATTTTACACCTTTACTGCCTTACACAGACAATACTTACTTAGATACTTACCTATCTCAATTGATAACTCTGTTTCTTCCTTTATGCACCCTTTTTGATGTATAGACACTTTTAGATCATCTGTAGCATGAATTTAAGGATTCAAAAACCACCATTAGAATTTTCATCTTGACTTTCACACTTGTAGCATTCCATTTTAGTGCTATGTGACTAACTGTGAAGATCTTGAACTATCTCCTTGAACCCATATCATGATATACAACCTTGTTAGAACTTGTACAACCTTGTAGCCGATTAAAACTCCTTCTTTAAGACACCATTATAGACTCAGATACCACATTCAAACTTGTAACATTGTTTTTCAATCATGAAGAGCTTACTCTAACACTTCCATAGATCTACCCATGTTAGCACTTCTCCATACCTCTTTTAGATGAAAACATACGCTAAAGGCTACTCAACTATGATACAAGGATCAATTACTTGGTCATAATGAGCTTAGTTAACTCATTTATAGGATTAAACCACTATTGTCACTTTAATGAGCTCATAGGGATGTATCTAGTCTCTTGAATGTATTTTCACATGTTTCATAAATCTTCAACAAGTTTGATTCTTCATTTGTGCAAGAATAATATAATAAGACCTCTTTATACCCTTAAATACCTACTTGAGGCAGCACTTTGATTATTTGATGAAGTGTAGCATTCATTTTTCCTGTGCAGACACTGAGTACCCTATCATTTCTTGGAAAAACTAACTCCCTTTACATGTAGCATGATTTTTCATAGCTTCTCAATCTTTATAAGTTTATCATTATGCAAGAAATTTTCCATATTGTCTTTCTTTTCCTCATTAATTTCTGAGACAATAGTACAGACCTCCAAACATCCATATACACATGGATAAACATGATTGGCATAGAAAACTACAACCATTTTATCTTCCATAATCCTTCATTGTGCTTTGATTCTTCATTTTGTGTAAAAATAGCCCACTAAGACTAGTTGATACACTTATCTCCTACTTGAGACACTATCACATAACTAAAACATCTATGCACATATTATACATGATGCACATCACCTCATAATCTCATCCATTGTATCTCACAAACCTAGCAGTCACAATCTTCAAACATATGGTGCAAACAAAAATTATTGCTATCAAAGAACTTGATGAAATCCACATACCTGCAAACTCTTGTCTTATTTTCAAATTTATTTTCTTGAGAACACTGAACTCACTCATTGTTTAGATATTTCAGTTTCAAAGAATATACTCAGAACAGGTCTTAAGATAGGTCATTTAGCTTATATCATGATTTAGAACATGTCTATTATGATCTCCAAATGTAACTTGACCACCTTCTTGAGAAAATTGTTGAGGTTAATCACACCAGTTGCACAAATATATAAAATATCTAAGAATACAAGAAATAAATACGGAAAAAAAAAGAAAAGAAATAATACACAAGATATAACACGGTTCACCCAGTGTGGGATACGTCCACCAAGAAATAACCAATCCATTATTCAAAGCTTCACTGAGGATATACAATGAAGATCTATAATCTTCCACACCTTCTTTAGATGTACAATACTTTCTTCCTCACAAGATTATCTTTTTCTCTCTCCAAGGATCAATCTTACAATAATATTTATAATATTATATTCTAATCCTAGTTTTCTTTATTATATAATAATATGGAAACTTAGGGAACTTTAGCAATGCATTTAAAACCTTTAGATCACCTTTTAATCAAAGGTTATATCTAATCCCATGACTTAAATAAAAACATTTTACGCACATTATATCGACGCCGGTTACCCCAACCAATGTTGATTCCTACTAGCTGATCGACATCGGTTTGTCGATTGATGTCAGTTACTATGTAAACCTGCAAGTTGTAAAACATGCTATTTGTGAAGCAATTAAGCTACACAATCTCAACAATATCCCACTTAGAGATAAATTACTGCACTACACCATACAAATCCATCCTTGGATCCTTTCCTTGGCATGTTTCTCCCTCTTCATGTCTAAAACTCGAAGACCAATAGAAGTGGAGTGTAGCTCCAACTTATCATTTTCCAATGGCTTCATTAGCATATCAATAAGGTTTTTATTTGTACGATTTTTCTCCACTTTCAACTTCCCATCCTCCAACACTCTGTTGTATGAAGTGATATCTCAACTGAATGTTTCATTCTTGAATGAAATGCTGAGTTCTTTGCTATATGAATCGCACTTTGATTATCACTGTACAATCTGCAATCCTCTTGCTCCTTTCCAAACTCTTCAATGAACCTAGTCATCTATATCATCTCTTTGCTAGCCTCTGTAACTGCAACATATTCAGCCTCTGTAGTAGACAAGGCCACAACCTTCTAAAATCTTGAAATCTAGCTAACTATCATCCTACCTACTCTAAATACATAACCAATGGTGCTTCTCCTACCATCCAAATCTCCAATCATATCTAAATCAACATAGCCGCATAAAGAAGTATCTAACCCTCCATATCATAATTGCATGTTAGATATCCCTCTCAAACATATGATAATCCATTGGATTTATTTCCAATGCTCTTTACCTAAATTGACCATAAATCTTCTTACAACTCCCACTTCCTATGCAATGTCTGGTCTAGTACAAACCATAACATACACGAGACTTCCAATTGTTGAAGCATATGGAACCCATGCCATGTACTTGACCTCCTCATGTGATGTAGGACATTGATATTTGCATAATTTGAAGTGTCTAGTCATAGGTGTACTTACGGGTTTTGAATTTTGCATATTAAACCTTTCCAATACCTTATTGATATAATGTTCCTAAGAAAAATAAAAAATCTTGTTCTTCATGTCTCTAAGAATTTGCATACCAAGTATTTTATTTGCAGCTCCTAAATCCTTCATTGCAAATATATGAGATGAATTTTCTTTAGCTTAACAATGTCCTACATACTAGATCCTGCAATAAGCATACCATCTACATATAGTAACAAAAGAATATAACTTCCACTTTCAATTTTCTTGAAATAAACACAATGGTCAGATTCACATCTCATATAACCATGCTCATGCATAAAACTATCAAACCTCATATACCATTTCCTTGGGGCTTATTTGAGCCCATTAAATCTCTTTTTCAACCTACACACAAGTTTCTCCTTACCATTGACTTCATACCCAAGTGATTGCAGCATATATATTTCTTCCTCCAAATCACTGTGAAGGAAAGCCATCTTAACATCAAGTTTCTCTAAGTGAAAATATTCTACTTCAACTAAACTCAAAACAATACGTATGGAAGTCATTTTAACTACAGGAGAAAAATTCTCACAAAAGTCAATACCTACTTTCTATGTAAATAATTTTACCACAAGTCTTGCCTTATATCTTTTCTATCCACCCTCTTCTTCCTTGATCCTGTAAACCCATTTGTTTTGCAATTTCCCTTTACCTACTGTAAATTTGACCAAATCCCATGTCTAGTTTTGTTCCAATGAGTCCATCTCCTCATCCATGTCATGCTTCTACTACTTGTAGGTTTCATCATGCATTACTTCTTCAAAACTTTCCGATTCACCACTATCAATCAATAACAAATAAGATAAAAAAGGTGCAAATATTTCTGGAGGTCTACTTACCTTTTATTACCTTCTTACTGATATCTGGAGTGCTGAAGGCTCACTCTATACATCGTGTACATTAATATCCCTCTAACAGTTATCGATGCTAGTCACCTCCTGTTGAAGTTGGTTCTGGTAACCAACGCCAGTTCTGCTGATTTGTAACCGACACCAGTTCAGGCTATGGATGTCGATCCTCAAGATTTCGACATCGGTTACCCTCACCAACATCGGTACCTGTAGATGACTGTTTTAAATATGAGAATGCATTTTCTTCCACAAACTCTTCCACTGATTCATCTTTGGGTATCAAAATTTTATCCCTGTACATTCTCTTTTCATTCCATTTAATGTCTAAACTCTTAACAATCTTAGAATCTTCTAAATCTCAAAATCATAATCTGAAATCACCATATCCATAACCAATAAAAGTGCATCTCTTGGATTTAGCATCTAATTTTTTTCTATTTTCTTTATCAACATGCACAAAATCTTATAAGCCAAATAATTTAAGAAAATAAATATCTACCTCTTTTCTAGTCCAAGCTTCTTCTGGTATTCCACCATCTAGTGCACTTGAAGGCCCACAGTTGATTAAAAACATTGTCATCTCTACTACTTCTGCCCAAAACTACAAGGGCAATCTAGCTTGTATCATCATGCTTCTTCCACGTTCCATGATTTTCCTGTTCATTATTTCTGCAACACCATTTTCCCGTGTTATTCTAGGAACCATTCTTTATTTTTGTATTCCATTCACTAAACAATAATCATTGAAATCCTTGCTATAGTACTCATCACCATTGCCAGACCTAAGGAATTTTAATTTTAAATTTGATTCATTTTCCACAAGGGATTTCCATCTTTTAAAAGTCTCAAAAACATCATATTTATGTTTTATACAATAAACACATACCTTTCTTGTGGCATCATCAATGAAAGTTATATGATATTGGGATCGTCCATGAGAAGCTACCTAGGCTGGTCCCCACACATCTGAGTGCGCAATATCTAATTTTTTCTCCTTATTTGTTGCCCAAACTTTGAGAAATATCATTCTCTTCTGCTTTCCAAATATACAATGCTCACATAAATTGAGATCTACATCTTTCAAATTTGATAACCTAGCCTTTGCCTTTAAGATCTACATTCCTTTTTGACTCATATGGCCCAACTAATTATACCACATGCTTGCATCTAAATCTGAAGTAGATAGCACAAAAAAGGAATCAGTAATATAGGTACACAAATATAGTTTTCCTGCCTTCTTTCCTCTTGCTACAATAAGAGATCCCTTGGTAACTTTCCAAGAGTTGGCTGTGAATGTAACCATGCAACCAGATTCACTTAGTTGTCCTGTAGAAATTATATTTCTCCAAAGACTTGAAACATTCCTCACATATTTCATTATCCATGTATTTCCATTTTAAAATTTTAGATGAACTTCCCATTTACCATTAATATTACATATTCTATCATCTCCTAAATAAACATGCCCAAAATTACCCTAGACATAATTATTGAAATAACCCTTATTAAGGGTAGCATAGAAAGAAGCTCTTGAATCTAAAACCCAAGATTTGATTTTATCATCTAAGGAGATAATAAGGGCATATTGCATTACCTTAGAAGATACACCATTTTCCTCTTTACCTTTCTCTGGTACATTATCATTGTTTTCCTTGAACCAACAATCCTTCTTTGCATGTCTTTTCTTTCCACAATTCCAGCAGGTTATTCCTCTACCTCTGGATTTAGATCTACCATTCTTAGAATTTGATTTCCCATTATTCTTGCTCTTGAATCTCTCATTATGCCTTCCCATTCTTTCTACATTCAAATCATTTCCAGATGATGACTCTTTGTACTTTTCCTCCATATTTCTTCATTCCGGATTATACCAACCACATCATCAAACTTCAAAATATTAGTAGCAGAAAATGCATTACTAATAGTCATTACCAAGTTATCCCAATTATCCGGCAAAGAGCATAAGACTAAAAGTGATTTCACTTCATTCTCAAATGGAATATTAATTGATTTTAATTGATTTACAATAGAACGGAAATCATTTAAATGGTTTGATATAGATCACCCTTCTTGCATTTTAGAATTAAATAATTTCTTCATCAAATAAACTTTATTGGAAGCATTTGGTTTTCATATAAATTAGCTAAATATTTCATCAAATTTGTCTTGGTTGTTTCTTCGGTAATATTCGAAGCCAAAAATGTTGTCAGGATCAATCTTATAGATCCCATAGACTTTGTGTCAATAATTTTCCATTCGTGATCAGTCATCTTTGTAGGTATTTCCTTCTCATCCAACGGTAAGCATAGATATTTCTGATACAAATAATCTTCCACCCGCATCTTCCATAATTAATAATTATGGTCGTCAAATTTCTCAACTCTATATTTTACATCTTCTGACATTGTTATAGCTCCCACTCAATCAAAAACCCCTCTGTGGGTAAATCTATCAACATACAAAACCCTCAAAAAAAAAATCTTGGATACCAGTTGTCAAGGTTAATCACACCAATTGTATAGATATATAACATATCTAAGCATACAATCAATAAATATGGAAATAATACACAAGATATAATGTGGTTCACCCAGTGTGGGATAAGTCCACCAAGAAACAACCAATTTATTATTCAAAGCTTCACAAAGGATATACAATGAAGATCTACAATCTTCCACACCTTCTTTGGATATATAGTACTTTTTTCCTCATAAGCTTCTCTTTTTCTCTCTCTAAGGATTCCTTCTTACAATAATCTCTATAATATTATATTTTAACCCTATTTTCTAGCTTATACAAACATATAAAAACTTAGGGAACTTTAGAAATTCATTTAAAACCTTTATATCACATTTTAATCAAATGTTAGATCTAATCCTATGACTTAAATAAAAATATTTCATGCATAGGAGACTGACACCCGTTACCCCAACCGATTCCAGTTCCTAGCAGCTGACCGATGTTGGTCAGCCGACCAATGTCAGTTACTGTGTAAACCTGCAAGTTGTATTACATGTTATTTTTGAAGCAATTAAGCTCCTCAATCTCAAAAACAATTTCAATTTGAGCATCCTTTGAACATCTGCAAACCCTCAAACTTTGATGGAAATCCTTCAAAATTGTTCATACATTATTAATAGTGCAAGAAACATCTTTGCAAAGGAGAAACTTGAATATTTGATATTCTTCATGGACCAATAAATGCATCTTTCATGTATCATGAAACTCTGTCTCATTAACTTCTCAAAACTTTTCATACCTTATGGCTTCAAACTGAGTATAGACCTTAAGATCACCATTTGCATCTTTTAGTGAACAACAAACTCACAAACCTTTGATAAAAAACCTTCATGATTGTAACACCTCATACCATATTCTATTGACTTAAAAAACTTTTGACTAAATACTCATTCATGAATTCAATAACATTTTCATATAGAATAAAGCACTCTTAATTATTTTTCCAAGGCATCTGATGAATGAGAACAGACCAAGATCACAACAATACAATTTTCTTCATAAAATGTCACCCCCCCTGAGATAACGATCTCTTTTCCTAGGTTCAAAAAATGGCTCAACTTCCATGGACATATAATAGTTACACTAGTCACCTAATACATTATAATGATGGAGACTTGTTTACTTAAAGAACTACCCTTTTGATGTTACATATAATTTTGACATCAACACCAATTATAAACCTTATTAAAAGATACAACATAATAGTTCATACCTTTAAAACAGAAAATGAAATCTTCACAAAATCAAACACATGACTAAATGAGGAGAGAAAAGGTAGACACACATACACAATTACAGACCATTCCAAGACACATGATAAGACAATATACACACTTATACTCACACAACATACCTTAATCAATCATACCATGACATTATGATATCATATTCTTTCTAATAGTACCAAAATCAGACACCTATCAACAACAAGAACTACTAAACACAAATATCATGTATAGATCACAACCCATACCTTATCACTCTTGATGTGTCCAAAAATCCTAGTTTATTCAAATTTTCATGCACTGGAGATTGGATATAAGTTAGGCACATATGTTTTTCTTCAATTCTAAGATCATCAGCTCAAGAAAAAATACTTCCTTAATTTTATTTGGTCTTGATGAATTTTTTTTCTATCTTGATAGCACTAGAACCCTCTTTGAAAAAATTTATTGGATTAGATTTTATGTTGAGCACTTCTTCCTTTGAAGTGTCATTCTTATCATACCTAGATTATTAAACCTTCAAATCAGACTGAGAATCAGAACTATTGAATTCTCTTGCTTGATCAAACATCGTCTTGGCCTTAGGATCTGAAATGATATTCTGAGACTCATTCATGGGAATTTTCTTCTTGAATACTTTTACATTTTGAACTTGAAACCTGTTGTTGAACCTAGAAGTTTCACCTTGATAGCAATGCCTAGTAATATGACCTTGTTTTTGATAATTGTAACACACAACATTTTTATTTACTCTTGAATCATATACACTTAGATTCCACCCACATTCCTTAGCCTTGTGAGCATATTCATAGCATGAGTAGCATTCACCTTTGAAGAAACTTTCATGATTCCTAGAGGGCCTTCTTTTGCAATATCTAGCTCTATGACCAAAAATATGGAAAACATAGAAATAACAAAATAATTACCATAACTCATAGCATTAGGTTGTCTAACAGAGTTATACCTTCTTAAATCAACCTTGTTATTCACCTTCATATCAGATTAAGTACTTGTTCTAGATTCTTCATCATTTTATTTTTGCTTTCATTTGAAACCTATGCCAACCTTATCATTAGAAACTCTTTTCCTCTCTAAGATCCCATCAAGAGCTTTGTTCATCTTTAATAACCTCTCATATATCTCCAACCTTATAGATTTACCTTATAAATTAGATTATAGGGCTTGCAACATTTATTCATACCTAGAACAAACTTCCTCTTTATCCATTAGGGTTTTAGTCACTCTATCAACTTGTAATTCCAAATCCTTGATGGCTTGACAATGATCCATCTCCATGCAACTAATATTATCATATAAACTATGAATCAAGGAATCTGTAAATTCATACTTCCTTCTCAAGGGTGCTTCAACATTTGAAGACTTACCCATTGTGTGTGCTTCAAGGATCTTATCCAAGTGATTACACTTGCTTCTAAAGGACTTGCTCTGATACCAATTGTTGGAAGAAAAATGGACTGAGAGAGGGGTGAATCAGCCCTACAATAATTTTTATTTTATTTACCAAACCATGTATTCATCATTTAAGTTGTCCATTCATCATTCATAACCATGTGAGCTTATTCAGATGTGCAACATTTAATCACAAGAGAATGAAAAAGGATACACAACACATGAACACCATATGTAAGTAGGAAACCATCATGGGGAATAAAACCATTTCTTATATTACACAAATCAAGCACTCAAGTGAGTATTACACATCACAAGAGATTTATTTAGTGAGGCACAAACCCCTAAACCCTTAGTGATATTACTCACACTAAGAGAATCCTATGAATATGACTCATCATAAGATATTTTTCTATTATCATTAAAAATATGTTGATCATATAGTTAGTTTTGATCCAAGTTCACCTCACTAATACATCTAACTTCTCTCTCCTTTAACTCATTTTATTCTTCTTCTTCCATGGACTCATTTTTGATTCAAACCCTTGCACACATGCTATTAAACATTCTTCATAATTTCACACACATCCTCAGATATGTCTTGATGCCCTTAAATATCTTTCACTCTTTTACCTTGGTTACATTTTTTCCTCCATGCACAACTAGTTCAAAAATGAACCAAACAAGCACTTGTATATGTTTCTCAACTCTAAAAAATAACATAGGTCATTCTAGACCAAGGATTTCAAAAAAAAACATTAAAACATAACACCATACTCATATAAATTCATAAAATGAACCCATGTAGGTCGTCCATGCACCAAGACAACCAAAAAAATCAATCTAGCCTCAAAACCTTATCACTAAGCTCCTCAAGGACCTCCAAACACATCACCAATATTTTTCAAGCCTCCAAATTCCTTACACATGTCAAACATATCATAACAATATCGCTCATTCTTGCATATTAACTTTCACCAATCAAATTATTTATAACTCTATCAAGAAGGACCATTTCCTTCACAAAACAATTACTTTCAGGAACCAATATTCACCTATAGAGATCAAGATCACATAAGAACATCTCAAACATGGAATGTAACCACTCATTGGAAATCCAATGACTTTTATAAAAAAATCATTATTTATATACCTCATGAAACATACATCAATGAAAAACACACTTACTTTCCTCTTCACAAAACTGAACTACCTAGAAAGAAGTTTTGGAAAATCAACTGGTTTTCACCCTTTCTTCCACTTTCAAGACATTTAAATGCCTTCACTAGGGATAACAGTCATCTGTATTCACTTTATAATGTATGGAGAGCATCAAATAATCAAAATTATGAGACTTCTACATCAATCTTCTAGCCAGAGCAGTCTTGTCTTGAACCAGTCAAATTAGGTCAACTTGTGACCTCAACCATGGCAATGCAAGACACTTTCAGAGCTTCACCAAAGCATGAAACATGCCACATTGGATATCTACAAAACCCCCAATCTCATTATAATTATTCATTATGCCCACTTACTATCACATGCTCTACCATACCTTTTTGGAAAGATCGAGGAATCCTCTACAACCTCCAATCATCACATTAGCAAAACCAATTCATTTTGTGACCATACCAGTTATATTTCTCCTACAGCTTTCAACCTAGGGTTTCAAAGCCATAAAAATTAGTTTAATTTCTTAACATTTGTTCATAAAAACATAACGATGAAAGTAATCCATTATTTTTTAAAAATCTCATTATCTCAATGAAAAAACATCCCTAAAAATTGTGGCGTCCCATGCAAAGCATACAATTAACAATGAGCATCATAAGTTGTTACTCAAGTTAGAAAATGAATTCTCAAACACCCTGTTTCACCAAAAACACTATAACTTGCAAATTTCTCATCATGAAAACCTGAAATTTTTTTCACACCCTACTAACATCTCCAATGCTCACCAATTCATAAATATCTCTGCAACTTCATGTCCCATCTCATTTGCATGACTAGGTCTTAGGGTTTTACATGTTCTATGCCAATACCAACTGAACAAACACAAAACTAAGCATTAAACCTCTGTGAAATTTCTAAACATGATGGAAATAGAATAACATAACTCCATGAGTAATCTCAAGAGCTCATACAATCCTATAAGTGACTATCATGCTTTATTAGGCATCCAAACACAAGGATTGGGCCTAGTTAAGCAATTGTAACTAAGTCTTGAACTTCTTCCTACACTTTGAAATTTTTTTGAGTCTCTCCAAACTCTCTTAACATGTTCTCCATGCTTCTACCATGCTCCTCAAGTCACCATTCAGCTCAAACCACCATGCACAATCACCTAGACTAGTTTGGTCACCTGATTGGGCTTGCTAGACCAAGCCATTCTCACCTTGTTCACTCTTGCCATCATGTCATCACCTAATTATCCATGTAAACAACATGCCTAACATTCTCTAACACTTTTCCATCATCCTCTTTGTCATTAATGAGATTTTACATCAATGATAACACCTATACTGACTCATGCCAACAAAATTGCCCTTTTTCGGGTTTCCAACCCTGTTGAACACCTCTTGAAACCTGACACACTAATTAAGACCATAAAAACTTTGGCCTATATTTACATTATGAAAATTATGACACAATTAGTCAAGGAAATGTACCTTTCGAGCAACCCAAAAATTCTGGCATAAGGGTGGAATTGGTTTGATATTTTACATTTTGAGAAACCTAACACAAGGGACCATTGGGTTTCAGGTTTAGAGAACATGTGACATATAACATGCATTAATCCTGACATGTTATGATGTATGGAGAACCCAAAAACCTGACACGTTGTAAACTATCAGGTTTTGGAAATGGAAAGCATAAATTGTTGAACATGTTTTAAACATGTCATGTCCTGATGATGAAGAATCTTGAAACGTGAAACAAGGAAATTTTACATAGTTTCAAAGTGGGGAACATATCACATGGCATGTTGGGATGTACAAAAATCCTAAAAACCTGACAGTGTTAGAATATGAACTCCTTAACTTTGAACCAAATACAAATTCATCTAAGTCCAGAATGAAGTTGTAGGTTTCCAAAATAGTCGGGGGTATTTTTATAAACATTTTTGGAGACATAAAAGGACTATATGCTTGCTAGATAAGAGATAAGTGGCCTTAAAGCATCCATTAGGCATGGATTCAAGCTTAAAAACATGAAAAATTGATCTGAAACTCATAATTTCTTACCCCTGATCTGAATGAAGTACGACCTGGACTTAATATTGGCATGTTCTACCTAAAATGATAATTTTCATGATGATATGTGTTCTAAATAAAAATTTAATGAGAGTTTAACATTTTCTTGATTTTATTTTCCACCACATCTCTCCCCTTTGCAACTCAACCTCTTCACTTTCTAACTCTACCTAAAACATATCTTCTTCTGAATTCTTCATGAACCACTATGTAATAGAAAATGCCATCCCAAAAGCAACAAGAACACTATGCAAAGCACTTAGGGAAAGGAAAATACACTAACAAGAAGACAATGTATAGAAAATCACTTGGAGGAATTGAAAACTATTCTATTATGTACAAAGATTCAATGTGACAATTTAATGGTAATTCTTAAGATAAATCCCATTAACTGGGATCTTTAATGCATTTCCATCAAGTTTGGATAGCTCGAAATAGTTGGCCTATTTACAAGCATTGATGATAAATGGCCCACTCCAAAGTGCATCAAACTTAGTGTGTTGTCAAGGTTATACTCTGTATGTATCCTATTTCAAGACCAAATTGCCTAATTTTAATTCATGAGCCCTAGCTCTTTTTTCAAACAATTGTTTGGTTGACCTTTGATGTTATTCTCATCTAACCATGGCACAATGCCTTAATTCTTAAAGTTCAATCAATTATTTTGTTCTTATTTCTCTCTGATCTTTACCTTCAACCAACTATTGGGCCAGCTGAAGTGAAGGAAATTTAAGTGATAAGGGAAGCCCAGCTTCTTTTCTATAGACAAAGTTATAAGGAGAATTGTCAATTTCTCTTTATGGAGTGATCCTATTAGCCCAAAGAGAATTTTTTACCTTTGTATGACATTTTCTATGGTAGATATCCATTGTTCTCTTGATGATTTTGATCAAGTTCTTATTAGTAGACTATTCTAAACCAATACCATGAGTGTAGTAATTAGAAGAAGTATTTAAATAAATTCCAAGTTCAAGAGCACAATTAGAAATTATGGAGCCTAGGAAATCTTTTACATTATCAGAAATGATAGTTTGAGGAATTCCAAACCTTTTCACGATATATTTAAGAATTTCAAGGATAGTTGATTCATTAGCTTCCTTGAGTGCCACATCTTATTTACACCTAGTAAGGTAATCTATTGTTGTCAAAATCCACTTGTGACTAATACTTGATGGAGGGTTAACCATGTCAATTAAATCAAGATCCCATTGGGATAGTGGGTGATCAATTTGAATTAGATGAATTGGAAGGGAAACCAACCTAGTTTTACCAACAAAGAAAGCACATTCTTCATATTTTTTGACTCATTTATAAGTATCAATAAATAGTGTAGGCCAGAGGTTTCCTTCATTTATAATTTTCATTGCAGTGGTTTTGGCAGAGAAGTGTCCACCAGAGAAACCATAAAGGAATTCTTCTAATGCTTTGTTCATTTTCTCACTTTCAATACATCTTAATAATACTCCATAAACATTTCTCTTGAAGATAATTCCATCAATCAAATCATAGGGAATGTATCGTAGTCTCAAATGCCTTCTTTTTACTTTGTTTAGGCCATGAGGGTATGCACCAGTGGATAATAATGTCTCCATGATGTCAATCCAGCTATGACTATTAACTACATTTCCTTGATTCTAGTGAATTTTAGTGTTGTTAGGAAGTTCCTCATTCATGAAGAAAGAGGTTTATTAATCATTTTGGGCATCAATTTCTATTTTTTTCCCAAAGTTATCTTCCTTTTACCAATTTTTTTCTTTAATAGTCACATCATATTCTGCTATTTTGGTCACTCATTCAGCTCTTTTCTCACTTATTCCTTCTCCTATAATGAACTCTCTCACATTACAATGTGAGACTAGAACTTTGATATGATTAGTGGAAAACAAAAATTTGAATTTATTTAGAGATATCATGATAGTACCTTAATTCATAGTCATTCAATGTCTAATTGAATAAATCCACTAGTTTCTCCAAACCTTGATCATTTTTTTGCATAAAAAAAGTAGCAATAATATACTCAGCTCCATATGTGTTGTTTCCCTCAAAATTCCCCTCTTTTGAAAGTTAAAAAAATTGAAAATTTTGAGTTGGTACCCTTCCGTATTGTTTTAGTGAAGTAAGAAATTTGAAGAGATGGTGAAAATTCTGTTTCTTGGGGTCATTTAAGTGACTTGCGGGTTTGTTAGACATTTTTATCCCTCGTGTCCCAAGTACCTGGCAGGCCTCCTATTCACCAATTGGCTAATTTCCCCACAAGTCCTTGTTCGTTGGCTTTTTCAGAATTTTTCAGCCCATCTATCCCAAGCACGCCTGAGCCTCCTATTCACTGATTCCCCACATCACCCGCATCGGCCAAATCAGCTCTTCACGTCCTTCACGTCCCAATGTTCCATGGACCGTCCGGGCCATTTTTTTCTTCTTTTCCCACATTTTAGCATTTTGAGTTGGCACAAGGTATATTTAATACTCATTTATGATCTTCTCTCTCCTGAATGGCTATTTAAAGGGGCAACCATCTATGCACTTGTCACATTTCCTGATCATTATCTCTTGCTCGCATTTTTTGCAAAGTTGAGTCATTTTTCCACCATCCTATATCTCCTTGCAATAATTGTTGTGAGTCTGTTCTTTGAAGGACATTCCTCTGTTCACTGTCAAAATGAAGATCAAATTTCAAGGGCACGAGCATATGTCCCCTTTAGAGACTTTTGTGCCCAATATTGGAGATAGCGAAATTTGGCATTTGGATTTCAATGATTTCTAGGGCAGATTAGCATGCGACAACCTTGATCCCATGGCTCAAATGATAAATGATAGTGGAATCATGTACGCCGCTATTTTTCCTCTCTCTGTGCAATGTGTCGACACTCTGCTCTTGTGGGGCTAGTTTCAATCCGGACACCAAGGAGGTTGTCAATTTGCATGGTGAGTTGATTACAAAATTGGATGTTACCACCATCATCGCTGCCCTACGCATCCCCGAAACAAAAGACTACAGTGTTCTCACTCTCGCTCAAGCTCAGACTCTGTTTGATCAAGACAGTGAGAAATATAAGGCTTAGGTAGTGAAATCATGGCTGAAGTGCCCTAAGAAGGGAGTTTCCCGACTCTCTAAGGCATTATTCATGGGTTGACTTCAAGGAAGAACTACCATATATCATCACCTTTCTCACCTAGATTATGGGAATGCCCTCTACTAATGACTTCCATTTTTAGATGTTCGACCTTTCATAAATATCATCTGCAAGGGTAAGCAAAATATGAATTGGGCCGAGATTATCCGTGGAAAAATGGCTGAACAATTGTCAAATGTTCAACAAACCAAAAATTTCTACATGACTTCCTATCTCATGTACACCTTGGCAGCATCTCATGAGTGGCTCGGCTTCACTTTCATTGAAAGATAAGAAGGATGAGCCCATCTACGCATATTTCCCTCAGTTTACCCTCAAGGTCAGTAATCATAATTTCAGAAGGGTAAATGATGCCTTCACCATGTACATTGTGAGGCTCTTGGAGGGTGACACTACTAGAAGGTTCTCTGATGAGGCTAAGGCTTTGATAACCAAGTACGAGGCTTTCTTCACTCAGTTCTGAAAGTTCTCATACATCAGGCTGGCTTGTTTTGAAAGCACACCTCTCAAGCTTCCCATGTTCTACAATGAAAAAATGGCTTTGGTTGAGGTGTGCAGGAAGTTGGATAAACTTCATAGAACCTGTCCGAGATAAGAAGATTATTGGTCTTCATTTCCCTATCACCTTGGGGAATTATACATGCAGGACAGCTCTAGATGCCCAAAATATAGAAAGGACTATTGCTCCTCTTACAGTTCATTTCTTCAAGCCCAGGACTTTCTTTGATCTTAAGAGATACATTGATCAAAATCTCAGGATAACTTATCATCACCATCCTGACACTGAGGATTACTGGGCTGATTGTGCTGATGATTTTGAAGCCAGGAGGAGGCATTTTGGCAGATTTTATCTACAACAGATCATAGACTTCAACCTCTACCAGGTGCCTAAAGGGCTTAAGGACGATGATGAAGATTTACAATCCTTTGAGTATGAAAGATCAATCAAGCACACTCCTCTGGAAACCCTGGATTGGTATGTGAAGGAAAGATATGACTTGAATGAGCTGATCACCCCTATCTTCATCAAAACTAAGATTTGGTTTGACAAAAAAATACGTGACCTCAGGATGAACAAAGGTAGATCCTCTTTAAGAGAGACTTCCATACCTAGGAAGGAAGTACATATGCCTAGCACTGAGGCACTTGAGAAAAATCCTCCTTCTTCTTCGATGAAAGAACCTGAGTTGTCTACTCCTTCCTCTTCCACTAAATTATATCAGAAGAAGGTCAAAGAAGTCAAGCAAGAACTGATCGAGGAAGAGACTCTTCTGGAGCAGTCAGAATTGCCTATTGGGCTGGAGAACATTATTGTTCTAAGTGAGAATGATGATGATGAGATGAAAGACCCAGAAGAAACCCCTGAAATCACTGCTGAAGTGGAGAAGGAAGGACCAAGGACTGAACCTCCAAGTTTAACAGACTCCTCTGCAAAGGAAATTCTTGAGGTTACATTCATTTCCCCACTAGAGACAACAATGGTTCATACTTTGAGTGCCATGAGTTCACTTGCACTCGGGTCCCTTGATTCTTCTGTTTCTTCTTCTTCTTTGCCTGGGTGTAGCCCCTAGTTAACAACAAGAAAAGGAAATCTTCCTCCCGATTAACAGTGCCTGACTTTGATGTTGTAGTAGCTCTACTTGGTACTACTCCTCCTCCTCCAGCAAAGAAAGTGAAGACCACTTCGAGGTTGGTAACTGATGCCCAAGGCCAGCATTTCCTGGAGGTTGCAAAACCCAAAGTGGATAAAGAGGAGAAAGATCTTTTGATCTCTGACTTGGAGCTTTCCAGAATTCCAATGGGAGAATCCACACCTGAGAGTGAAGTTCATAACCTTCGGGAAACCATGACTAAGGTTATTGAATGGGTGGAGAAAGGCAAAGCAAACCATGGAGCAGTTGGAAGAACACAACCAAGTTCTTTCCAACTTTATCAGATCATTGTTGGTAAAGGATAAAGTTTTGGATCCAGCCCCATTGGCCACTCTCCCACCTCCCATAGTTCTCAGCCAAGATGAGGTCCAAACCATCAAATACATCCACAAGTATTCTACTTATGGGAAGGTTATTGAGGCCATGGTGGATGATATGACTGTAGCAGGTTTAAAATTCATTGAGGAAGCCTTCAAAACTCATGAGAAGGTGATCAAGCTGTAGCAGAAATTCACTTCCTCAATCAAGGCTATGGACAAGGAATTGAAAGTCTGGAGTGGATGTATCACAGATCTTCGTCTGATGGGTCAAACCGATGATAGGATCCTATGTTGGCCAACAATGTGTTTGATGATGTCAAGAATAACTTGTCAAGGACATGGATCTTTAGCATCGAGTGGAAAATAAAGGTTCTAGAAGAAGCACTGGGGGAATTGAGGAATGTATGGCAAAAAGGGGAGTCTTTTAAAACTTTTGTTTTATCCACCTTCAAGGATATCCACTGCCATTTTTAGGATGAAACCACAGGTGTATTCTTCTCTCTCCAAGAAATCAAGGCTCAGTTTAAAGCCTTTGTCAAGGATGATTTGTTCAAGGAAGAGTCAATCACTAAAGAGAAAATGAAGGACGTTTGTTCTCTCCATTCAGCTATAGCCGAGGCTAATAAGGAATATCTGGAGCATATTGAGTTTGAAAAAGATATGGAGAAATGCCTAGGCACGTGGACTCATGCTACTTCCAACACAATGATTCCAAGGGGCATGGAGATAGCGGAAGCATTGAAGAGATTCAGGCACTCAGATCCTCAAAACAATGGGCCCTCCTCAGCCACAACTGGATGTCTCTACTTCTAGTCTCTTGAATTTCTTCTTCTATTTTTAGTTCGGGATCTCCTTGTAATATTAATTAAGGACTTTATATTGTGTATTTCCTTAATTAATATTTTGGTTAAAAGAAACGGTTACTAAATGTAACCACTTTGTAAACTATATATTGGGCTCTCCACGCCATTCCAAGGGGCTGGAACTCTGATAATTTTTGAAAGTGTAAAAGAACTAAAAGCTATCAATACAAAATATTTCCCTTCCTGTTTCTATTTGCATCTATTTATTCTCTCTTGCTTGTCTAAAGTTTGTGAATCATTAATCTATTGCATTAAGAATCTTTGTATTCTTATGGATGTCATTTCTGGAACTTTGTGTCTATGAAATAATATCTGGTGGTTTAATATGAATGATTTTGTTCTATATATCATCCTTGCTCAACATTTATAAGGAACTATTTTGCTATCTATATTTCCTGAGAATGCTGTTATGTTCTACCTTTTCCCTCCCTTAGTTCTTCTGTTATTTTGTATTGATGATCTACCTTTGCATTAAAACACTTTCATGATATCAGAGTTCCTCATTAAAGTAGAAAGTTGTACATTTGTAAATAGTTTTGCTGCTTGCTTTCAATAAGGGAACCTCTCCCATTAAAGAGGAGGGACTTTCTATCCCCTGACTGTTGTTTTCATTAAAGTCCTAATTTGACAACCAACAGTTTTTGGTGACTCCACTAGGGATTTGTTTCAACGAATTCCAATTTTAAAGAACAATTTCTTGATCATTTCTGATCTGGCGACTCTGAGATTTACTCACGGAAGAAGGGACTCTTGGAATTGAAGATTCTCAGTTTCAACTCCTAGAGCAGCAAGGCTTTCCCCTTCCTTCAACAAGGAGAAATAGAAGAGCTCATTCTACAAGCACACCCCATGTTGAAGATAGAAGCTTTTGGGAGTGGTATCCCTCAAGAACAACTCAGCCCTAATCTTCGCGCTTTAATTCTTATTGGTGTTTCAGTTCCACTTCAAGTAATTTTTCCAAGGATGACAGCTCCATTACCTTAGGGCCAATGAGTTGGGCCTCTTTCCCTCCCTCAACCTTTACATGAGTTACCCAGGGGTAATAGAAAGAAATTTCCCAAGTTTAGAGGTGATGGCAAGGTACATCCTGATGAACACATTGCAGCCTTCATAGTTGCATGTGGAGTCCTTGGAGTTGAACATGAGGATGTCTCTGTGAGGATTTTTGTGGAGACTTTGCAGGACAATGCAGAAGATTGGTTTTACCATCTCCCCGCTGGGACCATCACCAATTGGACTACCATGAGAACTGAATTTGAGAACCATTTCAAACCTACTAAAGATGTGCATGCTTTGCTAGCCCAGATTTCTCAAATCAAGAAAGAACCATAAGAGCCCATGAGAGAATTTGTGGCCAAGTTCAACAAGCTGATTAAAAAGATCCCACAAAACACCTAGCCTGTGGATCAAATTCAAAAATGTTTCTTCCTAAATGCTCAATTTCTGAAGTAAGCTATGCACTGAGAAGAGCCAATCTTGCAACTTTGGATGATGATCAGAGATTAGCTGTCAGTGTTGAAGATGACCTGATCATGTCTGGAAAATTGAAAAGAGACTCTTCCAAATCCAAAACTTCTTCTTCCTCTTCCTCTACTCCTGGAGCTAATGCAGATCAATTAGTACAAAAGCTTTCCAATGACCTCATTGCCATCAAGAAACAATTGGCTCAGCATGCTCCTTATCAAGACGTTCCAAGGAAGAACTTTCAGCCTAGAAACCATTTTCCTTCTTCTCAGACAAGGTTGGAAATCGAAGGACCACCCATCAAGGTCCCTGTTAATGCAACTTGTGAAGTTGAAGAACCTGATGATGAAGAGGTTAATGAAGACTTTGAAGAACCTGGAGAAGAGGCTGAGGAAGAACTGGAAGAACTTGATGGATCTTGAGTTAATTTCCTCACTACTGAGGGAATTGATGAAGAAGATGATTATGATGAAGTAGTGGTAGAGATGAATGGTGAGTCATATGTTGTTATGACTCGGGAGCAAGACAAACAAGAGAGAAAAAGTGATGCAGCCCGCTAAAAAATCTAAGGAGCATCCCACGACTATTCCAGTGATTGCAAGAAGAGGATCTCCTATTCCCACTGCATCCACGCAAAAGGTGAGTTTTGCTAATTCTTCTTCTTCTACTCCTGCTTCTAAAACTTCTTATTCTCTATCTCCAAAACCTGATAAGCCTAGGATTCCTAGTGATGATACCCCATCCACCTCTGGATCTTTTGATATCATTGACCACCTCAAGAAGAAAAAAATCCAGATTTCAGAGGCTGAGTTTTATCAAACCCATCCAAAATCCTTTGCCAAAATGGTCCACTTTGTCAATTCCCATTCCAAAACTTCATCCAACACTTCTAAAGGTCTTTTTCCCACTCCCTCTTCCACATCCCAACCAAATCTTGTGGCTGCAATCACCTCACCTAATGAGAAAATCAAACCATTCTATGTGACCCTCCTCATAGCTGGCCATAGACTCAGCAACTGTGTCATAGACTCAGGAGCATCAGACAATGTGATGCCTGCCAAAGTGGCTCATGCTTTGGGTCTTACCCTCACACGCACTTTTGGTTCTTGCTATTCCATGGAGAGTAGGGAGGTGCCTTTGGTCAGAAGAGTTAAGGATGCACAAGTAGCTTTTGTTGCTTTGCCAGAGAAAAAGGTCTTAGCTACTATTTTGGTAGCTGATATTCCTCCTTCATATGGCATGTTGTTGAGTAGAAATTTCTGTAAGGATGTAGGAGGAGAAATTCAAATGGATTGGTCACATGCCCTTATACCAGTCAATGGAAAGATGAAGAAGTTGCTGCCCGAGAAGCAAACTGAATATATTGTGCAAAAGACAGATGATCCCAAGGCACAAATACTTTATGAAGATATTGGGCATGACAACTACATGATCATGTCTCAGGATGAGGTAAAATGTCCCAAAGAAGTGCTCCATGATCCTAATAGCATTTGGAATTTGGAATTTGATGGAAGTTTCTCTTCAATTGGTTCTGGGGCTGGTGTGGTATTGATATCTCCAGAAGGAAAGATTCATCCTTTCTCCTTCAAGCTGCAGTTTGAAAATACAAATAACACAGCAGAATATGAAGCTCTCATCCTTGGACTGAACATGGAAAAATAAAGAGGTGTGAGGAACCTCCTGGCTCATGGAGATGTGGAACTAGTTTTCAAACAAGTCAGAGACCTTTTCCAAGTGAAGAATAGAAGGTTGAAGCACTATAGGAATCTAGTCTAGGATTCTATTGAATTATTTGATGCCTTCTCCATCAAAGTGGTGCCAAGGGAGAAGAACACTAGAGTTGATTCCCTAGTTGTTTCAGGGTCTTTACTGATACCTCATCCCAATTTCTCTCAAGAAAAATTCACCATTGAAATGATCCATAGACCAAGCGTACCGGATAATGCAAACAACTGGCAAGTTTTCAATGATGACCAACATTTTCTCTCTTTCCTAGAACTTAGGGATAACTTTGATCAATTGTATTTTGAGGGAAGTGACAATCTACCTCGAGAGAGTGTCTCTTCCAATGAGGAAGGTGTCAAGGAGGAGATGGATCAAGATGGCTGCATCAAACTAAAAGGTAACAAGATCCCTAAAGGGATGATAAGTCTGGAGGAATTGTTTGATAAACATGACAGATATGTCAAGTCCAAGGCTTCCAAAGGAGCTCAGCAGTCTATTGAATGTGAAAAGATTAACATTGGGAGCCCTGCCAAACCCAAAATGGTGAACGTTGGAAAGTGTTGCACCCAAGAGGAGAAGAAGAAGGTGGTAAATATTTTGAAGAGGTACGTCGATGTCCTTCTTATTCTTATGATGATCTTGAAAGCTTTCCATCCAAAATAAATGCAACACTTCATTCCCCTCAAACCTGGGATTAAACCTTTCAAGTAGAAGCAAAGGCAGTACAATCCAAAGATTACCGACACCATTTTTCAAGAGATACAAAAGTTGTTGAAAGCCAAGATCATCTTCCCCATTCATCATTCAACATGGATTGCTAATATTGTACCTATCAGGAAGAAAAATGGTGAGATTCAGATCTGTGTTGACTTCAGGAATCTAAATTAGGCTTCTTTGAAGGAAAACTATCCCCTACCCATGATGGACCAGGTGTTACAAGTTGTCATAGGTGTGGAAATGTTGTCCATGCTTGACGGTTTCTTAGGATATAACCAAGTGGAATTCAATACTGCAGATCAACACAAGACTACCTTTACCACTCCTTGGGGTACTTTTTCCTACAAGAGGATGCCCTTTGGCCTCATTAATGTTGGTGCCACCTTTCAGAGAGAAATGGATTTGGATTTTAGGTGTTTGAAAGGAAAATGTATTGTTGTGTATCTAGATGATTTAACTGTGTTTTCCAAAACTAGAGCGGATCACTTTCAACATCTTGAAACAGTCCTCTTGAAATGCAGAGAACATGGAGTTTCTCTGAATCCCAAGAAATCTATCTTTTGTGTCATGGAGGGAAAGTTTTTGGGACATGTTGTCTCCAAAGAAGGAATCAAGATTGATCCTGAATGAGTTCAAGCCATCCAGCAGATTCCTCTTCCCACAAGCAAAAAGGGAGTGCACTCTTTCTTTGGTAAGATCAATTTCCTGAGAAGATTCATCCCGTGATTTTGTAGAACTAACTTTGAATATTTCCCAAATGATGAAAGGAAAGTAGACATTTTGGTTGGTCCTCTGAAGGAAAGGAAGCATTTGAAGGCATTAAGAAAGCTATTGCTAAGACTCCTATCTTAGCATGTCCATATTTTAGCAAAGATTTTATTATCTATTGCTATGCCACAGAGAGTACCTTGGCCATTGTGTTGACTCAGAAAGATTCTGAAGACCATGAGCTCCAATTTCATTCATGAGTTATATTCTAAAAACTCATGAGTTGAAGTACACTATGATGGAGAAACATGCTTTTGCAGTAGTTAAAGTTGTTAAGTAGTTTCGATTTTACATTCTTAACTCTCACTCTGTTGTGCTTGTGCCCGATATGACTATCAAGTCTATTCTTACACAACAGGAGTTTGGAACCAAGAGATGAAATTGGGTAGTGAAGGTTCAGGAGTATGATCTCGACATCAGACCAATGAAGCTAGTTCAGGGTAAAGGCCTGTGTGAACTCATTACCAAAGGATCTGGTCATGAGTTGCCTAAGGATGAAGTTGATGTCCCTATTGTTTTGTTCCTCAGCTCGACAGATGAATGGTATGCTGACATTTCTCACTTCCTCACCTATGGTGAGTGTTCATCTCACTTAAATTTCCAAGGAGAAGAGAGCTATCAAGTTAAGGTCAGCACAGTACATGTTGTGGGAGAATGACTTTGTTCAAGTGAGGAGTGGATGGAAGATTCTTGAAGTGTGTTGACAAAGAGCAACAAAAGAATTTGTTCTCAGCCTTTCATGATCAAGCTTGTGGGGGTCATTTCTCATCTGTTGTCACTACTCACAAAATTCTTCATGTGGGGTACTATTGGCCTAATTTGTTTAGAGATGCATCAAAGTGGGTCGACAAGTGTGAATCTTGTCAAACCTTTGTGGGAAGACCTAAGTTGGTTGCTTTACCACTTAAGCCAGTTGTGATCGAAGAACCCTTTCAACAATGGGGTTTGGATTTCATCGGAACACTCAACCCACCTTCAAGTGTAGGAAATACTCATGTGTTGACTGCCATAGATTATTTCACCAAGTGGGTGGAAGCCATCCTAGTTAAAATTACTACTTCTGAGGTAGTATGTAATTTCATCAAAGAAAACATCTTGGTAAGATTTGGAGTACAAAAAAAGATCATGACTGATAATGCTTCCAATTTTTCTTCTACTGAGATGATGGATTTCTACTATGGGTATTGGAATTTCCCTCACTCATTCTTCATATTACTACCCTCAAGGGAATGGACAGGCAGAATCAACAAAAACAAGAATTTGGTGACCATTGTAAGAAATTTTTTCAATGAATCTCAGAGAAACTAGCACAAGAAGCTTTATGATTCTCTATGGGTAGATAGGATTACACCCAAAAGAGTAATTGGGATGTCCCCTTTTCAAGTGGTGTATGGTGTGGAAGCTCAACTACCAAGTGAAAGTGGAACTACCAGCTTTGCATTTGATGAAAGCTATTGAGGACCCTAGTTTCAGTGATTCTTTGGATAAGAGGATCATGTATCTCCATAAGCTAGATGAAGATAGGCTACAGGTTTTTGATAGGATCTCTTCCCATCAGCAGAAGGTGAAATATTTATTTGAAAAGAAAACCAGATCTAGAGATTTCAAAGTTGGAGACATTGTTTTACTATGGGATAAAAGGCATGAACCTCGAGGAAGCCATGGTAAGTTTGACTCTCTTTGGCTTGGTCCTTTTAGAATCAGGCACTTTGCTGGTGAAAATTCTTTCTATCTTGATTACATGGATGGATCTTCTCTCCCACTTCCTTATAGTGGGCAGTACTTGAAATTGTTCAAATCCTAGGTGAATAGGAAGTCCTTTGTATATTATGTACAGTGTGTGTTTTCATTTTCATTGCCTTTGTTTTGTTGTTTTTTTTGTGTGTTGCCTTCTGTATTGATTTTCATTTGATTCTTTTTTCCCAATGGATAAGGCATTGGTATTCTTCCCCAGAGTTTTCCTTGAATTCTTGTCTTGTCTTATTCTTGTGATCTAGTCAAGTCATCCCCAGAAAGAGCCAGTTATTGTTCCCCTCAAAATTCCCCTCTTTTGAAAGACAAAAAAATTGAAAATTTTGAGTTGGCACCCCTCAAGTAGTGTTTTAGTGAAGTAAGAAATTCAAAGAGATGGTGAAAATTCTGTTTCTTGGGGTAATTATAGTGACTTGTATGGGTCTATCATACATTTTTTCGTCCCTCATGTCCCAAGTACCGGTTGAGCCTCCTATTCGTCGATTCAGCCATGATTTCCCCACAATTCCTTGTCCATCAGCCTTTTTCAGACTTTTTTCAGCCCATCTATCCCAAGTACACCTAGGCCTCCTATTCACTAGTTCCGTGCATTCGCCCGCATCAGCCAAATCATCTCTTCACTTCCTTCGCATTTATGTGTCCCTTAGACCACCCATGCTCTCTTGGCCTGCATCGGCCGAATCATCTCTTTGTGTCCCTGCATGTGCTAATGTTCCATAGACCATTCCAGGCCATTTTTTTCCACTTTTCCTGACATTTCACCTTTTTGAGTTAGCACAAGGTATATTTAATACGCATTTATGATCTTCTCTCTCCTAAATGGCTATTTAAAGGGGCAACTTGTCTATGCACTTGTCACATAGCCCTGATCATTATCTCTTACCTTGCATTTTTGTAAAATCAATTCAGTTGTTTGTCCACCTTCATGTATCTCCTTACAATAATTATCGTGAGTCTGTTCTTTAAAGGAATCCATTCCTCTGTTCACTGTTAAAATGAAGATCAAATTTAAACGACACGAGCTTCTGTCCCCTTTAGAGAATTATGTGCCCGATATTGGAGATAGCAAAGTTTGGCATTGGGATTTTGATGATTTCTGAGGAAAATTAGCAAGTGACAACCTTAATCTCATGGCTCAAATGATAAATGATAGTGGAATCACAGTGCGTCATTAGTTTTCCTCTGTCTCTCTCTCTATGTAATGTGCCGACATTGTGCTCTCATGTGGGGCTAGTTTTAATCTAGACACCAAAGAGGTTGTGAATGTGCATGACGAGTTGATTGCAAAATTGGACACTTGCCACCATCACCACTACCCTACGCATCCACTAAAATAGAAGACTCTATTTTTCTCACTCTCGCTCAAGCTCATACTCTATTTGATCAAGACAACAAGAAATATAAGGCTCGGGTAGTGAAATCATGGTTGAAGTGCCCTAAGAAGGGAGCATCCTGACTCTCTAAGGCATTGTTCAGGGTTGAGCTTCAAGGAAGAACTACCAGATATCATCACCTTTCTCACCCGGATTAAGGGAATTCCCTCTACTAACAACTTCCATTTTTGCATGTGCCCTTTTTTAAATATCATCTACGAGGGTAAGAAAAATCTGAATTGGGCAGAGATTATCTGTGGAGTCCTAATTAAACAAGTTTCAAATGTTCAACAAACTAAAAAGTTCTACATGACTTCCTATCTCATGTACACCTTGGTAGCATCTTGTGAGTGGCTCGGCTTCATTTTCATTAAAGACAAGAAGGATGATCCCATCTATGCATATTGCCCTCAGTTTACCCTCAAGGTCAGTAATCATAATTTCATAAGGGTAAATGATGCCTTCACCATGTACATTGTGAGGCTCTTAGAGGGTGACACTACTAGAAGGTTCTCTGATGAGGCTAAGGATTTGATAACCAAGTATGGGACTCTCTTCACTCAGTTCCGAAAGTTCTCATACATCATGCTGGCTTGTTTTGAAAGCACACCTCTCAAGCTTCCCATGTTCTACAATGACAAAAATGGCTTTGGTTGAGGTGTGCAAGCAGCTATATAAACTTCATATAACCTACCAAGATAATAAGATTATTGGTCTTCATTTCCCTATCACCTTAGGGAATTATACATGTAGGACATCTCTAGATGCCTGAAATATAGAAAGGACTATTGCTCCTCTTACAGTTCATTTCTTCAAGCCCAAGACTTGCTTTGATCTTAAGAGATACATTAATCAAAATCTCTGGATAACTTATCATCACCGTCCTGACACTGAGGATTGACTAGGCTGATTGTGCTGATGATTTTGAAGCCAGGAGGAGGCATTTTTGGATTATTTTCTCTACAGTAGATCATAGACTTCAACCTCTGCCAGGTTCCTGAAGGGCCTAAGGATGATGATGAAGATTTGCAATCCTTTGAGTATGAAAGATCAATCAAGCACACTCCTCTAGAAACCCTGGATTGGTATGTGAAGGAAATATATGACTTGAATGAGGTGATCACTCTTGTCACCGTCAGAACTAAGATTTGGTTTGATAGGAAAATACGTGACCTTAGGATGAACAAAGGTAGATCCTTTTCAAGAGAGACTTCCACACCTAGTAAGGAAGTACATATGCCTAGCACTGAGGCACTTGAGAAAAATCCTCCTTCTTCTTCGATGAAAGAACCTAAGTTATCTACTCCTTCCTCTTCCACTAAAGTGTATCAGAAGAAGGTCAAAGAAGTCAAGAAAGAACCGATCAAGGAAGATACTCTTTTGGAGCAGCCAGAATTTCCTATTGGGCCATAAAAACATTATTTTTCTAATTTGATAATGATGATGATGAGATGAAAGACCCAGAAGAAACCCTTGAAATCATTGTTGAAGTCGATAAAGAAGCACTAAGGAGTGAACCTCCAAGTTTAATAGAATCCTCTGCAAAGTAAATTCCTAAGGTTGAATTCATTTCCCCACTAGAGACAACAGTGGTTCATACTCTGAGTGCCATGAGTTCACTTACACTCGATTCCCTTGATTCTTCTGTTTCTTCTTCTTCCTTTTCCTGGGTGTAACCCCTAGTCGACAGCAAGAAAAGGAAATCCTCCTCTCGATTAACAATGCATGGCTTTGATGTTGTAGCATATCTGTTTGGTACTACCCATCCTCCTCCAACAAATAAAGCAAAGACCACTTCAAGGTTGGTAACTGATGCCCAAGGCCAGTAGTTCCTGGAGGTTACAAAACCCAAAGTGGATAAAGAGGAGAAATATCTTTTGATCTCTGACTTAGAGCTTTCCAGAATCCACACCAGAGATTGAAGTTCATCCAATGACTAAGGTTATTGAATGGGTGGAGAAAGGCAAGAAAACCATGGACCAGTTGGAATAACACAACCAAGATCTTTCCAACTTTATCAGATCATTGTTGGTAAAGGATAAAGTTTTGGATCCAACCCCATTGACCACTCTCCCACCTCCCATAGTTCTCAGCCAAGATGAGGTCCAAACCATCAAAGACATCCACATGTATTCTACTTATGCGAAGGTTTTTGAGGCAATGGTGAATGATATGACTTTAGTAGGTTTAAACTTCATTGAGGAAGCCTTCGAAACTAATGAGAAGGTGATCAAGCTGTAGTAGAAATTCACTTCCTCAATCAAGGCTATGGATAAGGAATTGAAAGTCTTGGATTGGATGTATCTCAAATCTCCATCTGATGGTTCAAACCAATGATAGGATCCTGTATGGCCAACAATGTGTTTGATGATGCCAAGAATAACTTGTCAAGGACATGGATCTTTAGCATCGAGTGAAAAATAAAGGTTCTAGAAGAAGCAATTGCAAGAATTGAGGAACATATGGCAAAAAGGGGAGTCTTTTAAAACTTGCGTATTTTAACCACCTTCCAAGGGTATCTACTGCCATCTTTCAGGATGAAACCATGGGTGTATTCTTATCTCTCTAAGAAATCAAGGCTTAGTTTAAAGCCTTTATAAAGGATGATTATGTTGAGTAGCGAAAATATGCCCACTTTTGAGAAAATGAAGCCAATGTTTGTTGTAGGCCATTGTAGTGTACTTCATGCTAATAAATAATGATCTAGAGCCTTTCATTTGACATAGATATGGAGAAACTATGCATGTGGACCCATGCTAAGCAATAGATGCAAGTTTGTGGATGGAGATAGTCTTCCCTTTCTGTGTTTTTTGAATTAGATCTTCAAAATAGTGGGCCCTCTTCATTCTTATTGCAGGTGTATTGTTTCTAATTCTATGCTCTTGCAGGGTTTCTTCTTTTATTTTTGTTCTGGAGATGTCCTGTTATGAACATTGATTAAGGACTTTGGATTGTGGATTTCCTTAATTAATCACTTTGGTCAAACCTGAAAACAGTTCCTACATGCTAACCACTTTGTCACACTATATGGGGGTTTCTCTCATACCCTTCCTTTTAGCTAGCACTCTGATACCTTTGTGAAAGTGTAAAAGATTTATTTTAGCTATGCAATATTAATTCTCCCTCCCTGATCCCTTGGAAGTGATAGATCTAGGAGTAGTTAGTAGTTTGCTTTTAGTAGAGTTAGTTTACACTATGAGTAGGAAGAAGAACTAGCCTTAATCTAGAGGTCTATCTCAAGTATCGAGTCCGTATACTTATGAGATAATACCCATATTACCTAGTCACACTGTGAGCTCTAAGCACACACATCTTGGTAAAAATTGGAGGGTGATTGTGATTCGGTGATAATATCATCCTATGAAGACATTTATAAGGTTAACATTGGTATTGATATTTCCTGAGCCCAAGGAGGCCATTATGTTCTACCTTTTCCCTCCCTTAGTTCTTCTGTTCTTTTATTATTGAATGATCTACGTTGGCATTAAAACACTTTCATGATATCAAGAGTTCCTCATTAAAGTTGAAAGTTATACATTTGTAAATAGTTTTGCTACTTGCTTTTCCAATAAGGGCTACCTCTCCCATTAAAGAGGATTACTTTCTGTCCCCTTCTGTAGGTGAGATTAATAGTCTAAGTTGAAAGAAGGCATGCACCCGATTAGGAATAGGCCTTATAGGATGAATCCTAATCTGTACGTGAAGGTGAAGTGGGAGATTGAGAACAATTCTCAAGTTTGGAATTATCGAGCCTATTGAATAATTTGAATGGGTTAGCCCTATAGTTATAAGCATCAAGAAGGATGGAAGGATAAGGATTTGTGTGGAATATAGAGAACTCAATGCTTCATGTGTTATAGATCATTTTCCCACCCCTTTCACATAATAAACCCTTTAACGAGTTATTCGGTGTGAGATATATTCCTTCACAAATGGATTTTTAGATTAACATCAGGTGCGCATCACGAAATAGGATCAGGAGAAGACAAATTTCTCCATATGAATGGGGAATTTTTACATATATGGTTATCCCTTTTTGATTTTGACCCCAAAATGTTCCATCAGTATTTTTGTTCATTGTTGTGTAGGTTTTTCAAGATTTTATTCACAAATTCCTGCAAGTATATTTAGATGATTGGATGGTGTATGGCTAATCAAATATCACTTTGATAATATGATGCTTATGTTTAAGAGGTGTAGGTAGTTGAGAATCTCTCTCAACATTAAAAATTACATCTTTGCTACACATTTTGGCACGTTACTTGGGCACATTATTTACAAAGAAGGATTGTTGGTATACCTAGCCAAGATAGTTGTGATCTTGGGTTCGGAAGATCCTATCAATCAAAGTGAAGTGCAATTATTTTTGGGACATAATGGCTACTAAAGGAATTTTATCGAGGGATATGTAAATATTTTCATGCCTCTGGAAGAGTTCCTTAAGGCTAAAGGGAAATTTTCTTAGGGTGACGTGAAACAACAGGAATGTGAGACGTTGAAGGAGAGGCTTACTACCAAAACTATTTTGAACTTTACTTCATGGGAAAACCTTTTCATGTTCATGTTGATGCCTCTGGCATGGAAATTGATGTAGTGTTGGCACAATTGGGGGAAGGAATTATGGATCATCACATTTTATTTACAGGTAGGAAGTTGACACCCACAAAGTAGAATTACACTACCACTGAGCACGAAGCTTTGTCTATGATCTACGTGTTGCATAAGTTCAGAAAATACTTATTGGAAACCCCATTTATCTTCTATACAAATTGTATGGCACTGAAATACTTAGTCAACAAGCTTGTTTTGCAAGGGCACATCTTCAGATGGATGCTTCTATTTTAGGAGTTTGAATTTACAGTATTTGTCAATCCAAGAAAGAGAAATATTCAAGGTCCTAACCATTTATAATGAATCAATTTTGACGAGGATGTGCATAGCATTAAACACACTATGTCAGATGCATATTTGTTTAGATTGAATCATGTGCCCAAAAATTTGGAGGATATTGAAATATTTTTGCATCACTAGACAAGTTCCTAAAGGAATGAAGACACAAGAGAACTTAAAGTATCTTGTTATACACACAGTGTCATATCAGTCAATTAGGAAGATTTGTATAAGTTGGGAAGAGATGAGATCTTATGCTTCGCTGTGTACTTGAACATGAGTGCAAACCCATTACAAAGGAGGCTGATGGAGGAATAGAAGGAGGACATTATTTAGTTGATGTGACAGTGCACAAGATCCTTATGGCTATCTTATGGTGGGAAACATTGTACAAAGATACCAAGAAATATGTGAAGACATGTGATCTTTGTCAATGCCTTGGGAATCCTGGACATAGAGATGAGATGCCCTTAAGACCCATAGCAAGCGAAGAGACTTTTGAAAAGTGGTCTATTGAATTTGTATGACACATTGCACAACTTTCTAGTAGGATTGGTGTGTGCTATATTATTACTTGTAGAGATTATGTAACAAGGTGGGTAGAGGCAACACCTACAAAGGATTACACAAGTGGTGTGGCCACATCAGCAAGATTCTTATGGGAAAACATTATTAGCTAGTATGGATGTCCATTGAGCTTAACAAGTGATAGAGGAACTCATTTCCTTAATAAGATGATTCAAAATTTATGGGCAGAGTTTATGGTGGCACACCATAACACAAATCCTTATCACCCACAAGCTAATGGGATTGTAGAAATTTTAACAATATTTTGGGATAGACATTAACAAAAATCTATGATGTTGGAAGAAAATATTGGAATGATAAATTATCAGGTGTACTTTGGGCCTATAGGACCACATATAAAAGGTTGAAAAAATCCACACCCTTTCAGTTAGTGTTTGGCACCGAATATTTGCTCCTGATTTAATTCATGTTACCATACCTAAGTATTACATGTGTAGGTGGATTAGATGATAAGTAAGTTATTGAGGAGCACATTGACAGCACATAAGATCCTTATGGATATATTAAAGTGGGAAACATTATATAAAGATAACAAAGAATATGTGAAGACTTGTGTAGTTCCCACTCTCCTTTGACATTGTTAAGATACTTATCCTAATGCTATTGATCATATTTTGGACATTATTATGTTTTGAAGTAGTATGATGTGTATATGCTAGATCATGGATTCCTATGGACATTTTTATTTTTTGCTTAGTATGATGGTTAGATGTTAGACTAGGGATTAATATTGATCTAGATTCAACTATTAGGCTTGATGATCATTGAGACATTATTATTATTATGTGGATGATGATATACTAGTTGACATGGACATGTTATTGATGTTGATTTTAGACATGTGACATTGATATTATGAATAGCTCTAGTATAGAAATCTATTGGATGATGATATAGTTACAAATTGAATTTAAATGATAAATGTTAAATTATTGATATTGTTGTGATTTGGATTTAATAATTGTATGTTGCTTATATCATTTGGATGTTCTGATATGGCCACAAGGCCGAAGGGGTATTTTGCATTTCACAGGTTAAAAATCACAACAATGTCGGGGGACGAGAGACTAACCATATTGGAATTCTGTGTGAGATCTACAAGGTCACCACGGTAACTATGTTTTATTGGTGTATTGTGTTATGTTAAGACTCCCCATGGGGGGATTTCCATTATTGTGACCATGGGACATATGTGCTTTATTTATGAGTTCCCTTTTAATTATTGTTGTGTGTATTTTATTTGTAATATGCTCTTTATTTTAATTATTCTAATGGGATAGTATAATGTGGGAGTCATATAGTTAAATTTTAATTAAATTAATTGGGAGGTGGAATGTAAGGAAATAATATTATTGTCTTGATTAATAATTAAATTTGATTTATATTATGTATAACCATATGATAGATAAATTAATCTTTATGTCAAAATATTGTAATAAATAAATGTCATAAATATAAATTCATGTGTAAGAAATTGTAAGAGGATGTAAGAGTTGTGTAAGTGAAATGATAGATTGTGTAAGGTAGATTTTGGAGTGTAGAACACTCCATCCTCTTTGAAACTCGGATTTGGTCTTGGGAGACTAAATTGGAGGCTTGTGAGACAAGTTAAACTTGTCCCACACCTTTCAAAAACCTCCACCAACCATGATTATTATTTTGGAGTCAAAATTAATCTATTTTATTGTATTTTGATATAAATTTGGGTAATTATTGATTGCGCTTGTCTTACAAATTTTAAATGCATTCCTTTTTTGAGTATGGGTTGAGTTTGTGGATGTAAGTAATTTTATCATTCACATTTATTTTGATTTAATTGTATTTGATGTTGATTGCATTTTTGGATGAGGAAAAATGATGTGGCATCCCACTTGGAGTCCACATCATCCTCTTCCACCCTCTCCTTTAAAAAATGTGAATTGCCTCCTCATTTGGAGTTGTTGAAAGTTTGTGATTTCACTCTTGAGGTAGAATTTCCTCTTGCATTGGGAGCTTGCTTTGTGGAAGGAGCTTAGATTGTTTTGCATGCTCTTCATTTGTTATTTTGGAATTGGTTTTTTTAAAACAAAGGACTGTTGTTTTGGAAACAAATCTCCATTATGGAGAGGTAGGATCTCACTCTTTTAAAATTGTTATTTTCCCCTCTTTTAGCATGAATTTTGAATGTGTTTGTGTTTGCAATTCTTAAAGGGATGGGTAGAATGCTTAGAGCATGGTGTGGAGAGAAGACTATGAGGTTTATCAGAGGAGGGATAAGGGATTTTCCATTGGCACTTGTCTTGTGGAGGGAGTCTTGGTTGCGATCCACCTAGGGAAAAGAATATGCTTGCATTTCTTACTTTGGGGAGGTATAAGAAATGAATTTGGAGGAGGGATAAGGAGGGGTTGAGGAGGGATAAGGTTTATGGGATGGTTTTTTTTGGCGGTTTGTTTTAGGTGGATGCCCAAATTCAACATGGGAGGCATAAGGAGACCTCCATAGTTCTTGCTCTTGCTTGGCTTGCTTGCTTGGAGAAGGAGCCTTTGTTTTGATTGAAGTTGTTTGTTGTAGTTGAGAACTACATCTTTTTGTTTGTGCATTCCCTTGTGCATGTGAATGTATGTTATATGTGGAAGAAGCTATGTTGCCATGTGTTGTTTTATCATGTTCCATTCCAATATGGTTGGGGCTCGGGGGCCAATGGGGAAAGATGGCTTCTCCTTTCCCATTGGATGTCTTGGTTTGGTGGAGAGCATTGCCTTTCCCAATTCCTTGTTGTGAATATAAGAATGAATATTAAGAACTCAGCTTGCTGCTATTTGGAGAAGAAAGACAACAGTTTGATAGTCATCTTTTTTGTAAATTTTAAATGTAATCCTTCCCACTTCAGGTGGATGCATGTAATTGATTCGAGATGGGAAAATTTTACCTTGTAATTTGAAAGTTGTAATTGATTTCGAAAGGTAAATGATATCCTATGTTTTGTATTTGAAATGATAAAGAGTCACTTTCCCTTCCTCTATTTGAAAAAAAAGAGAGATTATGATACAATTTGTGAGTTTCAAATTGAGATATAAAGAAAGGATTTCAGTTGTAAAATTTTTTAAATTCAATAAAGGGATCGTTTTGAAAAAGCTCTCTTGATATACCTTGTTGCAATATCGTTGTTGGAGATAGATGAATGAAATACATTACTTTCCCAATTACATTGTTATCTTGGATATCACATGACTGTTAAATTTGTAATTCTATTTTGGAAAGAGAAAGCGTATATATAAAAAAGAAGACTTGGATCTTTGAAATGAGTTGATAAAAGTTAGAAATCAACATTGCATACTGTATACATGTCCTTGTTGAATAAAATGGATGTCTTAGAAATGAAATGGATATGTTTTCCTTAATTGAAAATTGCATATTAAATTGTAAATTCGTGGAGAAGAGAACTCTGCTTTAAGTTCATAATTCTGGCATCTTCCTTTTTTAAATAAAATGAGCAGTTCGACTTTATACTCAACAATAAATTACGAAACTTGAAATTTACACTTAGGAAGACTTGAGGAATCCAAATTCACTAAAACAATCAAGAATAAATCTCCAAAACTCAAATAATTTCAACGCAGAGTTTGCATGGTCATTTTTCCCGTCGACTGTCAGAAAATTGCAAACTTGAATAAATTGATGAAATTGACATATTTGAAACATTCTAATTCTTTCCTAAGCTGATTCCCCATGTCTGATTGACATGTTGAGTGGAGGAAGAGTTCAATTTTATAAAAATTACAAGTTTGAAAAATATCCAATTTTGACGTAAAAAACCCTGCAGATTGATTTCTTAAAATTTACCCTTGAAACTTCACCAAACGCAAAAATTGATGACCTATTTTCAAATAGGACTACGAGAGATTTCTGAAAAGTCCTTTTTTTCCCAAAATGGAGTTCCCAATAAAAAGTTATGGCCATTTGAAGTTTTACTTCAAAATGGCCATTCAAAACCAAAAAAAATTAAATCTAACCTTGGAAATTTTTTTAAAATGTGTTTGAAAATTTCTTAAAAAATTCCACTGCCCCGCCACCCTTTCATCCAACCAGAAGCTGCCACGTGGCACTATGGAGGGGCGGACCCCCTTTGAAAACCTTTCTTTTGGAAAATTTCACTTTTTGAAAATTTCCTAAAATTTTCCCGCAACCCCATGGCCCGCACCAATCATGGCCTAACACGTGTCAAGGAGGGCCCACGGGTTAATATGGAAAACTAAACTTTTTTTGCCCTTAGAAAAAAATCCCACTTTTTGTCCACGGCTCCGCACACCCGCAACCAATGGGGTGCTGACACGTGTCCCCATGGGTGCGCGGGCCGTGCATGACAATTTGGTTTTTAAAACCATTTTGGAAAAAATTTCTAACCTTCTCTCCCACCTTGCTGACTCGTGTCTTATCACAAGAAGCCACGTGTTCCTCCCCAACGGACCCACGCAAAGGGAAAAGTTCTTCCCCTAAGCCCATGGACTTCCAAGGGAAAATTTTCCCCTAAAACTCCACCCGACCATATCTTGAGATCTACAAGGAGTTAGGAGGACTTCTTTATATGGTTGGAAAGGTGAGGAAATTTCCTATCCAATGAACCTAATTTAGGAAAGTTTTTGATGAATCTAAATGTGAGAAAAATCTAGTTGAACTTATGGGCCTATTTGAGATCAGACATGGGGGTAAATCGCTCCCTGAACCTAAACAAAACATGTAACCCTAAAATTTAAAAACTTAGTGCACTTGTGTTAGGTTAAACCATGATAGGTATTGTTTTTTGGAAATTAAGTTTTGTCCCGCAGCCGGTTGTTCAAACTGAAGCCTTGTAAACTTAGTTGTAGACACTTCTAATAAAAAAAAATTATTCCATAATTTTTCCTAGTTTGTTTCTTGGTCTCAAGTGGTAATTGAAACGGGCATTAGAACCTTTAGAAATTGGGTTGTTGTTAATACCTAGGATATTAAAAATCTTTTTAGGAATGAGAACAGTACTAGCCCTTGAGTCAATCATACAATTATGAGCAAGATGTTTTCCTATAATCAAAAACATGTAAAAGGGTGGGGTCCTCAAAAATTTTATTACTTTCTCTTCCTTAGTTTAGCACAAATTGACCGTGGGATGAACCTTCTAAATTTTTGGTTCAAATTGAGGGAGATGTTTCATAGCTTTATGCAAGAGATCTTGTTGTGATGGAATATGCAATGGATCCCACATTGTCACATTAACATTTGTCTTCTTCATCTACTCAAAAATATTAAAAGGGAGGCCAATGTATTTATGCATTTGAGGTATGGTTTTCTCTTTTCTTTATTATTCCAATGTTGGAACATGTGCCTTTGGATGAGAAATAACCTCATTTTCTAGGCTAGGTCTGTTGGGAACCTCATGTAGTCTATTCTTACTTGAATCTACTCGAATATTATTTTCTTTATGAATAAGATCATACTGATTTGTAAGAGATGAAGGTTGAGCATCCAAAGCTCTTTTCCTAGACCTTGTGTTATCAACAACATGAGTTTGAGGTCTACTAGAGCTACCCATAGCTTGATTCATTGCACAAAACTTGTCATCCCCCAAAAACATAAGATTAGACTCTAGATTGAAATCTTGAGTTTCTTCCATGCTAGGCTTGGTTATTTCCATTAATGGTTTATGTTGATTGGAATAATTTTGAACCATAAGGGTTTGAGCTTACAATGCATTAGAAAAAAATGTACTGGTTATGTGGCTAATTGCATGGAAAGCACCACTATGTCTCTTGTATCAAATTATTTTTCACCTTAAATTATATCATAACAACAATATCCTAATTTAAATCCATTAAGTAAATAAAATCACCTTGTGGGATGGTCTTAAGAGGACTAGAATTTTGTCCCATGTCTTCTGAAATATGAAATTAAAATCTGCCATGAGTTCATTTGGGGCTCTCTTGATGGTTGTTAGTTTCCATAACAAATATATGTTATTTACTTTATCTTCAAACTGATTGTAAAGGTCTGTATCAAGTTCATCCCAGTTGCGAATGGAAGCAAGTCTCAAACTTCTATACCATTGAAGTGTTGTTCCTTTGAGAGAAGAAGTAATAATCCTAAATGCAACATCATCCTCAGTAACAAAATGGACTAACAGACATTAGCAATATCTTATATATGATCAACATGGGTATTGTTATTTTCACCAGTGAAAAGGGAATACTCTTTAACACAGACATTGGTATATTATGTTGTGCATTGAGGGCCCAAATGACTACAACCATTGAATCTGAAAAAGGGAAAAATTATTTGTTGCACCATGATTGGAATAGGTTTTAAAACTCTAGAAGATAATAAGAAATTCCTACCAGTAGGTGGAGTAGACAGAGTTCTATTTGGAGGAGATAGTGATCTATGAACTACTCTACCTCTTCTACCTCTCCTTGGTGATAGCTATAAATATTCATAAGCTTCACCCCTTGTTTCACATTGTCTTGTTTGTATTCTTCTTATGTAAACGGGAACTTAAGTTGTTAAAACTAGTAGATTAAATGGTTGGAGTCACCAGATGTGTTGAAACAATCTTCTAAAGGTTGTAAATTACTAAGTCAAACACCAAACTCAATAAAGAAGTTATAAAATGAATTAGATTTTCCCACTAGGCGTGCTAAAATTGTTAGATATAAAAATTACACCCTACTCTGAGTCATGGATAACCCATGATTTTATGGAAACATAGGATGATATCTGTAATGTGGGTGTTGTAAAAGTGAGATCAACCTCTAGAGAAGGTTGGCTTCCTCTACCTATTCCTAATGCTAAAACTAATCCTACTACTAGAAATGCAACTATCGTTTCCTTCTTTAACACTCCAAGGGACTGGGGTAAGAGAGACATGCATGAAAGGGGAAATCTTAAACTAAGGGTAGGTGATAGCACAAAGAACAAGGGGAAAGACACTCTCGGTTAAGGGAAAATGGGAAAAATGAGAAAGGAAAGGGTAGACTCAGGTGCCACAGTCCAGAACAATATTCAAATCTCCATTTTCACATAATGCGCAATATAAATGAACCCTGCAAAATGAGAATGAATAAAAAACACATTTGCAAATGATGAAAAGGAAATATATTTCAAAAAAACACAGCTATGGTCGAGAATAGCCACAAAACATAAAGTCTAATTATGTTGAAGGAAAGTCCATTATATTGCATGAAGAAGGTAAAAACATATTACAAAATTTCAATCACGAGTCCTACAACTCATAAAATCTTAGGAAACACTATGAATGAAGCCATTGCATTCCAAGAGGGTCCAACCTTTAAAAATGGGCATCACTTTACAATATATAGAGAAATGGAAGAGAAAGAGGAGGGAAAACGAAAGGAATTCAGATTCAAGGTTACAACCACCAACAAGATGTGTTAACTCACTGGAAAGTAGCATGGAAATATGTAAAACCCATTCCCCTTCATAAAATTAATTTTATAAGATGGAAAGAGCACCCTACTTCATTAAATGTGGATGGTTGAACTGCCAAAATTGGCCTTTGTCAAGTTTCCAACCTTGTCAAACACATCTTGAAACCCGACAATCTGAGTAATATTGTCATAAATTTGGCCTTAATTTTCACCATGAAAATTTTGATACAAGTAGTTGGGGACATGTACCTACCAAGCAACATAAGAATCCTAACTTAAGGGAAAAATTGGTTTGATGTTTTGTATGTTGATAAAATCGACATAAGGCGCCATCAAGGTTCAAGTTTAGAGAACATGTGACATATAACATGTGTTAAGTTTGACATGTTTTGATTTATGGAGGACCTAAAAACCTGAAACACTATAGAATTTCAGGTTGCAGAAGTAGAAAGCATAAAGAATGGAACATTTTTTAAACCTATCATGTCCTGATGACAAAGAATGTTGAAACCTGACACAAGGTAAGTATGTGGAGTTTGGAAGAGGGGAACATGTGACACATGACATGTTGGGATACATGGAGAGATTGAAAACCCAACAATCTTAAAATATGAAATCCCCATCTCTAAACCAACTGAAAATTTTCCTAAGTCTAGAATGAAGATGCAGGTTGCCAAAATAATTGATCCACTAACATGAGACACAAAAGTTTCACAAGAATATAAAAGTTAAGTGTTGGAGGATATAATAGTTTTTATAGAGAAGAATATAAAACAAGGCCATCACGAGGTGGCATTTTCATGTATACTACCCTTCAATGGTAATTTTTTATAGGCCTATAATTTCTTTAAAATCCATAGCACAAATAAGCTTCATCAAGATATCTGTAATTTTATCTTCTTTAGAATAGAATCATATATCAGTATCACCATTGACAAGTTTTTCTTGAATGAAATTCATATGAATATCTATATGTTTATTTATAAACATGCAAGACAAAGATATACTCTCATATTTCCATAGAATATACGTGTGGTGAGGAATTTTTCTTGAATGAAATGCATATGAATATCTATATGCTTATTTCTAAACATGTAAAACAGATATAGATTCTCATAGGACTTACATGTGCCCTTAGGTCTTATGTAATATCGTTAGGTCTTACATGGTTGGATGTAAATCATTATTGGGTGTCTCCTATATTGACCAAATGGGTGTCCTCAACTATCATATGATAGAAATCCATTTTTATTTCTCACGTGCACGCATGTGTGTGCACACGCACACACACTATGGTGTAGTTATACATCTTGTATCATCTTTTACATTTTTCAAAATAATCTTTTTATTTTTGTGATGCTGAGCTAGATAATTTAATAGAGCTATGAAACTTTTGTTTTTATACACAAGTGTAGTGCTTCCTTTGACATCCACATTTATTTCTTTTAACAGTATTTTCAGCCACATGGATTTTTTTAGTTGTTACCAAAGCACTTCTATACTCAACTATAGTCAATAAAATGGACATTTTTGGCTTTTTATTGGTCCAAGTGATAGCAACTGCACAAAAATTACAAATATATATATATATATATATATATATATATATATATATATATATATATATAATGTCACCATCATGGTTAAAATAATAATAATCGACTCATTTGTACATATATTTTTATAAACCATAATTGATTATACATTTTCACATATATTTAAAATCATTTTAGCCATATTTGAATTATCCACATATGGGTTTTGTATAAATCTAAAAGCAACACTTACTACATAAGATATATCAAGCTTGGTAATAGTTATGTAGATTAAAATTTGAACAAGTTGCATGTATAAGGCAAGGTTTTATTTTTCACCTACACATATATGATCAATTTTTATACCAACTTCAATAGGCATGGAAACATGTTCATGGTTAATCATTAAACTAGTTAGATTGTTGGTTATGAAACAAATATAAAGTATAATAAGACTATAATTATTTTTACAAACAAACCATATCTTCTTCCTCATTAGTTTCATATTTTTTGTTATTGTTATTTTACCATTTATTTTTATGATAACAATCCTCTTCCTTATGACCAAATTTTCCACATTTATAGCTATTCCCATTAAATATAACTTTGTATTTTTTGTGAAATTTTATGTTACTAACATTTTTTATTATTGTATCTAGAAGAGGGTCTGAACTTTGATTTGAAATATTATTTACCACTCTGACTTCCACTCTTTTTTAGGACAATTTTTTTCTAATTTGATGAGAGAAGGGCATGGGTGGCATTCTCTTTTGAGTCAAAATTATTCGTTACATGTTATTCTTGGATAATAAGACTACTAAGTGTCATTAAATCAAGAATGTTAGATTCATTCTTATATTTAGAGTTTAAAATGGAGATGAATTTTCTAAACTTTTCATAAATGTTCATATGATCAATAAAATATAGAATCTTATCTTGGATTAGATCACAACTACAATCATCTAACTGAGATTTAATAGTTTTCACCTATTCCAAATAGTTTGCGACCTTCTCATGTCCCTTCATAGGAGTGGTCATCATATCAATAAAGAGTTTAATAATTATAGAAATCCTAGTTCCTTCATGTATTGATTACATAGTTTTCCAAGCTTCTATTAGAGATTCCTAATCTTTGACGTGTATAAGGAATTCATCATTTCCACTCCTCAAAATTATGGATATGGCTTCTTACAATTTCTACATCAAAATATTTATGTTTTCAAGGTTATATTGTCTTCTAATGGGACTTTTTATTTGATCATAAGAATCCATAGCTTTGAGGCCATAAATTTAGCCTTTAACCTAATTTTCTATATGTTCTAGTTAATTGCATTTAAGATCTAGGTTTTATCCATACTCAAATTGTTTGAAGAAGCCATTTTAGGTTTACAGATAATTTTCAATATTTTTAAAACATTAATTGGAAAATCAAAAATAATTCTCTACTTCTTTAAGGACTAAAATAATTTATAACCTAGAATTTTTTTTTCTAGTAACTAAAAAAATAGAGCAATTTTGGGGGGCCTAAAAAAAATGGAATTAAAATGAATTTTTTCATAAATTTTCAAGACCTATAATCAACTTTTCATATTAAGAATAATTTTTCAAAAAATGATTTAGGACCATAAAATTTCTTCCTTGAACTAAAATAATTTTTATGATAAAAAAATATATGGCCTAAAAAATTATGTTTGAACAACTATTTTTAGCTATTCAAATTAATTTTCTATTTTTTGATTTTAATATTATTTTTATAAAATATATTATTAAAAGACTTTAAATTATTTATAATATTTTTATGTTTTAAAAAATACTTTCAAAAAATTTCTAAACAAAAAGGGTTAGTGTTTTTCAACCCGCTAACCTCCTAGTTATAATTTTAACTAAAATACTAGGGTAGTCGATCGAGATACAACTTTGGTTAGTACTATATAAGAAAAAAATTGTTTTATTACTTACCTTGTGTTTATTTGTAAAGTTAACATGTCCAACTAGTTGATTTGGTAAGTAGTGTGAGTGGCTCTAAGCTACAAGTTTTTTGATGAATTACGGTTGTAAATCCATCTCTATAAGTTATATTATCTTTTTTCCATGTGAAGGCTATGAGTTTTTACATTTTAGGGTTTCCTTAGGATCAGAAGCACCCAAGTTTTTTCTTTGTTTATTTTTAACGGTTGAGAATTTTTTTTCTAACTATCATTTGTTGAGAAAGGTTGTGCCGTAGTTGGAGACTTGCCTCTCATATGTAGTGAGGAAGCTTTCAATTTTTTGATTTATCTAGCTATATGGAAAACCTATTAGTTTCAATATCAAAATTAGAGTTTTGTTGGTAATATTTGATAGGGGAGAGCTATAGTGAGCCCAAAGTAATGGAGATAGAAAAGTGATTATTGAAATTTGATGGGATTGGTGATAAGATATAGTGCACAATAGTGTAGATAGGGATACCTTTATTTCCTAAAATAAATAGATTTAGACCGAGAGTTTAACATATGAATCAAGCTCACTACCCTCCAAGATATACTTGATTTTGAAGGGAACCAATCCTTGTTTGAAAGAAAGGATTCAAGATCATGGAGACATTGCTAGGAGCATAGCACACCAATTCTTAGAAGCACACATGCTTGTTAAAAGGAATTAATATTTTATTGTTTGAAAGGGAACCAAGTTCAGTTAAAGATGAGTTTGAGTTGTAAGGAAGATAATCTTGGTTGGAGGAGAACAAACTATCACAAGGAGGATCTTGAGTCAGAGAATATTGATTTCACCTCCAACGCTTAAAAAAATCTATAAATTGTAGGAAACACTTTCTATAAATACATTAATATATATTTTTCTTTCAATATTGAATTATGAATTTCATAATTTTTCTTTAGTTTTATTTTCTTGAATTTCAAACACAATTTTCCACTTTACACACAAATTTCCTACAAACAGCTGTGAACTTATCCTCACAACCACCTAAATGAATGTTGAACATGCACAAATATATGAAATGAAATTATCTTTGTATACCATGTTAGAATCATGTTGGTCGTCAAATAGGACTTCACGAAGAGCAATAGTCAGGGGAAAAGAAGTCCCTCCTCTTTAATGGGAGAGGTTCCCTTATTCAGAAACGAACCTATTTACACATATACAAAACATGATTTTCTTATGGAACTTGGATATTTACGAAAGCGTTTTCTATAAGGATCATCAATTACAAAAGGACTGGGGAATGAGAAAATGAGAACGAGCAAAAAGGCACCATTTAGAATTATAGATGACAGAGTAATTCTTTATGCATGCGAAGGTACAGTGAATTGAAACAAGATCATTTGTATCATACTAATAAGATGAAATTTGAAAGACGCAAAGTTATATCAATAACATCTGCAAGAATACAAAGCTTCTTAATATAATATAGACAAATGATCCTAACAAGATTAAATGAAAAGCTTAGGGATAAAAGAGATCAGATAGACGAAGAATGAAAAGCCCTTCTATATTGATTTCTTTATGATTTATTTACACTTTCAGAAAATAAGCCAAGTTCTTCCTCTTTCAAAATGGCAAGGAGAGATGCCATTATATAGTTTACAATTTAGTTACTCTCAGTAACTACTTCTTTTAACTAAAGATTAGTTAAGGATTGCCAATCGCAATACCTCAACTTATTACAATAAATCTGAGAAAAAGAATTGGAAGAGAAGAGAGGAATAAGGAGAAGAAGACATGTGCTTATGACTGGGAGGGACCCACTGACTTCAAAATCCGCTGACTGTAGTTGTCACTATCTTGATTGAACATGGCCTGTGCTTGATTCTGGGAGACAACTATGGCATTATCCATTTCTAGAATCCTCAGTGTAGTGCCAATGATGGCAGCATCAAGTTTGGCAATGAGTTCCCTGTTTATATTGGTCAATTCACTCGAATCAGGGTTGAAATGAGCTCCGCATGAAAGCACTGTATCTGCACATTGCACAGAGATTGGGAAACCACCAGCAAAAGCCAAACCGCTATCATGAATCATCTGTGCCATTGGCGTAGGGTTTGCGTCTGTCATCCTCGACCAAAAATCACTAAAGTCAATGGTGAACTTTGATGGCGAACTTCACTGTCCCCGATATCGGGAACGACAGACTCTAGTGGTGAGATTTGTTCTTGCCCCTAAAATTTGATCTTCATGTTGGTAGTAATTCAGAGGGTGAAGCTGCAAGCTAGACTTAGGAAGGAATTGCAGAGGAAAATGGATACGCGTACAGGAATTTAGATTGCAAAGGTTTGAGCAGAAGATAGCAGGAAAGTAGTGTGCAAAACGCATAGGGGGTTCACTCGTTATATAGCCATTTAGGAGAGAGAAAGGCAATGAATGCGTATTTAATACATACCTACCAAATTGAATAAGCAAGATATTCAGGTAGAGCGGGAAAAATTAGCACAAATGGCACTTAGTTCATTTGGGACATGTGGGACGCGAAAGTGCGAAGTACGCGGCTCGGCCGATTTGGGCAAAGCAGGGAAAAGATGCACAAATTCTCTTGGAACACGTAGGACAAAAGTATGCGAAGCACACGGTTCGGCCGAATCGGATGAAAATGGAATGAAAATGGAACAATTGGTCTGGGAAAACTTGGGACATTTGGGACAAAAAGTTCCGACGGGCCCGAAAAGAACAGACTTTGGGTGAACCGGCCAATTGGGTAACAGAGGGCCCAATTGAACTTGGGACACGTGGGACAAAAAATACGCGAAGCACCCAGCTCAGCCGAATCAGATGAAAATAGAACAATTGGTCCGGGTGAACTTGGGACATTTGGGACAAAAAGTTCCGACGGGCCCGAAAAGAACAGACTTCGGGTGAACCGGCCGATCGGGGAACAGAGGGCCCAATTGAACTTGGGACACGCGGGATAAAAATACGTGAAGCACGCGGCTCAGCTGAATCGGACGAAAATGGAACAATTGGTCCGAGTGAACTTGGGACATTTGGGACAAAAAGTTCCGATGGACCTGAAAAGAACAGACTTAGGGTGAACTGGTCGATCGGGGAACAGAGGGCCCAATTGAACTTGGACGCCGGAAAAAAATGTCTAACGGGCCAACGGGCCCGAAAAGAACACAAAATGACCCAAAAATGTAGATTTCTCAATTTCTTTGGCATTTCAAATTATCAGTACAACAGAGAAAACACTTAAACTCAAAATTTTAAATTTTCACTTTCTTATTGAGGAGGTTAGGTAATGGGGTTTCATATGGGATACCCTTGACCATAAAAATTTGATACATTGGTTCAAGATAGATAGTGTTGGCACCTAAAAATTGTTCACTTCAATTTTAGGGGCCTTGTGATTAAATTTTTGGGTTCAGCATGTTGCCAGAATGAATTTCCTGCCCATTTTAGGCAATCAGATCACACTCAACCTTGTTTCCTTCTAATTTCTAACATTTCCATGTCTCTTTTGTACATCTTATGATCTGTAAATGAAATAATATTCAATTAGAGTTATTTCAAGGGTGTTCGGAGCTCTTATTATTGTGAATGCATTCATTTGAGAAGGTTCCCAACTTGCACGGTCTTCACAAGTTTTGTTGAGCGAACTTTGAGGTATTTAATGGATAATATGGTCTATTGGGATGTCTTTTGAGTGTTTAACATTTTGACCTCGGTGAAACTCATATTTTGATCACATTCAAATATGAGTCTCCATATTTTTATAGGTCTCCATTTATAAATAATATTAAAATAAAAGCTTTGTTAGCCCCTTGATCTGCACTATGTGCTCAAATTTCAACGAATGGTAGTATCATTTGGTTTTACACTTGGAGACTTATCCCACATTTGCAAGGAGAAGTAACGTGATTAGGTTTTTAATCTAGGTGGCCGTGATGATTAAGTGGAGCTAAGGCTCCATGGTCTAACACTTTTTCTTGAGAAAAATAGATAAGGTGTGAAGGTGGGATGATTGGTTGTAAGTAAAATTTTGTTTCAGCCCGAGAAGTGGATAAAAGGAAAGAATACAAATTCTAGACATTGGTCTATGTGGACCAATGATGGCCATCCCTAGGTCTCAATGTATTGGAAAAATTCAAGTAAAGCTAAAGGAATCAGGTTCTCAAGTCCTCAAAAACTTGAAGGTTCCATGATCCAAAGGAATACCAAAAACCCCTAAAGGGAGATAAAACTTGAGGTCAAAAAATATTTTGATTGATCTATGTGGACCAATGATGGAATTTTATGGTCCTAGAGGTTCAAGATCTCAAGGGGAAGAATCTAAGGTAGGAAATCTGAAGATTTTGAGATCTCAAGAGTATAAAGTGAACTAAGATCCCATAACCATATGGCACAAGTTTGAGCCTGAAAATTCATGCATTCAGCTAATGCCCTGAAAGTAATCACATATCACTTCATTCCTTGGGAGTTTAATATTTCCAATGCATTTACAGTTTGTGAGAAAAATTAAAAAAGAGACCCTAAGGAACCCAGAAGTCCCATGAACCCTAAAATCACATAATTAATCCATGTGGACCAACCATAGGCAAACATATCCTTAAGAAGGTAGACGTCAAGGTATAGGCATGGAATCTTGAGGATAGTCGTAATAGTTTGAGGTATTTGAGGTGAACTCGTGAACATTGAAAATACGTGATTGGTACACGTGGACCAATCATAGGTCACTTGGAACACTCAAAAAGTTGAGATCAAGATGACGGTGACTCGAGATCCTGAGAACCCAAAAATACCAAGAGGATACGTGGTGGAAAGTAGTTAGTCATAGTATATTTTCATTGATTTAAATTTTATGGACAAGCTTAGTGAAAAATAAATCTTGTGGATGTCAAACTAGGAGGCTCCATTAAAATAACTGAGATCTAGTCTTTTGATCATAACTTTTCACTACGATCTCCAAATGACCTGCAACTAGTTTCATTAGAAAGGTATTGGAGAGACATTTGCAATGGTTTTGATTTTGGGGAAAATAGTTGAGATATTGGTGAGAATTTTTTGACAGATTTTTTGGGCCGCTTGAGACTTCATAATCACATCAAATAAAGATCTTACATTGGCCCCATGTAGAAATTATGATCAATTGACCATGTGGAAATTTCATGTTAATCTATTCTCCTAAATTTTTAGAGATGCACATTTGTTCTCTTTATGAATCCACATATTTTCTTCCACATAGATCATGTTTAGGCCAAATTTATCTTGATTCTTGGAAGATTTTGGGTTTCTTTCCATATTAATTTGGCAAGAGTGATCCGAGCACACTTTTATCTCTTTTTTCATTGGTGAATGATTTTTTTTCACTTGGTGATGACAAGTGGACCTTCTCTAAAATTTTATTATTATTGAGAGAATATTTTGAGTACCTTTATTTTTCACCTTTGTAAAATAAATTGTATAAAGTGGATAAGAAACTCTCCATAAAAATCATTTGGCCTTTTAGAAAACTTGGTTGTCATATTTGAGCATTTACATTTTCTAATTTTCTAAGCAATTGAATTTTGATAGTCTTTCATGGTTCAAAGAGAAATCATTATGGCATGTTGAGAAATTTTAATGTTTTTTAGGAAGATTTGAAAGTGCAAATCATTACTTGGTCATTTAGTGCTTATTAGTGTTGTTTAGACATTTGTAAGTGTTGAATTAAAAAAATCCTTACATGCTTTCACTTCCTTGTTTTTATGCAAAATATTTAATATCAATGTATTATCATTCTATTATGTATTGTTCAGAATAGTAATGAAATGTACATGTAGGATCTTTCATTATTTTTTGAACTAATGGTGGATTTACATCAATTATGTATATTGTTTTTCTCTTTGGTTATCAATAGCTCACTTGATTTGAATTCTGGTAACTCCCTACCTAATGGATTTAATTGCTAATCATAGTTCATCTGATCACTTTAATTTTATCAAATATTTCTATTTCAATTCATGCTCATACTGAAATATCATTTCATTTGTGTAACACCTTCAATATTTCAGCCATTATAATTATAAATTCATGTTTATAAGCTTTCATTTGAAACATTTTGTTGGCCTTGATAGAAGTTAGCTTATAGATTATGGATACCTTTTTCATGATCATTTGTTTGATTGAAATTTTTTCCCATTCTTAGGTAGCTTTATGAAAATCGTTCTAGTGACACTAAATTGGGTGAGAATTCATAGTGGTTAGGCCTCCTGATAGGGTGATGGACTATAGTAATCTAATATTTATTATTTGACCTCACTTATGTTATTTCATGGTCTCTCCCCTAGGTATCATAGAGCCTAAGTGTAGGAGGTTAACCTCCCTCCCATTTTTTGATCTCAAATATGCCATTTCGAGTGAAGAAGCACCTCATTGCAACGACATATCCTTATACCTTCACCCCTTTCAACCTTGGTATAGATTTTGGAGCCAAACAATTGGCATCATTATCAAGGAATTTTTTCACTAGTTCATTCATTATACTCATTTCCTTTGGAAGACCATTTTCAGGGTTCTCAGTGCTTCATTTTCATTTTGAGAGGATTTTAGTTTAATTTATAGTATTTGTTCTATCATACAATTTATGTGCATTAGGGGATAGTTATCTCACAATTAACCTACCAAATTTTCCAACAAATTGGCACCATTTCTAGAGATTGCGCGAGTTTGGTTTTATTTTACTATCATTTACACTTCCCTGGTTAATTTTGTTATATTTTTGCAACATACAATTTATTTTCATAGTCTATCAACAAGTTAATGAAAATTTTTGTTTGATTAGTATTATTTGTGAAAATTGTGGTGTCATTCATGATGTTTTTGGTTATAGTCACTATATTTTGAGATTTGAACAAAGATATCACGATATATTGTTGACATATTAATAAATAATTTAGGTTTGAATCTTGTATATGTTTGTTATGTATATCTTCATGGTATTGACAACTCCATTGTGTTTTAAGATCAGTTAGCCCAAGTATTTATCAAATATTTGTTAATTTTTTGTCCCTTGGTCATGTTTTGTTCATGATGACTTCATATCTACAAATATAGAGGGACTAAGCTCATATTTCAAGGTATATTCATCAAACAAATACCAAGAACTTCTACTAGTAAAATCACCATTCAAAGAGACAAATTTAGAAACTTGTACAAGGGATTCGGTACAGGTACATCTCACACTTAGAATTTTGATCATATGGCTAATTTTTTACCTCTAAACTATGGAGAGAATATTTTTATTGAGAATATTAATGAGAATTGTGATTGTGTTTGATTTCTCTAAATCATTTAGTGAAAATATTGGTTCTATATTTTGTTCTTCCTTTAATTGTGCAAGCATGGGTATAAATCCTACCTCTGGAAAATACCATAGCCTTTTATTTTCTCCTCTATCCAAAGGAAAAGAATTTTTAAAATTCATCCCTCATTTAAAAAATTTAATTCCATTGACTTCCTAAACCTAGTTAGCAGTCCTCTTGGTGATTCGAACGAGAAATCAACACAAATTATTTCACTCTCACATTGTTGTTCATGAACTCCATCTCCCGATCATTCTCTTAAGGAAAATCATATTAATATAGATCACAATATGGATGGAAACAATAGAAACCTGAATGCTTTCAAACATGTCAAATCTCCTTACCCGTTGTTGGGAGTGATCAAATTTAGACAAATTGATTTCTCAAAAATGCAAGGTCATCCCAATGAAGTCCATGCTGAAATTAGAAGGATAATACCTAATTTTAAGGGAACAATGTTATTTTAGGTTATCAACATCTTGGATTTTTAAAAAATTTGATTGATGACTATGATATTGTTTACATAGATGTTTTTATCAAGTTATTTATTCACACTCTGGAGGAGAGTGCTAAGGACTGGTTCAACAATTATTCTAATGGAAGTATAAATTATTGGCTTGAGATGAAGATAAATTTTAAGATGCAATTTGGTGAAAATAAAGATCTTATATTCCTCATAAGTGAGTTTGATAATATTAAGAAACATCGTAATGAATGTGTGCAAGATTTCAATGCTAGATCTACAAAAGTCGCGATGCAAGTTCCTTAAAATTTCATATCTCTAAACGTAGACTGTCTTATCAAATATTGTGAATCCTTTGATGCTAAAGTTAGTTTTAATCTTAGAGATAAAGGCCCAATAAATTTGAGGCAAGATTACACTATGGAAATCAATATTGAGAATAATATTAGAGCTATTGGAAAACCATCTAAAAGGGGAGATGTGAAGCTTATTCTAATAATAGAGAAAAGAATTCCCAACATTTCTTTGAGTGTGGATGAGAAATTAGATAAAGAGATGGGATATTTAAATATTTTCTTATAGAGTGGCTAAAAATGAAAAAGGTCTACCTCCTACTTAGAACAAATAATTTTTATATAACATACCGCATAATCAAGAAAAAGGGTCTGTAAATGATAGAACCTTTTACAAAGGGAAGATACCATTCCATAAAGAGAGGATGCATGAAAATATAGGTAATGAAAGAGAAACACTTGATCCTCTTGATGTCATAACTAATGAGATAAATCATCTGGAAAAATTAGCATGGTGTGACAAAGGTTTTATGCCTCATCCTCCTTTTTCAATTACTCTGGTTAACTGTTATCTTTGATTGTGATGATAATGACTTGGAAATTTTAGAATCTATTTACATGTTTGACTGGGATGATTTTGACTCTAATTACATGAATTTTTGGAGTCAATATTGATATAGAATCACATGATCATCTATCTGATGTGTTGTCTAATGTTTATGATGAAGTGTTCAACCCTAATGGTGTTGATTTTGAATCATGTGGGGTTAATGATGTTACATGTGACTCTAATGCAGAGTAGAACCCCTTAAGTTTAAAAATGATACTATTATTTCCCCTAGCGTATTTGTGAATGCTAACACTATTTTTGTTGATGTTGAAGAATCTGTTGTGTAGGTGGCCATTTTGATCCTCAGCCGTTTTTCCATGTTTCCCCTTTTCTCTTTGTGCTCTGAAACATTTTTTCCTCATGAAATCAATGATGTGAAGTTGTAGCTCCATTATTCTGCATTGGATTGTTTGCAAACTCATTACCTTGCCTTAATTTGCTAAGGAGAAGTGCATTTTTGCCTTGTTTCTGAGAAAAAATGGCTTTGGATTCTCCCATCCTTCGCATTTAGTGAAAAAAACATGTATCTGCATTTGAATGCTTTGAGTTGTTCTTTTTTTCTCCATTTTTGCACCATTTTGAAGGAATCTCTAAGTTTTCCCTACATTTTGCCCTAATTTTTCTCATTCAAACACCTCTTCCATTTTTCTCGTGTTTTTTCAACCTTTGGAGCTTGGAATTGTTCATTTTATACTTATTTTCCCTCAAAAATTCCTTGCCATGGTCATAAATTGCTTTAAATCACTTTCCATTTGTCCTTTGATCAAAAAATTCTTCACTCGCGAACAAAAAATCAATTTTGGGCGTCGCTAGCAATTTCTACATTTTTTTACAGTCATACGGGCATCCTTTACCTGTCAAATTTAAGCTCAAAAATCTTCTCCTACATGGCCATTATTGATTGGACAAGGATCGGTGGGTCATTTCTAAAAACTTAACGTTTTAGTGTTTTTGGACAAAAGTGTAAGTTGCCCTCGTAGCTCCACAAGTCCCAAAGGAGGTACACGTGTCACAGATAAAGTGAAGGTGGACAAGCGAGTCTTTTGTGCCTTAAGGCATTTTGAAAAAAGAGTTAAAGTGCAAAGAAAATTCCTAGGGCCCGCAACAAATCATAGGGTGACACGTGGCAATTAGAAAAGTCAAAACAGTGGAGGGGTGGAGCTACAGAGGCACGGTGGAAAAAATTTCCTTTGGCAAAAAGGAGTTAAAGTATGAAATGAGAGTGTAAACCCTCAGTGAATCACAAGTGGACACATGTCACATTTACATTAAAGGCAGGAATGGAGGCTGGCAGAAGACTTAAGAAAAATTTTTGATTTTTGGTGAAAGGGAACAAAAGTTGTGAAAAGGGCCGCGGGTCCGCCAGGCCAATCAGGAGTGGACACGTGGTAGGGTCAAAGGTGGAACTTCGGGCCTTGGGGGAAACTTGATATTTTTTCCCATTTTGGCATAAAAGGTTAAAATTGCAAAATGAGGCTGCAGCTCCATCAATGGTCATGATTGAGCCACGTGCATGGCTTAAATCAAAAGAAGGGATTCTGGAGCATCGGATCTTTGTGGGAAATTTAGCTTTTATCCTATAAAGGTAAGAAATCAAAAGGAGGAACACAAGCCCACCACCAATCAGTGACCAACACGTGTCTGGGATAGAATCAAAGGTGCGAGTCTGTGGGGATAATTTTGAAAATTTTATTTTTTTCCAAAAAAGGTAGAAATGTGTAGAATCGGTCCTCGATTCCAATGGGGCCCACTTTGGGACATGTGTCAAGCCTGTTTTCATGAGGTGGAGATGTGGGGATATTTTGGAAAATTTTCCTTTTTCTAAAAAAGGTGGAAATGTGTAGAATCGAGCCGCGATTCCACTGGGACCCACGTTGGGACACATGTCAAGCTCATTTTCAAAGGGTGGAGGAGCGGAGAAAAATGTCAAATTTTTAAATTTTTCCAAAAGTTTTAAAATTTCAAAAAGTGATCCCAATCCCATTTCCAATCACATTGTGACACATGGATGGCTCAGATTAAAGGATAAAGGAAGATCAACGGTAACTGTGCATTTTTCAGTTTTGCCACCATTTGAGCTCCAGGAAGTTTTGAGATGCATTTTTTGCATCAATTTTCATTGAATTTTTGACAAATTCGTGTCGTTTGTGTCTGCATGGACCAATGCAATCGGTTTTGAGGATCAATTTAAAGATCAGAGATGTTTTTGAAATGAATTTTTTCCCTAACCCGTCTAAAAATGTGAAATATCATATCCAAAAGTTACAAAGTCAAATTTTGGAGGGATAAGGATGAAATAATGAAAGGAAGGGGGTCTACATGCTTTGAAGATGAAAAACATGCCTTCACAATGGGTAATGATGTGAATTTTGCAATGATTCATCTCTTTTTGAGACAACTAGTAACTTTTTGGATGTGTTCTATTAAATGTCCTTGTCTGCGAATCATGAGGAATTTTTGTAACAAATTTGATCCTTTGGCATATTCATTTCTTGGGAAATAAGGCTCGAAGGAGATTGAATGCTATATATTGCATGAATTTTTCATGCAAAGGGTTGGAAGAGTTTAAAAAAGCCTAGAAAACTAAAAATTTCACGAGAAAATCTAGGAAGAAGCCCATTCTTTGAGTGACCACCTTAGAAACTCATATAACTCTCTATGTATTAGATATAAAATCATGTTAAGTTGGTTGCACATGTATAGCCATTGACAAACTTTGAGATTGTTTTTTCAAAACATTCCCCTGCTGATAAATCTGATCATTTTTGAGTTCTTTTGTGTTGTCTTTGGGAAAAATCTATGAATGCTTACATTTCTGAATGCATTTCAAATTTGTGTTTCGTATTTCCTGTTGCAGTCTTGTGTTTAAAATATCTCTTGATCATACATGGTCTCATTTCTTGTTGATAGTTTAGTGGCATTTGCAATCTCACATTCAGAAGATCTTTCATCTGATAAAGAGATAAACAAATTTAAAATCACTTTACCTTCCTTGACTTCAGAGATTATTTGTAAACCTTTGGGTGCACCTTAGGTCATGATTAAATAGTGATTGCTAAATGCTTCATTGGTTCATTGTAACTTAAGCTTTTGTGATAGATGATCAAATATTATGTGAAAAAGTGTAGATCTTGGCCTCCATTTGATGCACATGTCCTGGTTGAAGGGATGATTAACCATTTTGATACTTTCTACTATTAACTTTCTCCATATTTTGCTAAAATCCTCAAAGAGTATGGCAGACCTTGGTTTGTCTTGTATAAACTCCCACCCAAAAAAATCATTCAAAACATTTAATCCTACCTTGTTTTACCCCTGTTTTGACCTGTATACCCACAGAAGATCAAAATCCATTTGGTAAAGTATGTAGAACATATCAGGATTTCAAAATGTCTTCAGTAACCCTTACCTTGCATTGAAATTATCTCCATACTCTGGAAGTGACAACTTGTGAAAGTCAAATTTGGAGTGTTGATTCATACTATTTGTACAAATTGAGGGATATCTTCATCTCCTTCACCATTTGAGGGTTACAAAATAGGTCCTCTTACCTTGGTTGAAAGGCACAACCTAAAACAGTTAGGACAAGATCAAGTCCTATTTGAGTGCTATCCATCTCTCCACAAATCTGAGTGCCAGTTAGATCATATCCCCAACTACAAAATGACACACACCATGATCCATCTGACTTCAAGCTTCATGCCATATCTTTGATGTTCCTTAGATTGAAAAGGAGAAAAAAAATTAGGTACCAACATGTTGAATGTGTTAATACAGAGAAGATTGATGCATTTAATATTCTACTTAAGATGGATACAAACAATATTTATAGTAATTAGAATGATTTTAATGAATGTTTGCATGATGAAGTTAACTATCTATCATAAAAATTGGAGTTCACTAATGAATTAAAGTTGCATGATGATCAGTTGTGTTTTGGAAATAATTCAAATTTTGAATATGACTTATATTATAAATCTTATAAAACACCCATGTTTTACGGTATGATAGATGAAAATTTGAAGTTTTTATTTGATCCTATAGATGAATTTCACACCAGTAAGTTTTCCCCATGTGTTAATGATTCAATTGAAATAATACAAATTTATCAATTCATGTTTATGATGAGACTAAAGATATACATGTTGACAGTTGTACTCCTAACCTTTACGTTAAACTTGTTTTTTTATATAATGATTTTGAGTGTTAAGAAGAGGATTCAGGTGAGAAGTCATAAATTGGTATTGAGTTGGGTATATGAGAGTCCAAACTTTATGAACCTACTTTCCTTTTTTTCCTATGTTAATTTTAAACTAGACTTCATTGGTTCTAAATATTGTGCTAAAAAAATGGGTGTGGATCCTTCATATTTACACATTGATACTAATATTTCTCCTAAATATAAGTTTGGATCAAAAAGAGTGGACTGGGAAGATCGATTTTGTTTTCTGTAAGAGCCTACTTTTTATTTATCTTATTTTGAGGCTCTAATTCCATGTTTGATGCTCCTAAACTCAGTAATCCAGTATGGGCTCTACATTAGAGTGTTTGTATGATTTTTTGTTGTTGCATTTTACTTGAAGGGTTGTAATTCTCTTCTCCATTGAATGGATTTATTGAGTAAGTATTGGAATGTTTTATGTCCTATAATTTATATATATATATATGTTTTTTCTTTGTTTGTGTGGCTTCTCATAGATCACTGGTATCTAGAGGTTTTTTCTCTATCTATACATTCCAAGGTGTGTTCAGATTATATCAGGTTACTGGATTTCATTTTAAAAGAAGATTGATTTTTAGTTGAATTGAGTTTTTAGTTGTAGAAGTCATAACTATGATGGGTTTGGATCTGTTTATGGATCATGTATTGATCTTCTTATTCTAATATTTTATGGGATCTCTAGCTACCCACAAGGGGTACTTATCATAGAGACAAAATCAATGTTGATACCTAAAATTGTTCACTTCAACTTTAGGGGATTTGTGATTAAAATTTTGGGTTCAAGGTGTTATTTAGGTAACTAAATCACGCTCAACCTTATTTCTCCTTGATTTCTAACATTTCCATGTTCTTTTACACATTTATTATGATTTGTAGGTGGAATAAAAATAAGATAGATTTATCAAATGGATTTTTTCAACTTTTTTTTTTATCATGAATGCATTCATTTGAGAGGATTCCTAGCTTCCATAGTGTTCACAAGTCTCTTTGAATGAGTATCGAGATATATATAATGGATAACAAAATATAGTTGGAGTGTTTACAAAGTGTTTAATAGTCATCCCTTAGTGAAATTCATATTTTGATCACATTCAAATATGAGTCTTCATATTTTTTGAAGTCTACATTCAAAAAGAAGCTTGAAGTAAAAGCTTTATTCATCCCTGTTATCATGTAAAATTGACAAGGGCAATTTTGCAGATAGCCACACCAAAATTTTGTTTTGGTCCCCTGAGAAGGTCTACTAACGTTCAAAATGGCTTAAATTTCCTTTCCAAAAATCAAGTTTTAAGAACTTATCCTTTTGAGCTGGGCGTAAAAATTGTTGTGTTAACATCAAGAAAAGTGTGCCCCTTTGAAGATCCTTTGGCGCCCTAAAAGGCATGTCAACATGAAAAGAGTTGTGCCCCTAAGGCGCTAAGAGTGACATGTCAACATCCCAAACCTGTGCCAAAGAAACGCGCTTAAGGTGTAAAAATTGATGTGTCAAAAACTGAAAATGTGCACCCCCTTTTCCCCTTGGCGCTGAAAATGTTATGTCGACATTAAAGAAATTGCACCAAGGCGTATTTATAGTCATGTCAACACTTTAAAAAGTGCACCAAAGAAAAGTGGGTGGGGAAACAAATGTGTTATTTTCCCATAAATATGTGGTTAACACCTATCATTTTCATGATTTGAAAATTGATAAAAGTTATTCCTCTGCACTTGTTAGCCTTTCCTGTCAACCCCGCGTGTCGTTTATCATGTTTGTGGATCCCACGTCATTCCTTCGTCATTATTTATCCCGAGTAAGTGGTTTTTTATCACTCTTATGGTTGTTTTTGGTTTTGTTTCTTGGTTGTTATGGTTTTAGGATTGTTATAAAAGGTTAAACCTAAAAATCTAAATGAATAAGCTTAACAATCCATGAACTATCTAGAACACCTTATTTCTCCTTCCAGATCTGCAAATCTGAGAAAGCTCTGCCTCTAAAAGAAATAAAAACACATTTTCCCTACCTGTTGCCTTGCTAGGAGTCCCACCAAACCTCTCTTTCTTATTTTGCAAAATCAAAAGAGAGAGGAACCTGAGAAGTTGTAAAGAAAATGCTAAAATCAATCTTTTTCCTTTGGCGCGTTGTCATTTCATGTTGCAAACCCCACAAGCGTGCTAAGGCGCACTTTCCCCGTATGTAACATATTTTTAACTTACGCCAGGTATAAACCTAACTAATCTCCTCAAGGCGCAGGTGCATCCCAACCAACATCAACATTTGATGTTGTGTTCCCCAAATCCGCACCCTTTATAAATCCTTTGGCGCATTAAGCTTCAGTGCAACACATTCCAAAACCGTGTCTTGGGCGTACTGAAAATCATGCAGCATCATCTTTAGCAGCACCCATTTAAAAAAATTTCCAAAAGTGCTAGCGCATGAACCTTAACACCAACACTGTATGTTGTATGTTACAAACCCGTGCCCCGCGCCTTTCTCTTTAGCACTAAGATCTTTCATGCAACGCCCCTCAAAAGTACACCCCTCTATAATCCTTTGGCATGGATTTCCCCCTTTCAACACAAGTGCACCTTTTTGCATGTTGACATCCCCAAAAATGTGCCCAGCTTGTTTAAGCCTCTGCATCATGCTATAAACCTATGCCTCGCGCCTTAAGGCTTATAATAGCTCATTTTTTCGTTTTGTAAGCTATTATTATGGATAACACGATGGCTGACATGGCTCTTCTGTGTTGGACCTCTTTGATTCTCCATGCAGAACAACAACAGCTATCCTCAAGCTCACACATGTCTTCGTCGAGCAAGAAGCCAACTAAGTCTAAAGGAAAAGCTAAGTTGACAGAGCAAGAAATGAAGTATAAATATCAGAAATTCAGGATTCCTGACTCATACGCAGAGAGTGATCTCAACATCAAAGACTCCAAGCTCAACCACATTGATATGGAAGACTTCTGGGAAAGAACCAACCAAGCCACTAGTGGTCCCTGGATGAATAAACTAGTAGGTAGTGGGTTGCACTTCGTACTTGGGCTGTCAGTAAGTGTTATTAATAACAAGTTCAACATGTTGGTGGCTCATTGCTATAACAAGGACACAAGATGTGATGAGGATAAAGAAGGAAATACGGTTATCGACCTAACTGCTTGTCACTTTGAAATAACTCTGGGCATTCCTCATCACAGGCAGTATGTTGCCATCAGCCTAGAAGACTGCAAGAAGGCATGGGATGACAATGAGGATAAGTGTATGCAAATGATGAATGAGTTATATCTCAAGAAAAAAAATTTGATGAGCCGATGGCCTCAGACCATCCACTGCAATGACTTCAACGAGGAACTGAGTGATACAATCACCTTCCTACGTAGAGTTTTTGGGCTTCCTGATGCCCATCATTTCCATAAATGGATGCTAAGGTACTTAGAGACCATGAGCAAAAATGTGCCTGAACAAAGTTTTGGATGGGGAGAAATCATCAGCAATACCTTCTCTCAGCAGCTTCAACAGGTCATGACAACTGGGTGGTTCTATATGAATTCCTACGTTGTGTATGTTGCAGCATCAGTGAGAGACTTCGCAGGCCTGGCACAAAATGGGGTATGGCCTCAGGTCAAAATATATGAATACTACCCAGAGCTAAGGCTCAAGAACAGCATCACTCAGTTCTCAAAAATCAAGGATGCCTTCTTCTATGAGGTGATCTGCTTGTTGAGGCCAAATATGAGACATGGTCAAACTAACCCCAATGTGGTCACTGTTATAAAGAAGTGGGGGGCATTGTTCACTCAATTACCCACATTCACCTATCTCATAGAAATGAATCTTGAGGTTGAACCGACCAAACTACCAAGGTATGCAGGACCCAAGTTGATCCTCTTGGAGTTGTCAAGGAAACTAATAAAGTACCATGAGAGATGCATGAAGAGAAAGAATGGGAGGAACTCCTTTCCCCCTTACAGTGGGGCCGATACACTTGCACCATACTGGCCAAAAGCACTGGGAAATGTATATCGAGCTTGAATTGCTAAATCTAAAGCATAACTTCCTGGCTAGGCCTACTTTTAATTACCGAGGTTGCATCCCAAAGGCTAAAAATTTATCCTATTCATGTCCCTGAGATCGAGGGACATCTACATCAACTTGACTCATGAAATAGATCTCAGGAGAAAGGATCACTCCAGGCTATCTCTGGAAGAAATCAAGCACTATGGCATGGCCATCATTCCAAAAGGATTCCAAGAACTTGATCAAGAAATTAATCAGGTTTATCTTGACACAGATGGGGATGATTGGCCATTCGCAGAAATCGACAGAGCCAAGGCACCAAAGACATGAAAAGGGTCAAGCACACGTTGTAACGCACTGAGCATTGGTGCGAACAAAATGGTCTTAACTACCTCGGGGTAGATTTCACTGTTTCTCCTTCAGAAATAGCCCCTCAAAGGTCAGCCCAAGTGCCAAAAGGAAAAGGAAAATATAAAGATGAGGGAGAATCATGCAAAGATGAAGCTCCTCAAAGCCTTCGCACTACTTCTGAGAAGCAAGTGGTCAACCTAGTTTCCCCAGGTAAAGAAGAAGAGACCACCAAAGTTTTGACGGACACATCCACTCAAGATGTGGGTCACATCTACAACCACTGAGGTACCCACCATTCCCTCTTCTGGTCCTTCTCCTCACCTGTCATTGAAACATCTACCCCAATGGATGTTTCTTCTTCTCTCCCTTCCTCCCTTCCATATCCCACCTCTTCTATCTTCTCCTCTCTCAGGGATCTATCACCTAGTGTACCCTCCATCCCATTACAAATACCTTCTGCCTCCGTGTCCTTTTCTTCTCCCATAGTAACTCCAGGGCCCCATAAGTAGCAACATGTTAGACTCCTTGTCGATGCCACCACTAAGTGTCTCAATGTTCTTCCCTGTAGGCCCATTCATTTGTTTCGCCTTTCACTCCCATTTCTTCTTCCATTCCCTCTACTCCTTCTCCCATAAGTCCAAGCTGGATTTCTGGACCATCTGGGTCAACTCAAGAGAAAAGTTCCCATAGCACCCATGGACTTCTCTGTCATTCCGAAGAAGGGGCCAAAGAAGAAGAAAGTGATAACTCGCTTTTCAAAAAAACACTTCAGAAGAGAGGGTCATGGAGATTGCATATCCTAATCCCACTAAAGAGAAGAAAAATCTATCTCCTATAGACTTTACAGTGACCCAAGTCACCATGGGAACCTCATCTCAGAGCCTGCAAGGAGAGGCTTTGTCTGTAATAGATTGCCCTCTGCAAGAAACTTCAAGAAGCAAAAGAGGAGAAGAGGATACTAAAGTGAACAAAATAAACATCTTCTGCAAGCCTTGCAAAGAATGGGTTAATGCTCCCCCTATGACTACCGGTTGAACCTCCTAAAGTTCTAATTCAGGACAAGATAAATTGAATACGCCAATATTGGTGAATAAGGTATGGCAGTGTCCTCCTGGATAGAGCGAATCCTCAGAGACAGTGATGAAATAGTCACAAAATTCACAAAACTCTACCAGAGTATAGATCAGGCAAACAAGGAGCTGCGAAGCAGTAGTAGGATCCCTCTCCAAGGAGTTAGACAATGCCAGATTACAACATGAAACATTTCAAGCAATGACCAACTACTCAGGCTGACGACTTATTAAAGGTTGGCGTCATTGATCACCCGCAGGCACACCACAAAGCTCCCATTGCACTGGATTACCGGGTGGATCAAATGGAGTATATCGTAGAAAGGATAGACAAAATCAAGGATGAGGCCCTAGATGTAAAACATAGCATGGAGTAGATAGTTACGAAGATGGCTCCAGATATGCTCAGTGCATCATTCACCTTGAGGGACGTAAATGATACAATCTAGATTTTCAAGGCTATCGCGACCCAAGGTTTGTCACAATGAGGTCACTTTTTGACCGAGATTCTATCAATAACCTTCTGGCTTGCCGTGATTTCATTGGATACCTGATTGAGGCAAACGAAGAGTACGTCGAGCTACCTGACAAGCTCAAGACTAAAAAAGAAACTTGTGAAGTTATTGGTGACCATTTCAAGGGTCTAGACCACAATAAACTTCAAACCATGATTAGCAAGTTTATGGATTACTAAGCTCAGTATCACATCACCTCTTCCCAACAAGAAGCAAGACACTCCATTCAAGCAAAGAGATTGGTGACAAATAGTTTCTCTTCTTGTGTACGCTTTGATCTTTTTGATAAAAATATTTTAAAAAGGTGTGTTGGCATTTACGATGACATCATCCATGTTGCATCATGGGATGTTGCCATCCATAAAATTGCCCAAGTCAAATTTTGACTTTGTTAGATATTTTGTAAATAGTGGTTGGCTTCTTTTTTTTCTTCTTCCTCCTCTTATAAATACTGGAATACTTGTTTGTATTCCAAGTGGACCATTTTGTATAAAAAAGAAGAGAGGAGAGAAAGACTTTGTGCTTTCTTGTAACATAAGAGATATTTATACATATATTACGACTTTGTGCTTCATATATGTGTCATTAGCATGTGTTCTTTCTTACATTAGATCTGTGTTTCTATTATGTTGGATTCATTCCTAGTATTGTCAGATGTTCATCAGTATTGCTTTATTTTTTTTATACAAGTAAAGTTAAGGCTCTATTTACTACCAACCCAAAGTATAAACCCTCTAACCTTTTCATTCTTTGGAATTCATTTCTTTACTTCCTTTAGATCTATCTTCCTCCATTGCTTCCCTCTTACATTTCTGTTCACATTTGGAACTACCCCCTAAATGAGATAAGATCTCAAACCCCTAAAATTAGAATATTGTAGATTTACATAGATTCTTGCTTGATAAAATAGCAATAAACCAGTTTCACTTTGCTCTCTCAAAGAGGGGCTATGCCCTGCACACTATTGGTCTGTTTCCCCACGATCTGCCTAACTGACCAAATTTTCAAACCAACAGTTTTTGGCAACTCTAATGGGGATCGAACTGAGAAAATAATTTAAAAACTGTGAAAATCCTACCAGTTTGCAATTTTTTAACTTTTGTTAAAAAATATATTTTTATTTTTAATTTTGCAGAAGTGATCAAAACTAAAAATTTCCTTAGGAAAAATCCATAGATCTAGACCAGATAGGAGCTTTTAGTTCACTAAGTTTTTTACAAAAATTTGTATATTTCCGTAGATCTTAGAATCTGACATTTTCTGATATTTTCAAAACCTTGCAAAATTCAGTTCAAAGATCCAAAAATCAGCTTTCTAATCAACCCACCTTTTTATCCTTACTAATCTTTGTCAAAAAACCACAATTAGTTGTTGTTTAAAGAGGATAAATTTAAATATTAGAAAATTGCAAGCTGCTGATTTTTGCCAAAAAAAATCAGAAAATCAGCAAGTACAAAAAAAAGATTGTTGTAGATCTGCTCTTAATTATTGCAGATCTGAATAGATGCGCTGGCGGTGTGAACAATTTACTCATGGCAGAAGATCTCGTGGTGAATTTGATCCAATATTTGATCTACTTAAAAGGCACAATTTCAGTATCACTCTGGCATGATTCGCATCTATAAGTTCAACAGCTCGATTGGCAAGAAGTGCCTCGCCCCCACGAAAGAGTTGGATTTCATAGGGTGCTTCAACATCCATTTGTAGTGCTCTTTTTCTGAGTGGAACTAGACTCCCTGCGCGTGTTCTTTTTCCCACTTTTCTAATGGTAGTACCATGGGGCAATGCCATGGACCCTCTAGCACTACCACACCCAGTACACGCCCTCCCTCACGGAAATCGCAAGAATTTCCCAAAGTTTGATGGGAATGGAAATCAAAGCATGGATGCACATATTGTTGCATTTATTATGTCATGCATTATTCTGTATGTGACTCATGAGGATGTGTTTGTGCTCCTCTTTCTCGAGACCTTGAAAGGGCCTACATCATAGTGGTTCCAGCATTTACCAGCTGGATCCATCACCAGTTGGGCCACATTATGGGCTACATTTGAAGGACAGGTATAAGCCTTCAGAAGATGCATTTGTGTTACTGTCAAAGATCACTCACTTGAAGAAGGAGGCCAACAAAACCATGCGTGATTTTATCACCCATTTCAATTCACTAATCAACCATGTGCCGCCTACCATGTTGCCCACGCCAGAAAATCAAAAGTGTTTCTTTGTGAACACCATGAGTTCAAGAGTAAGTTTCTTACTTTTGCAAGAACAAATCGCCACCTTGGTCATTGCTCAAGCTGTGGCCATTTGGATAGAGGACATCCTACTTATATGGGAGCCATAGTGCTCTTTTTCTAGCGAGTTAAGATGAGAGCCATCAAGATCTCCCTGCGCGTGCTTCAACTTCTTCTCAGGCACTTTCATCAGATGGTAGCATACCATGGGGCAATGCCATGGAACCCCTGATTAGCACTACGCACTACCCAGTACAATTACGCTCTCCCTCACGGTCGTCTACCACTCCATACTCGCAAGGATATCCCCACAGTTTGATGGGAACTTCACTTCTGGAAATCAACGCCCCCCAAATGCACTGTATTGTTGCCTGTTATTATGTCATGCATTATTCGGTTATGTGACTCATGAGGATGTGTTTTGTGCTCCTCTTTCTCGAGACCTTGAAAAACCTTTCGGGGCCTACATCATAGCCTTGGTTCCAGCATTCGAAGAAGCTGGATCCATCACCAGTTGGGCCACATTTTATGAAGGCTACCATTGTCGCAAGACGAAGGTATAAGCCTTCAAGAATGATGCATTTGTGTTACTGTCAACCAGATCACTGGCGACTCTGAGAATCGGGTAGGCCATGGAAACCTATGAGTGATTTTATCACCCATTTCAATTCACTAAACGAACCATGTGAAGGCCTAACCAAGGATATGCCCAAGCCAGACAATCATATGCTGTTTCTTACCCGCTCACCATGAGGAAAAGAAGTAGTAAGTTGCTTGCTAACTTTTGCAAGAACAAATTTTTAGGTTCGCCACCTTGTTGTCATTGCTCAAGCTGCCTGGCCAACCATCGCTAATAGAGGACAATCCCCTTACTGCTCATACCTCCTAGCGAGCCTTAGATGTAGAGCCATCAAAATCAAAGGCTTCAACTTCCTATCTCAGGCCACCTCATCCAGATCTAGCATTCCCTCAAAAGATGGTAAAGAAATACCAGTGACCATTTCCTCTACCACTAAAAAAACAAAGGAGCTCATTCCTTTGTCAGCGCACCACTCCATACTGGGATATCGCATTCAGATATAGTCACTTCACTGCCAACAACGCCCCAAGATCCAAATGTCTGTATTTGCCTGTTGTACCTTCAAGGTCTAGCACCTTGTGAGGCAACTCCGGTTAGATTAACCTTGGTATGATTTCAAAGTCAAGATGAGCAAATCTCTGAAGAACCCCGTTTAAGGGAAGCAGAACGGCGAACCCAGTTTATAAATATTTCCCTCAAATCAAAGAAGGGGTCAAGAACATTTTAGAAGGGTAAATGATGCCTTCTTCTACGAGAATATCTGCCGGCTGAACCCAGGGTTAAGAAAGACCTCAGACGACTGGACTGAAGTATCCAAATGGGGGTGTATCTTCTACAATCAAGAAGTTTTACATATCTTCGAACAGTCATACTCGGGGAGAGCCTTTTTGCCTCGAGGGGATAGATTAATATCTGATACGAATTGGTCAGACAGCTGTTGGATTTTCACAAATTCCAACAAAGCAAACATAAGGTAATCCTTCCCGAATTGGGAGATACACTTGCTCGACGGCAGTAAAGGCCAAAAATGTCGAATGCGAACTTCAGGAAAAATTCATATGAAGTCTCGGGATGGTTTTACATCCGAGGAGTGCTCACCTATGGAAAACATCTGCACAGGCCTGACATTGAGGATAATCTGCGTAACGAAGTTGCGGTTCGCAGAAAGGATCTGCTAGATTAACTATTGATATTCAGACGCTGGAGCTTTCTGATTTGCTAGATGGCACAAGGGACAATGAAAGTGTTTTGTCTTATGATGGACTGAAGGAGGATCATGTTTTCCACCATGCTTGGTCAGCCAGTGAAAAGAGCCTCTATTACAGATAGGTCGGCTCTCATTCTTGCTCGCACCAAAAAATGGCTCTCTCTTGGGGAATGAATTTTAAAGATGACAAGTTTCCAAAGTTGGCTACTTCGGAGGCGGGGCCCTCCAAAAAGGAAAAGGACAGAAAGTCTTCTCTATAAAGGTCAAGATTGTCAAAAAGAGGAAAGAAAGAGAAACCTCCAATTGTCTCTCCAAGAATCACCAACACCACCAGAAATAGGAGAGATTAATTTGGAGGAAGGAGGAAGCCAGCTTCTGTCTTCACCATTTGCTGATTGCTCAAAGAGACCTTATGCATTCAAGGCTTTGGAGTCTAAATATCACCTCCTCCAAATCAAGCCACTTCTACCTCCTCATTCTCCCTCCATTTCTGCAAGCATGGCCAAGACCCCTCTCTGCTGGAACCCAAGTACCACTCCTCTAACCATGTACCTCTCTTTGTTGCATCTACTACCACGTTGGCTGTTTTGTCAGCGCAACTCCAATAGTAGAATCTTCTCCTCTTGAGAGTAGAATACCATTGCTACAACATGTGTAACTTCCTCTGATAGCCGCAATGGCTACTCGAGAAAACTCCGAGGAAGAGGAAGGTGATTGTGCCCATAATCATTCAGCTCACTCAAGGCAAAGTCGGCCAAGAAGCCCAAAACAGTTTCAAGGGTTTTTGGTGGATGCTTCAGGAGATAAGTTTGCAGAGATTTCCACTCCCTGAAGCTGACAAAACTAGAGAGGATATAACAGCCTGATTATCAGTCTAACTAGGGTGGCTCTAGGGAAAGTGACAGTAGAAGCAACTTGTTGCACGGGATAGACCCTGTATATTCAAAGTCAAGGAGAAAGTGGAGCATGACAGAGGTTTTGCTTAAAATCTCAAAACCCCTTGAATCCATACCACCTTCTTCTGTTCCTGTAGCCGATTTCTCATCAAAATTGAGAAATGCTCAAGGAAAGGTGGTTGATGAATGGGTTCAGGTTGCTCCAACAAGGGAAGGAAGTGATACAAAGCTGAAACATCCTGTGGGAGGACATTCATGGAGAAAAGATGGATGAGGAGATTTCTCAAGAAATTCGACTTATGAAGCTCTGCAGGGTTAAAGCAAATACCAACAATCGAAGAAGGTATTCTCCCTCATACGAATAAGCATTTTGACCAAGGCCATCAGGTTCTGAAGATTCTCAACGAATCCTCCTAAGTTGAGAGAATCAAGGGATAAATTGATTGATGGGACAAGTGATTTAGAAGAAGAGTTGCTGAAGATTTGTTCTGTCATAATTCAGGTATACTATCAGCTGGAGAACAATTCCAAGAGTCTGTTCAGCATGAATCAATGCTCATTGAAAAGCATGGATCGGTTGGTAAAGGACCTTTGGAGGGCCTTAAGAAAATCAGCAAAGGATTGAAAAAGCTTCCCGGGCCTCACATGTTCATGAAACTTGCAAAATTTATGATCATTCCACTGCACCTTGAAAATGAATGCAAGGGAAAGTTCCAGAGTGTCAGAGCAAACACTCTCATGCAGGAGGAAGAAAAAGAGGAAACCAAGATTCGGATTAAGTCCCAACGTGTCATTTCTATTTTTAGATTGACATGTCTTTTTTATTTCCGTTTTGTCATATTTTTGATTCATACTTTGACTTGATCTCTTGCGTGAGAATCATGCAAAACTGAACTCTAGTTAACATGAGGATCTGCCCTATTTTTCGCTAGTTCTTTTGTTATAAATAAGGGATGCATGTGCATTCAAAAGGGTCGAGATTTTTTGGAATATTTAGGGGCTGATTGGAAGAGAAGTAAAAATTTGTGTTTTCATTTCATTTTGAAGAATAGAAATTGATATCGTTTTACAGACTTTGTGTTGTGGGAATATATCTTACTTAAGATAGTGTTCCATGATCTTAAGTATTCTTTGCATAGCATCTCAGTGTTTCTGAATATTTACATTTAGATCTAAAACTCGTATGATTATTTCGTGCTCTGTGTTTACTCGAAAGAAAATAGAATTCCTTTCTACAACAGGAAGTTGGTGGAGAAATACCCATATGGATTTCGGGAATGGTTAGATTAGTGTGAAAGTATATATTGTTTACCGTGTTTTAGATTAGCAATCAGGCAGCCTCACCTGTCTAATCCCATGTCAACCTCATGGGGTGATGGTTTGACAAAATATCCAACCAACACTAAGCAACTGCATAATTGTTGGAGCCTGAATCACAAAAGAAATATCTGGTCACCAACTCTAACAACCCCAAGGCCCAGATTCTCTTCGAATCATCAGGGATGGGGAATTACTTCTTTTCCACTGACTCTGATAAAATGGAGGTTCTCATTAAAGAGGAGGACCTCAATAAGATATGGACATTGTAGTTTGATGGAAGTTGTGCAACAAGTGGGTGCGGTGCTGGGGCTGTTCTGATATCTTTTGAAGAGGATATTTTCCCTCTTTCTTTCAAATTATAGTTTTTCAATACAAACAACACTTCCGAGTACGAATCTTTGCTACTTAGCATGCAAGATACAAAGGAAAGGGGAATCAAGAATTTAAAAGTATATGGGTGATGTCGAGCTAATTGTCAATCAAGTGAAAGGGGTATACTAAGTAAAGAACAATAGGCTCAGACACTATTGCAACGTCGTGTGGGATAACATCGAGGAGTTTGATGCTTTCTCAATCAAATTGGTTCTGTGAGCTCAGAATGACATGGCTAATTCTTTGGCTATCTCAGCCTCTCTCATGCTCCCTCACCCAGGGTTAAAGATGGACACATATACCATTGAGGTAGTTTTCCACCCAAGTGTGCCAGATAATTCACAACACTAGAAGGTATTCAATGATGATAATAACTTATCGCTTTTCTATAAAAAAAATCAAAAATTTCAAAGAGCTCCATTTCGATGGATCAACTTCTGTGTGTCGTGAGTCTCTCACGGGCCAAGTGTAGGAATCAGTAGAAGGTCAAGGCATATGTAAGCTAAAGGGAAATAAGATTCCAAAAGGTTTAGTTTCCCTGGAACAATTATTTGATAAGCATGACTGTTTTTTCAAGAAAAGGTGACAGGATAACCCTGGCTCTTCTCCAGAAACTAAATTTGTCAATTTGGGCACTACAAAACATCCTCATTATGTGAACATCAGGAAGTGTTGTACACCTGAGGAAAAGTAGAAATTTGTCAAATTGCTGAAAAGATATATGGATGTATTGGCATGGTCTTATGCTGATCTAAAGTCATTTAAGTCAAAGGATGTTCAGCACGACATCCCTCTCAAAGACAATGTTAAGCCTTTCCGTCAAAAGTAGAGGCACTACAACCCCAAAATATCAAGTACCATCTAGGCTGAAATTCAGAAAATGCTGGATGTAAGAATCATTTTTCCAATTCATCACAGTACTTGGGTTGCAAACATTGTTCCTATGTGGAAGAAAAATGGTGAGATACGCATATGCGTAGACTTTCGCAACTTGAATCAGGAATCCTTAAAGGACAACTATCCATTGACCATAATGGATCAGGTTTTGCAGGCAGTGACTAGTTCAGAGATATTGTCCATGCTTGATGGTTTTTCGGGCTACAATCAGATTGAGGTCATGCCTGAAGACCAATTCAAAACGGAATTCACCACCCCATGGGGCACCTTCGCCTATCGCAGGATGTTGTTCAGTTTAACCAATGCCAGTGCCACCTTTCAATGAGTAATGGACTTCACGTTCAAAGGTATGATGGGGAAGGTCATCGTAGTCTACCTAGATGACTTAACCATATTCTCTAAAAAAACGAAGTGATCACTGTGATCATTTGGAGCAAGTCTTGATTAGATGCCGAGAACACGGAATTTCTCTAAACTCGAAGAAGTCATTTTTTTGGGGTCACCGAAGGAAAATTGCTAGGACACGTCGTCAGAAAATAAGGGACAAAGATAGATGTCGAAAGAGTCAAGGCTATTCAGAGCCTTACCTTGCCCACAAGTAAAACCGGCTTTCACTCTTTCTTCGGAAAGGTAAATTTTCTCAGGTGCTTTGTTCCTGATTTTGCTGAGAAAACTCATCATATATCCAATATGATGAAAGGGTCACAAACATTCTGATGGAGTGAAGAAGGTAAGATGTCATTCTAGGATATAAAAGCCTTCATTACTCATGCACCTATCTTGGTATGTCCCGACTTCTCCAAGGATTTCATCATGCACAGTTATGTGTCCGCGCATACTGTATCGGCTATCTTAATGTAGAAAAACTCTAAGGATGTTGAATCCCCAATCACTTTCATGAGCTCTCCCCTCAAGCCTCATGAACTAAAGATGTCACAACTAGAAAAGCATGCCTTCGCCGTAGTCAAAGCAGTCAAAAGTTTTCGTTACTACATACTGAATTTGCATATAGTAGAGTTGGTTCCAAACACGGCAGTCAAGTCTATCCTGACTCAATAGGAGTTAGGAATCTTACGAGGGAATTGGATTGCAAAATTCCAAGAATATGATATGGACATCAAACCAACCAAGTTGGTAAGGGTTAAGGGACTGTGCCAGCTAATGGCTGAAAATAAAGACCCAGAAGCACCTGAGGAGCAAGCTACTCATGTTGATGAAGAACAAAGTGAGCTGGAGAAAGTGGATTCTTTACCTATGGTTATGTTTGTCACGACCGACGACAAATGGTATTCTGACATCACTTTCTTTCTCACTTATGGAGAGTTCCCAACTCATCTAAATACAAAGGAAAAGTGAGTAGTAAAGCTCAGAGCCATGTGATATGTCATTTGGGATGGTGGGTTGTACAAGTGTGGAATTGATGGCATCTTCCTACGATGTGTTGACAAGCCACAACAAGTAAAATTACTAGAAATATTTCATGACTCAGCCTACGGTGGTCATTTCTCCTCTTCTGTCATAGCACATAAGATCATTCGGGCTAGGTACTACTGGCCAACACTATTTCAGGATGCAACCACCTGGGTAGCAAAATGTGAACTTTTCCAACAACTCGTTGGAAATCCAAAGCTGGTTACATTTCCCCTCAGGCCCTTCATTATTGACAAACCATTTAGGCAATGGGGAATTTAATTTATTGGAGCACTCCATCCTCAATCGAGTGTTGGACATAGCTACATCCTAACAGTGATGGATTACTTCACGAAATGGGTGGAGGTTTGTACTTGTCAAGAATGCTACTTCTGAAGTTGTTTGCAACTTCATCAAGGAAAATATCATCGTGAGATTTGGCATTCCACACAAAATCATTGCTGACAACGCTTCCAACTTCTCTTTAAGGGAAGTCATTTGTTTTTTCTATGAATACGGAATAACTTTGGCTCATGCTTCTGATTACTATCCTTAGGGAAATGGTCAGGTAGAATCTAGCAACAAAAACCTGGTAACCATCATACAGAAGCCAGTTGATGAGAACCAGTGATCTTGCCTTGTGGGAAGATCGTATCACTCCAAAGATATTTCTCAACATGTCACCTTTCTAGGTATTATATGGGACCGATGCCGAAATCCCTATCTCCACATAACTTCTTGCTTTGTGCTTGGCTTGAGAAATCGAAGATGAAACTTTTCAAAGTTCTCTGGAGAAGAGAATCATGTATCTAACAGAACTTGAAGAAAAGTGAGTGAAAGTGGTCAACAAGATCACGAAACATCAGAATCAAGTCAAGAGGCTATTCAACAAGAAAGCCAAGCAAAGAGATTTCCAAGTAGGGGATCTTGTCCTTTTGTGGGACAAATGAAGAGAACCAAAAGGCATGCATGGGAAGTTTGACTCTCTTTGGAAAGGGCCATACAAGATTAAGCATCTCAATGGAGAGAATAGTTTCTGTCTCTCATATCTGGAAGGAACCAAGCTCCCGCTTCCCTATAGTGGGCAATAGTGCAATATCTTCGGGAGGTAGAGCTTCCTCTCTTCTTTTTACAAATTGCTTTTGTTGTGTGTTTGCTTTTTGTTAGTTGTGTGTTCCCTTCCTTTTCCCTTCGCCCTTGTTTTTGACTCTCTGTAACCCAACGGATAGGCACATGAATACTGGGATTCTCTACCCCTAAGTTTCACTTAAGGATAGTCCCCAGACAGAGTAAGTTGTTATCCTGTAAAATTTACAAGGGCAATTTTGCAGATAACCACACCAAAATTTTGATTTGGTCCCCTGAGAAGGTCTACTAACGTTTAAAATGGCTTAAATTTCCTTTCCAAAAATCAACTTTTAAGAACTTAGCCTTTTGAGCTGGGGTCCAAAAATTGTTGTGTTAACATCAAGAAAAGTGCACCCTTTTGAAGATCCTTTGGCACCCTAAAAGGCATGTCAACATGAAAAGAGTTGTGCCCCTAAGGCGCTAAGAGTGACATGTCAACATCCTCAAACCTGCGCTAAAGAAACGTGCTTAAAGTGTACAAATTGATGTGTTGAAAACTGAAAATGCGCACCCCCTTTTCCACTTGGCGCTGAAAATGTTATGTCGACATTAAAGAAATTGCGCCAAGGCGCATTTATAGTCATGTCAACACTTTAAAAAGTGTGCCAAAGAAAAGTGGGTGGGGAAATAAATGTGTTATTTTCCTATAAATATGTGGTTAACACCTATCATTTTCACGATTTGAAAATTGAGAAAAGTTATTCCTCTACACCTGTCAGCCCCATGTGTCGTTTATCGTGTTTGTGGATCCCACGTCGTTTCTTCATCATTATTTATCCTGGGTAAGTGGTTTTTATCACTCTTATGGTTATTTGTGGTTTTGTTTCTTGGTTGTTATAGTTTTCGGATTGTTATAAAAGGTTAAACCTAAAAATCTAAATGAATAATCTTAACAATCCATGAACTATCTAGAACACCTTATTTCTCCTTCCAGATCTGCAAATCTGAGAAAGCTCTGCCTCTAAAAGAAATAAAAACACATTTTTCCTACCTATTGCCTTGCTAGGAATCCCACCAAACCTCTCTTTCTTATTTTGAAAAATCAAAAGAGAGAGGAACCTGAGAAGTTGTAAAGAAAATGCTAAAATTAGTCTTTTTACTTTGGCGCGTTGTCCTTTCATGTTGTAAACCCCACAAGCGTGCCAAGGCGCATTGTCCCCGTATGTAACATATTTTTAACTTACGCCAGGTATAAACCTAACTAATCTCCTTAAGGCGCAGGTGCATCCCAACCAACAACAACATTTGATGTTGTGTTCCCCAAATCTGCACCCTTTATAAACCCTTTGGCGCATTAAGCTTCTGTGTAACACATTCCAAAACTGCGCCTTGGGTGCACTGAAAAATCATGCAACATCATCTTTAGCAGCGCCCAGTTAAAGCAATTTTCCAAAAGTGCTAGCGCATGAACCTTAACACCAACACTGCATGTTGTGTGTTGCAAACCCGTGCCCCACACCTTTCTCTTTAGCGCTAAGATCTTTCATGCAACACTCCTCAAAAGTACACCCCTCTATAATCCTTTGGCATGGCTTTCCCCCTTTCAACACAAGCGCACCTTTTTGCATGTTGACATCCCCAAAAATGAGCCCAGCTTGTTTTAGCCTCTGCATCATGCTATAAACCTGTTCCTTACGCCTTAAGGCTTATAATAGCTCATTTTTTTGTTCTGCAAGCTGTTATTATGGATAACATGATGGCTGACATGGCTCTTTTGTGTTGGACCTCTTTGATTCTCCATGCAGAACAACAATAGCTATCCTCGAGCTCACACATGTCTTCGTTGAGCAAGAAGCCAACTAAGTCTAAAGGAAAAGCTAAGTTGACAGAGCAAGAAATGAAGTATAAATATCATAAAGTCAGGATGCCTGACTTAGACGCAGAGAGTGATCTTGACATCAAAGACTCCGAGCTCGGCCACATTGATATGGAAGACTTCTGGGAAAGAACCAACCAGGCCACTAGTGGTCCCTGGATGAACAAACTAGTAGGCAGTGGGTTGCACTTCGTACTTGGGTTGTCAGTAAGTGCTATTAATAACGAGTTCATCATGTTGGTGGCTCGTTGCTATAACAAGGACACAAGATGTGACGAGGATAAAGAAGGAAAGATGGTCATCGACCTAACTACTCGTAACTTTGAAATAACTCTGGGCATTCCTCATCATAGGTAGTATGTCACCATCAACCTAGAATACTGCAAGAAGGCATGGGACAACAATGAGGATAAGTGTATGAAATTTGACGAATGAGTTATATCTCAAGAACAAAAAGCCGATGAGCCGATGGCCTCAGACCATCCACTGCAGTGACTTCAATGAGGAACTAAGTGATACAATCACCTTCCTGTGTAGAGTTTTTGGGCTTCCTGATGCCCATCATTTCCATAAATGGATGCTAAGGTACTTAGAGACCGTGAGCAAAAATGTGCCTGAACAAAGTTTTGGATGGGGAGAAATCATCAGCGTTACCATCTCTTAGCAGCTTCAACAGGTCATGACAACTGGGTGGTTCTATATGAATTCCTACATTGTGTACGCTTCAGCATCAACAAGAGACTTCACAGACCTGGCACAAAATAGGGTATGACCTGAGGTCAAAATATATGAAAACTACCTAGAGCTAAGGCTCGAGAATAGCATCCCTAAGTTCTCAAAAATCAATGACACCTTCTTCTATGAGGTGATCTACCTGTTGAGGCCAAATATGAGACATGGTCGAACTAACCCCAATGTGGTCACTGTTACAAAGAAGTGGGGGGAATTGTTCACTCAGTTTCCCACATTCACCTATCTCAGAACAGTGAATTTTGAGGGTGAACCGACCAAACTGCCAAGGTATGCAAGACCCAAGCTGATCCTCTTGGAGTTGTCAAGGAAACTAATCACATACCATGAGAGATGCATGAAGAGAAAGAAGGGAGGAACTCCTTTCCCCATTATAGTGGGCTGATACATTTGCACCACAATGGCCAAAGTGCGAGAAATGTATGCTGAGATTGAATTGCTAAATCTAAAGCATATCTTCTCGGCCAGGCCTACTTTTGATTGCTGAGGTTACCTCCCAAAGGCAAAAATTGATCCTATTCATTTCCCTGAGATCGAGGACATCTACATTGATCTGACTCATGAAATATATCTTAGGCGAAAGGATCACTCCAGGCTGGCTCTGGAAGAAATCAAGCACTATGGCATGGCCATCATTCCAAAAGGATTCCAAGAACCTGATCAAGAAATTAATTAGGTTTATCTTGACACGGATGGGGATGATTGGCCATTCGCAAAAATTAACAGAGCCAAGGCACCAAAGACCATCAAGGAAAGGGGCAAGCACATGTTGCAACGCAATGAGCATTGATGCAAACAGAATGGTCTTATCTTCCTCGGGATAGATTTCACTGCTTCTCCTTCAGGAAGAGCCCCTCCAAGGCCGGCCCAAGTGCCGAAAGGGGAAAAGGAAAATATAAAGAGGAGGGAGAATCAAACAAAGAAGAAGCTCCTCAAAGCCCTCATACTGCTTCCGAGAAGCAAGTGGTCGACCTAGTTTCCCTGGGTAAAGAAGAAGAGACCACTGAAGTTTTGACAGACACATCCACTCAGGATGTGGTCACAGCTACAACCACTGAGGTACCCATTGTTCCCTCTTTTTCTCCTTCTCCTCCCCCTATCATTGAAAAATATACCCCAATGGATGTTTCTTATTCTCTCCCTTCCTCCCTTCCATCTCCCACCTCTTCTATCTTCTCCTCTCTTGTGGATCTGTTGCCTGGTGTTCCCTCCATCCCATTACAGATCCCTTCCACCTCCATGTCATTTTCTTCTCTCGTAGTAACTCCAGGCCCCATAAGTAGTAATGCGTTAGACTCCTTGTTGATGCCACCACCAAGTGTCTCAACGTTCTTCCCTACGGCCCCTTCAGTTGTTTTCCCTTTCACTCCCATTTCTTCTTCCATTCCCTCTACTCCTCCCATAAGTCCAAGCTAGATTTCCGACCATCTGGGTCAGCTCAAGAGAAAAGTTCCATAGCACCCATGGACTTCTCTATCATTCCGAAGAAGTGGCCAAAGAAGAAGAAAGCGATGACTCACTTTTCCAAAAGCACTTCGGGAGAGAGGGTCATGGAGATTGCATATCCTAATCCCACTAAAGAGAAGAAAGATCTGTCTCCTACAGAATTTACAGTTACCCAAGTCACCATGGGAACCTCATCTCAGAGCCTGCAATGAGAGGCTTTATCTACAGTAGATGCCCTCTGCAAGAAACTTCAAGAAGCAAAAGAGGAGAAGAGGATACTAAAGGAACAAAATAAACATCTTCTCCAAGCCTTATAAAGAATGGTAAATGCTCCCCCTATGACTACCACCGAACCTCCTGAAGTTCTAAGTCATGATAAGATAAATGAATACGCCAAGATTGGTGAACAAGGTACGGCAGTGTCCTCCTGGATAGAGTGAATCCTCAGAGACAGTGATGAAATAATCACGAAATTCACAAAACTCTACCAGAGTATAGATTAGGCAAACAAGGAGCTGCAAGCAGTAGTAGGATCCCTCTCCGAGGAGTTGGACAATGCCATATTACAACATGAAACATTTCAAGCAATGACCGATTGCTTAGCTGACAACCTATTAAAGGTCAGCATCATTGATCACCTGCGGGCACACCACAAAGCTCTCATTGCACTGAATTATTGGGTGGATCAAATGGAGTATATCCTAGAAAGGATAGACAAAATCAAGGACAAGGCCCTAGATGTGAAACACAACATGGAGCATACGATTATGAAGATGGGTCCAAATATGCTCAGTGCATGATTCACCTTGAGGGAGGAAGACAATACAATCTAGATTTTCAAGGCTATCGCAACCCAAGGTTTGTTGCTAGAGGTCACTTTTGACCGAGAGTCTATCAATAACCTTCTAGCTTTCCGCAATTTCATTGGATACCTGATTGAGGCAAACGAATAGTACGTCGAGCTACCTGACAAGCTCAAGACTAAAAAATAAACTTGTGAAGTTATTGGTGACCATTTCAAGGGTCCATACCACAATCAACTGCAAACCATGATTAGCAAGTTTATGGAGTACTGAGCTCAGTGTCACATCACCTCTCCCAAAAAGAAGCAAGACACTCCATTCAAGCAAAGAGATGACGACGAATAGTTTCTTTTCTTGTGTATGCTTCGATCTTTTTGTAAAAATATTTTAAAAAGTGTGTTGGCATTTATGATGACATCATCCATGCTGCATCATGGGATATTGCCATCCACAAACTTGCCCAAGTCAACTTTTGACTTTTTTAGATATTTTGTAAATAGTGGTTGGCTTCTTTTTGTCTTCTTCCTCCTTCTCCTATAAATACTGGAATACTTGTTATATTCCAGGTGGACCATTTTGTATAAAAAAGAAGAGAGGAGAGAAAGAATTTGTGCTTTATTGTAACATAAGAGATATTTATACATATATTACGACTTTGTGCTTCATATATGTGTCATTTGCATTTGATCTTTCTTACGTTAGATATGTGTTTCTATTCTGTATGATTCATTCCTAGTATTCTCAGATGTTCATCAATATTGCTTTATTTGTTTATACAAGTAAGTTAGGCTCTGTTTACTACCAACCCAAAGTATAAACCCTCTAACCTTTCCGTCTTTGGAATTATTTTCTTTTCTTCCTTCAGATCTGTCTTCCTTCATTCCTTCCCTCTTACATTTTTGTTCACAGTTGGAACTGCCCCTACTGAGATAAGATCTCAAATCCCTGAAATTAGAATATTGTAGATTTGCACAAGTTCCTGCTTGATAGAATAGTAACAAGAACTAGTTTCACTTTGTTGTCTCAAAGATAGGCTATGCCCTGCACACTGTTGGCCTATTTCCCCACGATCTGTCTAACTGACAGATTTTCAAACCAACAATCCCATAATCTAGGTTGTGTTCTAAATGTTCAGTGAATAGTGATCAACTTTGGTTTTACACTTGGAGGATTATCCCACATTCACAAGGAGAATGAACATGGTTAGTTTTTTAATCAAGGTGGTCATGATGGTTAACTAGATCTGAGGATTTATGGTTTAACACTTTTGTTTCAAAAAAAATGGCTAAGGCATGAAGGTGGATTGATTAGCTATTAGGAAAATTTGGTCTAAGGATGAGCGGTGGATAAAATGACAATAATATGAATTCCTTTCATTAGCCCATATGGACCAATGGCATCCATCCCTGGGTCTCGATGTATCAAAAAAAATTTAAGAAAGCTAAAGGACCTTAGGTTCTTGGGTCCCTAAGATCTCAAAGGTTTCATGATCTGAAGGAATACCCCAGAACCCCAGAAGGGCGAGAAGACCCAAGGTCACAGAATTTCATGATTGGTCCATGTGGACCAATGATGAAATTATGTGGTATAAGAGGTTTTAGATCTCAATGGGAAGTGGCTAATGCATGAAATCTTGGGATCTCGAGAGTATAAGGTGAGCCAAGTTTCTGAAAGAAAGTGGCACAAGTTTAGGCCTCAAAATTCACACATTTAGCTAATGCCCGAAAAAAATCACAGATCACTGAAGTCCTCAAGGGTTTCAAAGAGAAGAATAAAAAAAAGACCCTGAGGAACTTGGAATTCTTGTAAATCCTAAAATCATGTGATTAGTGCACATGGAGTAATCACGTGCCATCCTATTCTCGGGAAGTTAGACGTCAAGGTGGAGGAATGAAATATTGAGGATAATCCCATGACTATAAGGAAACCTCGTGATCCTTTGAATATTATAAAATATGTGATTGGTCCACATGGACCAATCACATGTCACTTGGAATTCTCAAAAATTTGAGATCAAGGTGACGTTGACCCCGAGAGCCCGACAACCCTAGAAATCCTAAGAGGATATGTGGAGGTAGGTGGCTTCTCATAGGATATTTTAATTGAGTTAAATTTAAAGGCCAAGCTTTGTGAAAAATAAATCTCATGGACGTTAAACTGGGAGGCTCCATAAAAATGAATAAGATCTAGTCTTTTGATCATAACCTTTCACTATGAGCTCCAAATGACCTACGGCTAGTGTCCATTAGAAAGGACTTGGAGGAGAGATTTTTAATGGTTCTAATTTTGGGAAAAATAGTCATAAATTTGGTTAAGAATGAACACACAAAATGAAAATAAAAAATTATTCTATTCAGCAAAATATAATTTTCTTGTGTATTATTACTCTGCATCAAATACATGAAGATACAAAGCCAAATTTATAGGTGAGGTTGTTCCTAATATTTAAGAAACAAGTCATAATAATATACCATATATGTAGGTTTTTTAAACCTACATAACAATCTGTAAATAAAAATATAAGTTGTTTCTAACAACTTATATACCCACAAAATGTATACGTGATTTGTTATTACAAATCACTCAATAACTATTCAATAACTATCCTACCACTAATAATTACCATAGTAAATACTAAATCCTAACATTCCCCCACTCAGTGTTTACATGGTAGAAAATAACTTTCACACTTCCTCTACATCCCGTCGCTCGTGTTTGCTCATGATCTTGGTACAACACTCAAACTGAAGTTAGAAGAAGGAACACATCAACTTCTTATCATCCATGCAACTGTCGAGAACACATCTAACCGATGAGGATGGGAACACTCTCAGGACTCATCTACTTATCAACCAGTCACTCTAGGGAACACATCTGACCTAGCAGTGTGGGAACTCAAGCACGAACACATATGAACAACCTTCAATGGTTTTCCAAAGGCTAACCAAAAACCTAGGTATGAACAAGAACACATCTGACTCTTCAACCTCTTTAAGAATCATGATGTTGAATTTCATTGTGTTATTTGTCCTTCACTATGTTATTACATCAGGGAATAATGTAGGAATAGCTACATATACCAGTGAACAGGAACATACCACATTTTTTCTTATTTTTCACACCACGCTGAAATCCACACCAAACTGAAATGTTGAAATCAAACACACTGCACGCTAAAATAAGGCACACCACTCAAAATCAAAAGTACACACGTGCCACCAAATCATTGAAGCATGGTTGGAAACTGACGAGAGGTCATTGATTGACCTCCAGCCTCTGATGCCTTCATCCTCTAGTAACATGTTTCTAGCTCAGTAGGATTTGACTTTGACGCTCAATAGTTTCCACATTGGGTTTATTTGCATAACTTCCCCCCACAATGTGAAGCACATTATTTTCCGAACGTCGAGTAACACCAAAAATGCGTCCGTGAGGGAAAAAATTTATTTTACGGACTTTTTACAATGCCACGACTTTTGACGATAACTCACAAATTTGACAATGACACTTCTGACTATACTAAAAAACAAAAAAGAAAACTTTGAGACTATTCACAATACAAATACTTTTATTTTAACGACTCAATTATTTGGATACTTTACAAAACTTTTGATGATAACACTATATGATGAAAAATACACAATTTTAATAATAACAATAACTCAATGGACTTGAAATTAAATCAAACTATTGACACAAAATAATAACACTTCACGATAATCACAACAATGGTGATATATAAGACTTTTACCACTTTTGAAGGTGAAATTTTTAATTTAAATGCCTAGACTCATTCACCAACTCAACTCATCATTGATAAATAATAACCAGGAGCTATAACATTTACTTTATGCGACTCACTATTTTTCAATGGACTCTAACCATTAAACTAAAACAAATAAATGAATAATTACAATCTTCCACTTACACGAATACCAAAGAAGTAGATGTTGGCAGAATACTACACATTCTGAACATAGTGATGAAGGGAAAATAAGTATGCAACCAATGAGTTTGTCAGCTCTGTAAACGTTGAACTTGCATCCATGGTGGAATTTCCCATCAAGGTCTTGTAATCTTCCGAAAATCCGAGCTATGTAATCAAGAACTGATGCATGCGTTGGACAAACACATCCATAAGTGGAAGAAAAAGTGACAGTGTGGCAGATATCTATGAATAAAACAGTGCATGTGACCTAAAAGAAATGGGAAAGAAGCTATGTATCAGGCACTATCCCTCTCTATGTGAATTCTCCTCAATACCTTGCAAAATTCCTTAGTCAATACACTTAAATATCTCATCAGTACCAAATGCGCAAGTTCAAAAATACAATCATAGAATCTGATATGATTTGGCAATAAAAGAATAATGTTTCTATCCTCTCACAGGCACGGGGGTCCTCAACTGTTATGATATTTATGGTCAAATTCAAAAGCCATCAAATAAGCGTGGATCATCAACGAACATTCAAATTCTATTTTTTCGATGCAAAACACGAGTTACTCCTATCTTGTAGTGGAAACTGTGTACAAGTGGCGTAGAAAATAGAAATCTACTGCTCCAATTACATTTGATTTTAATTCTATAGAATTTCTCTTATTTACGGGGACAAAGCACAATACCACTGCCCCCTTTGCAATTGTTACTCTATTAACATACTGGATCAGATGGCTCTATACCAAATATTATATTTGGTTAAGAATAAACACACGAAACAAAATAAAAATTAACATTGTAGGGCCCTCCAAACACTCATTGACAATCTCATAGAAGAGGACGACCTTATCATTGAATAATATTCTATTCAGCATAATATAATTTTTTTGTGTATTATTACTCTCATCAAATACATGAAGATACAAAGCCAAATTTATAGGTGAGATTGTTCCTAATATTAAGGAAACAACTCACAACAATATACCATATATGTAGGTTTTTTAAACCTACATAAAATCCGTAAATACAAATATAAGTTGTTAATAACAACTTATATACCCACAAAATATATACCTGATTGTTATTACAAATCACTCACTAACTATTAAATAACTATCTACCATGAATAATTACCATAGTAAATACTAAATTCTAACAAATAGTTGAGAGATTGATGAGTAGTTTTTGATAGTCTTTGGGTCCCTTGAGACTTTATAAGCACATCAAATAAATATATTACATTGGTCCCACATGGAAATTATTAGGGTTCACTTTAAGAAGCATTTGGAAAAAAAAGGAGGTGGAAAATCCTCGGTGAATATTGCTTTGGCCTCATTCGCCACAAAGGTGAATTTTCGTATGTTTTTGCACGAAATATTTGCCTGGAAATTTTTAGAGATCAAGCAGGAAAGTCGTGTGGCAGCAAGGTGTTGGTAACGGGCGTCAACAACACATTTTTGTCACGTGACAAAAAACTTTTGTTGACGTGCGTCAACAGCACCTTGTTGCACAACAACAAAAAGTTGTTGACGGGCATCAACAACATTTTCTCTCATGCGACAGCAAGGTGTTGTTGATGCACGTCAACAACATTTTTTTGTTGTGCGACAAAAAGGTATTTTTGATGCCCGTTAACAACACCTTGTTATCATGCGACAAAAAAATGTTGTTGACGCATGTTAACAACACCTTTTTGTCGCACGACAGAAAAATGTTGTCGACGCACGTTAACAGCACCTTCTTGTCGTGTGAAAACAAAATTTTGTTTATAGGCATCAATAAATTTTTGTTATCATGTGACAACAAGGTGCTGTTGACACACGTCAACAATAAGAAACCCTAGTTTTCCCTATAAATACCAACATGGCCCCTCATTTTCACGTTCTTTTTTCCGGATACCATATTTTTTCCTTCTCCGAGAACTTCTTGGTACAAGTACTGTACATTGACATCACATCACATCACCACAATCGAAGTCATGACTTCTTCTACCTAAGGTGAACCTCAGGATCCAACACCCTAAGCCTCCAAGGGAAAGATTCAATACAGAAGCGCTATGTGCCCCCACATTAATGTAGTTATGGAAATGAATGCAGAATACATGGATTCAATAGTAGCATCTAAATTCCAAGGGCTTGTTAGCATGCCCCAGTTTGAGGTTGGCCATCAGATTCTTAACTACCTTCTTTCGTATAATAAAGAAAACAATACTTTTACTGTTACATTGGAAGATCGGCGTACATTTTCCTTTGGTGTATAACCTGTTGATATACATTGATTAACAGGACTCCCTTTCTAAAATTTGTTGATAATAACAACCAAACCAACCCTCACTCAAAATTATAATATTTTTCTTGTATCTAGTTATGGTTTCAATGTTGATTTAAAGGGTAATTTGCTCTCATTTGAATGTTTTTTATATTAATTCAAATTGATATTAATTTTGATGACTTTTGCAGCTCATGTCAGCAAATCGAGATGAGGAGTGGATACGCAAGATGTTGCACACCACTTTCTTGTTGCCTTGATTTCTTTGTTTCAAGCCAAAATTATTAAGCAGTGTCGAAAAACTAACATTCCAAATTGGGTTGTTGCATACATTCTTGCAACAATCGGAAATAAAAAATTTGACTGGTGTACATTTCTATCTAACAAGATAAAGGCTGACATTACCAATGCATCAATTTCAAAAAAACCAGTTATTCATTCAACAAACTATATCCTAGCTCTTTATTATGAGGCTTATTATAATTTAAAATATGAACCAACTCCAACTTACACAAATGAGACAATGAAGAATTTGTCAATTCCACTTGAAGAGCACCAGGTAAATAGTTCATATTCATTCTTTACAAAGGGTAGTCTTTTTATGTTTTTCTCATTCTAATCAAATCTTTGTGCACTAATATAATGTAATTCTGATTGAATCTTTTCTATATGCAGAAAATATTTCTGGAGTCACTTCCACGAAAAAAAGTTGCATCGAGAGGAAGAGACCAAAAACATGTTGAGGCCTCAAGAGAGAATCACAATGCCCAAGTATTTTCATTAACAAAACAACAGAGACGTAATACCCTTAACATTCAAAGTAGGGTTGTTTACATTTTGATTTTACCATTTAATGATTTACCATATTGAATTGACATGTAGTTCTTGTACTTGTAGGGAATTTTGACTACACGTGTGCTTTAAAGTAAGCATTGCCAACTCACTTGGTACAATCTCATGTAATTATCAAGTCTCAACAACAATTACCACCATCATCTCCAACCGAAACAATTCAAATTCTGTCACGGCCTCCCAGGTTACACAACCAATTTGTACCGCAATAAAATCCCACTCAACAAGGTATGACTTCATTTATTTAGTGATTTTTTAATACTTTTACATATTATTTGGTAATTACTAATGATTTTGTTATTGTTGTTCAAATTTGATAGCAATCCTTTGTCTTTTACTGAAAATCTGCAAACCCCACCTACTCAATCAACCCTGCAATTATGATCAAAATGGTGACCAGAGGTTTATTAGTGTGAGTTATCCTATGTGTCCTCCACTCACATATGGAGGGTCATCTCACATGGGTTAGGTTTAGGGTTAGGTTTAGGGTTTGCTATTGAGTCATGCACTAGGGTTACTCAACACCCTATATGTATCCCTTCATTTGACATTTATGAGCATGCCAAGATACTCCGTTGTATTTTCTCTACATGTTCAAGCTTTGTTTAGTTATGCAAGTTATTCAGTTATTGATCGATTCTTCCTTGTGATTACGTTGTAGCCATTACAATTGAACCAGAGTGCAACTTCATCATGGTGCACAGTTTTTGATATGATTCTTCAACTTTTTCATTGTATTAGAGCTGAGATCGAGTAAATGTGCACTCGTTAATTTTTTATTGCGATTACTCTTGGTGTCGTTCTATTACTCCTTGTGTAAGTTTTTTTCGATCGTTATATTATGGATTTTATTGCTAATGTTATTAACAAGTTGTTCTTGGAAAGTGTGTCAGTTTGTTGTGTTCGTTGTGCATGTGTAGGTATTCCTGAAGCTTTTAGGGGTTTTACAACTAAATTTAGCTTGGTGCAGCTAAATATGGAGATCAGCTAAAACAAGAGGTTATCTTATTCTGTTTTTTTTTAATTAATTTTTTTTTTTAAACTGGAAGCTTTTTTTGGTCTCTTCTATTTTTTGGTCTCCTCTGTGTTTACATGGTTTTGCAGTACAGGTTCAATTTCGGTTTTAAGTTTGCATGGTGTTGTGGTTCTCCACCAAGCTCCTCATTGAGCTCCTCCCTCCTATAACCGAGCTACTACAACACATCGGCCGAGATCCTTTCCATCTCCACTGAATGTTTTTTCTAACTCGCCACGAGCTCATGTTCCTGGTTTATTTTTTGGGCCATGTTCATGTGGCCATGCCATTCCTTGGTCATGTTCTGTGTTAAGTTCTGGCCGAGCTGAGCCCTAGTCTGCACTTCCCGAAATAGGTCTGAGCCGAATGCACCATGCCGAGCTATTTCTGGTGTGTGGCAAGCTTTACCCATGTGCGAGCCTACTTTCTGCATGACCTTCAGGCCGAGCTCCCTGTGTGAGCTCCTCCTCTAATCCTCCTCTTCCTCACACTCTCTACTTTAGTGTCCCTCCAACCATCAAGCCTTGAGCCATTCAAACACAAAGTCTGTTTCACTTTTTTTTTTGGTAAGTCTTTTTTTAATTCCTTTTCAAAACAAAAAAATCTTACTTTAATCTAGTAAAGTTTGTAAATTTACTTAAGTTCATACGGTAAGAATTTTTAAAAAGAGGTAAGTTTCAAAAAGCCTTTTTTAAAATCCTTTTTAAAAACAAAAAAAATGTAAGCTTTTTTAAAAAAATTGAAACTTTTTCTTTTTAATAGATCTAAATAGATTTTTTTTAGGTGGGAAACAATTTAAAATTACTTTTTTTTAAAAAGGAAAGTTGTTTAAATTTCTTAATTAGGATTTAATTTTTTAGATCTTAATTAGGGTTTACTCTCTTTGTAATTAATTAGATAAAATCTAGTTTTATTAATTACGACCTTAATTAGGTCTCTTCTCTCTCGATTAGAAGTATTAAATCATCTTTACATTAATGTTTATTATCATTTTTTTACAAACTCCTATAGCTTTAAAATGAGCTAAATTAGGCGATCCAAAACGATAATTTTTTAGGCATTATTGGCTTTTTTTTCTAATCATGCACTCAAGTGTGCAGAGACACTCTTAGCACTTCTTGACTTCCGCATGCCCTTCCGGCATTCTGAAGATCATCGGAACTCATCCTAAGTTCATCTAAACATTGTAAATTACCCTTATTATTGCTTGCAACTAGTGAGCGCATCCACCATAGTTTACAGCAAGGGGGTATCATTTGCGACATGAGACACTTTTTCTCGCAACCACAATTTTTTTTCACCTCATTCCTAGTTTTTAGCAATTGTGCTTGTGTACGTTATCACTTTTTTGCACTTCCTAAAACACAATTGTGGTCTCCTCCCTTACGCGTTATTATGTTGATTGCAAGGTGAGTTAACAACTGTTTCCAGACGCACGCTCGGACCTGATTGTATTCAACGCACTAAACTATAAAGTGCCAAAAGTATGGGGTTATTATATTGTCCTGGGTGGTTTTGTTTCTTTTCTGCATTTCTTCTCTCTCTTTTCACTATGGATGCACTTTCAATTCCTTTGCTTATGTCGTTCAACTTTTTCGAATGGAGATCAAAAATAGTAATGAAACTAAGGGGTAAAGGGTTATTCCACATCACCATGGGAACTGAGATTAAACCAGATGACGAACCTAAAAAATCTAAGTGGTTAAACCATAGTGATGAAGCTTTAGGTCTTCTTTGCATGTCCGTTTCTCCTTATTTACTCGTCCACGTTGAGTTGTCTAAAACACCTAAGTCTGCATGGACAACGTTAGATGAAATGTTTGGAAAACACGATGACACAAGAGCGCATGAGTTGGAAAACGAACTACTAGGGTTAAATCCTAGTGACTTTGAAAACCTACAAGCATTATTCTTGAAGTTTATCCACACTAGATCATTGTTAAAGGAATGTTAAGTAGAGAAGAAATATTCTCAAATGATCTTGTCGATTCTCTCTAAACTAGGTCCTAAATACTTCTGTCTTCGTTTCAACCTTTCTATGCTAGAAAAGCTACTTTGGGCAAGGACTTGAAATGATGCCCTCCTTTGACTGTTATTTGTCCCAACTCATTCGAGAACAGGAAAAACTCATTCAAATAGGGTATCTCAAGTCCAAGTCACATGCCCTTGTAGTAAGTACTAGCAAGGGAAAGAAGACTGAAAAGAAGAAAGAAACTAAGGATCAACCTAAGAAAGAAACCAAGATCAAACCTAAAAATGACACAAACACTTCAACTTCTGAGCCTAAGAGCGCAGAAAAGACAAGTATTTCTGTTCCTATTACAAGAAGCCTGGTCATGATAGAGCAACACTGTGTTTAAGAAAATAGATTGATCACCTTATCTCATTTACTTGAGAAAAATAAAATAAGTGTTCCTGAATCAATAAAACAAAGTCCTTCGAAGAACGAGTCTTCCATTGCAAAAGGTGCTAGAATCTGATAAGAAGAAAGGAAAGGCCCTTGTAGCCAAAGTTTCTCCTTCATTGACATGGATTATAGATTCCAGTGGTTCCTCGCACCATAGTCGTTCTTCATATGTTGAGTTTCTCCAACATTAAACCTTGTGGAATGTCCCAAATCATGATGGGTAATGACACGAATAGTGTCGGTTTCCAGTAGTGGATCGGTAGAGATGGATGGGGGAACATTTCAACCAAGTGTTGAGTGTTTCTGATATCTCTACCAATATCCTATCGGTGTACCAAATTACTCACCTTGGTGAAGAAATGTGGGTAGAATTTGGTCCTAACTCGGTGATTATTTGTGATCTTAACAATGACACTACAGTTGCTGAGGGAAAGGTAGATCACCATTCATGGTTGTACACCTTCTCCCACTTTAATTTTGATTCTATGCCCATTGGCTTGCTCACTCATGCAAATGAGGTTGGTAAGCTATGACATGAGCATTTCAAATATCTAAACTATCGCTACCTTGAACAATTGAGTCAAAACAAAATGGTCAATGGGTTACCTTGCATCAAGTTTTCTAAGGGCCTTTTTGAGGGTTGTACCCTTGGAAAGCATCCTGAAAAGAACTTTGATAAAGAAAAATCATGGAGAGCCACTCGTCCCTTGGATCTTGTTCACAATGCGATGTTTCTGATCCATTTCCTTCTCTTTCATTTACTAGAGCTCTTTATGTGCTAACCTTCATTGATGAATATTCACGATATACTTGGGTATATTTTCTTAACCTTAAGTCTAAAGTCTTTGAACATTTTTCAGGACTTTAAGGCTCTTGTTGAGAAATAAGCAGAACAGTCTATCAAGGTTCTCCGAACTGACAATGGAGGTGAATATGTAAATAATAGGTTCATGGATTTCTGTACTTCTGAAGGGATCTCTCTGCAAAATACAGTTGCTTATAGCCCTTCGCATAGAATGGAGATGTAGAAAGAAAGAACCGTACTCTTAAGGAGATGGCCACTTGTATGATTCACTCAAAGTCTCTTCCTCCGCAGTATTGGGCTCGAAGCGTTGAATTGTGTAAATTACATTCAGAACCGTGTTCCACACAAGGTAGTAAGAGGGATGACACCCTTTAAAGCTTGGTTTGAACGTAAACGTGATGTTGAGCACTTTCGAGTCTTCAAATCCAAGGCTATGGCTTCAGATTCCCAAGAAGAAACACAAGGCCTTAAAACCACAATCTAAACCTTGTATCTTTGTAGGGTATCCTAGATGGCATAAAGGGATATCGATTGATGAATCCTACTTCTCATGAGCTATATATTGAGAGAATTGTTAAGTTCGACGAGTCTTCTTTTACTTCTAATTCCCCACCTATAGAAGTTCTTTAACTCGCTGATTCAGATTCTGACTCATCAGATGATGATACTGTTGAGCGTGCTCCTCTTTCTGGATCCTCCCAGACCATTAGACCTTTGAGTCTTTTGATTCTAACAGTAGTTATGATGAAGACTATGTCCCTTCTCACTCAAGTGGAGAATATTCTGACTCTGAGCCTGATCCTCCTGGTCCCCTTTGGGCTAGGAAAACTTTGCAAAGTGCTGGAAATTTAGTTGGAGATACTTCAGATATGAGACGTACTCACTCATATTTCGTTGGACCCCACTCTTTCTTCACCTCTGTGCTTCTAATCCACAGTCTTTCTGGGAGGCTTCTGATATTCTTGAGTGGGATTCTACCATGGATGAGGAGTATTCCTCTCTCATGAAGAACGATACTTGGGATCGTCACCACTCTTCCAAAAAGAAGAAAAATCATTATGTGTAAGTTGGTGTTCCAAATAAAGTATGGAGAAGATGGAGACGTCGAAAAGTTTAAACCACGATTAGTAGCTAAAGGTTTCTCCCAAATAGCTGGGGTTGATTATACTAAAAACCCTTGCTTCGGTTACAAAGATGACTTATATTCAACTAACCCTAGCCATTACCGCAGCAAACAGATGGAAAGTCCATCAAATGTATGTTAAGAGTGCCTTCCTTCATGGTGACCTAGAGGAAGAGATATATATGGAACAACCTCCAAGTTATGTCCAAGATTCCTCCCTCATTTGTAAGTTAAAGAATTATCTTTATGGACTTAAACAAACCCCTTGGGCTTGGTATGTCAAGATAGACTCCTTCTTACTCACATCAGGGTTTACTAGGTGTCACTGTAATCTAAATGTTTATATTCTACGGCAAGATGACTCCATACTCATCTCTTCTTCTATATGTTGATGACTTGTTGATCATCAGGTAGCTCTTCCTCTATTATTGATTATGTGAAGATCACCTTAGCCAACAAGATTTTCCATGACTGACTTAGGTCTACTTCTTTACTTCCTTGGGATCCAGATTTCACAATCTGACTCGGGAATCTTGATTTCACAACCTAAGTATGATCTTGATTTGCTATAGCTTGGTTTCAGATGTCTAATTGCAAGTCTTCTCCTACTCCTTTTCTTTTCTGGGGTTAAGTTGGTTTCAGATTTCTCTACTCCCTTGGTTAATGGTACTCTTTACCGATAATTAGTTGGGAGCTTGATCTTACTTGACTCACACTCTACTGGATTTATCATATGCAGTTGGGATTATGTCTAGATTCATGCAGGAGCCACATGAGTTGCATTAGAAAGTAGCTAAATGGATCCTTCATTATGTTTGTGGCACTTATGCTAATGGCATACACTATCATGGAGGGGTTAGATATTGACTTGATTGGGTTCACAGATTCTGATTGGGCCTGTGACTTAGATCATCATAAATCTACTTCTGGCTACATTTTCTCTCTTGGTTCAGGTCCTATTAGTTGGTCTAGAAAGAAGCAAAATGTAATTGCAATATCATCTACAGAGGCAGAATAAAGAGGAGCAATCAATTCTGCCATAGAAGCTATTTAGCTACAAGAGTATTCTGACATATTTTGGCATCCACTTTCAAAGGTCTCCCATTATCTACTGTGAAAACACGAGCACTATCTCTATTTGCAAAAATTCTAGTTCAGCATCAGTGGATGAAGCACATTCAGATCCATGTGCACTTCATATGGGATCTTATTCATGATGGTATCATCGACATTCTGTACATTCAGACAGCTGATCAGATTGTATACTTATTCACCAAGCCTTTCACTGAGATGAAGTTTCTTCACTTACGATATCATACTTGGGGTGAGGTCTTCTGTAGCTACCCATCTTCTTAGGGCTATTTAGTCCTTCCTTTTCTTCTTCTTCTTCTAGGAATATGTTGTTTGTATATGGGCACCTTATTAGGCCTTTAGTTGTCTGGGCCCTATTGACACATCTTTCTTAGTTGTTTAAGAGTGTCTTTTCTTTCTGTCTGACTCATTATAACCGCTACCCCAGCTGCAATGAAGGGGGGTGTTGGTGTGAGTTATCCTATGTGTCCTCCACTCACATATGGAGAGTCATCTCACATGGGTTAGGTTTAGGATTTTCTATTGAGTCATGCACTAAGGTTACTCAGCACCCTATATGTATCCCTTCATTTGACATTTATGAGCATGCCAAGACACTCTGTTGTCTTTTCTCTACATCTGCAAGCTTTGTTCTGTTATGCAAGTTATTTAGTTATTGATTGATTCTTCCTTGTGATTACGTTGGAGCCATTACGATTGAACCAGAGTGCAACTTCATCATGGTGCACAGTTTCCAATACATTTCAATTTCAATTTCAATTTCAATTTTAAATTTATAAAATGGTTGATATTATTTGCAAGCAGTGGAGAATGATAGGCATAAGGTTTATTTCTATTATTGTTATTAGGATCAGTGCTCCCAAAAGCAAAAAGATGCAACAGACATTGCTCACCCCCTAAAATCTTCCATACTTCTCCTTCAAAATCATCCTCTTTTGATACAAATAATGATGACTTGCCAACATTTCCTTTGGAGAACTTGATTGGCTATGATTGTCAATCCCACATGAATGAATTCATCACGCATCAAATTAGTAAGTTCAGTCAATGGGAGAAAAGGGAAAAAGTATTAATATCTGAGATAGTAAGTCATTATGATAACCATTGGCAAAGAGAGAGCTTATTTGCAACAGTCAAAAATCAACCTGCAAAGATGGATGCATTATTCATTAGAGCTAAAAGTGGGACTATCGCATATAACAACACCTATAACAACAATATTTTAAATAAAGTATTAAACAGATTGGAAAATATCAGTGTTGAGGGCCAAACCTATTTTAATAAAGGGTCTAAGGACAAGGAAATGGTGGTGATTGCAAACGTTTTGAAAGAGATAGAGTTGTCGTAAGTATAATCAGTTGTAAAAAAGATTTTTTAATTAATTTCAATAAAAAATTGTTTTTTAATATGTTTAATTGACTTCACTCTTTTTGTTGCAGCTGAAATATGAAAATTTAAAGAGTCAAGCTAAGGTGTTCCATGTTCACTTAGAAACAGAAAATAAAAGTTTATCCGCAACAATTAAGATGAAAGAAAATATTGTTTTAGTTAACAAACAAAACAATATAATTAAGCGGATAATTAAAGAGAATGGCTACGACCTTGAGATTTTATTTAAAGCAAAGGCATCGGAAGATCCTTCTTTAACATCCCATGGAGATACTACAAAGGAAGAAGAATCAATCATCGAGAACCTAGAAATGACTGCTAAGGATTTGATTAGTTTGGGGATAATTGAGGTAAGGAATACATTAGGGTATGGTGAAAATGTTAATGTTTGAGGCTTGAGGATTGGGGAACCTCAAAATTGAAACTTTAAATATTTTATATATAGAAGAATGAAAGTTGATACTTGAATATTTGTTTAACTTAAAGTTTGGATTTAAACTTTATGCAATGTTATCTCTGCTTGCAATGATGGTGATAGTTACATTTATCATTAGATGTGGATTTCTCGAATAATGAAATTAGAGTATATGTGGTTATACTTATTATCCATTTATTCATTTAGAATTTGGTTTTATGTGGATATTAGGTGTGGATGTATGGATATTAAAATTAGAGTAGATATGGATGATGATGAATTGTATGTTGTTATATTTTTATATAGAATTTCTATATTGTATATGGTGTGTATGTTTGATGGATAATCATGATTCATGAATTTAAACTTTATGCAATATTATCTCTTCTTGCAATCATGGTCATGATTACATTTTTCATTACATGTGGGTGATGACATCTAATATGTTTGATGGCATTAAAATAGACATTAGAATGGATCATCCATTTATTCATTTAGAATGTGGTGTTATGTAGATAATGAAATTAGAGTAGATATGGATGATGATGAATTGTATGTGACTAGATGATGATAATGGATAATTGTTTTAAGAAAATTAAGAATGTGGTGTGACGTGATACATCTTAATAGACTAAAAGCTTCTTCTCTCTATTTTAAATTTTGAACTCTTTAATGTGTATATTGTTTCTTCACATTTATTTTCAAACCTTTATATTGAATTGAAACAACAAAGCTCAAAGGAAAAAAAGAATGTGGTATGACATAGATATCTTAATACGGTAAAATCTTCTTCACAATTAAAACTATGGCTGAGATAGGCTTTAAGGTACCTCTTAGCTTCTTGAGCAAGCTAGATGACCTTTGATTCTTGAGAATTCAACACAAAAAATGGATAAGCATTAGAAAAAAATGGGTGAGTTACCTGATAATCTCAGTCCCAAGAAGCGAGAGCTTCCTTGGATGAATGTCAACCCACGTTTTTCATAAACATCAATGAAATGAAGAGAAATTAAAATGCAGAATCCAGATCTAACCTAAACAAATTAAAGCAAACCAGAACATATTTATATCGAAGGTGACACAAATATCAAGAATGCACTGTAGAGTGGACCAAACACTAAGCGTGGCAGAATATGCAGAATCCATATTTGAGCTTTGAAGACCTTGCAGAATACAATATCAAAGTAGTTTGAAAATTAAAAATACGAATGAAAAAAATCTGATTTTAATAAATAATAGCATTTGAATAAATGTGGATATACATACCTGTAAAATCTTTGATGATAACTACAGATCAAAAATAGCCTCCTCACTGTTAATGTTTACATCTGTAGAATTACAATGCTATTTATGTAAAACCATAAACAATTAAATTAGAATCTATTAATATGAAAATGAATAAATAAGAACAGTTAAAGTGTAATGTCAAGGTGATACCTATTTAAAGATGAAACAATCCATTTTCAATAGATTCTTCATATTCAATATCTACATCCGTAGAGTTTGAAGATGCACTTCTTCCAGTATCATCATTGAGATTACTTGGCTTTGTAGCAGTATTATTTACACCTCTTCTTTTGGAAAGGGAATTCCAATGCGCAATAGCTCTATCAAAAGGAATGGTTTCCAAAGAGTAGCAAGAAACATAACACCTTATTAAACTTTCGATATTTTTATCCAACCTATTTCTCATTTTTTATTTAATAAAAGATAAAGAACTAAAAATTATTTCATCCTCCACAGATCCCAAAATCATTGTTTGGCACAACTCATACAACCAAAAATATTCACTAATGTCTTCCTGTAACACACTACTTTGGTAGATTTTTCACCAAAACCTTGTAATAACACCACTCTCTAAAGGTTCATCTAAGAGTTTATATTGTGACCTCATTGTCGTTGTAAAATTAGTTGATTGAGTCTTTATTAAATTAACATTCAGTATACCTTTTATTTCAATACCCTTAAACTCTGATGTTTTGCTGAAATGATTCAATATTGTACCCATGTATTTATGGAAAAACTTACTTACAAAATCAGCACAGCCACCTTCTGTAGTCCCAAAATTTGGATTCATCACAGCCATGGCTTCAAGAATTTTGTCTTGGCTGAAACATTCTCTAATTTCTAATACTAAGGAAATTGAAACTTTTCTAAGTTTTATTGTTATTTCAATTACTACATAATCAAATAGATTTCATGTCACAGGAACTTCTTCTTTTTCTGTTGATGTAACATTTTTAATTTTTTGCATAATGTGCAGTGGTATCTCTTTCACGCTAACATGGATACACAGGTGATCATGGATATTAAATCTCAAAAATTTATTGGGATGGTTAAGATCCAATAAACATTTCCAGTTATCAAAAACAAGTGTATCAAAACTATCTAGGGAAGTTTACAGCGCATCAAGACTCATATAAACCATTTTTCTCATTCGTATAAAATCAACAATATAGGTTAATCTCCCATGTGCATGCTTCATCAATGTATTGATCTCCTGCAACATTGGAAGAATGCCTACTAATGTAAAAAATGTATCCAAATGAGTTAGACGGAACAAAAATTCCCTTTCCCTGTCAATTTTATGACGATATTTGTGCATGAAACCAACCAACAAAGGATACTCCTCACGCACTCTGCATGTAGGCTTATACAAAGAAATCCACCTTGTCTCAACATCCTTCAGAATTTTTTTGCCATCTGTAATTCCTATGGAAAATTTCTAAAACTCAAGAAATCGCTTTGGGCTGATTTCCATATAGGCATGCAATTCTCTTATAAGGTCTTCTACTTTTACAACATTTTCATATTTACCAACGATTTAATATGTTAAATTCATTCTGTGAGCCATACAATGAATTGCTAGCATATAAAGGGCCACTAATGTTTGCAATCGAACACACAACCCAGTTTTATGACCTTACATGACTAATGCACCATCTTCTCCCATGCATACCAACTTCATAGCAATTTCATTTGTAATCATGCCAGCGATATCTTTCAAAAGAGAAATAACTAGTTTATATAGGTTTTTTGCATTGCAATTTTCAACCATTTTCTAAACACCCAACAAATGCGGAGTCCTTATATGATTTTCTAAAGTGTAAACATGGATACATACCCATGTAGTGTTGTCAACAGTTGTCACTTCATCAATTGACAAAGAGATAAACTTTGCATTTTTTACACACTCTTTCAAATCTTCCTCTCAATCATAACAAGGTATTTAGCCATTTCCCATGCACTGTTGTCTGACCAATGAGACTGGGGAACATTTTGCATTCCATTATATTGATATAAAACTTTAAAATTGATAAAATATGAAATCAGTCTTCCTTTCTTAAGGATGTGGAATAAGGTAGAAAATTGTATGAGTTTAGCACACAAATTTGATTGATTCATCTTACCAATTTACGATGTGATCGTTCCGCCATTTTTGACGAGAAGTCTACATCTTTTTTTATCTGCCACATATTTAACATGCATACATTATTTTTCAATTTTCCATCTGTGTGTTTTTATTTTCTAGTCATCTTCCCCAGTTACAGTGAAATATTGTTTTCCACAATATTTTTCAATTGTGTCCAACTTGAGTTGCATTTTTTGTTGCCTTCCCAATTTCCACGTACATATTGTACATGTACATTCCAATGAAATTTCTTCAGAATTAGCTGGTTGTGTAGGTTCTATAAATGGAAATTTTGTAGCACATTCAAACTTGTATATCCTCCCAAGTGTCCACATATTCTTGTTCATTTTCATAGTTTTACTTTTACATGCAGAGCTTTTAGGAATATCACGATCATCAGGTTTCCTTTTCCGTGAACCACTATTTGCATTTGAATTTTTTTTTTTGCATTTTGCACTCCTGGTTGCACATCAATAGGAATATCTTCAAGCTCTACCATCTCAACTAGAATATCTTCAAGCCCTGTCATGGTATCATTATAGGTGTCATTTGGTGGACACTTAGCAGAATGCATGTCCACTTCAATAAAACCTTCCACATAGTCTGTGCTCTGATTGATTTCAGTGGGAGATCTATGGGTATTGGAGGTTGTGGTATCTGAACCAACAAATTTTCCAAAATACTTGAATAGAGACTTTTGAGGTTTTTTTGTAACTTGTTGGGTGTTTTGAGCACTAGCTGCTTCCATTGTTCTGAGCATGATAAATTCGAGTCAGATAAGCTCCTGGTCGTCCCATCAACAAACACACCTTATCATGCATCAAAAAACACCCATATCTTGTCACGCATCAACAACTTGTCGCCCGTCCATAGAACCTTCTTCCTTGTCATCACATTAGAAGGTTATTCTTTTCACTTTTTTGTGCGTCAAAAAATATCCTTGAGTTTTTCACCCGGTGAATAATATATGATTATCATACAAAGCCTTCTTGTCGCCCGTCAACATAGCCTTCTTTTGACACTTGTCAATCAGAGCCTTCTAGAGGCTCAACATATCCTTCTTTTCACTTTTGTCACCCGTCCATAGAACCATGCATCAACGGAGTCTTCTTGTCATGTGTCAAAAGGTTATTCCTGTCATGTTTCATAATTGTTTGGAATATGTAGGAAAAGCTAACCCCTAAAAAAAAATAAAATTTAGTGCTGCCAAAAAATTAGTGCTTTTTAGTATTATATAGATATACATTTGTAAGTGTTGAATTAAAAAAAAATCCTTACATGTTTTCACTTCCTTGTTTTCCTACAAAAGATTTAGTATCAATGTATTTTCATTATATGATGTCTTGTTCTTATTAGTGATGAAATGTATGTGTACGATCTTTTATTATTTTTCTGAATTAATGGTAGATATGTAGAAATTGTGTAGATTGTTACTCTCTTTGGTTATTGCTAGCTCACTTGATCTGAATTATGGTAAATCCTTTCCCAATGGATTTAGTCACCGATCGTAGTTCACATGATCACTTTCATTATGTTAAACATTTCCATTTCACTCCATGCTCCTACTGAAATCTCACTTTATTTGTGTAAATCCTTCCAGACTTCAACCATTATAATTGTAAATTCATGTTTATAATCTTTCATTTGAAACATTTTGTTGGTCTTAAGAGAAATTAGCTTATAGATTATGGATATGTTTGTCATGATTGTCTGTTTGAATGAAACCTTTTCCCATTTTTATGCAGCTTTATGAATTTTGTGCAAGTGACAATAAATTGGGTGGGGATTCATAGTGGAATGGTTGGATATGTTATACTATACTTTTCTAATATCTATTATTTAACATCACTTAGGTTACTCCAAGGTCTCTCCCCTAGGTCTCACAGATCATGAAGAGTAAGGGGTTAACCACCCTCCCATTTTTTATCTAAAATATGCCATTATATGTGAATAATCACCTCAATACTATGGCATATCCTATTTCCTTCACCCCTTTCAACCTTGGTACAAATTATGGAGCCAATATATGGTATAGCCTTAATAGTACTCATCTAAGGGAAACCTACACACATCTCACATGATCCAATAAAAGTGACAAAAAAATGAATATCCATAGTAAAAAATACAATTAGAAGGGGTGATAGGACGATATGGACTGGAACAACATTCTAAGTGGTGGAGTTCACTATCTATATATTATATTCCTCTGACTCTCAAATCAAAGTATTGGACTATATGGATGGAATAATGCACATGTATAACAACACACACACACACACACACACACACACACACACACATACATATATGTCGATAAGCATGTTGTAGTTCCGAATTGGTTTTAGTAGTTTGGTAATTAGGAAGTGGGTCATTGAAAATATTAACTTTCGCATTGCCATTAATATGATTAGATTGCTCAGGGTGTGAGTCCATTCAATACCATTGGCATCAATAAGATCTTAGATAACCTAAAAAAATGTGACAAATTGATTAGTAGAATGGGCAACACATCTATGATCACCGCAATAGGAATTAGCATCATAATGTTTACAAATGAGGACATCTTATATCAACCTCTACAACTAGAGGGAGAGATACAAGGTTAAACTCTAGTAATTTTCTAAGGACCACTTGGAGTGAAGTAGGTAATCATTTCATACAAATGGTCTTTATTTTTGCCACATGTGTCTTTTCAAATCCATTCGTAAGGTAGATACAAATGGTCTTAATGTAGGATGACTTTTTGGTTCCCATATAGAACCTTTAATATTCTATTTTTAGCATTTTTTACATTCTTCATTAAATAGCTATAAAGTAGCTTGTTTTTTAATAAAAAGATAAATCTTTGGGCCTAAATCTCTCTTAAAAAGTTTACCAATTTTGTATACAATTTGAATTACAATAAAATTAGTTTTTTATACAGCTCTTTCATTGTGAATTAATTGTTATTACACATTAACCATCGTCATTAGTGTGGTGTTCATCGAGTTGTAACTCAATTTGGATTAGATATTGATTTAGAAAAATTATCATTGGGTAGATGGGAACAAAAACATCATCCTCAAACATAATATTTGGATGGTTTTATCCTGAACAAACATCTCATATGGGCTATATATTGTATTCTAAAAATTTCAAAGAATGATGCATGGAAAGAATATACTAGTATTGAATGATGAAATTAGTTTTGTGAGTGACTTAGCAATGTGAATAGGGAAGCAAGTCATGAAAGAAAGATAAGGATATGTCACCTAAGCTTGGAATGTGAATGCAATTCATACTTTAGGTGCAAAACCATATTTTTCATTTCTAAATGATACATTTCCAAATTTAGGTGTCTATATTTTCCCACCACCATTAAGTATGAAATAAAAATTACATGTTTAAAAAATACCTAATTATGTAAACAAATGTTATTTTACTTGAGATTATTGATTACACTTATGTGTTGGTATGCTTCATGATGAAAAAACAACACAGAGTGTAGTCAGTGTCATTAAAAATAATTACACTTTAACTCAACTTAAAAAATATATTTCTAACTTGAAAATTGAATTTTTAACTAGTAAAGTAAATAAAAGCATGGAAGGTGTGCACTTGTTTTTCTTTGTTGAGGAGAATATCCTAAATTTTTCACACTTAGAGATGTGGATTTGGAATTCTGTTAGATTATTGAGGTTTATAATCCCCAAATTTTCTTAAGGAGATGTGGCATCTGTAGAGGAATTGTATTTCACTTGACCTGACACCAAAAGGAAAGGTTTCATAGAAATTTCAAGTCATCCTGAGAACCTTCTAAAATAAGGAGTAGCGTAAGGATTTATAGTCGCTAAAAAATCCTCCATGAAATAATCATAAGAAGGGTGTCACAAGGATTCCATTTTTCCCCAAAAGGCGTCATCCCAAAAAACACGCCTTTATAGAAATATCTAGGTCCAATTAAAAACTAACATAAATTCAAAATAGAATGACTTGTCACATGCCCCCTTGTAGACACAAAATCATGCACTTTAGGCATTATTTATTCTCGGTATCATACTACTATTTAGAAGTTTTTTGAGTGAAGAAAGTACTAATTAACCCACGCCTTTTGGCCATCTTACTTTTTTTTCTTTCATCATTCCCGACCTCTTACACCCGTAGGCCCAATCAATTTTTTTCATTTCGTGTTATTTTAGCTTTGACTGGGGTGCTCAAGCTAGTACTAGGGCACCCATGGGTGCCCTGGTCCCACCAGGGGCACTCTGGTCCTTTTTGAACTTTCCCACCACTTTTTGAGCACTTTCTATCTGTTTCATCTTCTTATCTTTTTGTTGGTCAGCCATTTCGAGGTTAATTATGAAATTAGATCAATAGAACTCTATAAATATAAAGTTATGAGACCATAATGAGGGACCAATAACTATTCACTAATATCATCCACCTAGGGTTGCATTCATCTAAAGCATTTGGAGATCATTTACATTCATTTAGCTCCATCACAAAGGAAAAAGGTTAGTTCATCTACATCACACAAGCATATGAGGGGATTATATTATATTTCCATCCACCATTCTACTGACATTTTTTACATCTATTTATTGTTCGCTACTTCACAAAGTGCGACTAGCACAAGAGCACCTAGGGCACTGATAATAAATAAGAGATAAAATAAGCGGAATAATCCCTTACAGAATCGCAACAGTAGAAACTAATATGCAGAAAATATTACAGATCTCAAATAAAAGTGTATAGTAAATAACACAACACAGAGAGACAGTATTTAACGTGGTTCACCCAATTTGGGCTACGTCCACCAAGAATCACTTGTTCAAATTTTATTACAAGCCTCCACTCTCTCAATACAATACCCAGATCCGTTTAGAGATATGCTCAACAAACTCTACAGAATTCACACCCGAATTCAGAGCACATCTGTAATGCATTTGCTTGTATATGTATCATATGAATAAGACCATATAGATAGACAATTTCTTAAGTAGTTTGATACAAAACAGTGGGTATCAAAACCATGGACAAAAACTGTGGGTATCAAAACCATGGGCAAAAAACCGTGGGTATCAAAACAATGGGTACCAAAAAACCATGGGCCCAAAAAATAGCCCATAACGGTTACCCATTACCCATGGGTTAATAAACCACCCATGAAAATTTGCTTCGGGGGTTCGCCCCCGAACCCCCTTGACCCACTCACCGTTGAGCGGGACCACCGTAAAAATACCCGAGTGTAACACATAGAAGGTGTACCACACTCTATAATGAAAATAGGCTCCACAAACATAACGATCTCCCACTTGGAGACTAATTTCCACTGAGAAAGCTTCTCAACCCTTCACTATCATCTGCAAAGGCCAACTAAAGTTGAACATAGCTTTAGTTTATCCCTTGTGACCACCTTGGTCATCATGTCTGTAGGATTTTGACTGGTATGAATCTTCTCCAACTTTAACTTATCTTCCTCCAAAGTTGTCCTGATGAAGTGATATCTCAACTGTATATGCTTCGTCCTGGAGTAGAAAGCAGAGTTCTTAGCTAGGTGTATAGCACTCTGACTATCACTATGCAGCTTACATTCCTCCTGCTTATGCCCCAACTCCTCAAGTAATTGTTGTAACCAAATCATCTCTTTTCTTGCCTCTGTGGAAGCAACATACTCAGCCTCCATGGTTGACAAAGCCACCAGCTTCTATAGTCGTGAAATCTAGCTTACTGTTGTCCCACCTATAGTGTAAATATAACATGTTGTGCTCCTCCAGCTGTCTACATCTCCAACCATGTCTGAATCTACATAACCACGTAAAGTGGTGTCTGATCCACTATAGCATAAAAATCTCCCCATGGTCCCTCTCAAATACTGAAGGATCCACTTTACTGCTTGCCAATGCTCTTTACCTGGATCACTCATAAATCTATTCATAGCTCCTACTGCATGGGCAATATCAGGCCTAGTGCATACCATAGAATACATTAAACTGGCAACCGCTGATGAGTAAGGTACCTAGGACATATGGTTTCTTTCCTACTCTGTCTTGGGACACTGCTCCTTTGATAACTTAAAATGGCCTACCAAAGGAGTCCCAACCGGTTTAGCATCATGCATGTTAAACCTATCCAATACCTTCTTAATGTACTCTTCCTGAGATAAAGTCAGCTTTCGTTCCTTCATATCCCAAGTTATCCTCATACCAAGGATTTTTATGGCAGCCCCCAAATCCTTCATATCAAAGGATTCACTTAGTTGTTTCTTGAGTGCTTTTATTTCCTGCATGTTTTTACCTGCAACCAACATGTCATCAACATACAAACACAGGATAATATAACTTCCATCCTCAAATTTCTTTGTATACACACAATGGTCAGAATGACATTTCATATAACATTACTCCATCATGAATCTATCAAACTTCTTATACCATTGACATGGAGCTTGTTTTAGGCCATACAAGCTCTTCTTCAGTTTGCACACCATCTCCTCTTTACCTTTGACTTCATATCCTTCTAGCTGCTGCATATATAGCTCCTCCTCCAAATCACCATGGAGAAATGTAGTCTTTACATCTAACTGTTCTAAGTGCAAGTCTTTTGCTGCCACTATTCCAAGAATAGTTCTAATAGAAGTCATTTTTACTACAGGAGAAAAGCTCTCATGAAAATCTATACCTTGCTTCTATGCAAACCCCTTGACCACCAATCGGGCCTTATATCTTTTCTTTCCTCCTTCTTTGTCTTTAACTCTGTACACCCACTTGTTCTACAATGCTCTTTTGCCTTCCGGTAGCTTCACCAAATCCCAAGTCTGGTTCTCCATGAGAGACTTATGCTCCTCATCCATGGCTTGCTCCCACTTCTTACTGACATCTACCTGCATTGCTTCATCAAAGCTCTCTGGCTCTCCACTATTAGTGAGTAATAAATAATAAAGAGAAGGAGAAAAACGTTCAGGTTATTTTCTTACCCTAGAAGACCTCCTCACTATAGGAGTTTGGGGTTCCTGTTGAGTAAGTTCCTGAACTGATTCATGGGTCATTGTCCCATCCGAAATATCCTCTACCACTGCATATTCTTTCTTGGATTCTTCCCTGTTTTCCTGCAATTGTTTCTTATACATGACTTTCTCATTAAAGACCACATCCCTAGACCAAATGACTTTCTTATCCTTAATAGTCCAACATTTAAATCCAAAGTCATCACCACCATAACTAATAAAAGTGCATTTTTCTGATTTATCCTCTAGCTTGGTCCTATCATCCTTGTCAATATGAACAAACACCTCACATCCAAAGACTCTAAGAAATGAGTAATCGACTTTTTTACCGTACCAAGCCTCCTCAGGTATGCCTCCATCCAAGGCACTTGAGGGTCCTCTATTTATTAAGTACACAGCTATGCTCACCGCTTCTGACCAAAAATAAAGAGGCAATCCTGCATGTATCCTCATGTTCCTAGCATATTCCATTATTGTTCTATTCATCCTTTCTAATACCCCATTCTGTTGCGGGGTACCTGGAACCATCTTTTTCCTACGGATTCCATTCTTAGAACAATAATCATCAAATTCATTGTTGCAATACTCCCCTCCGTTATCTGACCTGAGACATTTTAACTGAAGACCTATTTCATTCTCTACCAAGGCTTTCCATTTAACAAAAGTATCAAATACATCAAATTTGTTTCTAATACAATAAACCCAAAATTTCCTTGTTACATCATCAATAAAAGTAACATAATAACTTGAACCCCCAAGAGATGATACCTGAGCTGGCCCTCACACATCAGAATTTATCATCTCTAACTTACTCTCTTTCTTCATAGGTCCAACCTTGAGAAACCTTACTCGCTTCTGTTTCCCATATATGCAGTTCTCGTAGAAATCCAAACATGTTTCTGTATATCCAAGCAAATTATTCTTTATGATGTCCATGCCCTTATGTCTCATATTATTGAGCCTATAGTGCCATAATGTTGTATCTGCATCAGAAGCCACAAGATTACAATCATTAGTACTATCAGTGGATAAATACAAGGTTCCAACCTTCTTACCTTTTGTCACCATAAGAGCACCCTTGGTAACCTTCCAAGAGTCAGTTGTAAATATCACAGTACAACCATCACTTCCCGATTGCCTCGCCGATATCAAATTTCTCCTTAATGTCGGCACATTTCTAACATCCTTCAATAGCCATGTATTCCCATTCTACATCTTAACCTGAACATAACCTTTTCCAACTATACTGCAAGGCTCATCATCACCAAGAAAAACATGCCCAAAATCCCCTTGAACATAATCAACAAAATAATGCCTATGTGGAGTAGCATGAAAAGAAGCCCCTGAATCTAAAACCCAAGATTCGTTAATATTATGCAAAGAAAGAATCAAAGCATCCTGGCATACATTACTCGATGCCACATTTTCCTCCTTATTTTTTTCCTGTTGTTTCTTCTTTTCCCGAAGCTCCCAACAGTCCTTCTTTGCATGCCCAGACTTTCCACAGTTCCAACATACAATCTTACTCTTGGATTTTGACCTTGCTCGATCTTTCGATTTTCCACGGTTTCCTCTATTCTTTTGTCTCCCTCTAATTTCCACTTTCAAAGCATTCCCTGAAGTAAAGATTACCCGGAACTTTTTCTTCACATGTCCTCGATTAGAATCACCCCTACAACATCTTCAAACTTCAACTTCAAGTTCGTTTGAACCAAGTTGCTTACCGCCATTACCAAGCTATTCCAACTTTCAAGTAAAGAGCACAGAATTAATAAAGCCCTAACTTCTTCATCAAATTCTATTGTAACCGAATCTAGCATATTTACAACCGTATTGAAATCATTTAAATGATCTACTACTGAACTATTCTCAAACATCTTCATACTAAATAACTTTTTATTAAAAATATCTTGTTAGAGGCAGAGGGTTTTTCATACAACTTCCCTAATGCATCCATTATATCTTTTGTAGTCTTTTCCTTTGAAACATCAAATAATACCGAAGATGTAAGACACAGTCGAATCGTTTCAAGTGCCTTCCGATCTAACAAATCCCATTCCACATTTTTCATACTCGATGGTTTGTTCACCTTCTCAAACAATGGAGTATAAAGATCCTTCTGATAAAGGTAATCTTCCATCTGCATCTTCCAAAGACTGAAATTTTTCCCGTTGAATTTATCAACCCTAGATCTTCCATCATCTGCCATAGCTCCCACTCAAGATAAAACTTTCCCTGTAATTCAACACTTCAGCAAACCAAAACCAGGCTCTGATACCAATTGATAGGAAATAAGAGATAAAATATGCGGAATAATCCCTTACAGAATCGCAACAGTAGAAACTAATATGCAAAAAATATTACAGATCTCAAATAAAAGTGCAGAATAAATAACACAACACAGAGAGATAGTATTTAACATGGTTCACCCAATTTGGTCTACGTCCACCAATAATCACTTGCTCAGATTTTATTATAAGCCTCCACTCTCTCAATACAATACCCAGATCCATTTGGAGCTATACTCAACAAACTCTACAGAATTCACACCCAAATTCAAAGCACATCTGCAATGCATTTGCTTGTATATGTATCATATGCATAAAACCATATAAATAGACAATTGCTTAAGCAGTTTGATACAGAACCATGGGTATCAAAACCATGGGCAAAAATCGTGGGTATCAAAACCATGGGCAAAAAACCATGGGTATCAAAACAATGGGTACCAAAAAACCATGGGCCCAAAAAAAAACCCATAACGGTTACCCATTACCCATGGGTTAATAAACCACCCATGAAAATTTGCTTCGGGGGCTTCACCCCCGAACCCCCTTAACCCACTCACCGGCGAGCGGGACCGCCATAAAAATACCTGAGTGTAACACATAGAAGGTGTACCACACTCTAACATGAAAATAGGCTCCACAAACATAACATGCACATGATTCACACACACACCAGAACTACATTTGGGTCTGAAATGTGGTGCAATGCTCAGTTAGTAAGTCCACTATTATGGTAGATGATGTCATTCCAACCCATTCATTTGCATTCTTATTTTTTTAGGGTTTTTATACTTCTTGTGTTCGCTTACAGGTTTTTCTCTCATCTTATATTATCAGTGACACTTGGCGCAGTGTAGTGAACCTGATGTGACGTTTCAGATCACTTACATTCATTTTAAGACACCTCTATAAAATTGTAGGTGGAAAATACCTGGCGAATATCCCCGGAACCAGTTTCAGCGAAAGGCGAATTTGACAGTATTCCAAAACAAAAATTTCACCTGGTTTTTTCATGGCTCCATCATTGACGTGCGACAACAAGACGTCAATAATCACTCCTGACACGCGTCAATGGAACGTCAATGGTCTTGACTGACGCGCGTCACTGGCTCCAATTGACGCGCGTCACTGGCTCCAATTGACACGCGTCACTGGCTCCAATTGACGTGCGTCACTGGCTCCAATTGACGCACGTCACTGGCTCCAATTGACGCGCGTCACTGGCTCCAATTGACGCGCGTCACTGGCTCCTATTGACGTGTGTCACTGGATCCTATTGACGCGTGTCACTGGCTCCTATTGACGCGCGTCACTGGATCCTATTGACGCGCGTCACTCATATTGAACGCACGGCTATTGACGCGCGTCACTGACCAACCAGCTCCTATTGATTGACGCGCGTCACTAAGACGTGCCAATTGACGCGCGTCAATTGAAGCCATTGACGCCCGATTTAGCCTATAAATACCCTTCAACTGGTCATTTTCTCGTTTTCACCTTCCCGCTCTTGAATTTTTGCAGGTCTCAATCGTTGTCAAAGACGCAAGTACAACTATAATGTCGACTTCACATGCTTCCCAACTGCAAGTTCAGCAAAAAAATCAAGAGAATCCAATTCAATCGATTTCCAAGATCAACTACAGGAATCCCTTATGCCCTCACATCCATACTGTTTTAAAGATGTCTTCAGAATATAAAGATTTGATGGATGCGTGTGAATTTACAGGGCTCGTTAATATGCCCCATTTCGAAACAGATCCGGATATTTTGAATTACCTTCTGTCATCCTACAATTCAGAGGACGGCATTTTTTATGTGACTCTGAACGATGGCCGAATGTTCCAATTCAGTATCGAAGCAAATGACATCCATCGGTTTACGGGCCTTCCGTTCAAAAATTTACCAATTGTTACAACCAAGGCAACACTCCTGGAAGAAGACAAGAAATTTCTCGAATCAACGTTTGGTTTCCATGTTGATTGTAAGTATAATTCGTTTTAATTCATATTTTTTATTCTGTTTTTTATTCTGATACAATTTGCTGTTATAAATTTATAGTAATTTTCACTGTTTCGCATTTGCAGCCCATGTCAATAAATCCAGGCGTGGTGTGGATACACAATCAATTGCACACCACTTTCTTGCTGCACTTATTTCATTTTTTCAATCCAGAATTGTTTTGCAGGGTCGCCAAACTGATATACCAAATTGGGCCATTGCATACATTGTTGCCACTATCTCAAAACAAAAATTCGATTGGTGCACATATCTATCCAAAAAAATAAGAACTGACATAACAAATTCAAAACTTTCAGAAAAACCTTTCATTTATTCAACAAACTATCTCCTCGGCCTTTATTATGAGGCACTTTTAAATTTAAAAGATAAAAAAATTCCTACTTGCACTGATGAGGAGTTGATGAAGTTGTCAATTCCGTTTGAAGAACAACAGGTATAAACTATTTAGTTTGTAATTGTATTTCAATTTTCGACATTACAGTGCACAGTTATTAAAACTTAAATTTTAATGTTTTGCAGAGAAGATTTATTGAAGCCCTTCCCCGAAAAAAGGCGTTATCGAGAGGAAGAGGCCAACAACACGCTGAGGCTTCGGGGGACTCCCAATCTGAAATGGAAGCTCACTCCTCTCCAAACCCTCAACAGTTTGAACTCGTTAAACGCCAGAGAAGTAATACCTTCTCATATATTATTTACAAATTCCAAAGTTGCATATTTATTTTTCAATTTAAATTTTAACCAAATGAATTGACAACATTTAATATTGATGAATTGCAGGGACTTTGGAACATACACCTGTTTCACAAACTCAACCTTCTTCCCCAACTCACTCCATACAGTCGCATGCATTCATATCTTCTGAACAGACACTGAGTACAACTCCTACAAGGCCACCCGTAGCACCGAGAAAAACAACCCCTCGACAACAAGGTACAACTCTTCGATAGTACGTTTAATTTCAAAATTTTTGACTTTATGAATTGTTTTCCTATTTTTCATTTTTTTCTTGTACTTTTCAGCACATGTCAGTCCTGATCAAACCGCGGCACCGACACCCACTCAACCAATAATTTTTAAAATGCCAACCAGAGGAACAGTGAAAAAGAACATTGGTAAACGCATGCCTTTTGCTCCGGCCCCTAGTGGGACACTAAACATTGCCTCCTCCTTTCGAATTCCAACTCTCTCACTTGGTGGCTTGCCCAGTGCAACGGGCATATCTGTTTTGAACAATATAAATTTAGATGAAGATTATTTGGGCATTGATAGCAATGACCCAACTGGTTTTTTCGATACCCGCGAGATGATTCAAGGCCAGCAGGTATACTTCAAATTTCAATTTAAATATGCTTTACAATTTTGAATTACATTTCGATTTAAATTTATTTATCTAAATCTTGATTAATTTTTTCACAAACAGGATCAGCCCACCCAAAGGCAGAAACAAGTAGCAGTTGATCTTGCTGAAAGCCCCCATACTTCTCCAGCAAGATCGTCTTCATCAGATTCAGATAGTGAACAGTTGCCACCTTTTCCTTTGGAGAACTTAATTGGTTATGATTGTCAATCCCATGTCAGTGAGTTTATTCTTCCTCATATCAATCAGCTTATAGAATGGGAGAGAAGGGCTAAAGTTCTTATCAATGAGATTATTAGTCGTTATGAAAATTATTGGCAATGGGATAGTTTATACGCTGCAGTCCAGAATCAACCTGCGAAGATGGATTCCTTACTTACCCAAGTAAGAAGTGGGACTGTCACGTATAACAACAACTATAAAGATGACATTTTAGATAAGGCATTAAACAAATTGGAAAATATTAGTGCCGAGGCCCAGGCATATTTTAACAAATGGTCCAAGGACAAGGATTTGGTAGCAATCGCAAATGCCGAAAGAGATAGAGCGGTTGTAAGTACTATTACATTCAAACAATCATTCTTGTTAATTTGAAATTTTCATTTTTTAGTAATATTTTGAATTGACATTACTCTTTTTGTGCAGTTGAAATATGAAAATTTGAAGAGTCAGGCGAAGGTTTTGCAAGTTCACTTGGAAACAGCAAAGAACAGCTTATCCGCAGCAAAAAATTTGAAGCAAAATATTGTTTTGGTTAACAAACAAAACAATACACTAAAGCGGATAATTAAAGAGCATGGTTTCGACCCTGACATATTATTCAAAGCTAAAGCAGCAGCTGATCCAAATTTGTTGTCGCATGGAGATGCGACAAATCAAGAAGAAAGAATTTTAAAAAATCTGGACAGTGCTGCGGAAGATCTTATAAGTTCAGGGGTTATTTCTGGTGTTGGGGAAAGAGGTACAGCCACAGTGGAAGAAGCCGTTGGGGAAGAGAGCAGAGGAGTAGAATTGGATAAAGAAAAAGAGGGTTTTGAAAACTAGAAACTTTTATTATTGAGGAAACTTTAAATATTGAATTTGAAAACTTCTACTATTGAGTATGTACTATGGTATTTGAATTTAATTATATGGATTTATATACAGTCTTTAATTTTAATTGCATTAGATGGTGATTATCATGAATTATATGTATGTTTCTTGTTTACTTGCATTGTCATGAATTGTATGTGGACGTAGATGATGAATGATGATAATTGATAATTAATGATAGATGATGATGAAAGACGATGAATGACGATAATGATATGATATATATGGACGATGATCAATTTAATGTGGACGTAGATTTATCATCAAGCACAGTAATTCTTCTTCTCTAGACTTTTGTACTTGTTTTAAGATAATTATTCTCTATACTTGTAACGATATGATCATAATGTCATTAGAATGGATATAGATGATAAATAAATGGAATGTGTTATAATGGATATAGATGACATTAATGATTAGAATGGATATAGATGACATTAGAACGAATAGAATTGTAATGATATGATTATGAATTATTTTAAAAAAACTGAATTGTTTTAATAAATTTAAATTAGATAAATAATTGTGTTAATAATAATTGTAGTGTCAGGAGTCAGGATATGATAATGATATGGTGATGATATGATATATATGGATGATGAGGAATTTTATGTGGACTTATATTTAAAATTGTATAATGTATTGTTTATCCCACAGTTAAAAAAATATATCAAAGGATTTTGCACATATAAAAAATAAATTAAATATAATTCTAAGAAATCAAGAAAGAATCATCACTGGTAAGAAATTAAACATAATTGCAAATATGATAGGGTTTAGCTTACCTCTTGCGTATTAGATTGCTGTGAAATCATCAAGGGTAACGTGCTAGATCTTTGTTTTACCTGACATTGTAGATAGAGGGGTGAGTTGCCTGACATTGTCAGTCCTGAGAAGTGCCAGCAACATCTTTAAATATATAGACCAACAATATCTTTAAATAAATGTAAATATATAGAATTAGACCTGTAACATCTTTAATGATAACAAGAGCTGAAAAAATGTAAAGTAACAAACAATAAGATTATGTTGAAGAAGATACCTATTTAAAATTGAAATCATCACCGGTAATGTGCTAGATCTTTGTCTTAAAAAAATTCAACACAAAAAATGGATTAGTAGATAGATGGGTGAGTTGCCTGACATTGTCAGTCCCGAGAAGTAACAGCTTCCTCGGACGGATGTCAACCCACGTTTTCAAAAAATAAAAAGATTGTATTTAACTAAATGTAAATACATAGACCTGTAACATCTTTAATGATAACCAGAGCTGAAAAAAATGAATAGTAACAAACAATAAGATTAAGGGGAAAAAGATACCTCCTTAAAGTTGAAATCATCACTGCCACTGGTAATGAGCTAGATCTGTGTTTTAAAAAAACCCAACACGAGAAATGGATTAGTAGATAGATGGGTGAATTGCCTGACATTTTTAGTATATAGACCTGTAACATCTTTAATGATAAAGATAAAAGATAGATAAAGAAGATACCTATTTAAAGTTGAAACAATCCATTATCAATAGCTTCATCAAACTCGATGTTGTCTTCTGTAGAATGTGACGAAGAGCCAATTACACTCTCAAGGTTGGGAATATTTGTACTTGTTGCTGTATTATTCACACCTCTTCTTTCACAAAGGGAATTCCAGTGCGCAATTGCTCTGTCGAAAGGAAAGGTTTCGATGGAGTATCGAGAAACATAACACCTCATGCAACTTTCCAGATTTTTATCCAACCTGTTTCTCAGTTTTGATTTTATAAATGACAATGCACTGAAAACCCTTTCATCCTCCACAGACCCCAAAATCATTGTTTGGCATAACTCATATAATCTGAAATATTCACTGATATCTTCTTGTAAGATAGAACTTTGATAGATTCCTCGCCACAGCCTTGTAATAGCACCACTTTCAGAAGGTTGATCTAAATTCTTATATTGGTTCCTCATTGTTGTTGCAAAATTTGTTGACTGAAACTTTAATAAATCGGCATTCAGTATACCTTTGATTTCCATACCCTTGAGCTCTGACGTCTTTGTAAATTGTTCCATTATTGTACCCATTGATTTATGGAAATGCTTTCTGACAAAGTCTGCACGGCCACCTTCAGTATTCCAAAAATTAGGATTCATCACACCCATGGCTTCCAGAATTTTATCTTTACAGAAACGTTCCCTAATTTCTGATGACAAGGTTTCTGAAATTTTTTAAGCTTTATTCTTGTTTCAACTATAACAGACTCAAACAAATTACGTGTCACGGGAACATCTTCTCGTTCCGATCCTGTAATATCTTGACGTTTTTGCAAAATGTGCATTGGTATTTCCCTCCCATTAACAGTGATGCAGAGGTGATCGTGGATATTAAATCTCAAAAAGGTGTTAGGATTTTTAAGATCTAATAAATCTTTCCAATTTTCAAAAACAGGTGCATCAAAACTATCCTGGGAACAGTACAATATATCAAGACTTTGACATACCATTTTTCTCATCCGTATAAAATCCACAATATAGATTAATCTGCCCTGTGCATGCTTCATCAGTGTATTGATCTCCTTTAACATTGGAAGAATACCAACCAATGTAAGCAATGTCTCCAAATCAGTTAAACGGAACAACAAGTCCCTTGCCCTATCAACTTCATGACGGTATTTGTGCATGAAACCAACCAATGAAGGATACTCCTCACGAACTCTGCATGCAGGTTCATACAAAGAGATCCATCTAGTCTCCACATCCTTCAGAAGTTTTTTGCCATCTGTAATTCCAATTGCAAATTTTTGGAACTCGAGAAAACGCTTTGGGCTGCTTGACATATAGGCATGAAGTTCTCTTATAAGGTCTTCTAATTTAGCAACATTTTCGTGGTTGCTTACCATTTTATACGCTAAATTCATTCTGTGAGCCATACAGTGAATTGGTAGCATATATGGGGCCACTGTTGTTTGTAATCTAACACAGAGCCCTGTTCGGTGACCCTGCATGACAGATGCACCATCTGCTCCAACGCATACCAACTTCGTAGCAATTTCATAATCAGTCATTCCAGCAACATCTTTCAAATGAGAAACAACTATTTTATATAGGTTTTCGGCATTGCAGTTTTCAACCATTTTCATAACACCCAACAGATGAGGTGTCCTTATATGATTTTCTAAAGTATAGATGTGGATACATACCCATGCGGTGTTGTCGACTGCTGTCACTTCATCAATTGAAAGAGAGATAAAGTTTGCTTTTTTTACATTCTCTTTCAAATCTTCCTTCTCTATCATCGAGAGGCATTTTGCCATTTCCCATCCACTACTTTCAGACCAATGAGACTGAGGTACATTCAGCATTCCGTTAAATTGATACAAAACTTTGAAATCGAGGAAATCCGAAATCGCTCTTCCTTTTTTTAGTATTTGAAAAAGAGTAGAGAATTGTATGAATTTTGCATGTAGATTTGTTTCTTTCATCTTACCAATATGCGATGTGATCGTTCCTCCCTTTTCCAACAGATGTCTGTGTTTTTTCTGCTCTGCCTCATATTCCACTGCGTATCTAACATGCATGCATTCTTTTTCAGTTTTCCACCTATGTGTTTTGATTTTCTGGCCATCCGCCCCCGTTACAGTTAAATATTGTTTTCCACAATGTTTTTCTATAGTGTCCAGCTTCAGTTGCATTTTTTGTTGCTTTCCCAATTTCCACGTACATATTGTACATGTACATTCAGATGGGATTTCTTCAGAATTAGATGATTGTACAGGTTCAATAAACGGAAATTTAGCTGCCCAATCAAACTTGTATGTCCTGCCAATGGTCCACATATTCTTGTTCGTTTTCAATGCTTTACTTTTTTGAGTAGAATTTTGAGCAATATCACAATCACCTGGTTTCCTCTTTCTTGGACCGGAGTTTGATTTTGATTTCTGTCTTCCATTTTGCTGAGTGTTTGTATCTGTGATATCTAGCTGCACTTCTGGTTACACCCCAACAGGAACAATATCTTCAAGATCTGGCATATTATCGTAGGTTTCATTTGTTTGACTTTGATACTGTGCAGAATGCATGTCCACCTCAATAATACCTTCCACACAGTCAGTATTCTGATTCTTTGTGGTGGCATCTATATGATTGGTATTTACAATATCTGTATCCGCAGAGTTTCCAAAATACTTGAAGAGTGATTTCTGAGATTTCTTACTTACTTTTAGGTTATTCGTATTCTTTGAGCTGGCACCTTCCATTATTCTGAAAAGAGTCCTGCGTCAGCAAAAGAACCAAGTAGCGACTCTGTCCAGTGTCTGAGGTCTTGTCACGCGTCCCCTGTCTGAGGTCTTTGTCACGTGTCAACTCTGCACTTGTCGCGCGTCAACAACCCATTTCCTGTCGCGCGTCCACTGTCTGAATATACTGTCGCGCGTCAACACTGCCCTTGTCGCGCGTCAACTTCTTTGCCCAAGTCTGCGCGTCAACACTTCCTCTGTCGCGCGTCAGTACAGCTGTTGTCACGCGTCAACAATGCCCTTGTCGCGTCAACACTGCATTTGTCGCGCGTCAACAATCACAGGCTAACAGTAATCTGAATCTCTGGTGCTTAAGGGTATGCGAGTTCAAATTTCACAGTATTGGTAATTTGTTAAGCTACTTGAGGTATACTACCCGGCGAATCAGCTAGGTTTTTATAGGAGATGTTTTCAAATGAAGGCGAAGCCGACCCCCAAAAAAAATATACTATATATTTTAGGCGAACAGGACACCGACCCACTCCGAATAATTCACCTTTTCAAATTTTCCTAAAATGAAATTTTCGCCATATTACGAATATTCGCCGCTAAAATTATCCCTCCAGTCCCTCTCTAGGCACTCCAATCCAACTAGATAGCTCATATCCATCCTTTTTGGGGCATCTGTGCAGTTGTTCCTACTTCCCATTTCTCCAATCACTTCTGCGACACATTCCCACAAGTTCATCAAATCTAGTAAAATTCAATAAACCCTACTCTAAACTATGTAACATATTCCTGAACATGTATTAGAAACCTATAACTATCTATGAAATTTTGAGGAATATGTAATTTGTTGAAAATATACCTGATGATGAAAATTTCCATAATGGACCGTAACATTTTGTGGATTTATTCCTAGTGGATGGTTTTTCATTGTATGTAATATGTTCCTAGTTTGTATATGATGTTGTTCCTGAGTATTTATACCATATCCCACTCTATTCCTAAATTATAATTTTTTTGTCCTTGATGTACATAGATATATGTGAGATAAGTCCCATTGAATGCCCCCTCTTTTGAGGCAAGTGATATGTGTAAAGAGAATGTTTGACTCAAAATAAATGGTGTGTATCCATATCGGGTGTATTTGATAGTCATCGTTGGATCACATGGAGGAATCATTTAGGTGGCCACCATCGAGATCTTATCCCTGCAAAAGTGTGCATGGTAGAAACTAGGTTACATAAATAGATTTTAAAAAGCAGCAAATGCATAGGAAATATAGCATACAAGTACAAAAACAATGTCACATATGTTATTTATAGCAAAGGAAAAGAGCCAGAAACAATGGACACAGAGTATCACGAAGACGTGCATAGAAATGGACATATGTTGTATACATGAAATAAAATATACAGTCAAACAAGAAAGTGAACACCATATAAAACAATAGCCCTAAGGAAAATATATTAAAAGAAGCTAGCACTTCAAAAGACACATATGTTACCCATATTATTATGAAAAATATCATATACCACAACTTAAGAAATTGAGCATGATGAGGAATTTAAAGTAATCGTATTAAAACAAAGTCACCTAAATAGTGTAAGAGATATCCCAAATTATCGAGGTTAGTGGGACAAACTTAAGACAACACCTGTCATCATGTAGAATCATGTGTATGTCTTGCATCAAACTCAATATACGTTGTGAACATATGTGTAAAGAATAAATAGAAAATATATCCATAAAACCATATCACAAACATCATATGTAATGTAAAAAGATAGTAAAACAAGTCACACGAAGGTCCTAATTTTTTGTTTTGAAAATATATGAATATTTTTGTGTTTATTTGATTATTTGAATGTTTTTAATATTTTATAATATTTATATAAAAGCAATAGCTATCCAATGATAGGATCAAGAGGGAAATGAGTCTTGGCCCTTGAAATGACATTGTTCACACTAAGAATTGGAGGAATATGAATAGGTATTGTAGAAATAGTATCAAGTGATTCGTTGGTAATAGGAGTAACAACAAGTGCATGATTGCCAATAAAAGCAATAGTAGAAAATGTAATTATAACATGTTTAAGTGGAAGAGGTCCATGACTAGCATAAACATTAATAAGATCCTATATAATATGAAGGGGCTTAAATAATTTGTTAGTGGAGTGTCTCATCATCTATGGAAGTCATAATCAATAAATGAGTTAAAATATTTACTATGATACTTTTTTTTATCAACCTCGACAAGCGGAGGGAGAGATAAAAAGTTGCACTCAAGAAACTTTTGAAGTACCACTTGGCATGAAGAAGGTAATCATGAAAATTGCCTTAGAGGTGAATTTTGTAATTGAATCTTAGTAGGGTGAGATAAAAATTTACAATAACTTTAGCATTGGCCTTGTTATCATTACATTCCTCTGTGATTAGAATTTCCTTGAGATGTGGATATATTGAGAGCATTAGATGCATACTTAAGCTTGTTCAAATTATTATATATGTAATCCATAAACATTATAACATTTTAAAGATGGATATAGGTTTCCTCGGAATATATAGCCATTGTAAATGTAGCAATAATAGATATAGCCATGGGAGATGAAATGTTAGAGATAGGTGAGGATATAGCATCATGAACTAGAGGTCTAGAACCACATGTAAAATAGAGAGATACAACATCAAGAGTCTCATGAAAATCATTTGTAACAAGAATATAATAAGCAAGTGCATCATTTGTAGTACAATCAAGATCATTAGAAGAAGTTGTAACATTGACCATAGCAATAATAGAAGAATAAAAAGGGTATTTAATTATATCATTTGTTATTTCCATAAGTGTGTAATTTTCCATTTCAAGAGAATATAAAGACACGTTGCCAACATTTGTCACATGATCATGTATAATAGGAAAAGAAGTATCATCATTCCTAATATCATTAGAATTTTTACTCTAACCATCATTACAACTGCAACCATCATTATAATGTGTATCATGTGCACAGTCAAGACTATGTATGATTTCTAGATCACAAGTAAGAGGGGGGACAAGGAAGATAATAGAGTTATTCCTTATAATATATGTCGCATAGGGTAGGTTTACATCATTAGGAAGCATTGTGCATTGCAAGATGCTACAAAACATATCTACACATGTGGGGTTTGGATAAAACATTTAAAGAGGGAAATCGTAGGCTGATTAGATTGGTTAAGACTATGTGTAATTGTGAGATTATAGGTAAGGTAAGTCTCAAGGAAGGGAGTGGAGTTGTCTTTAGTGGAACATATAGCCTTCAAAATAAGTTTGACACATGTGAGGGTTGCATCAGCAAAAAGTATAACACATTATAATATTTCATAAAGAACATCCTCACTCATGTAGGAGTGGTCAATGAAACAAAGAGAGATATGGTAACATTATTGGATTGGTCAAGAGAGGTCACAAGAAGAGGAGGAACCATGAAATAAAAAATGAGAACAAACACTAGAATTAGAAAAAAGAATCATGCACCAAGTAGTAGATGGAAAGCCAAAATTCAATAGACCATAGAGGATAGAGCCAATAATAAGAGGCCAATCTTGACAATAGAGGTAGGCCCAAAAGTGACTTTTTAGGAAAAAGAAATATTTACCAAATCACTAAAACGATTAATGTTAAAAATAGATGAATTTATGAGACCAAAAGAGTTGTTTAGGTCCGACCTTTATGTGATGGAAAAAAACCTATAACGGATTTGAAATAATTGTGCATTTCACTTGTTATTGAAAATAAATATTTTTTAATTCCAAAAACTACGCTAAAACTAGGAAAAATGAAAAGGGGTTTGTCTACTTTGTTAAAATGGAGAAAACCCTCCAAGTTATTTGAAAATCAGTTTGTTTATTTTTTTTAATTCCACAAAATGTGTTTTTCCATTAGGAGACCCTAAAAAGAGGCCCTATTAGAAGGACCAAGGATGAAACCTTAGGAACAATTTTGAAAAATAGATTTAGGGCATGAAATAAATTGGAATCATAATTAAATATGAATGTGAACCCAAGAATATTGATAAATATAAATCCCTAGGGTGAGGTAAGGTTTTGCAAGATCAAACAAGCAGGTTCACCAAATGATTCAACCCTAAAAATAAATAAATAAGAGGTAGGGTTAACATGTTCTTATTTATCTAAAAGGTCACATGGTTAGAAAGAGTGGGTATATTCAGATTAACTGATAAACATTAATGCATAAACCAAAATATACTCTCATTACTAGTTTTCAAGCTAAGATATGGAGGCGATTGCTAAAACACAAAAATGTGGATCCACTTAGTTGATTATAGAGGCATGACATTGAACTGGCAGTGTAGAGTGACTATGCAAGCTGGAAATCTATGTATGGAATCATCTAGTAGGTGTGTAAGTGTCAAATGGTTTCATACAATGATGCATGAACACTACAAATGTTTTTTGTGTAGTTGGTTGTGATGAACTTCACTCTAAAACCCTAAGTGTCACACATTTTTGAAACCCTTTGTGTGATGTGAAACAACTTTAAACCCTAACCACAAGAAGGAAACCATAAAAAATGTTATCAGTTGGGTTGAAGTGCAATCCATACACTTCCTACACTGGCAATACTCTAAAGAGGCCTCAAACACACATAGTTCTCCACCTAGCATGTGATATTTATATGGATGCAACTACTTTAGAAACTTGATCACTTAACAATAAGAAACGATGGCTTTACATGCTTAATCTTGACTTAGCTTTAAAGGTTTCTACATTTAGAAGTGTGACTCTTGAATCTAGTTGAGAGTGCTTCAAACCCGTGTGGGGCTGCTCCTAGATTGTTTTTTTTCTTTGAAGATATATGGGATAGTTTGGAGTGCTTTTGGTATGTATTTTGTGAGTAAGATCTTGAAAGTTCCAGATGAGGTAAATAAGTGAGTTATATTTGATTTTATATGCATTTGTAGGTTTAATTTTTTATCAAGTTTGAATTATGGGATATGAACTGACCTAGAAAAAATACTAAATTGAAAAAGTGATTATTGAGTGGCTAGGATAAAAACATCATACTAAGACCAAATCATTGGATGGTTTGGTACTAAATGAACAGTCTTGTACAAGTAGTCTATGGGATTTTGTAAATAGTTCCAGGAATGATGCATGAGAGAAATTTAATGTTGTGGAATTATGCAATTAGTTATGTGAGAAACTGAGTAGTGTGAATAGGGAAGAAAGTCATGTAAGATAAATAAGGGTAGGTCACCTAGGCTTGGAATATGTGCACAAATTATGCTTTAGGTGCAAAGCCAAAGTTATCATTGTCAAATGATAACTTTTCAAAATTTGGTGTCTACACATAAAACCATTGCAAAGTGTAATCCTTAAGACTTCTAGGAAAAAGATTTGTTATAAGTTTATCATTGTAAGTGTACTCTAATCAAGTAAAATGAAAATAGCGAAGGTGTTTCTCTGGATCCCCTTTACCCTCATAAATAGAAATATTAAGAGAAACAAACCCTAGGGGTATCGGAAAATATTCTATCTTAAGGGAAAGTGGGTTATTAAGTATTTGATTAGAGTCCATGACATTAGGAGGTCTAGATGTACCTTGGTCTAATTGTAAGATCCTAGCTTGTAAATCATGTATAAGATGCTCAAGGGTGTGTGTAATAAATGAAGAAAGTGAAGCCTCGTGTGTATGAACAAAATATCTAGGAATGGTAGTGGACATGTGAATAGAAATTGTCGTATTTTGGAGGGTAATATTGGATGCCCCCATAGATATATGCATAATAAATATGGCAATAATATAATAAACTATGGTGGATTTAAGCATATCAGATTTATGGATTTTTTATGTAACCAAATGTTTTTTTCATCCTGATGATATAGAGGAGTGCATCAATGTGTTAGGGATTGGCCTTTGAAAATTTTGGAAAATATTTCTCATTAATATTATCAAAGTTATCAAGGGGAGGATTAAAATCATCATGGGAAGTTTCTGCTTTAGAAGCATAACTGGCCATAACATTATGGGAAAAAAGGAATGATAAAGACATGTTGAAAGAAGATAAATGCATAAAGTTGAAATTAAACCCTTAATTTACAAAAAAAATATGATTTGGAATAGGGTGACATAAGCCAGATAGGTTAAGTATTTGATCAATAAGTGGATTCACCAACCGATTACACGTCAAAATGAAATATGAAAGAGAAAGGGATATAATTACTTTCCTTAATTCAATTATATATTAGGGTTAGAGGCATGATGTTTATTCAAATTACTAATTAAACATTTAGATTCGAAAATACATATATAGCAATTTATAAGATGGGTCAATTAGAACATGTGCTAAATAAAGTAGAACATGGATAGATGAGTACACTTAGTAATTTGGTTGATCTAGAAGTTGATCTTGGTGTGACAAAATGATGAACATACTAAAAATGTCATGGAGATATTGTCTTTGTTTCTCGGAGTGCAAACCCTACTAAGATGAAACCATTACTTTTTGTGTTGATCATTTAGTGGTTCCATTTTTATCGAATGGAATTTTCCAAGAAGGTTTTGATGCTCTATAAATTTGTGTTCCCTTACGAATGACTATGATGTAATTCATTGTAATATCATAGGTCTCACAAATGTGCAAAACCCATTTTAATCAACCAAAATGACCCAACACCCTAACCATGGGAAAGACTCTACAAAATGATTAGTGTTTGAATTGAAGTACTATCCATATACTGCCTATATTGGCATTACTTTGAAGAGGCCTCAACCCAAACACAGTTCTTCACCTAGAGATGTGATATTTGTATGGATGTAACTATTTTAGACAATTTGATCACCTGATAATGGATTATTTCCTTGTGTTTGACCTGTCTTTGAGGACCTTTTTCTTGGGAACTCTAGAATTTGGTTTAGAGTGATTTAAACATGTGTAGGGGCTTCTACTAATTTGTGTTGTTACTTTAGGGAAATTTAGGAGAACACCGTATGCCTTTTGGGTGATTTGACCTTGATAGTGAGGTAATTTTCAATTAAGTAAATGAGTGCATTTGACTTGCTTATATATGGTTTTATATGTATAATTTCACATTAAGGCAAACCCTTGAGAAAAAAATGGCCCATTAAAGATAATTATGATTGATAGATTGTTTTGGACATATGTGAGCTATTTTCTGAGCGATTGGGTTGTGTCATGAGGAGAGAAAGTATTGCTACAGGAATAAGGATATAACAATGAGGCTCATAATAGGTGCACACATCATGATTTGGCGATTAAGCCAATATTGACATTGTTAAATGATTAATTACCAAATTTAGATATTTAAAGTAATATTCTAACCTATCTTACTTATTTTTAATAAAAATATTTATTTTTTGATAGTGTATTGTTTACATTTTTTTATTCCACATTTATAACCACCTATTTTTCTTATATTTTACCAGTGTAGGATATTTGAATACATGGTCAGCAAAAATGATGTACACTTCATCAAACAAAATGGCCTACACAAATATATCAAGATGAATTGTGTGTGTGTGTGTGTGTGTGTGTGTGTGTGTGTGTGTGTATTTCCATTTTTCTATTAACAGCTTATGGTATTTTGTAAATATTTGTTATGCGTCGTATTTGGCTATGCATTTTTCTTCTAACAAAAAAATTAAAATTGAAATGTCTAATGATTACATACATATAGTGTTGAATGAAGGTTGGACATCACTAATAAAAAACATCGATGTGGTAAAAAAATCTTGGTAAGAAATCTATAGTTAATGTTCATGCTATCATATAAGTATAATATTAAATTAATGGTATACATTTTAAAAGCATTTTCTTCACTTTTTAATTTTTTTTATTGCAAAAGTGGACTTAAATTTTGACGTTGAATGTAGTTAACGAGTTGTGATGATGATGATAACGATAAAAATGAAAGTTAAAACAATGTAGATGGCGATAATGATAATGACAATGATGAAGAATTATAATAACAATGATTAAAATACTTCTACAATATATTTTATTTAGTTTTTTACATGAAATATTTTATGAAAATGATGGTATCTTCATAAACATTGTTAAACAATTGTATTAAACTTTGAAATTTTTAATTTATAACATTTCAATTATTTTTTTTTTTTAATGAATAGTGACATAATGCTAATTGTTTCAAAGTTATAGAATGACTATTGACTCAATGGTGAAGATGTTTGTCTCTTAAAGAGCCCAACAAGATTCAATTCTCGTTGAAAGCGAAGTCAGGAGATGCACCATAATAAGGGATGAGGTCGGGATCATGCCCCAGGTGAATTTGACGGAATGGATACCCCTCAGTACTTGGCTGCTTAGCCTAAGAAGTCTGCCCACTTCACCGTGGGGTATGGAAGTCTAAAGACCTGCTAGATTTCAATCAAAAAAATATTGTTTCAAAGTTAATGTTACAATTTATATTGTGCAAATTAAAGTAGAAAAAACAAGTTTATATTTCCTTAAATATTATGAAGATTTAATTGCAATTAAAAACTAAAACATTCAAAATCACTATTTATCGAAGTCTTGACGCTTTTGAATTATCTCATTTTTTAAATGAATAACTACATATTACCAATTTAAATTGTACAAATTAAATAATAAATAAATAAATCATAGCAAATTCATAATTCTTCAAATAATCATAAAACGTAATTACTTCTAAAAAACTAAAATATAAAAATTCACTAACAACCCTATTCATCATGCTAAAATCAATATGCATCCCTAGTGTTGAATCCCCAACATTAACAAATCTATACCAAATTTGTAATCTATGACATTAAAATGACGCTAAAAACATGAGACAAAAAGTGTCAAAACCAAAATCGATTTCAAAAATATCCAACCAAAACTAAACTTTAATTTGCTAACATGAAAAAATGATGAAGATAATTTATTTGATGCAAATAACATCACAAATAAAAATAGTTAAACACCCATTAAACATCACTGTTAAATGGCTAACACTTATAATATAAAAAATTGTTAATTAGTGTTAGGATTTTTTATGCAAGTTAATGTTGATGCAACGTAAGTACACGCTTGAGTTAATGTTGATGCAAGGTAACTTGATACAACGCAAGTGGAGGAAGTACGAGCTTGAGTGTTGTTGAAATAGTTTCCAACCCAATTAGAGAGTACCTAAGGGAGATTGTTGGGACTAATTGATGATGACAGGGGCATCAAATTTCCTTCCCAACATATTTGTGGAGGTGTATGGACATGCACAAAATAATGGGAGATGAAGAAGACAAAATGAAAGAAAGAAAAGGAAATGGAAAAAGAGTAATAACTAGTATTTTAGGTCATGTTGACTAGATGTTTACACAACAGAAAGCGCAAGGGACCTTCTGTTCACACTCGATTCGTCGTGGTTCAGGTCAAGGTAGACGATGCGTAGATGATGTGATGAAGTGGATAAGGAAATATTTTCCAATGCCTTTGTGCAATCTCTACTTGTTCAATGAGGATGGCAAACCTTTTGAATACATCTTCTCTAGAAAGACTAAAATCGAGGATGGTCATGTAACACAAATCTTGATCTTTTTCATTCAGCTAAAGTTAACTATGGTCAAGTTGAAGGACTCTTGTGAAATGCCTATTCCTTTCAAGTTGATCTTCACGAAAGATGGTCTGACGGGTGTGAATGAAGGAAGAAAAATATAAGACAAGGCTAGAGCCGAGGATTAAAATTTTGGTCAAATCCCTAGGTGTACCTATAGACTCTAGAAACGGTGGATTGGTGGAATTGCTTGCTCATATCTCAGCAAAACTTGTTGATTAAGTACTTAAAGTTGCTTGATGATAAGATGTGGAGTGGTGGTGGAGAAAATACTTCACGTCTTAACTCGAAGGTGATGTACTCTTGTAGGTTATCCCACTTCAATGGAGTGGGTTCTTAAGGAAATTTCCCTTCCCTTCCTAGATATATTTGGTTGTCAAGTGACATCCAAGGGTGTAAAGGGGTTGCACTAGCTAGCGCTGAAAGATAGGCTAATGTGTATAGCATAGATAGGGGTTGTGTGGATGAATGAGCCTAATATGATGGTTGTTTCGTTGAATTGAAAAATAAAATATGAATGTGAAAGGTTGTTTTGTTGTGCAAGAGTGGAATTATAGCAAAATGAAGGTATGTTTTTTCATGCAAGAAAGTTGCTTTGATTTTTGGGATGGTTGTGTGAACATGTACGTTGGATTGTGTTCCGATTTTTTAAGTTTGGACAACAATTTTTTATGATGTTATGATAGCAGATCTAAGATTTGCAATTTAATGGAATAAATTCTTTTAAACCAAATAATTTTCAAATCTAACACAAAATGGTTGAAGGTTAAAAATTGAATTTAAACTAGCATTTAAGGATGCATAATTTTTTTTTGTGTTTTTTGATTTATTTTTTTATGAATGCAAATAAATCGAATTAATCTACTTTTTGGGAATATAATGTAATTGTTAAATCTACAACAAATCTAACTATTTTTGCAATGAATAAGCACAAATTTTTACTTTCCTATGTGTTAACGCAAAAGAACTACTTTCTTTTTGTCTATTTAAATGCAATGCAAATGAAACTTTCTTTTTCTTTTTGCATGACCTTTTCAAATGAATGGTATGAAGTGCAAAACAAAAAATTAAAACCCTAAGTACAATTAACAAATTACGCAAAGCACAAATCTAAAGCTAACCTATGATCCAAGTTTACATCAAATCATGAAAATGAAACTAAACTAAAAAGAATTGAAATCACATATCGAAATTTGATTAAACTCCCTTCTTTGTTATCTGAATTTATGTCTGATTAATCTAAAACACCAATTTAATCTAATTAACAAATAAAATAAAAAATCCAAACTCTTTTCCCACGGAGGAGGAAACCACTCGATCAAATTTGTTTTTGGTTCACCCTCGGCATGCTACCTCATTTGTTTACTCAATTTTGACTTGAGGTTTGCAACGGTGAAGGAGCAAGGAAAACGATTGGATGCAGTGTGAAGAACGAATGGCAACATTACGATGCTTGGCTCAAAGGAATCAAAAGCAATGGTTTGATTTGATCTCCTTTGCATTTCATCTAATGGAAACAAGAAAGAAATTGAATTTGAAAGCAATTACAGAGGTATTTAGCATCAAAGATGATGGTACCCCAATAAAATCTGATAAAACAACTTATATGGAATGATAGTAGCAAAGAAATATATCTAAAAGTGCTTGGAATGGGAAGCAATTTCTCAAGAATTTTGATCTCTACAATAGTCTCTATTCAACTCCATTTGTTCCAACCTCTATAATGATTGCATTCTCCTCTTTTATAAAAGAAAGAGCCATGCTCTAAGTTGAGTCGATAGAATCTAGGTAGAGATCAAATTTCAATCAATGGCTAGGAATGAATACATGGGATAAAGTATAAGCTGCTAACAATATATTGGAGGCGAATTAGGTTGTTTGGAATGTAAGGAAAGGAAACGTGCATGCAAAATGAGTGAGAAAACACATTCATGACACCAAAAATAGAATGGGCATGCATCATGGTGGAACCACTGCAGACTATAGGAGGTAGTTGCACAACTGCTAAGGTAGTTTGCAAGACCACCACAAGGGTTGTGAGACCACCGAGGAGGCTTGCGTAGGTGTCTTGGCGGTTTGTGAAACCTCCATGACACATGCGCAAATTGTCATGGTAGCTCATGAGTGCAAAATGAAAATGATAGAATTGGGAGGAAATAAGCTAAATCCTCTAGCCTAATAGCTGGGGTAGGCTATGAAGAGCAATAATTAACATAGTAGGAAAAGACAAGCTTAGATAAACAAGTGTAAGTATGACAGGAGAGTTTGAGCATGTATGTAATATTTAAGATGTCCTAGCATCATCATTGGATTTTTTGAAATGTTGCATCATGCAAAATTTAGGTGCGTATAGGTGCCTAGGAACAGGGTGTGAAATTCAACAGACAATAATTTGAAAGTAGATATTTTACAATAAGAAATCATATGGTGATCGATAATTCCTAAAAATACAATGATATAACCATAAAATGGGTATTTCATTCTTCAAGGAGACATACTCCCAAATAGTGAATAAAACAAAGAAAGGAGTAGTAGTGGACATGCCTCGTTGTACCTACCTTCTTTATGCTTCAAGTCAAGTTTCTCCTTCCAAATTTGTTTGTTCTCTTCTAAATTGTTGTTGGAAAATAGTATCCCCTTCTTGTTTCCTAGCTCTTTGTTTTAATTAACACCTCCCTCCTCTCTATTGACAAACGTCCATCTTTCATATTTAGGGACTTTTGATATCAAGTGCTCAATTTCAGTAGTAGAAATTACAATTGATGCCTTGATACCCACAATAGAATTCAACAACCCTGAAATTCAATGGTATCCCTCTTGCCTATGCATTCTGATCTAAATTTGTTGTTTTTTAAATTCTCTACCCCCTTTGTATGACAAAGCATCCCTTTTTATCCTTGAGGTCAACTTCAACGCCTCCTCCATGCCATTTCAAATAAATATTATTAAATGGTTTCCCTTTTCTTCGTGATTGGGGGTTGGCAATTAAATTTTTTTATATAAAATATTTTTTTAATTGTTTTTGTGGCAGACTAAGAAACATGTGGCTGCCCAACCCATGTTGCTTTCAACTATTTTTTTCCAACAACAGAACTTCATATTATGTAAAACTCACAATTACATATTCGGTTGTGCCATGCCTGAAAGCTATTGGTCCAAGCTTGAGCATTATACAACAAAAAAGAAAAAGAAATAATCATGATGGAAAATCAAGATTAAGAATATATCTGATATCCTCATGAAGCTTGTTGGACCACCATGGAGGGGCATGCCATCGCAAAACAGGTCCTTGTTACATCCAAAGCCTAGTTAGTCAGTCCATCAGCAACTTTGTTCCTTTCACGAGGAATGTGATTGAATTAAACCTCTTGAAATTTTCCCCTTAGTTTTTCTATCTTCCACACCTCTTTGGCAATACACCAATTGGGAAGGGAGTCCAATCTATTATCAAAAAGCAGGTGGATAATGATTTGGGAATCCAACTCAACTTGGATCTTATGATATCCAATTTTCAAGGCCTCTTGCATGCCTTTGTAGATAGCTTTCACCTCAACAAGATTGTTGGTAGTAGAGCCAATATTCTCAGCAAAAACTAACTTCACCCCACACTCAACATCCCTACCAATGCCTCACATAACAACTTTCCCTAAATTTCCTCTGGAAGCCCCATCTGTATTCAACTTACCATATCTTAGAGGAGGATTCTTCCTATGATTGTCCCTTGCAGCTTTATTCTTATTCTGCAACCTAGGGCAAGAAACATCCTTAGGATCAATGTTTAGCTGATTACGAATGTTTTCCCACTCTGGGGAAATATCTTGATGCAAAGATATCTTATGTTTCAGGCTTTCCGATATGTTGATTTTGGTCTTCTCCCAAAAAAAGAGTTGTCTTTACTAATTCGCATGAAGATTCTATTGTTTATTTTCTTCCAAAAATTCCAAAAGAAAAGAGAGATACCACTCCATAGCACAGGGATAAGATTTTGGCCTTTATGGAGGGATTTCTACCATCTCTAAAAATTTGTTCAAGAGATTCAAAATTTATCCAATGCACCTTAAATAAAAATGCAAGATGTTGCCACAATGGGATAACCCAAAGACATGAGAAACAAAGATGAGTACAAGACTCCTCATCATGAAGGCATAAAGCGCATCAAAAAGGGCCATACAAACCTCTCTTCATAAGACATTCTCCAATTAAGACTCTTCTATGGATGAGAAGCCAAAGAAAAAATTGACTTTAGGCCACACACCTGGGTGTCAAATGTGCTTGAAGAGAAACTGAAGAGGATGAGGATTTTCAATAACCAAAGAGGCGTAGCTAGTACCAACAGAATAAGTACCAGTGGTGTCCCTTCCCCATCCCATCTTATCAGGATCTGAGGATGAAGAAAAAGGGTGAATTTTCAATATATTGTTAAGCATCAACTGAACTTGATGTTCCATAGCAATTCGTCACTCCATAGGCGGAATCCAGGATTTCCCAATCTCCCATGGCTGAATAACTAGTTTATCATAATGGGAAATCTTGACCCATCCCAAATCATGCATTTGTTCCATAATAGGTTTGAACTGGGGGAATTCATGGATGAGAGGGGGCTGCCCATCTCAAGAATCGGTCCAGAAATTGGCACATTGCCCATTATTAACAATCCAAAAAAGTTGGTTCTTAATCATATCTTCTCCCACTTTAATGAACTTCAGATTCAGACATTCACTTAGTAAGCAAGGGTAGATCTGAAAAAATTCTCAGGGGGATTATTCTCATCATACTTGGCTCTGAACATGGCTAACCCATAAATTATTAGGTTAAACAAGCAATTTCCAATGTAACTTGGCTTGTCAAGGCCTTATTTTGCTTAGGATAAGATCTGAATCCCAGGCCTCCTACCATTTTTGGCTGGCAAAGAATGTCCCATTCTAGCCAAGGACCACTTTTTCTTATCTTGAACTCCACTTCACAAGAGCTTCTAGACAAATAGTATCCACATGTTTCAAAATAGTTCTAGGGATGTTTAGGATTGAGGCAAGATAGATTGGCATAGCTTGAAGGACCGACTTGATCAAAGTCATCCTTCCTCTAGATGAAAGACATTTATTAGTCCACTTACTTAATTTAATCTCAAACTTGTTGATTAACCACTGCCCATCTCTTAACTTTTTGAAGGCTAAAGGAACCCCCACATATTGACATGGGAGGCTTCCTTTCTAAAATTGGAAAATTTTCAAAATTTGCTCCTCTTGTCTTTCAGAGCAATGAAAAAAGAAAATGTTAGACTTTCCATGATTAATAGTTCTGACCTATAGCAACTGAAAATGTGTGAAGAACTTTATGAAACTGCTTAGCTTCTTGTTAGGTGGCTCTTCACAACATAGTGGAATCATCAACAAATTGAAGATGAGAAAGCAGATGGTTGTTTTTGGCCAACTGAATACCGTGGATTATCTTCTCCTAACAGGCCCTACGAGAAAGTCTCCCCAAACACTCTGCCATAATTATGAATAGGAAGGGAGATAAGGGTTTCCTTGCCTAATGCCTCTAGAAGCTCCCAAGAAACATGAAGGAGACCCATTCACCAACATAGCAAATGAGACAGGAGAAACAAGCCTTCACTTGTTTTTGGCCAACTGAAAACTGTGGATTCTCTTCTCCTAACAGGCCCTACGAGAAAGTCTCCCCAAACACTCTGCCATAATTATAAATAGGAAGGGAGATAAGGAGTTTCCTTGCCTAATGCCTCTAGAAGCTCCAAAGAAACATGAAGGAGACCCATTCACCAACACAGCAAAAGAGACAGAGGAGAAACAAGCCTTCACTCATTGAATCCATCTCATAGAAAACCCAAACCGATCCAAGATTTTACAAAGGAAGCCCTAATCCATTCTATCATAGGCTTTGGAGAGATCCAATCTAATAAACATAGCTGGAGTTTTCGGAACTTCCATAGAATGCAAAATTTCCTGAGCTAGCACAATCTCATTACGGATATGGCGACCAAGGACAAAACCACCTCTGCTCACGAGATATAATCTTGTGAAGAATGGGTTTAAGACTTAAGTCTTTACTCTATAACCTTAGTGATGATTTTATACAAAACATTACATAAGGCCATAGGATGGAAACCAGAGACATCTTCCACCTCATTTGCTTTAGGAATCAGAGCGATGTACATCTTGTTAATCTCCTCAAGTAAATTATTTGTCAATCTAACTTCTTCAACCACCTGTAACAGATCTCTTTTAATAATGTCCCATAAATTCTGAAAGAACTCAATAGGAAAGCCATCTGAACTAGGGGTTTTACCTTTCTTCATTTTGAAAACAATTCCATGAAGTTCTTCCTCCATAACTAGTTGGGTCAAGTTTTCATTATCCTGCTGCAAAATACAATTAGGAAGAACATTTAAAAGTTGTTGAGAGTCTAGATCCAGGGGTTGAGAGGTAAACAATTACTGGAAATATTGCTTAGCCACTTATTGCATCCCAAGCATCAAGTGAACCTTTGAGCCATCACCCTTAGAAAAGGAGTGTATATAATTGTGAGCCCTTCTAGCCAAAATAGATTTATGGAAAAAAGCAAAGTTTTTATTCCCTTCCTTTAGCCACTGTATCCTACATTTTTTTTCCACATTATTTGCTCTCTAGTATCCCATTCATGTAATTCAGCCTTTAGAAGACATTCTATTTTAAAAAGATCCATAGATCAACCAAATTGGCTATAGAGAGCATTAATATCTTCCAATTGCAAAAGAATCTTCTTATTTTGCTCCTTAATGTCACCAAACTCGTTCCAGTTCCAAGTTTTAAGGTTGAATTTAAGGTAGGTGAGTTTTTTAGCAAACATATTCATAAGATTACTGAACCTGGGATTTCCTTCAATCCACCAGTGCTAAACATATCTAGCAATGTATTTATGTCGGAGCCACATCAATTGAAATCTGAAAGGGGTCTTGCACAGAGCCATTCTACCCATTTCCAAACACGCCAACCAATGATCAGAACTAGTATTATTAAGAATCATGGCCTTTGGAACAAAACCCTTTAACCACTAGTCTTCAAAAACCAAAAATCGATCCAATCTTTCTAAGATCCAATCCTGACCCTATCTTCTATTAGACCATGTCATCATACCATTAGACATAAGCACATCCACCAAATGATGTTTCTAAATAAATTGGGACATAACATCTGAGTTGGCGTCTAAATGAGAATTACCTTCTTGTTTCTCTTAAATGTTCAAGATTGTATTAAAATCCCCACCTAAAATAACAGGGATCCGAGAACAAGATTGGATAATAGAGGAAATATTTTGCCACTACTACCTTTTATCCTCCATAACAAAAGGGGCATAAGTATTAAACAATAAAAATTCTTGGTCCTCTGATATAGAGTAGACGTGCAAGCATAAAACACCTTTACTTGCACAGGAATTAAGGACGTGTTATCCCGTAAAATTGGCAAGGGCAATTTTACTGATAACCTTACCAAAATTTTGTTCTGATCCCTCGTCAGGGATTCCTTGCGTTCGCAACGTTGCAAAATCCCTTCCTAGGAAATCTAGTTTTCCGAACTTAGCCATTTTTGGTCTTTTTTTGGCCGGGCGCATATAATGACTATGCAGCATCAAATGTTCATGCGCCCCCTTTAAAGCCTTTGGTGCATGCTTTCTTGTGTCAACAGGTGTTTTGGTGCGCCTCTCTATGTTGAGACTTCCTTGCATGTGCCAAGGCACATGCTCCTTCATGTCAACATATCTTTTGTTGCGCCACTTTTTGGTGCGCCAAGGGCGCACATATTCCTCTATCAACACCACTTTCAGTGCGCCAAGACGCGCATAACTTTGTGTTGGCAAACGTTTTGGCGCACCAAAGGGTGCATGTTTTCTTGTGTCGACAGCTCTTTTGGTGCGCCACTTGAAAAGTTGGTGGCGCATTTATTATCACCTCGCCTATAAATAGGCGCGTCTGCGCTATCATTGTCACCAAACACAATCACATGATTATTTTCTTTGTACCTGTCAGTGCACCAGCCTTGTCACTTTCGAATCGTTTTGTGGACCCATTTGCACACTTCTCCACTATTTATCTGGGTAAGAGGTCCTCTTTCTTTTGTGTGTTTTGTGCTTTGGTTCTTTGTTTGCTTGTTGGTTTGGATTGGATTGGAAAGACTAAAATCATGAGCTTGCCCCCCCCTTGCTGTCTTTTCCATTCTTCCACTTGTTCTTCCCCCTCTTTCCAGATCTGTTGGTAGAGGAAACTCTGTCCTGAAATGATGGCTTGAAACCCTTTGTTTAAGCCCCTTCATCACCCAAATGACCCTGCAAAAGGAGCTAAACCATATGTAAAACCCCTCAGAGAAAGAACTGAAGCCTAAAAAGAAACTATATTTTTCTTCTCCTTTGGCGCATTGGCACACCCTGCAACATGAAGAACAGTTGCGCCAATGGCGCATCTGTCGCCCTTATTACACAAAGAGCAGCCACACCAATGGCGCACATTCCCTGCCTGCTACATCATGAAAAGTTGCACCCTCAAGGCGCACTTCCTTAGTTTGTTGCAAACGCTTTCTTCGCGCCCCCTCATGGCGCACCAAACTCATTTGTTGCATCGTTAAAACTTGCGCCCTTTGGCGCACCCTGCATCTGAGAAACACCAGTCAAACCTGCACCAAGTGTAAAAATTTAAACGGCGCAGGCGCATCCCTCATTGCAACAACATCATGTTATGCATAACTTCCATGCGCAGCGTCAAGTTCTCTTTAGCGCACTAAAAGCGTATGTTACACAAACCTTATATGCGCCTCTGGCACACCAAAGTTCCATGCAACATAAAAATTATATGCGCCACGGGCGCATCCTGTTCCCGTGTAACATAAGGAATCCATGTGCCCTTTATAAAACGCATACATATGGTGCAGGCGCACTTGTGCTTACAACAACAAAGAATGTACTCTGCAGTATCCATGCGCCATGCACCTTTTGGCACTGATTTATCCCCTGTAGCATCCCTTCCCCGTGCGCCTTACTATTCAGCTCTGTAACCTGCAGTATTCATGCGCCCTGTGCCTTGAGGCCTTTAAATTACTAACTCTTTCTTCTATCAACATTTCAATGGAAAATCAAACAGCTGACACGGCTTTCTTCAATTGGGTTTCACTTCTTATTGTTGCAGATCAGCAACTAAGTTCATAAGAACATATGTCAACATCAAGCAAGAAACCTATCAAATCTAAAGGCAAGGCCAAGCTCACGGAAGAAGAAATGAAGTATAAATATCAGAGGGTCAGAATGCCCGAGTCCCAGGCAGAGTGTGACCTAGATATCAGAGACTCAGAGCTCGGACACATTGATATGGAGGAGTTCTGGACCAGAACCAGGAAGGTCACACGAAGTCCATGGATGGACAAATTGATAGGCAGTGCCCTGCATTTTGCTGGAGGAATCCCAGTCAGTGCGGTTAATAATGAATTTATGATGGTGGTAGCCCGATGCTACAACAAAGACACAAGATGTGTCCACAATAAGAAGGGTGAGGTTATAATCAACCTCACTGCCCGCCATTTTGAAATAATGCTCGGCATCCCTCACCACCGGAACTTTGTGGCCGTCAGCCAGGAAGACTGCATCAAAGCCTAGGACGACAATGAAGATCAGTGTATGCAGCTGATGAACGAGGTATATCTGAAAAATAAAAAGGTGGTGACTCGGTGGCCACAGGTCATTCAACGCAGTGACTTCTCAGAGGAACTCAACGACACCATTACATTCCTAAGCAGAGTCTTTGGGCTTCCTGACGCCCATTATTTTCACAAATGGATGTTGCAGTATTTGGAAACAATGAACAAAAATATGCCCGATCAACGCTTTGAGTGGGCAGAAATCATAAGCAGCATGATATCAGAGTAGCTACAACAATTTACCACAACGGGGAAGTTCTACATCAATTCCTATGTTGTTTACGCTGCAGCTTCAGAAAGGGACTACCCAGCTCTGATACGGTGTGGGGTTTGGCCCCAGGTTAAAATCTATGAATATTATCCAGAACTGAAGCTGGAAAATAGCATCCCCCAATTTACAAAGATCAACGATGCCTTCTTCTACGGCATCATTTGCCTCTTGAGGCCGAATATGACTCATGGTCACATGATCAAGAGCATCGTGGCGGCCACGGAGAAATGGGGGGCCCTGTTCACTCAATTCCCCACATTCACTTATCTAAGGGCAGCTAACTTCTTGGGGGAACCAACTAAACTACCAAGGTATGTTGGTCCCAAGTTAATCCTATTGGAGCTGTCGAGGCAGCTAATCACCTGCCATGAGAAGTGTCTCAAGAGAAAGAAGGGTGGAACTCCTTTCCCCCTCACAGTGGGTAGGTATACATGTCTCACTCACCACAAGGCAAAAGATATGTTTGCAGAACTGGAGCTGCTAAATCTAAAACATGACTTCCCAGCAAGGCCCACCTTCGACCTGAGGAATTTTCTGCCTAGGGCTAAGCTCGACCCGATCCACATCCCTCAGATCGAAGATATCTACATTGACATATATCATGAGGTTGAGCTCAGAAGGAAGGATCATTCTCGGTTGGCCTTAGCAGAAATCATCTAGTACGGGGTAGCCATCGTCCCAAAAGGCTACCAAACTACTGAGCAAGAAGTGGATCAAGTGTATCTTGACACGGGTGGGGACGATTGGCCTTTTGCATTGATTGATAGAACCAAAGCACCTCAGACAATTGAGGAGAGAATCAAGGAAACTTTGCGCAGAACAGAGCATTGGTGCCGAATGAACGGGCTCATCTACCTCGGAGTCGATTTCACAACTTCTCCATTGGGTAATGCACCTCCTCGATCAAAACAACAGCCAAAAGGCAAAGGTAAAGATAAAGAGGGTGAGTCCAGCTCCACCCAAGAAGAAGCTCCAAAAAGCCCTCCTTCCTCTTCACAAGAACGGGTTGAAATCCTGAAAAGCTCAGAGGAAGAAGCGGCAGAAGATGTTCCAATAGGCCCATCCACTCCAGGTGTCACTACTGCTACAACAACTGAGGTCCCTTCTGTTCCTTCTCCTTCTCCTCGTTCCCCTCCTCGAGTGACTCAAGCGACCATTCCTTTGGTCGTGTCCTCTCCCCCTTCTTCTACTATTCCTCCTGCTTCTTCGTCCATCTTCTCTTCTCTTGCGGACCTGTCCCCCTCCATTTCTTCCCTCATCTCTGAGCTCCCCTCCCTTCCTATGTCTTCCTCTCCTGCAGTATCTCTTCCTCCCATGAGCGCTTCCTCGGCCTCCCTCTCGATGCCGCCTCCAAGTGTCTCCATGTTTTTCCCTTCTACTACTGTAGCTGCCCCCTTCTCTGTTTCTGGTCCTTCTCCCATAAGTCCAGCCTGGATCTCCCAGCACCTGAGCAGCAGCAGAAGCAGGATACCCCCTTTCGGCCGTAGGAAGACGACGATGAATAGCTTCTCTTTCTTCTTCTCTCTCTCCTTCGACGTTCTTTTTTGTAAATATCTAGAGTATGTTGGCACAAATGATGACATCATCCATGTTGCACCATGGGATGATGTCATCCACCAAGTTGTTAAAAGTCAACATACTTTGAGATATTTTGTAGATATTTTGTAAATAGGTGGTTGGTTCCTTTTTTCCTTCCTTCTTCTCCTTCTTCTATAAATACTCAAATACTTGTTGTATTGGAGGTAGTGGATACTTTTCAGATGAAAAATAGAAGTGAGAAGAAAAGACTTTGAGCTTTTTGTAGCATAAGGAAATATTAATACAATATTTAGACTTTGTGTTGAATACATGTGTTATTTGCATTAGATCTTTCTTATGTCAGATCTGTGTGGTTATTCTGTTGGATCTACTTCTGTTTTATTGTCATTTATTCATCAGTATTTCTTTGTTCATTTATGTGAGTAGGTTTGGCTCTGTTTACTACCAATCCCAAAACATAAACCCTCTGACCTTTCTGCCTTGGAATCATTTCTTTTCTTTCTTCGGATCTGATCTTTCTTCATCCTCTCTTCCATTCCTTTCTTTCCGCTGTCGGAAATAACCCTACTGGGATGAGATCCCAAACCCCCGAAGGCAGAATTTTGTGAGACTTGCACAAATTCCTGCTGGTAGAATAGCAATAAACCAGTTTCACTTTGCTGACTCAAAGAGGGGCTATGCCCTGCACACTGTTGACTCGTCTATCCATAAATTTGCCCAAGCGACAGATTTTCGAACCAACAGGACGGTTATCATTCTAGGATCCCAAAGAGAGACAACCCCTCCTGAAGCTCCATGTGAGCTTATTCAAAGGTGTTCAGCTTTAGGCTAGATATTTCCAACGATCGTCGACATGAGATCAATGGAAGCTTTGGTCTCCTGGATACAAAGAATCATATGCTGGTCAAACATAATCAATCTTTTAAGCTCTTGGACTTTTGGTGGAGATCCCTTCATCCCTCTTATATTCAAGTAATCACTTTCATTGGGAATGGTTATGAATAAATTGGGATAAATCCCTACTTGTTCCCAAATTGCTCATTTTCTGGCCTTCTAATTGAATCTTGACTTGATTCGTCTTTCTATCGCTCTTCAAATTAGAATCCATTTTGAATTTCTTATTCTTCTCCTGCTCTATGCCCAAATTTGGTTCTATCTATTGATTTGCACCAGAGTCTCTAACAATAAGAACTTTTTCAGCCCTTCTATCTCTTTGGATTGTTAATTTTGTTCCTAGAATTGCTCATGAAATTTTTTCTTACACTAATAGCTTTTCACTGGGTTGTTGTTTTCAATCTTATTTGGTTGAGCCTGGAAAATTTCCATCTAATTTTTCCCTTTTTTTCCCATTGACCTTGGACCATTTGGTGCTTGTCCATCTGTGTTTCTGGAACATGTGAATCCATGAGATCATCCTGATCATTTTCCTCTTGTTCTTGTGAGCTAGCAAATATGTTTGTATTACTAGATTCAACTTGTTCTTTCCCACTTTTTTTAGTTGTCTGCTTCTTTTTTGATGTAATAAAATCATCCTTGGAATTTTTTTCCCCTTACTGTTATGGTACTTTAAGTTTGCAATCTCGTACCAGATGTCCATATTCATGACATAATCAAAATCTGAAGGGTATACTTTCGTAATCTAGCACCTAATCCCATTTCTCATCGTCCATAACCAAAGATATTTTCATAGGCAAGGGTTTATTGAGATCCATCAAAACACATATCCTCGCATAAATCATATGTTCCAGCTGTAAGGAGGCATCTGCAGTCATCATCTAAGTCTCCAAAACATTATCGATGGCCATAAAAACATTCTAGTTCTAGTACTCAACTAGGATTCCAAAAAGTCTAACCCAAATAGGGGCTACGGAAGGAAGTTCTTCATCTAGTTTGAACATGGGATGTCAGGTTTTCATAAATAGTCCCGCCCTTCCCATAAACCATGGACCACCTTGAAAAATGAATTCACGATCGAAAATTAATGCAAATAAAATCAAGAAATACCCACTATGGTACACAGAAACCGAGAACTCGCCTATAGTAATCCATGTCTTTTTTGCCCAGTCCTTGAAAGCCCCTAGCGAAGGTTAGAAGCCGAGAAATCTGACTATGAGGCCATAGTTTTCCAACTCAATAATATTGCTTTCAGCTATTTCAATGTCATTGTGGTATAAGTAGATTGATAACAATCCACGTTTCCAATGTTTCGATTATAATCACATAATCCATATGTCATGCTTCATATTTGAAATGTTTTTTTAGCTTTCATATTAACCTATTATGGTTATTATTAAACTTAAAATTATATTCAATATTCTATTATGCATTCTAACACGCATACAGTATAAAGATTACTAAGTGATCATGGCTTATATGTCCCTCAATTATCCTTATGCAAACACAAAGGAAAGTGATAGCTCTATCTTACCCAGGAAGTGAATGGATTCCTCCATTCTATGGCAAATTAACTTAACTCGGGCACAAGTTCAATTCTTCCAAACTCTTCTGCAAAATAGGATCATTTGTACAAATTCAACATCAGATTCATTGGGATGGGGAACTGGACAAGATGGAAAATATTCTGTAGTTGAGGGCTATAGAATATTAGTGGTCCCTCATCCACATCCTTGGAAAGATATCTTTGTGGACCTTTGGCAACCTGCTCTATGGCCTAAGGTGAGATTCTTTATTTGGATTCTCATCTATAATAGAGTTCTTACATCTGATAATTTGATGAAAAGGGGGATGGTTGGTCCCTTTTGGTGCCCTTTATGCAGAAATGCAGAAGAGACCCTAACTCATCTTCTTTCAATGCCCCTTCACTTTGGCCCTATGGTGCACACTAGCTTATTAGCTTTCGGTAACGTGGCAATGCCTTATGAATATAGTGGACACTATTAGAGGGTGGAAAAATTCAATTAGGGATACTCAAGGCTTCTCCAATGGAATATGGTTGGTTGTTTCTCTTTTGCTATGGAATGTTTGGAAGGAAAGAAAAAGACACATTTTCAAGTTAGAAATCCAAGACATGTGGTATATTATGGATTTGACCAGAAGTAATATTGCAGAAAATATCATACACAATCTAAAATTACCATCCCCATTCCCTGAGAAGTGGAAAGCTCTCTTACAAAAACTTAATTTGGGCAACAGGAAATTGCAAATGAAGCAAGCTACCAAACAAAGGGTACCTTCTACTATTCGAATATGGAAGCCTCCTCCATTCGGAGTTATCAAATTAAACACTGATAGGGTAGCTAGAGGTAATCCAGGTCCATCCAGTATGGGAGGGACAACTCATGATTCCTTAGGAACTCATATTTTCTTCTTTGCATATCAATTGGGACACTACACTAACAATGTGGCTGAAATTATAGCTATCCAGCGTGCTCTCCTAGAAGCAACTAAATCGGGATGTCCTAGTATCATAATAGAATCGGAATCCAAGGTTATCATTAACCTTCTTCAAGCCCCTAAGCAACATCCATCTAATAATTGGCTTATTGCCAGAATTTAGGATCAAATAAAACTCATTGTCAGACAGTTCCAAACAATTAGATATTCTCATGTCCCGAGGGAGCAAAACAAGATAGCTGATGGATTGGCCAACTGGGCTTTAGATCATTCTAATATGCTAAACTTTGGTCTTATACCCTTGATCTAGCCCCAGGAGAAATGGAAACAGATAGAGTGGATCCTCTCTTTGAAATGACATGATGGATAAATCACATATATGTTATCTCTTCTCCTTTATTTGTACTTGGAAATCAAAAGATATCTCATCTAGTATGAGTATAATTGCTTGGCATTGTAATTTGTACTGTATAATTTGATTAATACTGGCAATCGCATGTGTACAATGCAATGTGAATGCCGAACGGTATATGTTATTTGATTTAGAGGGATAGTTATTTCTTTTGTAGTTGATGTTGATGAGGGGTGTGATTGATAGTGTAAGTGCAGGAGTATAGGTGAAGCATTACATTTAAAGGTTCTATCTGTACATTTCAAATTTTATTTGCACTAAACATGAATACATTTGATATCACTTTGGATACAAGAAGTTTGAGTAAAGTAGTAGTGGAGGTGCTATCAAAATAGAGGGTAGTATTTACGACGAGTTGTTTTTTTTTAGTGATAGTAGTCTTGACTCCTCTGTTCTTCGTCAAAACATAATCATTGTACTCACAGTGTAGGATGTCCCACATACTTCAATTTACCATGTAAGCATAATACAACAGGTTTCCATGTGGAGAAATCAAATATCCATGCAGACTCGCAAGATTCTGATGTTTGATGCTTCTAACTCAGTTTCCAATCAAGTGCTCGATGACAGCCTGCGGGTAATTGATCGTCAAACACTCTAGCGTGTGATCAACAATCTTGATGTAAAAGACTTTAATGTCTAACCATGTAAGGCATTTCTGCCGCATGGGGTGCCCAAATTTGCAGAAAAATTGAATCACTTTTAATGGCGTGAAAGATTCCTTCAATTGACACATCATAGCTTAGAGCTAAATGTGACTGTGTTCGAAGAACTCTCTACCATGTACACAAAAAACAAAATTTAAATGCATTAAAGAAAGAAAAGAAAAACCTTACTAAGTATACTCATATTTAAGTTTTGAAAAAGAGGAGATGTGCCAGGTTTTAATGATATCTTTGCAGGTTTTGTGGTGTTATTATGAAGTTAGGGACACTAAAGAACAAATGGTAAAGAAAGAAAAAACTATCAATCATTGGACAATGGTCACACTATTTCTAAAAATGAAAATTGTATGTTGATATGATGTAATGCTAACTTGAATCTCTGCAACTCAATTCACCTGTTGTTGTGATATTGTTAAAAACATGAATTTTAGAAAAATAAATATACTGTTAGTCGTGCATTGATGAGAAGCGTTTTTGGAGTTTCATGAAATTACATTACTGTGTTTAAATAGTGGGTCTATTACCAGTGGTTGAAAGTTAATATAGCTTATGCGGTCCCTTTTCCATTCTTCTTGTTTCATTGTGGGTTTCCCATTGCAAGATTTCGGTAAACAAACTTGAACTTATGTTGTCTAAATATTATGAGAATTGAACAAGGTATTTAAGCTTGCCCTTGCCTAGGAAGCTCCAACACATTAAAACCTTAATGAGAGCAAATGACATCCACACGATTTTTATTTCGAGCTCTTTAAAAATATAATGCAAGGATGTCCAATATCAAAATATAATGATGTATTAACCAATCTCATATTTATAATGTTACTTCCCACATCATCAAGTTTCTCAACTAAGTGGCTCAGTCACAAACTGTATTAACAAGGTTCTAAATATTTTATCTGAGTTTCCATCAATGTCACATCACATACTCTATCATCTCTCAAATCTCCTCTGTACATTGATCTAACGTTGCCTACCCCTAACAACTTTTTGTCATTAAATCCATCAATTTCCTTAAAAAGATATCCATAAGAAATTTTGAGGTGCTCAAATTTTTGTAAAATGGCTAGTGGTATATCCACTACTTCTGAAGTCCATATCCATAAGAAAATGAAAAGTAAACAACATATCACTAACACTAACAGCTACCATTATCTCTTCTTTTCAGATAGAAAAAACGCCCCACACAATTGGCCAACCCTTCACCATTTTTGCTGGATAGAGAGGCTAAATATATATTCAAAGATACCCATTTGATGCTCTGCCTTTGAAATGAACGATAACTAGATCGTACCAAGCCAAGAACACAGATGCTAATCAAACACCACGATCAATAAGATGAAAGCAATTCCCCAGAATAACTTTACATAAAACCTTTGCAAATAAATGAGCAGCAATATCATATATTATTATGGAACTCAATGCAATACATTGAGAATGGGTCTTGCTTAAATAGGCAAGGAATAACAATCTAAGAACCAGTCAAGGTCGTAGATCAAGCCATAAATCAAAGAAATAACTAGTCATCAAAGAACTAGTCAAGACCATAGATTTAGGAGAGAACTATACATCAAAGATCTAGTCAATACCATAGATCAAGGAAAGAACTAGTCAATACCATAAATCAAGGAAAAAACTATACCTAACAACTAGATAATATCTCCTAATATCTAAATAAGATAAAAGAAATATCCACACACATAAGTGGGTAAGGATAAATACAACAAAGGTAAATAAAATACCTAGGTGAACATGAGTTAAGGTAAATACCTACTCTAACAACCTTTTATAAAATATATATTCAAAGATTTCATGAGTTATATCATAGTCCATCGTGTACATTTATTATTTACCTTTCAATGGGAATATGGTAAAGAGCAGTCAAAAAGGTACCAAAATTCCTTTTATAAAAATCAAGCATACTTAAAAATCTAAAGGCCAAGGTTCTGTAATAAGCAACACATGGAATGCGGGAATATTACATCAAATTGACTAACCTTGAATATGGTTGGCCAACATTTTATTACTAATAGGGACATCCCCACAACATTGATTGAACATTCTGCCATTTTAAAGGGCTAGAACAATTTACTACAACAAATTAACTTAAACAAACCAGGGGATGAGGAAGATGCATTTCTACCATCTATCGTGAAGGAAATTACTTAAAACAAAATTCAAGCGAAAGTTACAGATCATCAACAGCCGCCAAGACAAGGGCAGTATTCGAGCTTCCCACAGAGAAAAAAGAGCTTGCAAACCACTGGACATAGCATTGGAAATTCACTATCAAACACAGAGTTCAAACACAATGCATCCTTCAATCCCAAAACACCTTCGTACGCAGGACAACAGGCCTTATGTATTTTCTCTACCATTTACTCTGGACCCTGAAACCCTAAAACACAGTCTTGCGCCTTTTGGAAGCTCGAAGTACTGTTACATGATTTTCCCATTGTAGAGGCCATGGTAGTTGCCACTGAAATCATAAGAACGAAACACAATGCGACACCCATTTTCATGGCGATCATTGTTTTGTTTTTTGAGATCAAGCTATCAAAACAATTCTATGGTTGAAGAATATAAGATATGTGAATGGGTATTTATAGGATAATAAATGGGCGAGAAATTTCTGTATTCTTTTTATTATTTTGCAATCTCAATCTTTTGAACTATGAAGAACCACGTTCCACGTTCATGGGAAGCTGTGATTAAAATGCCCAAAAAAAATTGTTAAAAACGTGAAAACGTCTAGACGGCCGTCAAACCGTCAAATTTAACTCAATCGCAGAAACGTCCACAAAGGTCTTTCCCATAAGGGGAACACCTTCGGCATAATAAATATGGTGGTTTTTTTTTACCAAACCAATCATGGCTTATATGCCTCTCAATCATCCTTATGCAAACACTAAGGAAAGTGCTAGCTTTGTCTTAAAAGCTTTAGTAAAACCAAACTAATGGCTTCTGTATTTAGTGAATGTGGAATAATTTCCAAAGGAGTCCAAAGTAAGGATAAACTAGAAATATTATCAACTATTGGTTAATTATAACAATTGCCAACTAGAACTGACAACCATATGACCAACTAGAGCTTAAATGGTTTTTTATTTGTGACCTTGGTTATAACTTAGCCTAATTGTCTTGTATACATGTGGATACCTCTTCAAGCACAAGAAAATGTATATAAAAAATATATTAAACTCAACAAATATGGATCTCCATTTGAGAAGAAAAGGCAATCAATCAAACAATTGAGTAAGACCTATATGGTATTTATTGTTTAACAACGATGGACCATATAGGCTCATTGGGTCAAGGACCCAATAATCAACAAGGAATGGATTATGAAATTATAATGCAATGAAGCATGCCAACAAGGCTTGTTGACCGAAAGCATGTACCCACATTCGTTCAGATTGTGAACATGAATGCAAAGCATTCCAACATCTAATTATTTATTGCAATAACAAGTACACACAATGTCTTGACCAATTGGTATGACTATTAGAGTCCCTAGAGTTAGTTACCATAATAGCCATGACGAGAGTAGAACAAGAAGTGTGTTCATCACCAATTGGAGGTCACTACCAATGGCAAAACAAATAAAAATAGTGCCATATCTAGAGTGTAACTAGAATGGGTGCAAACCAAATCACTATATTCTCTCTCCACTAACCATAATCCGCATCTAGTTCCTTCTCTCCATTGATACTCCTCGCATAGTGGGGTTGTACGTGGATCACAAACAAAGAAACAAAAGGTAGTTATTTGAGTCATGATACCAAATCCATATGATATAAAATAATAAAAGCATGATAATATATAATAATAATAAGTATTCCACATAATTGCATCACATCCATGTGTCGGAATGACAATTAATTCCCTTAATTGCATCACATGCATATACAAAGTAGGATAACAATTCTTAGTTGTTATGTAATACATAAAGAAGAATTTAACATTCCTGATTGCACAACAAATAATCAATATCATCATCATTAATCACCCTATATATCACTAATCACTAGCAAGTGCCTTCGAAAACAAGAACTACGAAAAATGGGATGTGACAATCAAAGCATAATAGTTGCAACCCATGACGCTAAGCACGTAGCTAACATATATGTGCCTCAAGCCAATTCACGTAACACCCCTATCATTCTTGAAAGTATGTGCCAATGAACCTCTTTGTGAATGTTCTTTGGCATTTCTCTTGTTAGACTTGCTGATGTTTAAAAGCATAAAGCCCCTTTTAAGAACATCTGATTATTTTCCCATATTTGTAAATAACACATTAAAGAGCACCAAGATCTCTACAAATTGCCAAACCCATGGCTTGAATTGGCACCTCTCCTTGGTGGTGGAGTCTAGCCAAAGTCTTTGAAAAGCTTACTGCTAGCTTTAAGGATCAATTTTTCAGCAATGACTTTTCCCACCAATTTCAAGAACTCACTTTTCTTAGTGAGAATCCTTAACAAGAAATGATCTTACTTCTTCAATCATGGGCTTCTTGGTGAAATTTGTGAACTAGCTAGTACCCCTCCTTAAATCTATGTAGAAGCTATCAATAAGGCCATTCACATATAGAAAATTAACTTGAATTTAAGATTTCCACCCAACCAAGTTGAAACCCACAGGTCATCAATAAAAACCACAATGCTATGGGGCTCAATCATTCTCATTGCATTCGCAGTCCTCAAAGAAAATCTAAACATCTTTCAATCTTACAACTTGGTCTGCTTAGGTTTAGCTGTAATTAAGAAAATTATGCCCAAAAGTAGTACTAGACCTTTTATCTTGGATCCAAATAGGGATTTTCCCAAGTGGTGGGATGATGACAATAATTTTGAAGGCATGGAATTCCTAAACGAGTATACTACTTGTAAGATTGGCAAATGGATGATATGGATTATCTTAGGGGAAAAAATGAATTTGTTGTCATTTGAGAAGCCAAAAAAGCTCAACATGAAGCCACAATTATCAAATGGAATGCTTGTAACAACAATCCCTTGGCCCTCAAAAACCATTACTTGTAAAGTCATCAAACCCTAATTTACATCATTATTTTGAAGATAAACAACTTGTTATTGAAGGTTAATCTCAAGGTGTCCCTACCAAAGATGGCCAAATTGAAAACAACGAAGAATCTTTGTATATTTCCTACTCACATATAAGGGTTAGTGGAGCCTAAAGCCACTTCTATGCCTCGAACACAAAATATCTTAAGCATTGAACCTTTACATGTCATCTATGTGCTTCATTTTATCCATTATTTTTTGAAGATAACCTTCCAAAAGCAAGAGACCCTCTTCTGAAACTATTATAATTGATAAAGTATATTGTTTGAAGGACTATCATTGACGAAGGGTTTTGGGGGAACATTATCTCTTGTTCTTTCCTTAGATTGTGGGGCCATCTACCATGACAACTTGCATTGGGTATGATGCTCATACAACCAGCTCTATTGGCACCATTTGGCCTCCTATCCCTCTTGGGCCTAAGATGCTTAAAACCAAGTTTAGTCACAGCAATGGAAAAATAAACTTCAACCTTATTTTCGATAGACTTTGAATTCATTGCATGAGAGCAATGGCATCTTCTATGTGTCAATTGATTAGGTCCTATCACCAAGGCAATGCAATTACTGTCCATCCCAACCCTCACCCTTTACAATCTCAGGATGTCATCCTTGATCGAGTTGATAAGATCAAGTGTTAGTCTCTTGTCTTTAACAATGATGAAGCGTTTGTTGAGTTTCTAGGTGCCCTTAAAGAAAGAATCTCAAGACAATATCATAAGCTTGGCTACTATTCTAGCCCATCTGAACAAGAAGTTGAAATTGAGCTGAGAGTTGATATTTCTTCCATGGTTAGAAGCTTCTATGGCATTGTTCAAAATTAAGATTACAGGTGTTCTAGGATCCATCCTTCATAATTAACTAATTATCTTTATAGCAATGGTATCGCCATTAATAAGGATTGATAAATTCGGTATTAAGTCACATATGGTGAGTGGAATAGCTGTCATGTTAGGGAGTCTCCAAATGTGAAAAGTTCTCCAACATAACTTCTTAAGCTCACTTGATAATATCAAACCCCAAGTCTGCCATTTAACTAACTTTTGGCTATGGACTTCTGATAAAGTTCACCATTAGGACCTTAATTCTTCCAACTTCAGTACTTTTAATAGCATATGGGGTATGCATGTCTATACAAGCCTTACAGCTACATGAAGTTTACAATCCTACTAAATTGACAGGTTTAAATCTTTTCCTGCCAGAAGCCAAAGCATTCAACACTTTATAATGCTTTGCGTAATTCTTTGAGACATCTAACATGACATATGACCTTGACTCACCTTAATATAACACTGGACATATAGCTTGGAATTCTATAGAATTAAGGCATTATCAAAACCAAATTGAACTTTTTCAGCTTACCATGTATGTTCCAACATTTGTTTGGGGAATTTGGGTACCTTCGCCTTCCCAAACCACCCTGCATCCAAGGTTCAGGCAGATTTGGACAAAAAGAAAGTTTTCTCAATTGATGAAGAAGGCCACAACTAGAAAAGTGCAACAGGCTCAAATGATCTCCAAACTTAATGCCTTTCACATTAATCGCAATTGTCTGGTCACTGACAGGTCACACTGGCAGACATATCAAGAACAAACTGAAAAAATGTTAAGTGAGGCAGAAAATATTTATAACATAACTTACTATGAAATCCCTTTGACAATGGTTGTCGACACAGAAAACACAGAGCACATGAAATTAGTACCCAGCATCAGAAACATGTTGGTGATTGACCATACATCAAGGGATCAAATTTTATCGAGCCTGACACAGAGGCCAAATGGTACCTTTAACAGACTGGGAGGCTAGATAAGGTGCGTGCCACCAAACATTCTTACCATTGCTACCATCACACACTTTATAGAATAAGTAACTCCACATACCCCATGGCTGACATCATCCACGATCACACAAAAACTGCTGCTTCTAGCCCCTTGACAGTTTTTTTGAACTTGGGTCATGAAATTCGTATTACACTATGTGACAGACCTGCCATCAGCATTACCATAGGATAAATAATCCTGGGAAGAATCAAGAATCAATCCCAAAAACTAACCCCCAGAATTTTTCGAAGCAATTCCTTTCTAAAGATTTTTTGCATGTGCCCCCAGCTTTTAATAAGTTCATGGAGGCTAGCGAACAAAAATTGTTTTTTATCCGAGGTAAATTCATTGGCATCAAAAAAGCATAAGAGAGTCCAGTAAAGACTAGTGTTTTATCAAAAGGTGATGTGTCTTGCTCTTCATCTGTAAGCATTCAATATATATTCCTCAACGAACCACTATCAGTAACTTACACAAAAGGAATTTTATCTCAAAAAGCCCAAACCAACACAATAACCCAATTAGGAAAGCATTTATACAGTGAAAGTCAGATTGTATGCAGCTGCAATATCATGGGCAATGTGGATGAGGATTCAACATGCCTACTCCCCACTCAAACCCTCTGTCTCGGTTTAATCTCTGACTGTTCTTGCCTGCTTCCAAGCATCCCATTGTGGATGCTTTCGCTCCCATTACCATTGCTTTCTCTGTAGTGTATTTGATGGTGATTTATAAGCATGTAAGGACTTGATATTACATGCACAAACATAACAGGATGAATCTAGTCATCATAGGGTTGGCTCTCGAAGACATCCTATTCACTCACTCTACAACCCATTTCATAGAATCCTATGACTTTTATATATCTAAAACCATGCCATTGAGATTTGATCACCTCGCAGCATCAATGTGTTATTAAAATTAATATTCGCAAGGCAAGGCCTTCTCCTTTCCAAAGAGGTGATAAAGGCTACAACGACGACACAATCTGATCTGGCCACTAGAATAAAATTCGCAGAATGTTTTATGCACCACCACCTATGATACAAATGATTCTCACTTGGCCATTTTTTGGTGACAATCCTCGACAGTCTTCAGTAATGGACATGTAACAACCACAGCTCCAAACAATCAAATAGTCAGGAGTCAGGACACTTTAAAAATGGCACAAGATGAATAGAAGAAGAAAATAGAGGCAAATCAATGTGATTGATTGAAATCTGAATAGTCACAATAATTACTTGCTTCTGAATACCTTTTTTTGTGTTCACTTATAAGTACACTAATCAATTGGGGTACTGATGATTTAATAAGATGTGATACAGTACGAATCCTGGTACAGGCAAGAGAAACCCAAATGTAAAGGCAAGTTACTGTCCATTTTTAAAAAGGAATACCAAAAGCATCTACACATGGTTCTCAGCTTACAAGCGTTTCTCTAGCCCACAGTGTACCCTTATGGTTTGGAACCTTGTTAAGCCACTAAATCTATGTTTATGGTTGACTAGATCTACATAAGAGAAGCTAGTTCCCAAGGTTCCAAAGAAAAAACTAATAAGACAGGCTTTCCAATATCTTATATGGGATAAAAGGATTTCCATTGAGAAATTATTCTTTGAATTGCTTGAAACGTCCTAAAAGATGGTATAATGATAAGATATTTGATGCCATGTGACATATAAGTTACAACTTACAACAGTGCGGTGCCAAATTGAAAACCTTGCTTATACTTTACTGATTATGGACGAAAACTAATAATGGGAAATTTTCAAAATAGAGCAATAAAACCAGAAAACAAAAAATAATTGAAGATTAAGTTTAGCACAATATCAAGCTAGATAATAAATTTGCTTCAGAACTTCCTGTTATAGTTTCTTCCTCCTTCAGGTGATCAAATCATGTTACCATATCACAAATTAAAAAAAAAAACATCACCCACGCTATCAGCAGCACATAGAGACATGGAGGCATGTGCTACTATGACAAGATGAGCTTTTTACCACACATGCTCTGATGAAGTTAGATAAAGGCAACAAACTAGCCTTGATAAGAAAGAGTTGTGAAAAAAATTCTATCACAAAAGCATTCAAATTTCTTTGAGAGAACTGGAAGCATCAATTATCATTAAATTTATAAAGATGAAAGCATAGCCACAATGGGTAAATAAACCCATTAAAGTTGAGCATAAATATAGGCAGTACATGGTGAGGTGAATGGATCAATAAGTTTACAGGTTGATATACAGAGCTGCCTTAGCTGTTAATACTGCTTCTTAGAACTGTCATGCTCCTCAGTAGCAGCAGCAGCTGCTAATGCCCGACGCTCATCGGCAGTAGCAGTGATGACAGGCATCCATAAATCAGCAGTTCCACTTAAAAGGCTTTGTACCTCACGATCTGCTGTGGATGATGAGGATAACATTTTATCAAAAGAATCTAACTTGGCTGATATCCTGTCCAATTCCTTCGCTATTTCAAGCTACACTCACAATAAATACATTGTTACATAATACATACAGAATTTCATAAAAGGAAGAAACAATTGTATTAGAAACTGGCTCCTATGGAACCTCTAATAGAGCTAAACTTAAACCACTGATTTAACCTGGAGAAAATCACACCTTACCTCATCTGGTTGCTTTGAAGATGTTGAAGGCACTTTGGTAGTTTCCTGTACAAGAGCCTTAATTTTCGATCTCAATTCCATCTCTGGCTGATTACTTTCAGCTTCCACCTGTAGGCGTACTATCAAATTGTATACTAATTTTGCACCCCCATAATGTGAAAAACTTTCTTTCAGTATTTACAATAATACTACTGCCGCTATTATTCACAAAAATATCATTATGAGAGAATGGTAACCAGTCTTGAAAAAACTACAGAATCCTCTTGAGATTTCGAGAAATTAGTATGGTCTCATCCTCATACAGTGCAAGGCCTTCATGTTTAGATAGTTTTTCATGGTGGTCCCCAAACTAAAATCATGCAAGGGATTGATAATAATATGTTCAGGGGAAATGTTACTTTGGCAGTTTCCTGTACAAGAGCCTTAATTTTTTATCTCAATTCTATCTCTGGCTGATTACTTTCAGCTTCCACCTGTAGGCGTACTATCGAAATGTATACTAATTTTACACCCCCATCATGTGAAAAAATTTCTTTCAGTCTTTACAATAATACTACTGCGGCACTGCCACTATTATTCACAAAAATAACATTATGAGAGAATGGTAACCAGTCTTGAAAAAACTACAGAATCCTCTTTAGATTTCGAGAAATTAGTATGGTCTCATTCTTATACAGTGCAAACCCTTCATGTTTAGATAGTTTTTCATGGTGGTCCCCAAACTTAAATCATTCAAGGGATCGATAATAACATGTTCAGGAGAAATGTTTCCCTGAGAACTATTCAGGCACAGAAAATATAAGGTAAGGTCCACTGCAACTCCTGTCGGTGCCTTACAATGCATCCTTCAAAATTTTACCCTTCATATTTAGATAGTTTTCCATTGGTCCACATCGCAAGGCCCATGATGCTAGTGTGGGGGATAACCCTGTACTAGGTGGCAAGCTATGGGTTATAGAATGTGCAAATGAAAACTAACACAGTAATAAAATAGAACACATATGAATGCAGAAAAAAATTGCTGAATAGTGCAACTTCTATTCAATGAGACAGAATAGGGTAGAGTACAATGATGTACAATGTTCAGTAAGGATGAGAATGAGGAATCCTATGAGAAGAGAAGGGGAAGACACTTCCTAACTGATTTTCCTAGATTCGAATGAGACAGATGCATACGAGAGATACTAGAGACATAGGGCATGCCAGCATTCACTACTATTTGGTCTATGGTTGTTATATCACCCTTTGAGTCAAACAGTTTACTCGCGCGTGCGCGCACACACACACACACACACACACACTATATATATATATATATATATATTTCCAAGAATGTGGCCATAACAAACGACAGTTACAAAAGGGAAAGGATATAAAAATGGTTCATCTTTTGCCCAAATGATGATTGCACTTCTTGTAGGCATGGAAGTTGATCTTCCAATGCATGGTATACCGATAGGTGCTCTAACATGGCTCAAGCATGGGAAGCACCACTAGGTGAGCCAAGTGGCAACAAAAGGCTGGTATGTGGACATTGAGTTCTAGAGGTCCTACGAGGTGCAAGATTTATGTGTGGTATGCTGCAAGGTGTCCATAAGGCAATGCACCAATGCATGAAGCTACCACAAGGACAGGGAGACCCAAGTCCTACGGAAGAGTGCACAAACCTGTGCGGCTGCACACAGATCATTCATCCTTTCTTAAGGAGCAGTGGTCCCCTTTGTAACTTTGGTCAACTGTGAAAACTGAACCTAAAGCCATTGAAGCTTATACCACTTATCCTGATCAGTGTATTTCCCTACATTGACCACTCGGAACAGCTGATGTGTGCCTTGGTGGATCACATTGTTGCGACATCATTGATTTGATCCTTCGGTTTTGTGCACAAGTGTTCAAGATCCAAGTCGAACGGATGTTGAGTTGTTGTTGGGTCATGCAATGGTGAGAGGTGTGTCTTACAGTTCCACATTGAATAGCGGATGTAGACCCAATTATGGAATTAGATCAAGAAGAAAGGCATTCTCACCAGCATTATGGTGCCAGGACCATAGTGTAGAGGCTCGATCTTCCAGTGTGAACCCTCGAAGCATTCCTTCTAAAGATGCAACCAAGCTTTAACTCCCACCTTGAACTAATGAGATGTGTGATACGTGCTGTGGTGCGCTTTGTACTTTTGTTGTTAGCGCAAGAGTAACTCTTGAACTTGCAACAGTCTAGATGTGCTGCAGAAATTTTTTGTGCCTTATCCACTTCCCTTTCTTATGCATGCAACAACATATTGGATGGTGTGTGGTAGGATATGTCTAAGGTGCTGCTAGTTGGAACCCAAGACATGTCTGAGATGGACTATGCACCGTAGAACTATGCAGAGCGCTATTATAGGCATGTTGGATGTAGAGGGAATTATCATCCCAAGTGTTGATATTGTACATGTGAAACAAAAGGACAAGTTTGCGGTTGAAAACTTCCGTTTGTCCATCTGTCTAAGAAAGAAAGAGAAATTATATTAGCGTCCACGAATGACCAAAGTAGGTGAATGGGACTCAAGAATACATCCAATCACACTAGGAAGTGTTAGGGTTAAAATACCCTAAGATCAAAAACTAACAAAATAAAAGTTTAAAACAAATGAAAATAAATGAGGCGTAAACCCAACATAGTAAACCTCCCAACCCATGTGGTTAGAGTACCGATACAAATAGCCATTTGGGAGGAACAAGAAGCCCAAAAGAGCATGGGATCATGAAAGCCAGAAAGACTGGATGGTAGTCCCATCAAACATCTTTGGTTGTGCCCGAAGAAGAGTCGTTTGTGTCATCGTCTATCACTGTGAAAGGGACAATGTAGGATATGATAATGCTCATCGGGTAGTGTCTAGGATTGAGGAGGCCAAGTTGGATAATCCTAGAAGGAAGCAATGGGTACCCCCCTAGAATCTCTCATAACATTCAAGGCCAAAACAATTGTGGCAGTGAAGAAACTCGTAATGTCTATTTGTCCCTACGGCCCGATAAGCCATCATGAAGGAGTGGATCCACAATGCCAAGGAGCAAATCCATGACATTGAGTAGGGGAAAATTCCTTGTCACCAAGAGCTTGTCTATTGGGGCACCTTAGTAGTAATGTTGTCTAGAGATGAGTGTCGCTTCACTGACCTACCCCCCTTAGTGTGGGAAGCAACAATATCCAACGGGTGTTTAAGGCTGCCAACCTTCGTGATGGGCTAAAATTTAAACCTTTCATATATATTCGGTAAAAATTAATTCTTTATTTAATTAATATGTTGCAATGTATAAATATGACCATTTATTTAAATTAGTTTAAATAGAATTAAGAGAATGCAACGAACGGATGAGAATCGATAAAAGCTTTTGGTTTTATTAAATAATTAAATTAAAATACTTTCAAAGCTTTTAATATATTCGGATATGCACCAGTTTTTTATTTAAAAGCTTCTTTAAAGTTTTTAATATTAAAATACTCAAAGAACATAAGCGTTAAAAGCTATTTTTCGAACATCCATGTGAGGATAAAAGTAATAAAATAATAATTAAAAGCTTTCCTTTCATTAGATTTTTGTGGATTTATAAGCTATTTCAGCTTTTATATAAAGAATTTTGAAGGAAATCGAGTAAAGAATTAAAAGAAAATTTTATTTAGGATGAGGATGGATATTATTATCTGAGGATAATTATTGAATTTCAGGGTTGATGCATGTTGCATGCTTCTTCTTATCTTCTTCTAGACTTGTAATGAATAGAGAGAGTCTCTCTATATTGATCATCTTTCCTTGAATTTGCTTGAATTTCTGATTTTATTTCAGCATTACTATAGCCTAGGTTTCAAATTCACGTAGAACAATGTCCAATACCTTTAAATCAATAGAGCAATTGTGTATCTAGTGTGATTGATAAAAGGTGTTGTGAGGTTTCCTTCAACTTTCTTCTCATGTTTTCTGGCTCCAATTTCATACTCAGGTTAGATCTTAACTTTGTTCTACTATATCGTTGTTTCAATTAAATATTAAGTTCTATGTGTTTTAGTTTTCTTGTGTTGTGATCAAGTAAAGGAAAATATTAAAATATCTTGGTGTATCACCCCGTTTCTGTTTCTTTTCTCTTACATTTTCCCTTAAAGTTTTAAATTAGCACAAGGATAGAAGGAACCAACCTGCTCTAGAGATTGTACTTCAGATAAATTTTCCCCACTTCAGTACATTCCATGTTATACATGAACTGTGGGTAGCTTTAGATCAGACATTTCATTGCATTAACAATTGGCCATACAGCATTTGCATGCCCACAAGTGCAGAAAAATGGAAATACAAAAAATGAAGCCAGCAATCATATTGTACAAGCAGGTGAGGAGGTCTTGGTTTGCCAATCACATGGAGAAACATGAATACGAAGAAGTTCTTGCAATGAAGAGACACAGCTGCTGAAACCAGCCAAGGAGGAGAATGAACTAGTACAAACAAAGAGTCTTTTAAGAATTGTATGCAAACCCAGAGGTAAGTGCTGCAAGGTTATCGTTGATAGTGGTAACTGGTAGCACAGACAATTTGGTGTTTAATGAAATAGTAGAGAAACTTAGGTTGAAGAAGATCACACGTACAAATCCCTACAAGTTTTCTTGGTTTAAAAGGATTTCATATCTTGGTAAGTGAACAATGCTTGGTGAATTTTCAAATTGGTTCCTAAGGATGAGATTTTGTGTGTAATTATGTCCATATATGTTTGTCATGTATTGTTGGGAAGTAATAGAAAAAACTTACATAATGGTAGGGCTAATACATACACTCTTTTGAAGGATGAGAGGAAGTATACTTCGAGTCCATTAAAGGATAAAGGGGTAGAAGTGGACAACAATCCTAAAGTTTGTTTGATTTTAGGGAAACAACCTTCTAAGAGATGTGAAGAAGGAGAGAGCTTATTTTGCTTTCATTCATAAACCCATGGAGGTAGGGACAATGAGTTGGGTGGATGAAATTCCACATAATATGAAGAGTTTGTAGGGGGGATATGCTGAAATTCTCTCTGCGTATTTTTTAGATGGGTTACCACCCACGAGGAAAAAAATTTCATCATATGGACTTGATCCCCATATCAAGTTCAACAAACAAGGAAATGTATAGGTTGACATGTGTAGAGAATTAGGAAATGAAGAGACAATTTTAAGAGCTATTGGGCAATGATTTGATACGATAAAGTTTGATCCAATGTGTTGTTCCAACCATACTAGCACCAAAGAAAGATGGAATGACATATGTGCATGAATTCAAGAGCCATCAACAAGAATGCTATCAAGTACAAATTTCCATTGCCGTAATAGGTAGATGAATTGATGGATTGTTCGAGTGGAGCTAAGTACTTCACAAAGATAAATTTGAAGAGTTGCTACCATCAAATATATATATGAGGGTGATGAGTGGAAAACTAAATCAAGACAAAGGATGGGTTGTATGAAGTGACTTGTTATAACCATTTAATTGACAAATGCACCAAGCATATTCATCATAATCATGAACAAAGTGTCAAAACTGTTTTGCTAGTAAGTTTGTTAATTTATGATATGATATTCTAATTTCTAGTACAAAAAAAAGGAAGAATGCTTTATATAATTGAGGCTTGCATTGCAAAGAATGAGGGAAGAAAAGTTGCAAGTAAAACTTAAAGAAATGTAATTTAATCAAGTGTTGGTTTATTTGGGCTTTGCAAACTTCCCATGATGGATTGAGGATGGGTCATAACAAAGCAAGAGTAATTGTTAGATTGGATATCACTGAGGAGAGTGTTTGAAGCAATAAGATTTCACAAGTTAGCAAGTGTTTACAAGAAGCTCATCATGAACTTGAGTGGCATATGTGTGTGTATCACAAAAACCATGAAAGGTGGTAGGAAGCAGTTTATTTGTACAATTTCAACAAAGAATATATTTTTAAGAGTTGAAGAAGGTGACACACACAACTGGTTCTAACATTCTCATATTTCAACAAGGTAGTTCAAGCTTGATAGTGATGCTATGGGGCAATGGTTAGTAGTGTTCCGAGTCAAAAGGTAAGCCCATATCTTATTTCGGTGAGAAAACTAAATGAATCTAGGAAAAAGTACTTGGTTTATGCTCAAGTATTCTATGTGATTGGTTGAAGAATTAAAGAAGTGGAGGCATTATTTGCTACTTAAGTAGTTTGTTCTATTCATGAACCATCAAGCCTTGCAGTTTATAAATAATCAAGGCAAGTTAAATCAATGCACATGAAGTGGATTAAGTTTCTTCTACTCGTTTGTTTTGATGCATAAAAGTGGAAAATCCAATCAGGTTATTGATGCAGATTGTCTTTCGTTGAACAATATAAGGGTGGAAGTAGTTGGATTTGACTCTATGAGAGAGTTATATGAAGAGGATTTGGATTTGAAAGAAACTTGGGTTGCATGCAAGAAACCAATGGACATGGATAGAACTCCATGTTTGGATTATTTCAAACAAGAAGGTTTGGTGTGTTCAAAGGGAAGTGATTATGCATACCTCATGGTTTATTGAGGGAGAATTTGATAAGAGAGAGCATAGTGGAAGTCTACTTAGTCACCTTGGGATGTACAATACATTGGCCTAGTAGTGAGAAGAGGTGCCATTGGCCAAGAAGAGTGTAGATGTGAAGAATGTTGTATGAAGTTGTAGTGTTTGCCAACATGCCAAGGAAAAACGTCAGAATAATAGGTTTATATTAGCCATTTGCCAATGCCAAAAAGATTGTGGGGAAGATGCAAGCATGAATTTCGATCTTGGGTTGCCAAGATCTCATAAAAGTAATGCCTCTATATATGTTCTTGACAGATTTTTAACGATGGACGTCGTAGCTTGCAAAACACTAGTGATGCCATCCATGTCACAAGCTTTTTCTTTAAGGAAATAATAAGATTGCATGGTTTTCTATGAGCATTGTCTTAAATATAGATGCGAAATTTGTTGGCCATTTTGGAAAACTTTGTGGAGGAAGTTGGGTACAAAGTTGAGTTGCAGTTCAGCCTAGCATCCCCAAATGGATAGACAAACAGAGGTTATAAATAGAAGCCTTGGAAACTTGTTGAGATGCTTGGTTGGGAACAACCCAAGACAATGGGATACTACTCTAGCACAAGCTGAGATTGCTTATAACGACTTAGTGAATATAAGTGCAGCCAAGAGTCCTTTTCAGATTGTGTATGGTTACATCCCTAGAGGCATTGATGAGTTGAGAAACAAGGCTGATTTGAGAAGGTGAAGTGTTGTAGTAGAAGATTCTGTTGAGTACATGCATGAGGCATATCAACAAACGAAGGAGAACTTAGAGAAGAACACAATGAGATACAAGTGACATGCTGATCTCAAAAGGAGAGAGAACATGAATTTGAAGTTGGAGAGCTAGTTTTGGTTTGTTTAAGAAAGGAGAGTTTCCCAAGAGGAACGTACAAGAAGTTGGAAGTGGAAGAAGATTGGACTGTGTATGATTCTGAGAAGGTTTGCAGCGAATGCAGATGAGATGGAGCTCCCAGAAGGAATTGATATCCAACTAATATTCAATATTGTGGATTTGTATCATTACCATGACAGACAAACAAGTGAAGAAAGTGAAGGTTCAGATTCTTCAATGGTGGATTAGAGACAACTACCCGAGAGTGTAAGAGAAGGGATGGAGAAAGTGATTGATTCTAGAATCATCAAGGAGTGATGCATTCAAGGAGAGGGGGTCCAGCTAAAGGGCAACCTTTTCCTTGCAACCGACCACTTCAAGAACACAACACACATAACACCCCACATATCCAGACAATGAAACTGGGACCAAAACACTATCTTTATTTCCAGAGAGTTCACACTCAGCTCTCCTCTCTCTCAAAACAATACAAATGGACACATAGTGGTCCTTTCTTGGAATGGACTCTACTCTTTGAGGCTCTCTTAGCGACCGCTCACATCTTCCTCTCAAACTAACTCTAATCCCAGAACCTTTCCACTTGTGTCCCTCGTTGAGTGATATTCCCTCCTTTCTTGGAAATGTTTTAAATGGATTCTGAATTTTTATGGGCCATTAGTAAGATTATCAACTACCATGGGTGAAACCATGGGTTGAGACAAACGGGTGTTGCGGAACCACCAGTTTAACTCAAGAACTTGTCTAAGAAATTACTCCTTCTCTTTTATTTCCAAGGCCTTTTCAGGTACCATTTCTCTTCATGGAGGATTGGTAGTCTCGATTGATGTGCAGACGAACACACAGATTGCTTGATTGCCCAGATACTCTTGCATCAGACACTCGGGGGTGCTTGTGAGCATAGTTCTCATAGAATTTGGGCTGAATGGTAGAGCCATTCTTTGGACTTCTAAAATAAAGTCACGGTGCACCCTTCCCACCAAGTGAGGTACTCCATATCTTCCAACCACTCCCTAGACCACAAACCATCCTCCTCCAAACATTTCCCACATCATTTCCCTTCTTGCACTGGGCTAACTTTGGGTTGATCGCCACTATCAAGCATCCCCTTCTTTTTCTTGACTGAAACTTCATCCCCTTCTGTACATTCTTGGACTGATAACACTATCGATTGTTCCTTCTTAATTGCACCAAACAACCCCTCAACCTTCTTTGCTTCTCCCAAACCTAATTGTCAACACATATGACAAGATAGCTCACACGCTTGTTTTCCTTCCCTTCCCACTTGCTTAACCCTCTGCCGACTCATGGTATTAGATCTCCCATCATACAACATCTTTTGTCAAATTGTTATGGCATCCCCAACAAAACATGGCATGCATCCATGGGCTTCACACAAGATCTTATCCCAATATCTGCCAATCTGTATATCCACTTCACAACATTCTGGTGCACTGATTTCTGCCCTTCTAAAAACCAAGGCACCCTATATGGGTTTGGGTATCGCTTACATACCAAATTCATCTTACGCACCATTTCCATGGACACTAAATTATCTGAACTTTCACTATCAACCACAACATTGCAGCACTTAACCTTTGTTTTCTTGGTTCTGAAAATGTGTCTTCCTTGGCATGATTCCTTATTGTTCCTCTCAATCTTCAAGAAACTCCTCCTTGCTAGAAAAGCTTCTCCTTGTTCCATTCATGTACATTGGTGATGTTGCAGATTTTGCATCTGCTTGTGCAACTTGTACACTACCTTCCATCTTTCCCTTTACACCATCACACTGGGCATGAGGAAACTCAAAAGCACAGTCATCACAGCCCCCACATCCCTTTGAACGATCTTCCTCTTCTGGTGGTTGTGCCTCCTCTTGCTTGCTGATTTGGCACTTGGGGAAGTGTTAGATCCTTACTCATTCCACTATTGATTGTCTTCATGGGATGACTATCCCCTATTGCTGTTGAACCTCCCTCTTTCTCTTGATGTACTTAGTTGCCTTCTAGACAACTTCTCTTTTGCCCTCGAAGCATATTGGTATGATTCTTCCATTGTATGCAATCTCACTAGGGTGATTTCATCTTGAATATATAACTGCAGCCCATTGATGTACCTTGCTACCTTTTCTTAATCCATCTCATTGTTACCAGGCCGAATAAAAGTCCTCCATATAATTCACACTTAGCTCTTTTCGCCTCAGGTTTTGTAGCCTCTTCAACAAATTCAGCTCATAATCAGCAGGAAGAAATGTTCCTTTTAATTTTGCAACCATCCGCTGCCAGAGAGTAATATTTTCCTTACCGCTCCTATTCCCCTCAATCCACACTTCTTTCCACCATAGGCCTGCATGCCCCTTGAGCTTGGTCTGGGCTACATTTAACTTCTTCAGATTTGCTAGTTCATTGAATTCAAAATATTCTTCCATCTCAATTTTCCATTCAATCATCTCCTCTGGATTTAAGGTGCCTGAAAAACTTGAAACCTTCATCTTTTTCCCCCCGCCCAACCTTTAAAATAGCTTTAATGAGCCTATCTTTGCCTTCCTACTACTGAGGTGTTGGTCCTCCATCTTCTACTCAGAGCTAACCATTTTCTACATCACTCACATCATCCCTTGGGGTGAATCCCCTTCTCTCCTCTTCAACAACAAGCAATCTTGTCTAAATAACTCTCAACATCTCTACAATCACGTCTAATCTTCCTGCCATATTGGTAGCTTCTACTCCAGCTCTTCCCGCCAATCTTCTTGGAGGCTTCTTGACTTGGACTTGCAGCAGCAAACCCTCTCTACAAATTCTCAACAAATCTCTCTCACACTTAGCTGTATCACCATCTACCCAACCTATCCTAGATGGAAGATGCATACACACTCTCCTTTTCCCAGAGTTGTTACAAGCTATGATACCAATTAATGCAGTCAAGGATTAGAGGTCCAAAGAAGGACGGTCTGGTCCTTGCAGCCTACCACTTCAAACACAGCACACAACACCCACACATCCAACGATAAGACTTAAACACTAATCTTTATTCAGCTTACTTGTAGAATTACAGAGAGTTCACATTCACTCTCCTCTCTCAGATTACAATACAAGAGGAAAAACAAACACACATTAGTCCTTTAAATACTAGACTTTGTTCCTCTTGGCTCTCTCAGCAACCAGCGACACTTTTCCTCTCAAATCTTCTAACTCCATCCTGCTTACCCAAAAACTTTTCTTTCCTTTTTCCTCTCGTGGTTGGGCTCCCTAATTGATCTTGGAAATGCTCCAAATGGATTTCGAACATTTCTAGGCCGTTACTATGATTATGCAATTGCAGCAGGCAAAACTATCGGTTGAGAAACTAGCGGTTGTGCAACCACAGTAGCAATTTCGTAACTGTGAGCAGTTTCGCAACCACTAATTTAACTAAGAACTTTGTTTAAGGTCAAAATTATTCCTCTTCTTCTATTTGCAAGGCATGTACAAGTAACACTACTCTATGTGGAGGATTGAACTTTTTCCTTTATACTCTTGACTGAGCCCGAATGCACACAAACACACAAAAGATATTTTTGGTTGATGCAAGATTGTTTGATGGCCCGAGTGCTCCCACATCAAGAAGACGAGAGGAAATGAGTACAGAGAGTACTTGGTGAAGTGGAAAGATAAGAAAATTAAAGAGGCGACTTGGATGAGTGCCTCTGAGATTGCTAAACATGGAAAATTGATAGAAGAGCTCACAGAATGTTCATGAGAAGGTGCTCAATGTTCATTTCACTTATCCAACGTGTATGATGCAGGAGCATCTGGGTCCGCAAACAATCTAGCATCACTCAAAAACAAAGAGCGGTTTGTGCACATGTTTGTGATGGAGATTTGTTTTCTTGTCGACATCGCTGCGCACATGAAGGATGATTAAGTAGGGTTAGAGGCAACCCGGGAATCTAACACCTCATAAAATGTTTGAGGAAGAGATTCCAGTCCTCTACCCAAGTCATAAGGACCTTTTCTTTGGCAGATGGTGAACCCATAGGTTTCTAAAGGCGGGTAGTTACAAAACTGCCAATCTACCTTATGTTAGATTATGTGGAGAGAGAAAGAATAAATAAGAATAGAATGTACAAAGAACGAATGAAGAGTAATCGGAATGCAAATGTTATCCATTGTATGTCCATCCTTTTTGTGAGAAATGGTTACAAAATGGTTGAAGTGGTTACAACCGCTTATTAGTTAACACTTAATTAATATTAACATAACGCTAATTTGTAAGCCTTATTTCTAATAACCCATATTAAGGCTTACACTATCGAACATATTGACAAAAGATTAAGGTAATAGAACCAAATAAGATCACGCATTCTTCATAAGCTTCCTCTCTAAACACAGTGCTTTGACCAGGTAGAAATCCATCAAGTTGCCTCCCTAACCCTCGTAAAGGTGTAGTTCCCAAGCTGAATTCCCAAATTCCCGGATTCCACCTCCCCGAACTCCCAAATTAAAGAATCTCCCGAATTTTTGGACAACCATCCATACTAAGCTACTCCCGCAGTGCTCCATCAAGTTGTCTCGTGACCCTCGTAAGGGTAAAATCCCAAGATTCATCACAGACTCCCAAACTATCTAGGATGCCATCCATGCCAAAGTTTCCACCTACATTGGATCTCTTACTGTCTTCAAAGTGTGACGCTTATTTAAACTACGTATTCTCTATCAATGAGTTCATCACTTTTAGCATCCGATGGATTTTCAACAATGGCTACATAACTTCATTTGATTTGTCTTTCATTTAGATTTTTACTTTCCAAGTACGAAAGTTGAGGCCTGAATATTTGTCTAATGGAATTTCCATTCTCAGACACAAATTAACCCTTTCCCAAAACATAGAATGACCCATAAATTAATGTAGCAAGATTTTAAAAACAGATTTTTTATTTTTAAAGGAAAGAAAGGAAACTATACCAGGTAGGTTTGTGCCCTAGACGATTGGTTGTGATTGAAAATTGCCAAACTATGTGCCCTAGTAGTGAATGACCCTTGAAAATTTGCAAATTTACAAATGCATGACTATATTTTCTTTGTTTTACACTAGCTACCTTCAAAAACCATGTTTTCTCCTCTTCCTTGTGATTCTGGATTGTGTTTTCTGCAAAAAAGGTGCCGAAATCACGTTTTTCTCTATTGCATTCTGCCTATCATGTTTTTCCCTGAGAATGTGTTATTTTTGTGCCCTGACCACATGAACAACCCCAAAAAATTATTCAAAAATGGAAAAATTCTATTTTTGTGCCCTGGCACTTCGTAATGTCCTAAAATTTGTCTGAAAACACAACCAAAATTGTGCCCTCAAATGGTGTTTTCATGGATTTTGTTTTTTGCACCTTTGCAATCGCGTCAACTGTATTTTGTGATTATGTTCGTTGTTAAGTGCCCTCAAACTGAAACTAGGTTGTTTTCTGCCCTTTTTAATGACATTTTTTTTGCCTTGCGTTATTGGTAGCTGCCCTATGATATTGCCCTTGCGTCTAGCATTCAAACCGGTCTTTTGCTCTTGTGTGCCCTAATGGAACTGGTGTGAACTTCTTCCCTTCTCTTTCTCCTTGCTTGCCCCGCTTCAATACCAACGTTAGAATGTGGGGAGAAAAAGAATAAAGAAAGAATAGAATGTACAAAGAACAAATGAAGAGTAACCGGAATGCACACATTATTCATTATGTCCTTCCCTTTATTGTGTGAGAGATGGTTACAAAATGGTGAAGTGGTTACGACCATTTATTAGTTAACAGTTAACTAATATTAACATAACGCTTATTTATAAGCCCTATTTCTAATACCTTAACTAGCGGATATGCGCCACCCCAGCGGTTCTGCAACTATTTGACTGCACAAAGTTGGATGTTTCACTCACGGCCTTTGTCTGTGCAGCGTAACGGTCTGGGAATCAAGAATTGTTAGTTTGGAATGCTTCCAAGCATCTTGGGAAGGTGAAGGAGCACTGAGGGTTGTCAAATGATGTTAAAAAGAGTCACTATGATCAAGAGAAAGAAGTGTTGGTTAGAACTCAGCGGCAAGCAAGGAGGAGGAAAGACAATGCTTAGACTCAGAGAGAGCTTGCAAAAGAGAGGATTTATGTCCAAGTCCAGCATAGTATAGTATTGTAGAGACTATCCAAAGGACTATTCTGTTCATCTTCATGTTGTTGATTCAATAAAGTAAATGTATGTGTGTGGTATCTCTGTAAACATTCATAAGTTGCAATTAAGAATGTGATTTTGGGTCTCAATTTTGAGTGAGTGTGCCTTAGTGTATTTCCAGTAGCACTATTATGTCTAGGCTACAACGAAAGGCTGTTATCAATTTGGCCCCCTCTTACTAGACCTACACCACTCAATGTTTGTGTGCATGTGAGGCTAATAGAAGTATTGTTATTGCACTCCTAGTGTCCTCATAATGCCGAAGTGTCGTGCTTTCTTGGTGTAGTGTGCCTCCCAACTAAGTCTTTGGCAAGGTGCGCCTTCAATAACACAGAGATGTCAAAGCTTGTAAAGAATCTTGTCAAACATGGAATTCCTCGTCTTCCAAGTAGCGAGATACCTAGTCAAAGAAGATGTTGCCGGCTTGTCAAGCATTGTGATGGGTGCTTGCACTGGTGGGTGGTTTGAGGCAATATGTTGCCTTATTATCTTTACCCTCCTTGTGCTTGATCACTATATGTGTAATGTCCCCTCTATCTGAATGAGCTTGGACGAAGATCTTTGGCCCTTTTTGTCTACCCGACGGCCAAGGGAGATTTCTAGGGTGACTAAGCTTTATTATTTTATTATATTGTGATATTGTTTTAAATAAAAATAATATTATGAAAGCACATATAATAAATAATAAAGTTTATTAATAAAGTGAAAGATCAATGTCAAAATACAATTAAAAATTAATTGTATGAAAAAAGAAAAAGTGCGACTAGCTTTTGGGACCCTAAATAGGGAAAAGTGTCATTAGGCCCAAAAAGGAAAAGTGCGACCAGCCTAGGGGAAAGAAATAACGTGATTGGCCGAGTATGGAGGTGTTTATGGGCTGTTTTCCCTTTATAAAAGCAAGTCGACTTGCTTAGGAGGTATTCCAGATTTATATTATTAGCTTTTTGCATTGTTAAGAGCTCTTGCTTTTATTAGGGATTCCAAGGACGAAAACCCTTGTGGATTCATCTCTTGTGGACGAAAACCCCAAGGGATTGAGAGGGGATTTCACTCAGAAATTTCCAGCATGGTTAATCAGATTTCCGGCATTCATTTCAGCAGTGTAGGTGGAAAGTTTGAAGGTATTTTCAGTGGATTTTGATCAGCAGCTAGGCCGATCTATTGTGGACAGTTTGGCAGCGATTTCAGAGGTATTTTTCCTCAAAAATATTTGTCAAATATTCTCTGCAATATTGTAAACAAATCATTGTATTTGCATCATATTCTGAAGTGTATTTTGAGGGTTTTCAGACAGATTATTAGCAGACTTGAGATCTGATTTTCTGGGCTGTATTGGCTGCAATAAATTCAGTTTTTAGGCATGATTCAGTCTCTAAATGTTTGGTTAATCATTTGAAATCAGAAATTCTACTTTTGGGTGTCTTTTGCATTAAGATCTCTCCTAAACCCTAGTCGCATTTTTCAGATCTGCATTAGGGAATTTTTCATAACATCCATAAATCTGCATTTACTGTTTTTATTTAATTTAAAATATCATTGGAGCATAAGGGAGACCCTTTGGGGATCTTTTAGTGGTATTAGAGCAGCAATCCTCCCACCTGGAGGGTTTTGTTTGATGCAGCCTAGGGAAGTTGGGCCACACAGGTACCACACACGGAGGCAGGCTCGCATTCTAACCGATTTGGGTACAGAGGCTAGTTCTGAAATCATGGCTAGAAGAGAGGGATCGCACACTCCTCCACAACGTGAGCGAGTTGACTCGGATGTTCTTTTCAGCAGAATGATCGATTCCCATTAGGAAATGATTCAGACCATGAGAAAACTGATGGAGAATTTGACTATGGATAGGACAAGAAATCGGCATGATAGAAGGGAAAGATCTGCATCCATAGTCAGCAGCCACAGAAAGCACAGCAGGGCACCTACAAAGGTGGGTAGCGTGAGAGGTTCCCCTCCACGTGATAGGAGATATATAGAGGAGAGGAGACCCACAAGGACTGCAGATAGAACTATGCAGCCTAGATTCCTACAAAGGGAGGGGCCGCCATTAGTTGAGGACCCACTTGAAGACATAGCCTTTCAGGATAATGTGATGGTAGCTCATGATGAGTGGAGAGCATTACCGGAAGAGGTACGGAACGCCTTTCCCCTTCACCAGTATTATATGCAGAAAAGGGAGAGCTTGAGAGCTAGGCAAGCACAAAGACCTAGGACCCAGCAAAACAGGGAGTTGAAGCAGGTTGCCAATAAGGTGACCCTTTCCACTTTTGATGACAGTGGAAAGATTAGTGCCAGGGCATGGATTCACAAGCTTGATACATACCTCACTCTCAAACCTATGCAGGAATAGGAGGCTATTCAGTTTGTTACTCTACACTTGGAGGGAGTGGCATATGATTGGTGGCACCATGGGCTTATCACACAGAGACATGACCTACTACGGTCGTATAGGGAGTTTAGTGAGAAATTGATTGCCAGATTTGACCACAAAGATGTGGAACTTTATTATAGACATTTGGCACAGTTACGACAGAGTGGGCACGTTGATTCTTACATCAACAAATTTCAGCGGATTGCAGTAATGGTACCCGAGATGCCCGAAAGACGTGTGGTAATGCTTTTCATTGAGGGTCTACACGACAGGTTAAGAGGATTGGTCAAGGCCCTGAGGCCTAGTACATTACATGATGCTATTCAGACAGCATTAGATTTGGAGACAACTCCCACTTCTTACCAGCCTAGTAAGAAGCCCTTCACAAGCTCCAAACCGATTCAACGTTCCACTACTCAGCAGAAGAGTGTTCCTCCTCCTAGGATGGATTAGGAGACTCGGAATGAGTTGAGGAGGAAGAAACTTTGTTTTCATTGCAAGGACCACTGGGAGCCTGGACACAACTGCCTTGGGAAAGGCAAGGCGCATCTTATTGAGGTCATTTCAGATATAGAGGCAAGGTCTCAACCAAATACAGATACAGAGGACGGGACGATGAGAATGTGTATTGACTACCGGGCCCTCAACAAGAAGACAATCAAGAACAGGTATCCCATCCCTCGTATTGATGAGCTTTTGGATGAATTACATGAGGCCGTTTACTTTTCGAAGACTGATCTTCGATCAGGATACCATTAAATTCATGTTCGAGAGGAGGACATCCTCAAGACAACATTCAGATGTCACTACGGGCATTATGAGTTCTTTGTGATGCCATTTGGTCTCACTAATGCACCTGCCACTTTCCAGTCATGCATGATCCATCTCTTCAACAAACAGTTGAGGAAGTTCGTGCTAGTTTTCTTTGATGATATCTTGATCTACAGCAGGACATGGGAGGATCATTTGAGGCATTTAGATGAGGTACTTGGCATTATGGAGGATCAGTCTCTGTTTGCTAAGATGTCCAAATGCGAGTTTGGACTTACTGAGATATTGTATCTGGGGCATGTCATTGGGGCCAATGGGGTCAAGGTCCATTAGGAAAAGATACAGGCTCTGCAAGATTGGCCTTCACCTAGGAACATATCAAAGTTGCAGGGATTCCTAGGGCTATGCGGATATTATCGGAGATTTGTGAGGGGTTATTCAGATATTGTTGTGCCATTGACAGAGCTCACAAGGAAGGGGGCATTCAGATGGACAGATGAGGCACAGATGGTATTTGATGAGCTCAACGTGGTGATGAGCAATGTCCAGTCCTTGCTCTTCCGGATTTCTCTAAGCCATTCATTTTAGAGTGTGATGCTTCGGGTTCAGGTATTGGTGCAGTTTTGATGCAGGACCTTCATCCCATTGCCTATGAGAGTAGGAAGTTGAGGGAGAATGAGAGGTTGTATTCCACCTATGACAAAGAGATGCTCACCATCATGCATGTGTTGGCGAAGTTCAGACGGTATTTGGTGGGAGGGAAGTTCGTGGTGAGAACCGACCATAACAACTTGAGGTACTTCTTGGAACAAAAGGAACTCAATGAGAGGCAACAAAAGTGGGTCAACGGGATCCAGGCATATGATTTTGACATCGAGTATGTCAAAGGGAAGAAGAATGTTGTGGCTGATGCACTGTCGAGGAAAACCCCATATTGTTGCCCTATATTCCGTGAGTGAGATTTCTGCAGATTGGAAGTCTCAATTGATGGTCGAGTATTCAAAGAACACCTTGGCATGTGAGATTATGGATGGCAAAATTCAGGATGAGCGCTACCAGGTAATCTCTGATTTGATTTATTATAAGGGTAGAATTTATTTGGTACCTGAATCTAAGCTTAAAGGAAAGATTCTACATGCACTCCATGATGCACCATTAGCAGGACATCCAGGTTATTTCAAGACATACAGGCAGGTTAGAGAGAGATTCTCTTGGAAGGGTCTCAAGGAGGATGTTCTACAGTATATTCGAGAGTGTGTGACTTGTCAGCAAAACAAGTCCGAGCATACTTTCCCTGCAGGTTTATTACAGCCTTACCTATTCCAGAGCAGAGGTGGGAGAGTATATCTATGGATTTCATTACAGGACTACCAGTTGTGTAGGGCTATGATCGCATTTATGCGATAGTTGACAGGTTGACTAAGTATGGGCATTTCTTTGCCATTCCCACAAGTTTTAAGGCACCACAAGTGGCTGATTTATTTTTTAGGGACGTATTCAAGTTGCATGGGCTCCTGAAGAATATTGTCAGCGATAGGGACAGCAGCTTTATGAGCACATTTTGGCAGGAACTCTTTAGGTTAGCAGGCACTGAGTTGACTCCGAGTACTAGCTATCATCCGCAGACTGATGGGCAGACAGAAATTGTGAATAAGTGGATTGAGGGGTACCTACGCAACTATGTTTCAGGACAACAGAGGGCATGGGTTAAGCAGCTTTATCTGTGTGAGTATTGTTACAATACCATGTACCATATGTCCATCGGTATGACCCCTTTTCGAGCTTCGTACGGTTATGACGCGAGATCCTTCGTGGATATGGCATTTGGAGATAGTAGAGCTCCTAAGGCTCAAGAGTGCTTACAGGACAACCAGGATATCCTTAAGACCCTTAAGGATAATATGTAGCAGGCCCAAAACCAGCAAAAGGTGTATGCAGATAGGCACAGGATTGAGCGATCATTTGAGGTGGGAGATATGGTCTTTCTACGACTCCAGCCTTACAGACAGAGTACTCTTAAGAAGAGTGGAGCGGAGAAGCTTAAGCCTCGTTTCTATGGTCCATACAGGGTGGTGAGGAGAGTTGGACAGGTAGCATATGAGTTGGAGTTACCTTCTGAAAGTAAGATACACAATGTTTTTCATATGTCTTGCTTAAAGAAGGCGTTGGGGCAGCATGTGACTTCTTCAGTAGAGTTACCACCCTTGGATGATGAGGGAAGATTGGATTTGGTTCCTGAGGAGCTTCTAGATTGGAGGGAGAGAAGATTGCGGAACAAGGTGATACGGGAGTACCTAGTTCGTTGGAAAGACTTACCTTTGGAGGATGCCACTTGGAAGAGTGAGTCTATTCTTCAGCACCCCGCGTCACTGCAATTGCTTGTGGGCAAGCAACTCCGGGGAGGGAGGACTATAATGTCCCCTCTTTCCGAATGAGCTTGGACGAAGACCTTTGGCCCTTTTTGTCTACCCGACGGCCAAGGGAGGTTTCTAGGGTGACTAAGCTTTATTATTTTATTATATTGTGTTATTGTTTTAAAATATATATATTATGAAAGCACATATAATAAATAATAAAGTTTATTAATAAAGTGAAAGATCAATGTCAAAATACAATTAAAAATTAATTGCATGAAAAAAGAAAAAGTGCAACTAGCTTTTGGGACCCTAAATAGGGAAAAGTGTCATTAGGCCCAAAAAGGAAAAGTGCGACCAGCCTAGGGGAAAGAAATAACGTGATTGGCTGAGTATGGAGGTGTTTATGGGCTGTTTTCCCTTTATAAGAGCAAGTCAACTTGCTTAGGAGGTATTCCAAATTTATATTATCAGTTTTTTGCATTGTTAAGAGCTCTTGCTTTTATTAGGGATTCCAAGGACGAAAACCCTTGTGGATTCATCTCTTGTGGACCGAAACCCCAAGGGATTGAGAGGGGATTTCACTCAGAAATTTCCAGCGTGGTTAATCAGATTCCCAGCATTCATTTCAGCAATGTAGGTGGAAAGTTTGAAGGTATTTTCAGTGGATTTTGATCAGCAGCTGGGCCGATCTATTGTGGACAGTTTGGCAGCGATTTCAGAGGTATTTTTTCTCAAAAATATTTGTCAAATATTCTCTGCAATATTGTAAACAAATCGCTGTATTTGCATCATATTCTGAAATGTATTTTGAGGGTTTTCAGACAAATTATTAGCAGACTTGAGATCTGATTTTCTGGGCTGTATTGGCTGCAATAAATTCAGTTTTTAGGAATGATTCAGTCTCTAAATGTTTGGTTAATCATTTGAAATCAGAAATTCTACTTTTGGGTGTCTTTTGCATTAAGATCTCTCCTAAACCCTAGTCGCATTTTTCAGATCTGCATTAGGGAATTTGTCATAACATCCATAAATCTGCATTTACTGTTTTTATTTAATTTAAAATATCATTGGAGCATAAGGGAGACCCTTTGGGGATTTTTCAATATGGAACTGTTGATCACCATATGAAACAACCACAAGTAGGTCATCCACTTCATATGGCATGTGTTCTCCAGCTTTTTGTGTGCACGGTTACTAAAGCGGCTTATGATCAAAATGAATGATAGTCTCCTTACCCAAGATGTAGTATGGCCATTGTTTGACTACTATAACCATGGTATACAACTCTTTTTGTAGGTGAAGTAGCATTGAGTTGTATCGTTGAAGATCTCGTAGTGATATGTGACCAAATGTCCATGTTGTATGACTACTACATCGAGTGCATAGTCAAATGCATCAGTCTAGATCTCAAAGAGTTAGACGAAGTCTTTTGCCCAAAAAAATTCTATGCAAAGGTGTTGTTTCAGCTACTCAAAAGTATGTTGTTGCACAAGACTCCAATGGAAAATTACTTTGACACACATGATCTGGTTGAGAGGCCATATATGTGAGAGAGTCCAAGGACGAAGTTATAGTAGAAGTTAGCAAGTTCAAGAAAACTCAATTCACTGAGATTGCCGTGAGTTGCCCAAAATTTGATTACCTTTATCTTCTTTAATTCTACATGGATGCTTGCAAGGTCAACAATGTAGCCCAGGTATTGAATCTTTTGGGCCTTGAATGTAAACTTGGACAAGTTGGCCTACAATTTGTGTTTGTGCAATGCGTTTAGGACACATGAGACGTGCTCCACAAACTCCGCCTGAGTCTTAATATAGAAAAGGATGCCATCCAAGTGACGACGACAAAGGAGTTGGTGTCGAGCCGAAGTATGTCATTCATCAGGCACATGAATGTTATCGGCATGTTGGTCAAATCGAAAGGCATAACCAACAACTCATACAATTCTTCCTTGGACTTGGATATTAATTTCTAGATGTCTTCAAGATGGATTAGTACCTGTAATAACCTAAATTCAGGTTGATCTTGGTGAAGTATTACACACCTCGGAGCTAGTCCAAGTGATTCGTATGCAGCCGCTCAGAGATTTGCAACTCTTTCTTTGCACATATCTTGTACAACTTCACAACTTGAATAGCATTTTTGGAAGCTTTTGATGTATTTTCAAAGTGTAGAACACATCAATATTGAGCTTTAGCTAGGTTAAGCTTTAGAAAGCGAGTTGGGATTTTTGAAAAGGTATTATGTTCCACTATTGGAGATAACATAAAAAAGTTATACGCACTACATGTTGACTTGTGCCATTGGATTGGCTCACCCCAAACCAACAGAACCACAGTCAACTTTCCTTGTTTGACGCTCCACTCAATCGGCACACCTCGAGGTAGCGCATGACACCAAGGACTTCTTAGACTTCACTCAACTTGATTTGTCCACCCAAAGTTGAGGTGAAGCACTAAGGACACATCTGCACACACTTATGCTTAGTGCACCTACACAACTTGCATACTCGTCATTTGGAGTTCATCTGCACTACGCACACTACACTAAGAGTCTAAGTCTTGCGGAATCCTTCTATGCAAAACCTTGCGACATATCGCACCTCATGTAGAGATTTCCTAAACAATAATGTGTCTCTCATAGTTCTTGCAGTCTTGCACCAACGCAATATTCGTAGCTTCTACAATGCCACACACTTACTTCACAACACTCATAGCTTCTACAATTCTGTGCAAGAATACAACATTCACTTCAAGATGCGTGCGCAAGAACAAGTCTCATGGCCGAATTACATTTGCTCGCAATCTCACACAAAACTTGCACACATAAAATCCCTGATGTCTTCTCATGTCTGCTTGCAGTCCCTCACACTTTGCACCCTACGTAGGGCCTTCAACGCCTTGCAACATCACTAGCATTTTGCACCATTACGAAGAGTTTTCCTCGTGTATTCTTGCACCATCTTCACAGCACACTCTTGTACAAGCCCCACATTTTACGCAATGGCTCTTCTTTCACCATCCACGTGGAGACTCCTGATTTCTACATGGCTTGCCAAGTGGCACCTTTTCAATTTTATGGCGTGCCAAGAAATCTCTTTGCATAATCATTGGAGCCAAAAGCGTAAACACCACGCACATCCAAAGGAAGTTCAGCCATCAAGCATGGGAGATGGAATGACTTGTAACTTCTCTCCTTCTTTCGCATATTGTTGTAACACTCCCCTAGCATAGTTGTATAAATATGAAACATACACATCTGCCGAATGGTTGGTCATCGATTGGTTGGTCATCTGCTGGTCAACACCCTTGAGAGTTGAACAAGATAATATGAACACTTGCATGCTTCGCATATCTTATAATTCTCACACTACTTTGTATCTCACTTCCAATCTAGATAATCAAAAGGATGCATTCCCCTTCTTGATCACAGGAGATCTCTCTCCTTGTCTTTGTAGTCACTCGCAATCTAGACAAATCAATAAGGATGCATTCCTTTTCTAATCACATAAGACTACTCTCCTAGAATTAATACACATTGTTCACATATGTACTCTACCCTATTCCTTTAGTTGAATAGAATTGGCATTATTCTACCAATCTCATGTGTTGAATTTGTAATGATTGTTTCCGCATCTATTTAATAGTTTCCATTTCATGTTCTACAATCTACAACTCTGCTTGAGTAGGTCCGCCAAGCTTAATTAGTTGTAGCATTGTCCTCCACACAATCTCCTAAGCTCGGTGTGGATCACCAAGAGGTCATCAATGTGTGGCAATGGATATTGATTCTTCACCATTACCTTGTTAAGCGCAGATAGTCGATCCACATGCATTATGTGCCATCTTTCTTTGCCTCGGGCTGCCACAAGGAGAGGAGCTTGGCCTAATCTTACCTTTATCCAAAAGCTCTTGAATTTGATGCCGGACTTTATTGTTGTCCTAGATGGATCAGCAATACATAGGATTGTTTGGAAGAGGGGACCCAAGACCAAATTAATGTGATGTCTTAACATGCAATGTGTTGGAAGACCTTTCGGTTCTACAAAAACATCTCCATATTGCTATAGTAACTTTTCTAGATGTTGTGACAATGATTGTGTGGCACTGTGTGCTTACTTAGATATGTAGGTGCTTCTACACAAACCATGAGTAGCATGAACTTCTACGTATGTGAGATGAGCTTGCGGCATTGTTTGGCAGAGACCAAAGTGAGTTTGGTTTTTGGAGGTGACTCCACAATGTCAAAGATGCATTTTTGACATGGATTGTCCACCATTGTGGTTTTGCACAATATGTGACCGAAATATCTTTCCCTAGCTAGATCCATCCAAGAGAGTACAGTCAAGGATGTCCTTTAGTGGTGAGACCAAGGCGCTAGAGTGCATGTTGTGTAAAGATATTCTTTTGGATTCCATTGTCGATGATGACGTGGAGACTAACCTTAACCCAACACTTGGTTTGAAAGAAACATTTTCGTTCCTATGATGTGTCAATAGAAATGGTATTGGCACTAAGACAAGTGATGTATAGATCAAGGTTCTCTTCTTGCACATAACCTGGCATATACCACACAATTAAGGACTGTAGTGTGTGGCATTCAAAATCGTAATGTGACTATGTGCAATGTCGATGGCACCACTTGTCGTCTTAGTTCTTTTTGCCTTTGTCTAAAGCTAAAGACACGGTATCCATTCAGTGTTGCACTGCCTTCTTAGGCCGATCTCCCTTGTGCGGCATGTTTTGCTTCTGCGTAGGGAGTTAGATGGTGTCTATGTTGTGTGTAGGTTGGGTCTCGCGCATGGAACTAGATAAAGAAGAGAACTTTAGCTTCATCTTTGATCTTTTCCTTGGCTTCGATCCTAGCGGCAATATTGTATGCTTGCCCCAATCTGTCAAAAGTCAAGAATTTCATCTTTACTCAAATATAAGGTGGAAGTTCACAAATGTCTTTCAACACCTTGTGTTGCTTCATCAGGTCCTTGCACAGACATGCAATGTAGTACGTTGGTGTAGCTTTCAACCTACAACTCCCTACATTGGCACAACTATGGAAGCTTCGTATACTCATCCTCGTAGTGTTTGAGGTGGTAACTCTCCATGGTGTCAACAACGAACCCCATGTCTCAATTGGTTCGTAACATTTATCACATTGTGCAATTTAGTTTTTCCACCAATGAGACACTGGAATGGGCATCTTCAACATGGCAAAAGTGATCTTCTTTAGGTCATTGAATTTATTCATCAAGAAGTAGGCCTCAAGTTGTCAAATCAAACCATCCAATGTTTTGACATCAATGTTACCTTCGAACATCGAGATGTCGAGATTGACTTGGACCTTGAAAAAGCTTTGATGATGGAACCACTAATGCACAAGATGTGCAAAAGCATGAGATGTCACTAGTTCGAGCTACATCATGAGTTCACGTAATTGACCAAAGAGTTCATTGTGTTGTCCCTCTAGGGCATTCAGAATAGTTGATGGATGTCTGAGAATGACTTAGAGAATTGCTTTTGGGCGTCAACCATTTTGCTCTTGCTACAAGGTTCTTCAAGGTGCTCTGAAACTAATCTAAGTGACTTTCCTTTCTGGCATTGCATGTGTGCTCACAGGCATATGAAAGCTCCTGCTCTGATACCAATGATCTGCACCACAGGTCCCAAGATGTCGGCACGAGGGGACAACCCTGTGCTTGGTGGCAGGCTACGGGTTATAGAATGCGCAAAGGAAAACTACTACCATAGTGAACCAAAACACATTCGAATTGCTGCTTATGTTCAACGAAAAAGAATTGGATAGAGTACAGTTATTCAAATATTCAGGAAGGCTGAGAATGAGGATTCCCATGATTAGAGAGGGAGAAGACAACTCCTAACTGATTTTCCTAGACTAGAATGAGATACAAATGCATATGAGAAATATTAGATACTTAGGGCATGCCCGTATCCATTGCTATCTGGTCTATGGTCGTTTTGTCACCCATTTGATTGAACGGAATAAATACACACATATATGCATCATTACAAAAAGGTGGTTACAACAGATGAGGATTACAAAAGGGTACAGCTATAAGAAGGGTTCATATTTTGCCCGAGAGTTGGTTGAGCTTCTTGCAGGTGTGGCGGTTGAACTTCAAACGTGCAGTATGCTGTCAGGTGCTCAGACATGGCAACAAGGGGTTGGCACGTGGACACTGAGCTGTGGAGGTCCTGCGAGGTGTAAGAGTGATGCATGGTATGCTACGAGATGTCATGCAGTGCTGAAGTATACCACGACGCTATGCACAGGCACGGAGTTTAGTGAATGTTGCACAACACTAGTTGGCTGCTGGATAGTCTGCAAGGCGATGTGCCAATGCATGAAGTTGCTATGAATCACTGTGCATGGCAATGGATGCCGAAGGCCGGCAAGTTCCAAGTCCTAAGGAAGAGTGCCTAGACCTGCCCAGCTGCACATGGATCATTCACGGTAGTCCCAAAACTTAAGTCATGCCGAGGATCGATAAATATATGTGTTTTCCTGAGAACTATTTAAGATAGGCATACTTAAGAATATAAGGTAAGGTCGCTGCAATTACTGTGGGTCGCAATTATACGAAGATTAAGTTCAAGTTTGTCCATGCCTCCTAACAAAAGTGGACAGATATTTGAAAGCTGATAAAGGATGTTGTGATGAAGGCCAAATGTTTTGCATTTCCATTCCCATCACATTTCTATCAAATTGTAAAGCAACTAAATTCTACCAAATTGTAAGAATTGTATTCTCTTAAATTATCTCCCAAGGCACTTTAACAGATTTATTAAAAAATTAATGTTGTATTTAATTATCAAGAGCTAATTCACCTCAACTGTTCTACAGTATTTTCCTGTGCAAAAATGTCATGGAATTTGCCATTTCACCGTTTTTAAAGTTCCTCAGTTCTTTCTGCAGCTCTCAAGCCCTAGCCAGCCTGAACTCAATTACTTCAACTGTTCTATATCAACAAAAACAAAAATCCTATTTATTTGATTAGGGTAGTCCAGTGTTGCTTTGCCATTGCGAAAATTTCATTATAGTTTGCTTAAAACCCTTTCAGCCTTATTCTGAACAGGACCACTTAATACATTACAGGACAAAGAAGAGAATGTACAGATCTATTTGTAATTGAATCTAGGACTTTCTTCTAATTATCTACAATATCGAAATAGCACCAACCTTGCTTTAAAAGGGTCGAAAACATATATAATTTATGCAATTTATTAGCGACATGTGTCAGTGTCAGGCAGTCCTAAGATAGAAAAGCTCATAGTTTTCCCATTTTACTATATATGAGTCCTTGGCTGAGGGCTGTAGTTCAACAGTAGATTGGCAATGAAAAAGTATATTGCCACTACTGGGTCACAGGTTCGAGTCACACCAAAAGACCCCAATAAATCTAACATCCAAAGCATGTGCAGCAGGACGCTCAGGGTTGGATTCCAATTGTATCTCGGGGTGAGGACCTACCAACCTTAGATTAATCAATAAAAAACATGTATGAATCCTTGGGTGAATTGAGTGAGCTTAAGTGAAAAATCAATGTTCTGAAAAACATTTTAAGTGTTGAAATTGGGTAAATTACTGCATTGTATCCACCTGAACTTGATAAAAATGAGTGCAAGTCTTGGATGACTTTGATGAAAAATGGCAGCTAAGCAGGTGGTTACCTCTAAAAAGATATAAACCATTTTTTTTTTTAAATGTATCAATCCTTATTACAATATTGAGGTCATCATTTCTTCAAAATTCAATCGAGGGATTCAAATGAAGTGTTAAAAACACAATCCTTCCACAAGCCAATAAACAATTAAAATTAGAAATGTGATTCAGACATGTTACTTCTAATAAGGTTGTAACTGCAAAAAATACTTTGCCAATCTATTTCTCTCGAGGGCAGAGAAAACAGTGGATCAAATAAAAAGGCAAATAGAAGTTGTCATGAACAATGTAAACTAAAAAAAATACTTGCAGATATCCTAAAGAGTTTAGAATTCACTCTCAGAGATGAGGCGTTGAGGACTTATATCGTAACAATTACCTGTTCGATGAGATCATTCAGAAATTGAAAAAGGTTCGCATTTCCATCTTCTGCTTTGGCTGCCATGGCTAATAGATTTTCTTAATTGTGTCTTTGCGAGAATGGTCGAGTTGAGTTATAAGTACACAAAAGTATTTTAATAATGACTTCTTTTTCTCTTTTCTTTTTTCTTTTTTTTTTAAAGGGGAACTTTGAGGTTTTGTAGAATCAGTCGGGAGGCTACAAAAATTTTAATACATAAAAGAGTGGAAGTATTTTAACTAGTAATCGCGCGCAAGGGAGTGCAATGTGAACGTCGAAAGAGATGTGGTGAAAGAAAGTTATGTGGATAAAGTCCAAGGAAAATAATAAGTGTAGTTTTGTCGGTTAAGGTATTTGATATGTCAGTTATAGGAAGGAAGAGAGAGTGGAATAGAAGTTAGAATTTGTACGATGCCCGCGATATGGACAGCAACCAAAATATCTTTACAACAAGGATGTAAAGGAGGAAGAAAAGCAGCAGACGAGGGAGAGATCTATATAGTATGCTTCCTTGTAGATTTGTAGGGCGTTCACTCGTACTGGGTAAAGGGGTATGGGGAAACGATTGCGAAACAACAGTTTCCTACAACCACATGAAATATTTACGAATCTTTTACATGGGTAAGGAGCAGTTGCACAGTCATTAAGGCAATGTATTGTGGAGATATCTGAAAAAATAAAGAGTGGTTAATCAAAAATGTTGAATTGAATAGTTTGTTTGCAATTTCATGCCTTTTGTTTTAATGGGTAGTCAGAACAAACATATATGTAAGGGTAATTTGTGTGTGTGTCTCATGGGAAATAATTGAAAAGTTAGAAATAAGGTAGTAATTAAATACCAACATGTCCCACACCTATTCCATGGCTGAAATTGTTCTTACCAAAATAATATTTGTTATTTGTGCTTCACATTATTGTTTTCATCTCACTTGCATCATTCATGTGAGTGCAAGTTGTGCATTAAAGAGTCAAAATAGAAAATGTGGGAAATCTAATAGGTTACTTCATTCAAAAACCCAACCACAATGCATTGTTCCTTGGTTTCCTCCCTTTTAGTTTTAAGGTCAAAGTAAATGTTAGGAAAGTAAGAAAAGTGCAAACAACAAATGGTGTGATGTGAAAACGAAAGGGGAAGGGGTCAAAGAAGGTTAAATTTTAGGGATAAAAAATACTATACGAGGAAGACGGAGAAACAAAATAAGAGGGTGTTGAGAGGAGGCAGATTTTCATGGATGGGAGAAATGTTGAGGAGAACGTATGTGAAAAATTTTTTTGTTACGACCAGGAGAACATATAAAACCACACAGTATTATTGGTAATTGTTTAAATTGGAGAAAATTGGGGTGGAGGAAGTTATCATTAACAATGGAATCCTTTGTGATTTGTGGGTAGTTAGAACACATTTCAACTTAAGGGGAATTATCTTCTTTGTTTCCCGATATAATCTAGAGATAGGGATACGTGGAGTGGACCCCATCATCCCAAGACAACTGATTGCAGTTGTTGAATTCGATAACCACAAAAACATAGGGACCGATCATGTGGCTTTTGTGTCATCTTTATAGACCATTAGCTTATGCCATTTTCCATGCTCTCCTAGGTAATAATAGGTATCATTTGTAAGATTTTTTCCTTGTGGATTTGTAGCCAAGGACTTTATCCTCAACATTCTAGGTTCTTAACACCAGAATAAATTTGAAATATTGTCATATGTACATCTACAGTACGAAAGGTTTTCAATGACGTCTACCCTTGCATCGAATTAACCACTGCTAGAAATTTTATCACCAAGGTTTCGAACACGTGACGTAATACTACTCTTATAATGATTACCCTGACTTTTTGTTTGATAAATATTAAGAAACAATAATCATTCTTTGAGAGGAAGTAATGGGTGTATTGCATGGAGAGGTGGGATGGGTGTGGTCACATTGAAAATTCTCCATCATTATCACTTGTAGATAAGGACCTTGAATATGTTTTACGTCCAAAATCTACATGTGTTAGATATAGGAACTATATGTTAAAGGTTCCTACTATCATCGATTTCATGCACATTTTTTTAGTTGAGTTTTTATTTAGTGATTAAGGTAGAAACTACGGTATCACTATTCAGTTGATTAGATTTGAAAATTATAATTTATTGTATTTGTCATGGCAACTTATATTAATGGGTGGGTAAACCTACAGAAATCATTTGTTTCCTATTCCATTGCTGAGGCATGCTATAAAAAACTCTATGTTACAGACTCCTTGTATCGTCAATTTCATACACATTTTAACTTAGTTTTTTATTTATTGATAAAGGTAGAAAATATGGTTTCCTTCATCAACAGTCTTAACAACATTTTTTACGGTGAATGACCACCAACACAAAAAAATTTGTTGGTCTATTTTTCATACTTTGACCATGTATTACCCCAACGTGTGTCAGACAGAACCACTAAGAATCATGTCTGGGAAATGATTTTTGACATAATTAATGTGTGAGTCATAGGGGAAAGAGAAAATAATATGCTCTTAGGTTCCCCTTCAATGTTTTATCTCATCCAAGATTATAAATAGGGGAATGCTTTACTTTGAAGATTAGAATTCATTCAATCAGGCTGGAAGATTATGATTTGGTTTATTTATCATGGCACTTGATATCAATGGTGCAATGATTTCATAGATCATATGTTATCTAACCCATTTCTAAGGCATGATAAAAACATCTTTAACGAAATATTACAGATGTTTTTTATTTGTCATTTGAAAGAGGGATTTGAACTAATAAAACCAGCAAAGTGTACCTTGCAATGTACAGGTGGAAATAATTTGCTTGTTTTTTTAATTTAAGATCTGACGTGTTTAGTCTACATTTAAGCAATTCATGTCTTGCAAATTATAGTCATGGAATAATTGGTTACTAAAAATATGCAATCTATTAATAATTTCCAAATTTAAATCAGAGTTCAAATGTGTAAAAAAAATGTGAAAACAAATCTCAAAATGCAATTCCAACAATTCTAAAAAATCTATTCCAATGGAATAACTAAATGCAAACCTAAACAACTTAATCAGTTGGATGTGGGTCTTGCTGAAGCTGATTTTTCGAGCTTTGTGTCTTATTTATTGATAGATTTTTGCTCATTGGTTTCATTTTGTGTTATTATTTGCAACGATGGCATGTCTAATGGTATATGAAAGAATAGATGGCTAACAGATGGATTTCAATGGTGTCATATAAATTCATAATTACAAAGCAAATAAGAAACATATATATATTATATATATATATATATATAATATATGTCTGTGTGTGTGTACATACATACATATACATATGTTACTCACCACACACACACACACACACACACACATAACATATGTATATGTATGTATGTATGTATGTATCTTATATATGCATATATATATATATATATGTATGTATGTATGTATGTATGTATGTATGTATGTATATGTATATACAGTATATATATGTATATGTATATGTATATGTATATGTTATATGTATATGTATGTATATATATGTAATATGTATATGTATATGTATGTATGTATATTGTATATACAGTATATTACATCTACACACACACACACACACACACACATATATAAGAATAGAGGGCATATCAATGCCTCATGTTTTTGTTGTCAAGTAAAAGTAAAATATAGAACAATATTCGGAAAGAGAACACCCCATGTAGAAAGTGACCAACACATACATCCCTTTATTAAGTTGTTGTAATGTCATGTTGCTTCAAAATATCAAGCGGCACCAATGATGTTGGTGTTTGGGGTTATGGTTATGTTTATGTTGGAAGCAAGAAGCGCAAGCGAAGAGTGTTGAAGCTGAGTGGCTTAGCCTGACCATGGGCATTTGTACGCCTTAGAATCAACAAGTGACTCCTAGATGCACATGACCTCCCGAGGTCATGCCAAGGGATAAGCGAAATGAAATGGATAGATGGTTATGGAATGGATAAATAGGGAATAGGTTGGGTAAATGGAAATAGGCGGAAAATAAATATAGAAGAAATCAAGGAAAATGGATTTTCTCAACAGGCAAAATGGGTATTTGCTCGTTAAGGGGAAATGAACACTTATATAACCTGCTCAGATGTACATACATACGGTCAAGGATACATGGCCGCACGTATATATCTATCAATGTGTGTAAGTGCCAAAGTAAACCTCGTGTTGGTTATGGAACACGAGGGACACATCATTCGTCTCTCATAATTTTTTCTTAATAGATGGTCATAGAAGAAACTGAGAGAATATTCCATGATAGAGATGAATTTAATAATCTACGCGGGTTGGTTTGCCTCCATGAGAACTCCTTAGACCTGTCCAACCTACAAAAAACAAGAAGCAGATCAGTTGTATGATGATGGTAGCGTGAAGACTGGGAAACTCTGAAATAGTCCATAAGGATTATCTAGGGCTTTGACCAACCCTCAGTCAATATCGATGTCAGGATTTTCGGTATAATTCAAGGGTATACATTAGATCCTACATTGAACTCTTTGTCTTGGTTGTATTGGGGCCCTAGATAGTCATGTGAGGCATGAAACAAGGAATCTATGGAAATAAACAAGAACATGCAAAGAAACCAATGAAAGGGGCTAAGGCTAAGTTTGGGTAACCTAAGCCACTAAGGAAACGTGTAGAGCTTGTGTTAATTCCAATCTAATTAAATCTAAGTTCCTATTTTAAACAATCAACGTAAAGCAAATTCAAATTAAACAAAGTTGATTACTCTCCTTTAATTTAATTAAATCCATGTGTAACTAATTAATTAAATGAAATGCAAACAATCTAATCTACTTGTTTTTTTGTATTTTCCATAAGCTTTTAAAATGAAAGGGAATAAAACAAATAAACAAATCTAATTACTTTAATCAATGTGTTTTTGGAGTTTTTCTAGTTTACTAGTAAATAAATAAACAAAAGCTACAGAGAAATGGAATACTCTTCTAAATTAAATGAAAACTACTAGTTCTATGCTAAAATAAATAAAACAAACAGAAATAGTCAGATGTGGCTATTCCTTCTGTTGCAGATTAATTAATTCTAATCATAGTCCAACTTAAATAGAGGATTTCTTCTAATTTGTAAATGTGGATTGTATTTCCTATATTGGCTTTACCTTAGAATCACGGGAAGAAGTAAATTCTTCTCAGAAGCAATTTCTTCCAATTGAAACTTCCCTGATAAAACACTTAAATTCTACAGAAGTAATTTTAACTATGTGAAGAAATTCAACAAGATGCACAGACCACATAAGCTTCTTCAAACTTACTTCCCTTGCAGATCCATAGGGATAAACAGGGGAGGAAGCTTTCAAGAGAATCCTTTTCTCGTATGCATGTTTAAATATAACTAAATAATAAAGGAAAGCTACAAGTAATTTGATAGTGAAGAAATGAAAAGCTATTGTGCACAAGAACTTCCTCCAAATCCTTCCCAAAAAAATCCACAGGGATAAGTTGAGAAAGATTTTTCAACGGAAGCTACTTATAGGCAATAAAACTAACTTGTAAATTGTTACCTTTCTTAAAACAATCTTTTGAATTTATTATGAATTGAAATCTAAACTAAAAGTAGATGCTTTAAAGGAATTTAATTACACCCCAACCTGGAAATATAGAACTGATGAAAATATCCAGTGTTGGTTGTGTTTTTCTTTATCCCCTTAGTTTCTTTTCCAGTAATGAATCCAATGTATTCTAGAGGAGTATATGTTGGTTGGTATGCCAAAAGAAGTTAAGTTGTAGAAGTGCTGGAGCAAGTTGGTTGCAGGTAGTCTAGATAGCAATGCAGGAAAGGAAGTAATAAGGAAAAGTATCTAAGTTTTCTTGTGTGCTTCTTGGATAAGATTTCTAGCAGAGTAACGTGATGCAATTCCAATTCAAGAGACTCCAACCAATGCTTCGGGAAAAATCTTGTTTTTATAGAAAGTTGGTATGGGAAATGGTCCAACACAGTTTGGTTAAACCAAGAAGTGCCAAATCACTTCGAAAGGAGGGGTGGTTAACTTACTAAGAATAGTAAGTAGAGAAGAAGAAGTTCATACGTTATCTATCAAGCTCAAAGATAATTGATTTGGTCAAGAAACGTGACAAGAGAATGACTTGGAAGCAAGAAACACGTGTACAAAACATGATGTTTAAAGTCTCAGATTTAAGCGCATGAAATCACCGGTCTACACAGACCATGTGATTACATCAACCGCCACGGAAGATTGGCTACGTAACTTAAAGGAAAAACGATAAGGAAAAGGGGTCAAAAATAGCTTGTCAAGGTAAGCATGTAAGGCTACAAAACTAAGAAGAAAAGGAAACTAAGTCACATAGGTAAGCAAAAAGAAAAGAAAATGAACCTAGATTCATCATTTATTCTGGAAATGAAAGTTATCATCATTGGGTATTTTACCATTCCAATAATATAGCACCGTACAATTTTGGGTGTGTATATATTTCCCCTCAGAGAATCATTTTATCCATGAAGAGGTGTATAAACATGAAGTCCGAGTATGGTGCTCCCAAATGGGAAAGTTAGAAATTATACCTTACATGCACCTGTGTGTTGAAATTACACCAATCCAAGCTTCCCGCCCACCTGCAAGAAAAAATGGGAATCAAGTGCAGATAAAATATGTAATCAACAAAACATTCTAAACTAAATGACAAGAGGACTTACCATGTCAGTGGGGATGAGAAATATACCTGTGTCAATGCTCCTTAGCCCTGCAAAATACACACTCAAAACAATATTAGAAAACACTACTATATATATCAAAATATATATATTTATATACAAAATTTATAGAAATCATTTGCACTTACCCACTTGGTGAATTTTTGAGCTCTGGATTACCTGTGACTATTTCACACGAGAGTATAGTTGAAATGAAGAGCACTTCTAAGATGATGGTAGCGTCAACCAGTGGAAGGAGCAGCGGGTCATTGATCAAGTTAGTTATCTACATTTGTCTTTATTTTTACCCTAAAATGTAGGATTAATTGTAATCAAAACTATTCAGAATAGGGGGGTAAATTTTAAATAAATTTATAGTGAGTTCATGATCACAAGGGCAGGAATCACCATTTAGGAATTTTTTGACCTTTGTTTGATGTAATTTAGTGCATTTTTTACTTTTATTAATTTAGATTTTAGGCCTTTAGGGTACGGCTCTGTATTTGTACGGGGAAGGATCTGTTGCAGCTTTGTGTTACACAAATCACCACTCTACACAGAGTAGTGGTTAGTGCAACCACCACAGTAGTTACACAATTATCTACTTAGGGCAAGTGGAATATGTATTAACCGCCAGCGGTGTGTAGCACAACTTTCACTTCTAAAAGCAGGTAGTTGCATAACCGTCAAGGAAATTTCTAGATTTTGGCTAAGTATTGATTCTTTTTTTAGTTTTTGGATGTATTTGTAATGTTTTTGTGAGCTTATTATGCATCTACATGATTCTAACTTGTATCTTTTCTTGTTGTTTGTGAATGCAGGGAAAGTATATTAGATGGAGTAGGGCCCATGAGTGTGATTGGTTGCCTCAGATTTTGGAGAGGTTGAATCGACCTAAAGGAGAGGGACTACTACAAAGGGATGGTATATGGAAGGATATGCATAGAATGAAAGTTAGTTGCACCTGTGAGTCATTTACTATGTAACAATTATTGACCTGATTGGGATGTAGACTGAAACACTTTCCGGTTACCTAGGAGTTAGAGGTGAGTGGAGTATCACTCTTGAGGGATGGTTTACCCATATTTTGGGGAGGTTTCCTTTCACCATGTAAATAAGTTAGTATTGACGATGGGGCTATGCTCAATAGCTCAATGGCTAAAGCACAGTTGGGATGCTTACTTGGGAGAATGCGATAGGAACCTCATATGGGTGCCAAGACATGGGATTTAGATTACTTTCAGTTTAAATTTCACCTATCCCTACTCTTAGCAAGGCATCACTGGTATCTTGGCCTCACGTCTTGATTGGGGAATAAGGGGCAGGGCGACATGTCACTAGTATTGTTGGTGCCCCCAATAGTACATAATTGATGAGTTATATTAAGTTTATTTCATAAAAAATCATCTTTTATATTTTAATAATACCATTGCATCCATGCCTATGTATTTCCTAAGGTACATTGCTAAACATCACCTATTACAACCACTGAAACTTTTAGCATAATGACTAATTGATATAGTTATACTCTAATTGTCTTTATTTTGTGATATTATGTGTGTATTTATTATTTTTATTTCAGATAAATTGTTTGGATGATTATATGTGTTGATGCCACTCTTAGTTGTAAGAAATTTTTCATATGCAGTAAAGGAACCTGTCCGCAGCAACTCGTGTGGTGAAAGAAATACGTTCCGCAACAAATCGTTCCGGCAGTTATAAGGAAATCATTCATAGCAAAGGAACCCACATTTATGAAGATATTTTGAAACATGAAGTGATGAAACTTAAGTAGTTACGTGCCGTTTGGATAATTAGTTACAATAGAGAACGTGGAAAATTGGGGAAACAAATCAATATTTTATTTGTTCATTGATTACAGAACTAGTGAAGAATTGATTGTTAGATTGAACACTTGTTGTGTGAATAACTAATCGATTAGTTAAACACTGCGTTGATGTGCTTCAAACATGTGTTGGATCTTTCACTCATTATGTTGAAGACTCCTTGTTGTATTCTTCTTCTTCTCACGTGTTGTAAATGATAAGATATAAAAGGAAAGGAATGGTGCCTTGTAATAGGAGAGTTCTAAGTTAGATTTGTGAATTGCAGAGAATAAGTTAGTGAGTCAAAGTTAGAATTAGAAGAACAGATATCAATCTTATCTTTTGTTTCCTAGATTTAATGTTTTATGCAATTTAATAAAGAAGTATGAGTTCTGTCATTATTTAGTTCTTAGTTACATATTTAGAAAGGGGATTAACACCCAAGTTAGGGCTGACTTGGGGTCTGTTAAATCCCCTCCATTATCTTCATTTCATGCATATTTACTTTACGAACAATCTCTCTCTCTGAATCTGCAACTTTATTTTTAGTGATAATCATTTAGCAGTCAGTCCATTTTCAAAGTCTGAGTTTTATTTTACTTTCCAGCATTACTATGTGACAAATTATTTCATTTCCAACCTCTTATATCAACTATAACCGTGCATACAACACCATGCAATTTTTTCAAGTCTACACGCTCCCTGGTTTGATAATTAAATCAATGTAATTAAATGTACAACATATTAAGTTATGTACAGAGTTGATTTGACACCACCATTTTTGGCTTCATTTTTGGGGATATTTCTAAAGTTATAAGAAGTTTTGTGAGGTTTTGCATTTTTGAATTTCTTAGAACATATTAGGTTGTAGAAATTCCACCTTCAAACCCCCCTTACTAATGAATGTCTGATTGAATTGATTCAGTTGATGTATGCATTGTCATAGATATTCCCATGGTAGATTCCTACCTAATCCTCAAATAATAGAAATCACTTCTAATTCTGGAGAAAAAACATCCTTCTTATGTAAAGGGTTTGTTGATAGAACACTCCCTCCCAAATGAGATCTCTGAGGTCTGTTCTTGAATAAGTATAACATGAAAACAGAGGAATTGAATCAAAACATGGAAGAAGATGGAAAGGGAACTAAGCACATTCTGAGTTTCCTATCTCCAATAAAAATCAACCTGTTCAAATGAAGAGCATCTCTCCACCAGCTCTTCCTATTTTTCATGGATCTATGACTGAAGAAGCCAAACACTTTATTCTTTTATTTTGATGTATTAGGAAGGAGTTATGAATACACAACTGATGCACACAAGATGAAGTTCTTCCATTCTACAGCTCAAGGATGTAGCCTTGAGATGGTTTGTGGGGCCTAAGAAGAGATGGTTATTACTACCTAGTAGTAGATGAAAGACAAGTTTCTTACCAGGGTACCAAGACTACTACAAGACAAGTTATAAAGAGGAGGAGATGAACTCTTCAAGATGGACACATAAGGAAGATGAAGCCAATAGAAGATTACCTAGAAATATTCTTTTTTTTTTATTTTCAAAATTCAAGACATACAAGGTTACCTCCCTGAGTCTCTTCAAAGTTACTTTTCTTAAAAGGATCTTAGTGAGGAAAATATGGATGCTTTGGGACTTAATGGGAGCTGGAGACATCTCTAAAGCCACTTTTGAGGATATTTTTCAAGCCTGAAATAACTATTCTAGAACAACCATAAAAAGAATAAAGAATACATAGATCAAAGGGGTGGAGCAACTGCTAAAGGCAATTGGAGAAATATTCTAAATAAGAAATTGCAAAAATGTTTAAGAACATGAAACAAGAAAATAGTTAGTGACTTGGCTACCCAGCTTGATACTCTAAATGAAAATAAGAAGAGAGAGGATGAAAAGGAAAAAACTTACAAAGTTTTTCCATTCTTTGCATAGAAGAAAGAAAGCTGATTGCACATGTAGGGGACTGGTCAACATTATAGAAGGAAAGGAGGAGGCTTGCACCAGAGTTCAAAATGATAGAAATGGAGGATGGGAAAGTTTTTCTACATTTCCCAAAGGGAAGCCATGGCCACCAAGAACAAGGAGGTATGTCGGATAGGATCCCATGCCATATTTTAAAAATTGGACTAGTAGTTCATATACCAATATGCAACCCCCACCTTTGGGGATAATACTCAACAAGGATGAGATCCTTACTCTAGCCAATACCAACAGTCATGACAAACCTTAACTCTCAGGTTCCCACAATGGCAGTAATCCTCCATTATTCATGGAAACAACCTTGAGATGAAGGGAGGGAAATAATGGATTTAATCAACCTCTTAACTATCAAAAAACCTACTAGAAACCTCCTCGCACACAACAACAAGCTTTGATGCCAAACCCCCAATCTAGCTCTAAACCAAAAACTACTCAATTTCTAACTCAACCAACACCTAACCCCAATAATAAAGTTTCTCAACCAATCTATAACATTGAATCAACCCAATAATCTTCTATTCATCTGATATCAATAATATCCATTTCCGCTCAGGAAGAAAACTTGAGCCACCAAGTAAATCCATAATCACAGGAGACTGGATGAACCATAGTTACTGATAGCCAATTCGCAACAAATACAGAAGATGGGTGTAAGATGATCTGAAACAACATGAATAGAATGTCAAACGAACGTAAAATGCAAGTCATGGACCTCCATTTCAAGAAAGATTGCAAAAAATAAGTCTGATCCTAAATCATAGTTGACTTTGATTTTGCAATTAAGTTGGGAGGGACATTTGTGTAAAACTTCCACTCATTTAGAAGCCATCAAGGACGTTCATAGTTATAACAGCTGATCAAGGATCTATGTATCAAGAATTCAAGAAGAAAATAAAAGATCCATTTAATGTATAAGTCATTAGACAGTTAGTTGAAATCATGCCCTGGAAACTCTGTGTTACCTAATAAATAGATCCAGGGAGTCCTTTGGTGATGCAAATATAAATGGAACTATAATAAAAAACACCCTAAAGACTTAGGGGAAACATCACTTCATGACCAAGAAAGCCATGAATAACCTGAATTTGGAAGGACCATAGCTAATAGCTATAGTAATTGCAATAGCAGATAGATCACGTAAGGCTGAAGAGTCCTTGAGTCAATTGATGTTGCACCCATCAAGAGATGCCTATGGTAGATTCATACCAATCCTCAAAATAGTTAGAAATTACTTTATGATTTCTGAAGAAGAAACAATCCTCTTGTGTACAGTTTGCTGATATAGAACACCCCCTCCCTAGACTGAGAAATTTGAAGTTGTTCTTGAACAACCAAACATCTGCAGAGGAGAGTGAATCAAAATGTGAAGATGGGGAAACAAGACTTTTGATATTTCCTTTCTCTAATAACAATCAGGCTTCGCTCAAAATGAGAACATCTCTCCATAGCTCTTCGTTAACTTTTCATGATCTATGACTGAATAACCACTTACACTTCTTGTTGAGTTCATGTTCTTATGTAGGAGCAGACTGCACAACTGATGCACACAAGCTGAAGTTGTTCCCTACTACAGTCAAGGATGCAGCCTTGAGATGGTTTATGGGCCTAGGAAGAGATGTTATTACTACCTAGGAGTAGATGAAGGACAAGTTTCTGACCAGGTACCAAGACTACTACAGGATAAGTAGCAGAGGAGGAGATGAACTCTTTAAGATGGAATAGAATGAAGATGAACCACTAGAAGATTACTTGGAGAGATTCCTATTTTTTTTCCAGAAGTCAAGACACACAAGGTTACCTCCCTAGTCTCTAAAGTTACTCTTCTTAAAAGGACTCGGTGAGGAAGATATGGATGCTTTGACTTAATAGGAGTTGGAGATATTTCCAAGGCCCTTTGAGGAAATTTGTGAAGCTTGCAAGAAATATTATAGAGCAACCATGAAAAGAATAAGAATTTATATATCAAAGGGTGGAGAAACTACCAAAGGAGTTGGGGAAATATCTAAATAAAAAATTGTAAACATGTTTAAGAACATGAAATAAGAAATAGTTAATGACATGGCCACCCAGCTTGATACTCTACATTCAAACAAGAAGAGAGGGGATGAAAAGGCAACAATTGCAGAGTTCTTCCATTCTTGCATAAAAAAGAAAGCTAATTGCAGATACAGGGCCCTGGTCAGCATTACAGAAGGAAAGGAGGATGAACTAGAGTTCAAAATGATAGAAATGGAGAATGGGAAAGTTTTCTATGTTTCCCAAAGGAAGCCATGACCACTAAGACAAGGAGGTATGTCCTAATATCCCATGTCAATATTTTAAAAAATTTGTTCGTAGTTCATATAATAATATGTAACCCCCACCTTAGGATAATACTCAGGAAGGATGGATTCCTTACACTAGCTAATACCAACAACCATGAAAACCTCAGTTCTCAGTCCCAAAAGTGGTAGCAACCCACTTATTCATGGAAACAACCTTGGAGAGAAGGGAAATAATGGATTAATCAACCTCTTAACTACCAATAACCCTACAAGCAACCTCCCTCGCCCACAATAACAAGATTTGATGCCAAACCCCCAAATCTAGCTCTCAACCAAAAACCTACTCAATTGTCTATCTCAACTAACAACTAACACCAATAATAAAGCTTCTCATCCAACCTATAACATTGAATCAACCCAATACTTTACTTATTCGGTTGATGTCAATAATATGCATATCCGTTTAAGAAGAGAACTTGTGCTACCAAGTAAACTCCATAATCACACAGATACCAGATCAACCACAATTGTTGCAAACTAATCCAGAACAAAGCTAAAAGACGCTACAAGCTGATCCGACAACAACATGAACAAAATGTCCAGCAAAACATAAGATGCAATTCAATGGACCTTCATTTCCAGAAAAATAACAAGAGAGAAAGTTTGACCCTAAATCAGATTTCGAATTCTTATTTTATTCAATCAGTTGAAGGACATTTGTGTGAAAACTTCCACTCATTCAAGCCATCAAGGATGTTCATATGTATAACAAGCTGATCAAGGATCCATGTATCAAGAATTCAAGAAGAAAAATAAAAGACCCATTCACTATACAATTCATTGGATCAGTTAGCTGACATCATTCTTGGAAACTCTGTGTTACCTAAGTACATAGATCCAGACAGTCCTTTAGTGAATGTCGACTATCAATGGAACTACAATAAGAAATACTTTGATTTCCTTAAAGGCAACAATCAAGTGTCATGACCAAGCAATTCATGAGTGACATGAAGTTGGAAGGATTGAATAGCTAATAGCTACAATATTGTAACTAGTAGATAGATCAACAGTAAGGCTTGAAGGAGTCCTTAAGGACATTGTTGTGGTGGTAGAATCTTGGGAATAACCAAATGATTTCATTTGCCTATCAACACAAAGGCAACTCTATGAGGTTACCATATTATACTAGAAAGGCCATGGCTTGGCCACTGTTGATGCATTTATAGGATGCATGATATGGCAACATGATCATCTAAAATGGAAATGATACTAAGAAACTTATATTATATCCTCCTTACCAACCATTGAAGTGATGAGGATCAAACACCGTTTGGGTTGAAGAACCATAAATTTATAAATGGTCTATGTCCAACAGCTAATGATGTTGGAAAAGTCTTTCACTATTGAATATAATGAAGAAATATTTTGTTCTGTCTACTATTTTGTAGAACAAATATAAAAGAAATTAAGAAATTGATGACAGATTAAGGTGCTCAAGTTTTCCTTTTAACTAAGTCGTACCACGGCAGAACACCATGAGTATTCTAGGTAAAAAATCATATATTTCACCAATTTCTTCCTCTTGAATACATATTAAATAATTGTTAGTAGCAACATTTTTGTTCAATACTGGACCTCTCCAAGACAAGTATAAATAATAACAGGGAGACCACTAAATGTAAGCAATATATTGAATATACAACATGAAGCTATTGTTGATTGCTCTTCTTCAAAGAACATAAGAAAATGCATTTTCTTGGGATTATAGTGATATGTGTGGGATTCATACTAGGATTTTTACTCATAGAATTTATATGAAATAAGATTGTAAACCAATTAGAAAACCAAAGAGGACACATGAACCCAACAATAAGAAAAATTGTGAAGGGTGAACTACATAAGTTGCTAGATGTTGGATTCATATACTGCATATCAGGATAAGAAATGGGCATCACCTATGGTAATTGTATCAAAGAGGAATGGGAAATGGATAATCTATGTGGATTATAGAGAGCTAAATTCAGCCACAAAGAAAGACCACTTCTCATTGCCCTTGATTGTTCAAGTGCTTGATATCCTAGCTGGTAAAAAGTAATTCTTCTTTCTTGATGGATATAAGTGGTTACAATCAGATCCAGATTACACTAGAAGACCAAGATAATACTACATTCATATTTCCATGGGGGACATTTACCTATTCAATTCTCACATTTGGCCTGTGTAATGCACCTACCACATTCCAAATGGTAGTCTTGAGAATTTTCTCTTATTTGAAAAATGATGATTGCATTGAAGTCTATATGGACGACTTCATTATTCATGATAGCAATTTTGAGGAGGCTATGAAAAATCTAGGATAAGGTCTTAAAAATGTGCAAGGATCACAATTTTTCCCTGAGCAATGAGAAGTGCTAAATGATGATTTTAGAAGGTATAGTGCTGGGGCACTACCTTTTCTCAATAAGAATTACAAGTAGATCCAACAAAAGTGTATTTGTCTTAATCAACCTTCCCACACCAAGAAAACAAAAAGATGTTAGAAGCTATTTTAAATCCACTCTGGATATTACAAAAGGTTTATATAAGACTTCAGCAAAATTACAGCTGCCACTTTTTGCATTGGTGGGAATCTTAGAGAACATATATTGTACATAGACTGAAAGATGTGAATAATGCTTCTCATATATTTCAATATGAAGATACATTAGACTATTACTAAAGGCAATGTTAATAGGACTTGACCAGAATGCTTCCTATTGACATCCCCATAGAAGCATCAGATCATGTTAACAAAGTTGTAATACGTTTAATGGATGGTAGTTTGGTGTCCTAAAAAAAAACCACAGACTTCATGGGAATACCGATTTGAAAAAATAACAAATCTATATAACAATAATTTATCTCTATTATGTAATGAGTTATTGCTAGAAGATGTCTGTATTATAATAGGATATAACAAATGTAATAATGTTGAGCAAAAATTAATTCCCAACATTCACCCCCTTGGTGTCGAACACTCGTTTTATCCTTTTGCCAAGTAATGTTTGCGGGAATAGTTATATTTGAAAGGGATTTAAAGCCCCGTTTGAAGTACAAAAAAAGGCTGGTTTAAGCCGGAATGAAGTTTTGCATGAAACATATTCAGGACTATACCAAGTCCAGGGTAATCACCAGAAATGGATCCTGAAATTCCACATATGACTTCAGACAACAGCTACACAAGCGATTATTTTTAACGTGCAAAACAACAGTGAAATTGCCCTAGGTCAATTCCGACAGCCAAGAAACAATAAGAATAATAAAAAAGAGCATCTAGAGAGCATGCTATGGACTGCCATTCTTGAAGCTTCTTGATCAACACTGAAGTCAAGACTTCTCTTTCCAAGCATGAAGTCATACCCAAAGCAGCCTCATGTGGGCAGCAGTTACGTCTTATCGAGCTCCTCGATGGATTCTAAGTTGCTCTGGGTTTTCATTGCCCCAAAGCAGGCAGCTGGGAATTTTGTACCTACCTTACAGGTTGGATTTTTCACATTTTGGCAATGTCACTTAAGTCACGATGGGAAATTCCTCAAGTGGCAGCTAGACAGGCGGCAATGTTGTAATCATGCCTTGCAGTCTTAGCCTTCCCAAGGCGGGAGTCCAAGAAAAGGTCAGCTTAAGGCATTTATGGGAATATTTAACCTACCTTAATAGTGAACACGATGAATTCCCATATTTTGAAGAAGTTAAACCACCTTAAGTGGATGATGGCATTTTCGGAGCTGCAGACCAGGGTAAAAAATCCCATCAGATTATATCTTTACCCTTGTAAAAGGTGATGTGTCAAGAAATCAGCTATGTCAATAATACTACCTACCTCTTTAGGCATTCCTGAATGGGAATTTCCCTCCCTCCATTAATCATTTTTATTCCCAATTTTGGAATCTCCAAGGATGAAGACAAGTCAAGGAAGACTGGAAGAAGATGGATAACCATCCCTTGAGTCTACCTTATTTAATGCATTCTCCAAAGCATCCCAAAATGTGCAACCCATTTCTAGGAAAACATGAATCCTTCCCTAGAAGTATTTGATTAAGGGGTTTAATTCCTAATTTTGGCGTATGAGGTCACAAGCATGATGTTACACTGAAAATAGAAAGCATACAAAATACACACACAACTAAATTATTTACATGCCAGCCAAATCATCTATGTGTCCCTGTCATTGGTGACTGATGAGAGGTTGTTGATTGACCTCGAAGCTATGATGCCTATATCCTCTGATAGAAGGTTTCTAACTGCAAAAAGATTTTATCATGGAGTTCAATTATTACATACCTCGAATGCGGACGTCGGATTCCACCATAAGCATGGGCATGCCATAAGTGCAAGGTGTTATTAATTATTTTTTACACATTTTAGGACTTTGAATCACAAAAAGATAACTATTGGCACCCAAGATAATAACTATTTAATGAATTTGACGATACATTACTCTGACTGCGAGGATATTTTGATAAGTTTGACAACTATACACAATGGATTGAGCTAGATTTAAATTAGTTTAATGATCAACACATCAATGTTTGGATACTTTTTACACGAAGATGAAAATTGAACTAATAATAATTCTTGATTTACAAATGACATAACATGAGCTTCAGACTTAATGGCTCGCAGAACGGGCATTAATATGCATACATTTGTGATAATTGAATCAAGTGTTCATGCTCATGGACATCCGTGCCTATTGACTCAATTAATTACATGTACTCATTGACGAGTGCTCATACTAAGTGACAGAGTTTGCAACTTTATGACATAGTACATTAAATATGTCCTCCGAATTTTAATTGAAATTGCTAGATCTGCACCAATAAGACAACAGAATACCAAACATAATAATACAAGACTAGACTTACACTACTTGAGACAAAGGTTGAACAAACAAAGTGGCAAATCACTGATAAAATGAAAAGGATCAGCAGAATCATGCATTATGCTAGTACCGAAAAATAATGCTTAATTTATCTGATACAGTACATTGACCATACACCTATCACATGAAGATAGATGAAGGGTTAGATGGGCACAAATTGATCCAATTTACAAAGGTTTCTAGCCTTAAAATGTATCCTCTTGTTGCTAATGCAGTCTTTGATAGATGTCTAGTGCATTGAGAAGTCCTTCTAGGAAAATCTCTAGTGCATGTGCTTCCGATCTTCTAGTTGACAGCCTACATGGATATTTGAATGGAAACAAAGAAATATGGGCATAATGTTGAATTGATGGTATGCAATGTAAAGATCTAGGATTGCTGAGTTATTTACGGCAAACAACCTCCAACTGATGTATTTATCTGAAGAAGATTTACAAAAGAATCTAATGATAAGAATGATGACAAGTCAAAGGAAATGTCTGCTATTTAAAGTCATAGTCAAATGCTTCCAAATCCACTCCTCTTCCAGATCCTCTGCTGCATGAGAGTTAGTTTAGCCAGAATGTAAAAGGAAAAAAAATCAATTGCATGCAGACCATAGTTGACCATGAACCACACTGCAGCTTTAGGGATTCTATGAGTCTTTCTAAGGAAATAACAAAGAGCACAATTAAAGCTATGCAGACGATGAGATTAAATTATAAAACTCAGCATGTAACTTGTTGTTACATGAATCTTCTGATTTTTCGTATGGAATTTGATAGTCCAATTACTTTTCTAATATAGGCATCTATACATGCAAAATAGAAAGTGCTGAGAATCAGATACTAATTTTATGTATGATCCTTCAAAGAGGAATTCCTTGAGGGAGATTACCATGGCTATGTATATCACTTTGCATCATCCAGAATGATGCCAGTTCGCTAAAATCTTCTCATTTGCATAAAAGGTTGCACCAAATATATGTTATAAGTAGAGGAATTACCTTCAGGTGCAAGAGATTAGAAAATATTGATGATAAAAACAATACATTCTTGTGGGCGCATACCTAAATGATTGAAACCCCATAAATAATCCATTATTCTTCCATGCATAGGAATGGGCACTGCTCTGATACCAAATCTCTAGAGAACAAATATGTGTCACACAGCCAGAATAATAAGGTTCTCATAACTTTCAATGTGAAATACATTAGCTATTATATAGGCAACTTTACTAGCTTAAACTAGATCTAAATAAGAAAGTAAAATTAACAAATAACTCATTTGTATGTTAATATCTATATGGTCTAAAAAACTGCATGCCATCAGGACTTCTGTAATACAAGTTGATTGAGTTAACAAATCATATAAAAATATTCTATCTCGTATTATTAATGAGTTACTTCAAATGCATATAGGATATAATAAATTCTTTAATAGTTTACAACAATTAATTCCTAACAGGGAAAACTATACAACTGATGGTTGTATGGAGCTGAATGCTGTGAAAGTTCTTTTCAATACTTTACAAAGAGATGCTAACTACTACTCCTGTGTTGAGAGGATATTACACTGGAACCTTACCTTTTCACATCCACAGAGACGTGTTATATCATGACTGCCTAGAGTTATCTTAGGTATGCAAAAAGATCTAGCCAACATAGTTTGAACTCATGCAATATATTGATGTTAGCAAGAATTTACAACATGCAAAATTGAATTATATAGTAACAAAAAAAGAGTTCTTGGTAGTAGTATATTCCATAAAACAAATATAGACATTATATCACAGGATATCTAATGTTTATTCACATTGATCATGTTGCAATCAAGTAGCTGGGGAAAAAACCAATAGTAAGCAATATAATCATAAAGTGGTCTACTCCTCTTGCAAGAATTTGATGTCACCATATTGGACAAGCCTGACAAAGATAATGTGGTGGCATATTTCCTCTCAAGGATGGAGACCAAAAATGAAGAGAAAAGTAGTTAGATGATTCGTTTGCTAGATGAGAACCTATTTTATATTTCTACAAAAACACCCTGGTACACAGACATAGCCAACTACTTGGTCTTCGGTAAAACACCTCCACATTTTTCATCCTTTGAGAAAAGGTATTTATTTGAAAAAAAATTACGCTTTTCTTAGATAATTGGAATTATATTTTATATAGGTCAAAATCAAGTAATGAGAAGGTGTATAGATGATGAGGAGATGTTTGATGTCCTCAGAGCCTACCACAATGGACCTTGTGGAGGGAATTTTACTACAAAGAGAACAACACAAAAGGTGTTGATTACTGGCTACTATTGGCTAACTTTACATAAGGATGCAACATTATTCACTAAGAGATGTGACAAATGCCACAAAATGGGCCAACCCACTAATTATAATGAGATGTAATTGTAACCTCAATTGGTTTTGTAACCTTTTGATAAGCGGGGCTTAGATTTTGTTGGTCCTATAGATCCTCCATCTCAGAAGAAAGAGTATATACTGGTCTACATAGATTACCTAACCAAGTGGACCGAGGTAAAATAATCACCAGACCAGAAAAGTGGAAAGGTAGCTAAATTCCTATATGAGAACATCTTCACCAGATATGGAGTCCTAAGGGATATTGTTATAGACCAAGGTACACATTTTACTACTGATGTGATTGCTTATTTGGTTAGTGAATATGAATTCATGCATAGGAAGTCTACACCATACCATCCCCAGTATAATACCTAAGTAGAGGTTACAAATAGAGAGATAAAGGCCATATTGATAAATACTATAGAACTCCACAAAAGATAATGGCCAGACATGCTTCCAGAAGCAGTCTGGAAGCAGTCTAGGAATTCAATACAATATGGAAGACCACAATTGGATTCAAACCATTTTAACTACTATACAACAAGACTGTTGTGCTACCAATAGAATTTGAGCATAAAACTTTGAGGAATGCACTTGAGCTAAGAATATACTTATTAGAATCTCAGAGACAGAGATTTCTCCAACTCAATGAGTTGGATGAATTGGATGAATTGAGAAAGTAGGCAGTTCATAACACAAAGGTAGTACAAAAATAAAGAATCAAATGACATGACCGATATATTAAAACAAGAGAGTTCCAGGAAGGGGACTTGGCACTCTTGTTTGACTCAAAATACAAGGATCGTATAGGAAATATCATAACAAGGTGGCCAGGCCCCTATGAAATTGAGAAGATCTTACCTAATGGAGCTGTGAGGCTTACTATTGTTGATCATGTGAGATTCAAGTTATTGGTGAATGGTCATAAGTTAAGATTGTACAAAAATTCAGTTGATAAGGGCTCATTTATAAAATTGTTCAGAGGAGATCAAAAAATAATGGAGGAAGGAACATACGAATTAAAATAAGAGGTTGATCCTGTTGGCTCACTTTTTGGGATTACAGAGAATTCAGGAGATTTCAGTAGCCTTAGATCATTCATTGCTGAAAATTCCAAGGACAAATAAAAGTGTTGGGATCTACCTTTTTGGGTGATCATTGACACTTTGCTAACCTATTTTCTTTATAGATTTTTATTTTGCAAGTCTTATTGACATGTGATTGCAGAAGAGCATAATCTCCATCACAAGGAGAGAGTGCAATAAGCAAGGGTTTAACTTGCAACCACAAGAAAAAGATCATATTTTTTTGTAGCATCTGACACAACTCATGATTACATAACAAGCACCAAGGAAGCATGTGCACATGGATTATGTATAAAGAATGACCGACACCCTAACCTATTGGATTTCCCTCTCTGGGAAACATCTTTTGCAGTAAGGAGTAGTCAAAACAAGTTAAGTCCATGTCTGCAGCATCAAAAAGTAATTGCATGCAACCAAGACTCCAATTCAATAAAGCATGCACATCCATGATTTTAAACAACAATGAGATAAGTGCATGCATCTATTACTTTAATAAAGTATAATTAGATTAATTATATTCAATAATGAGTTATGCCAAGTCATAAAGACCACCGCCCCTTTAGCTATGATGTTTTCACCTAAGCCCTCCACATAAGCCAACGTGTCACATCATTATGCTTCATATGCTCAAATGTTGTCACATCCATTAATGATTAATCACCCCTAAAGGTATTTCTTGTCCCCTTGGCAATAAAGTTCAAGTGATGAAAATCCATCAACACAATTCATTTGTGCAAATTTATTTCAAAGGAAAATTGTGTTGTTATGTACTGTGCTTGGGAGAAGCTGTGTATCCACAATGGGAGGTGATTTTATTAGACATGAACCTTTTGTGCATTTGCAACTCATATATAATCCTAAAATTGTCTGGTACTTTGAGAATTATGGTTGGATGGGATACATCAACAAGTTTTAAGGGTTTGATGAGGAAATTGTGAAAGAATTTACAAATATCATGAATGATGGTGAAGCAAGAGTAAAAGGGTTAACCATAAGGGTAAGTGATGAAATTTTGATAGAGGTCACTGAATTACTAGCTTAGGGAGACCCATTTTAGGACAACACCGGCCTTGAAGGAGCGAGACGAGAATTTATAGAAAATGATGATGAATTCATCTCAGACTACCAAGGTACATTTAGAACGTCCCTAAAACCCTTATGGTCACAAGTTGCCAACTTTTTAATTTAATACTTTACTTGTGAAGGGAGATATTCACGATTAAATACATTGCATTTCAAATTATTAAATCACTTGAAAAATAATAACCAAGTAAATGTCCCAAATTTCTTACATGATGCTTAAGAAAATGAGCAAGTAAGTTCAAAGGGGTAGGGCAACATTGTCTCATCATTCCTCATAACCCTAGTGGTCTAACACACTTTACAGAGGGAACACCCTCAATTATCATGGCATGAATTTTTGAGAGTAAGCAATATTGAAACTTTACTGGGAAAGAGGGAAAAAAGGAGAAATAACACTAAAATTTCTTTTGCACATATCCTAGAGGTTGTACCATCCTCTTCTCAACCTCTAGAACCCACAAATTCTGAAAGTCTTCCTATCACTAAAGAAACCCATATACCTATTTCACCAGAAAGGATTTTTGTTGCTGAAACCTTGTTGGAATTCTCCCCCCTTGAAACCTCCACTTCCAAATCCAAAAGATAATCTACTCATTCTGCTCCTAGACAAACTAAAAGCTCCCATAGGCTCAAGACAAAGAGGACAAAAACCTCCAGTCCTAAACAATCTCAACCCATCTCAATGGATAGTGATTTGGAAACTGGCCCTGAACCATTATAAGAAGAGGCTAGATATATTGTCCCCACAGTAACTCAAGATCCATAGTATCATGAAGAACCAATGGTAGAAAAAACAAAGAAAGATCAACATGAAGGGATAGTTCATGGAGTAGAGAGTCAAGGAGGAAATGACCAAGAACAAATAACTGCAGAGGATGTCAGTGAACTAGTTATTGAGGAAGTAGTTCAACAAGCACAAACTAATAGTTTGACAGAATAATATGTAGAACAAATACAACCCCAAGTTATTATTCATGAAATCATAAGGGCACCTAAAAAACCATCTTGCAGTGGGATGGGAACACAAACTATGGGGCCCAATATTGACAATCTGATGTTGTAATTGGAATCCTACATTAGTAGGTTTAAAAAGAAATGGGAAAAGGAGAAGGAAGACCTCATCTCTCAACATAAGAAGGAAATGGAGAACAAAGACAAAGAGATTAAGATGATGGAACAAAAACAAGAAGAAACAATGCAAGTATAATTAGAAATGTTGAATTGTAGACCCCCATCAAGTGTCTATGTAATATATTTAAAAGACAATATGTTGTACCACAAGTTTATTTGCATCAATTATAATATGGTATTCGATATTAGATCATCTGGAAAATTCTTTACTCTATATCAGAATAACACACATGAACTCCATAATTTGATGTGTGAACTTTATTTGCATAATTATGCCCTTCCATATGATATAGATTGGATCCCAATTCTATATATTGGTGATGCACATGTGAAGGAATTATGTTTTTGTTTCTCAAATGAATTGGAGAGGATTAAGCAGATGGAGGAATATAGACATTTGGAAAAGGTTACACCATTGTATATCAGGGATGAGGCCACAACAACATATGAAATCGCTAAACAATATGACAATTATATGGAAGTGGATGAAATCAAAAATAGAGTGTTGAAAATGAGAGTGGAAGCCCATGCAAAAGTAAGGAACATGATTAGGGAACATGGAATTCAGGTTGTACAGGAATGCTAGATGGAATGAGTTGTCCCCTGCACTCCAGAGTAAAGAGATGCATTCTTATCCAAACATACTTCCAACTTTCCGAAGAGTGAATAAGTATATGTAAATAACTAATGAATGTGAAGATGAGTGGTTTCCAATAGCTTATCATCCACAAATATTTCATTTTCCAATTCCACCATGAACATGAAACTTACCAATCAATTAGAGGATCTAAGACAAAGTTTGGGATAGATGCATGAGGAATGGTGGGTATTTATTATCAAAATAAGAGGGCACAGACACACCCATTGATTTCAGGAAAGAATGCAATTTCCAACACAGGAAATATGAAGCTCTTGAATGAGGACATTCAAATGTCTAAGCTAGGGGGTGTGATGAGCTGTATAAATTTCTTTCATGAGAACTCATATTTTGTATTTTGATAAGGCTATTGTAACCATGTCTATGTAGTTCCAAGGAACATTGTTGAAAATTACCATCCCAACACTAAAATCTTGGCATAAAGACTAATTAATATAATTATATCTAACTGTCTTTATTTTGTGCTAATATGTGTGCATTTATCCTTGTTATTTCAATAAATTGTTTGGATGATTATATGTCTAGATGTTACTCTTGGTTGTAAGTTATTTTCCATATGCAACAAAGTAACCTATCTGCAGCTAAAGAACTTGTCCGCAACAACTCATCCATAACATAAGAAATCATTCACAACAAATAACCCAAATTTATGAAGATATTTTAAAACATGGAGTCATGGCACTCAAGTCCTTACATGCCATAGGAGAAGCAGTTACAACAAGAACGTGGAAAATGGGAAACAAATTAGTCTTTTATTTGGTCATTGATTACAAACTAGTGAAGAATTGATTGTTAGATTAACACTTGTTGTGTGAAGAACTAAATAATTAGTTGAACACTTGTTATGTATTTGTTATTTGAACACTTGTTATGGTTTCAAACATGTGTTGAGTATTTCACTCGTTTTATTTAAGAATTCTTGTTGTATTCTTCTTCTTCTCACATGTTGTAAATGATAAGGTATAAAGAAAAGGGCTAGTACATGGAAACAAGAGAGTTCTAAGTTAGTTAACGAGTTGTAGAGAATAAGTTAGAGAGTCAGCTTTGGAATTAGAGAACAAAGATCACTCTGATATTTTATTCCTCGAAGTAATTTTTTTAAAAATCAATAAATTAATTTAAGTTATGTTATTTATTTTTTGGCTGTAGAGTTAGCAAGGGATTAATACCCAAGTCAGGGCTCACTTGAGGTCTACCACATCCCCTCCATTGTCTTGTTTTGTGCATATTTACTTAGGAACAATCCTCTTTCTGAATCTACAACTTTATTTCAGTGATAAACATTTAACAATTGTTTATTTACAAGTCTTAGTTTTGTTTTACTTCCATCATTGTTATGTGACAAGTTATTTCAAATCATTTTTATGTGACAAGAGAGTTATAAATTAGTTTGAGTTGCAGAGAATAAGTTAGAGAGTCAGATTTAGAATTAGAGAACAAAGATCACTTTGATATTTTATTCCTCGAAGTAATTTTTTTTTAAAATCAAGAAATTAATTTGAGTTCTGTTATTTATTTTTTGGTTATAGAGTTAGCAAGGGATTAGTACCCAAGTCAGGGCCCACTTGAGTTCTGCCACATCCCCTCCATTGTCTTGTTTTGTGCATATTTACTTAGGAACAATTCTCTTTCTGAATCTGCAACTTTATTTCAGTGATAAACATTTAACAATTGTTTATTTACAAGTCTTAGTTTTGTTTTACTTCCATCATTGTTATGTGACAAGTTATTTCAAATCATTATTATGTGACAAGAGAGTTCTAAGTTATTCAATGAGTTGAAAAAGAATAAGTTAGAGAGTCAGATTTGGAATTAGAGAACAAAGATCACTCTGATATTTTATTCCTCGAAGTAATTTTTTTTAAAATCAATAAATTAATTTGAGTTCTGTTATTTATTTTTTGGTTATAGATTTAGCAAGGGATTAGTACCCAAGTCAGGGCCAACTTGAGTTCTGCCACATCCCCTCCATTGTCTTGTTTTGTGCATATTTACTTAGGAACAATTCTCTTTCTGAATCTGTAACTTTATTTCAGTGATAAACATTTAACAATTGTTTATTTACAAGTCTTAGTTTTGTTTTACTTCCATCATTGTTATGTGACAAGTTATTTCATTTACAACCTCCTAGATACACTATAATTATGCATACAATACCGATAGTATTTCAAGTCTACGCTCCCTGGTTTGATAATTAAATGAATGTAATTCAATGTACAACATAGTAAATGTTGCAAGTTGATTTGCACCACCAAGAGTATTGAATTATATGGCAGAGTGTATGCCTGGGGCATGGACATACAAGATTTTTCGACTGGGGGCTAAGTCCCTCAGCCACCTTACAATTGTTATGAGTTGGGTTTATGAGTGGATGATCCCCTATAAGAGCGGAATTAGGATATTAGATCCCACAACATTTAGAGTGGTGAGGTGGGCTGACATGACTCCACTCAAGGGCCCATATCAATTGGTTTCCACACTTACTACATCAGATATGGTTGCACTACCATATTAGGACATGGTTGATAGATGGGGTGGTTGGGAGGTTTTTACTATGATTGCATATAACTCTACATTTTATTTGGTTGACCAGACTGATCAAGTAGAGACCCACCTAGTCCTTAAGGTGCCTATGCAGTTTGGATTTCCCTATGAATATTCCCTCCCGGTGGTGCCTACCGTGTATAGAGGAATTCAAGAGGTGAGAGATGCCCAGAGGGGCAAGCTTGAATAGAAAATTGTGATACCAGTGATTCCTATCAGTACACCACATGCTACACCAAATGTTGATGTTGAACCAACAGTTAGGCTGATGTCGATACTTCAGATTGAGGCAAGCCCAACACATAATGGAGAGGATAAGGAGGAGGATGAGACTAATTCGGGGTTAGATGAGGAGAGTGACTCGGAGTGGGAGACCACTGGAGAGGCCTCCACGGTTGCTAGAGACGAGGTAGAGGTAGAGGCACAAATGATACACTCAGAGGAGCCTTTACATCTAGAGGGGGAGGATGAGGAGTCAATCCATCCATAGCCGATGGGAAAGGATGAGATTAGAGTGGAGGAGGTACCTACACCATGTCCTACACCGACACCAGTTGTTGACCCCAGCTGGATGCCTGGAGATCCGAGTAAGCAAAATAATCTTTTCCCAACTTTAATTTCTAGACTAGATTGTTAATGAACTATCTACTATCTCTTTCTCTTTTTTTCTAGATTTTCTAACTCACCATTGTTTACTTGCACTTTGTAGCTACTGCAAATGAATGGTGAGACCTTATTCATCAAAATTTCCTTGACACATTTGCGATCCCCATGAGGATGACACGAGAGTAGCTACTTATAGATACATGACACCCAACGATGGTTGGATGTCATATTGATGTGTTTGTGTAAGCATAACATGCAATAAAGACATGACTTAGATGAAAACTGGCCTTTCTAGGTACGAGGCCATTGAGAGGAGATAATGGCAGGAGCACACATATAGCAGAGATACCACCATCAGTCGCTCACCCGCTTTGACACATGGACATTATCACGGTCACTCTCACAGGTTTGCACATGGAGGCTCCCATGCTACACCTAACCATTCTCATTGTAGGAGCCCTCACTTTGCACCTTCGATGGGATCCCAAAGAGAGGGATACGCCATGAGCCTTTAATAATTTTGGACCATTTTTGTGTATATATTAATTTTCTTATATTTTCTGCTCATAGATGAGTGTTTTGACCGCACTAGCTAGAGTGTGATGAAATTGTACACGAAACTTGACATTATTATATGTGTGTGTGTGTGTGGACATCTTTTTTTGGTTTGACATTCTTTATAAGAGTTGACTTGGTCATGGTTTATCTCATATGTGTACTCTTAGACAATTAGAATTTCCTATGGCTTTTTATGTTTTATGGATGATGATGATGTAATGTGATAAACAAGATGATTTTGCATATGATAACAAGTTGTAGCTTAGATACTTCAATTTTAAGAAATATTTAGAATTTTTGTTTTATTGGGAAAATGTGATTAATGTGGTATGATAAAAGATGAACTCACTCAATTGTTAACTCCATGCAACTAGTAAGATGTGAGGGCTCATCACCGATCCAAGAATGACGCGAGTTACATGATTTGAAGAACAAAGATGATAACCATAAGATAAGATTTTGACAAATATCTAATTAGAAACCTACAACTCAACCGTAAGCAAGGTCAACTAACCAGTTCAGAATGCATTTTTCTTACAAGTTTAACTAGACTTATATATGTAGATGGATTTTGGATTAACAAAATCTAGTTTTTAGGAATGACTCTCTTGTAACATACACATCTAGCTTATTTTCTTGGTATTTTCATATTTCAAAGCACTTTTTATTTGTTAATTTATTTACAACTCTTTGATTTATTGATATGTCACCCTTACGTCTTTCCCCATACTACCAGTAAAAAGTATTGGCTCATCACCGAGGACAAGACATAGGCAAGTAAGGGCACTTCCATCCTTTCCCAACCTCACTGTACTAGTAAGAAGCACATCCTCATCACCAAATATTGGATGAGACGAGAAGTGTAGTTTTATTTGTAAATGAATATTATGTATTTATTGTTTATTTATCTTTTCTTTTTTTTTACTGTAGATTTTGGATTGTGATTTTGGGAAGGAATGCTTACCCTAGTCTCAACCCCACACAACTAGTAAGATATGAGGGCTCACCACCAAAGGTTGAGATAGGAAAACAAAGGTTCCAGGTGAAATGTTTAGAATGTTTTTGTCATGAGAGAGATTTTTAGGGAGAGATGTGACATCAAGAAGCTTCTAGAAGAAACCATGGGAAAAGACACCTGAATAAGAAGAAACCATAAATAAAACTAAGTATGTAAGTTTTAGTAGGATAAATGCCAAAATTTTGTCTTAAGAACTAAAATGATGAAGAGATTAGATAATTTGGGGATGATAAAAGGGATACTTGAAGAGATATGATTGAATGTTTTTTCCAATATTTGAAAATCTTAAAATTTCTTAAAAGGTAAGTTTCCAATTTACAATTTCACAAGATAATAATGCAAATGCCAAATAATATGGATGCAATAATGTACAATGTGAAAATGCAAATGAACTATACATAAAAGTGCTTAAGGTGAAGTGAATTAACTGATTCATTAAATTGTTCATTCTTTATAGTACACATACGATACACACCATTATTATAGTCTTTCATTACTTAGTACGTGCCAAAGATTTTTTTTCTTAATTCCCTTCCTTCATCGACATTTTTATCGATGCAACTATCAAGTCTCAAAAACTAGGTCTCCTACCTACATTTCACATTCATACACTTTTTTTTATACTAGTGACACATTATTTCAGCATAAACCATGTGATCTTGCTCAACCCTAAGACTTGTCTCATCCAAGGTTTCTAGTTCAACTAATTGCACTTCTCGGTACACATATTTGTCAAGGATGCCTTGTAGAGATACACGAAGACTTGGTAGTTCTACCTTCAACGCTAAGACTGCTTTGGAGACAAAGACTAAAGAGAAAGGGGTTTCCCCCATAGGCATTTATACTAAATTTCTATAGGTCTACAAGGCCAGAAACAACTTTAAGTACCAATCTCTTTGGTTCTCCTTACCCGTCTTAAGGAGAATGGACTTTAACATTTTGTTCGTAGCCTCAGCCTATCCATTTGCCTGAGGATAGTATAAAGAGGATGTGTTATGGGATAGCTTAAATTACACACACACCTCACATGCCTCTTCATTCTTAAAAGGTGTTCCATTATCTAAAATAATGACTTGTGGAATATCGTACCTTAAAATGATCTAGTTTAAGATAAACTTGACAATTATTGATCCAGGTACTGTAGTAAGAGGCATGGCCTCAACCCACTTTTTAAAATACTCTATGGCTGTGATGATGAATTTATGGCCATCCAACAATGGGGGAGAAAATTTCCCTATTAATTCAAGACCCCAAGTAGACAAGGCTCAGGGTGTCACTATAGACTGTAGAGCCTAGGCAAGAATGTGTATTGCGTGTGAGAATTATTGGAAATTTTGGCACTTGCACACATACTCTATAGTGTCGTGCTCTAATGTGGGTCATAAGTAGCCCATCTGATGAATTTTTTGAACAATTGAATGCCCTCAAAAGTGGCCACTATAGACTCCACTATGGGCTTCAAAGAGAATTTCTCCACACAGTATGCCATCAAAGGCTCTACGATAGAGAAATTCTTTTACAATTACATATTTTGTGGCTATGACACGTAACCATTACCTTTGCTGTGAAATTGCTCCCTCAGGATATGATCAGTCTATGATGTGATTGAAATTTCAGTGTACCATGGAAACAAAGTGATGGGATGCTTTACTTCTAGAAATAACACACATTCATCAGGGAAATTTATATCTACTACTTCCCCATAGTCTATGGGATTATCTACCAACTAATTGACGATGATTTGTCCCTTAACGGACTTTTGGATGACAAAGGTGAGTTTGAACTCACCCATCATCATGATAAATTGACCGACCTTCTTAGATAAGGCAACATGAGTTAAGAATGTTCATAACGGGTCGGATTTGACAATCACTCACATTTCTTGGTTAAACATGTAATGCCTTAACCTCTCTATTATAAAGATAGTTTCTGGGAACTCTTTCTCTGCTTGAGTATACCGCATTTCATAATCAAGAAGAGTGCGGATAATGAAATAAATGGCCTGCTCATGACCATCATTTTACTCTTGTGCCAACATGCATGCCATCGAGACATAAGTGGCTTGAGAATAAAAAATTAAAGGATGGTCAGCTTTTGGTGGTATAAGAGTAGGTGATGACATGAGGAAGCACTTTACTAACTCGAATGCTTCATGACATTTAGTCATCCAATCTTTACTACATTATTTCTTCAGTAAGCCATTGATAGGGTGAATGACATATGTCAAGTCAGGGGTGAACCTATGAATTTCCCAAAGCTTACCTAGGAAAGATCTGATGCTTGAATCATCTGTGGGTGGGGAAATTTCCAAAACTTCCTAAATTTTTGTTGGATCAATGTCAATGCCTCAGGAAGAAATGATATATCCTAACAATTTGCCTCTTGTAACTTTGAACATGCACTTTTATGGATTTATCGTTATGTTGTATTCAATTAAGTGTGAGAGAATGATGCGAAGAACTTTGGGATGATCACCACATTTCTTCTCTTTTTCCAGAAAATCATCAATTAACGTCTCTATAATCTTATAAATAACATCATGAAAAATGTACGTCATGGCCCACTGGTAGGTGGATCTGGAATTCTTTAGGCTGAAAGGCATGACATCGTAACAACAGGTTCCTCAAGGAGTTGTGAAGGTAGTATTTCTTTGGTCCTAAAAAATCATTATCTGGTTATGCCCAAAAAAATTAATCCATAAGAGACAACAACTCATACCCAGCTGTTGCGTCCATAATGATGTCAATTGAAGGCGAAGGGAAATAATTTTTGGGACAAGATTTTTATCATCCCTAAAGTCAATACAGAAAAGTATCTTCCTGTTCTTCTTGAGAACCAGGAAAATGTTTGATAACCATATAGAGTAGTCTCTTAGTTTGATCAACCCGTATAGAGTAATCTATTGGTTTGATATACCCTACTTAAAGGACTTTCATTAGTTCCTCCTTAACCATCAAGGAAACCTTGGGATTCATGGGCCTCAGGTTTTGTAACTAGTTTGTTAACCACCATGTCAAGAGAAACACCTGTCGTCTCCTTATAGGTAAAGGTGAAAGCCTTAGAATGTTTTTTTGAGCACCTTTGTATGTGCTTCTACCTCTTCAGGCGGCAATACAGAGCTAAGTTTCAAGATTTTAGGTTCTTCTTCCATCCCAATGTTGATGTCTATAGTTCTTTCAATTAAATAGGAATTACCCTCTTCAAACTTAGGTGGAGTTGGAGGTATCTCCAATTCCTCTACCTCAACTTTATAGATTTCAAAATCTTTAGATGAAGAAGACCTCATCACCCTATCTTCGAATTAAGAGGAAGGGTGAGGAATAAGATAAAAACCCTTCTTGTGATGTGCGTGATGAATATTAGTGTAAGTATGGAGGTATCCTAGTATTTCCTTGTCATTCTTAGCAAAATCCAATGTGGCAGGATCATTTTTAATCTTAACATATGCCAGAATTGCATTTCTTGACATCTTGTGAACCAAATGTAGACACCCAAAATTGGGTCGCAACCCTCTAAGCCCCTTTTAATTATATACCCCCTTACCATGACCCCTTTCATACATTTTTATTAATTAATTATCAATATTAGATTAATTACCACCTCACCCCTCCACCTCCACCTCACCTTGGACCCATTCCAAGGCCATTTAACACCTAAGGCTAAGTCATCACTCCCCTTAACACACCTAAGACTGAGTCATCACTTCCCCTAACTAACTGAGACTCTTTCTAAACCTAATATTTATTGCCAACTACCTCTCCCATCAATTTCCCGCATGTTTAAATGGAGAATCAAGACTCCTAACCCATTTCCATTCTTGACCCACGCCAAAAAGGGAAGAAACATGCTATTTTGAGAAAAATTGACTATTTCTCCCTAACCGACGTTGGTTATTCCTCGGTCAGTGACTGGTCAAGGAACCACCATCAGTTCCTTTAAATAAAATTTTCAACTCTTTTTCCTAGGTTCTTATTTTGGTTATTGGGATTTGATCTTGCATCTAGGGCATTCAATTGACTATCTGAGGATCAACTCAGCACCAGAGCATCTACATCCTGCACCAACAACCAACCTACTTCCATAGTCTTTAATCATTCACATGGAGAAGCACTCAGATTCATTTCAAAGGAACTAGATCTTGACCCATCTCTCCTACAAGCACCCACCAACCACCACCATCTACCAATCTCCAGATCTTCAGATAAGTATCTTAACCAGGTTATTAGTTCTTAACTTTGGTCTTATATCTCTTATTGTCTTTTGTTGTATACTCCTTTCTCACCCGAATATCATATGTCGCCCATCTACCCAATACCCTACCAACCTGAACCTCTATGTTCCTCCAACCACCTCTTTCACCCTTGTTGAGCCTTCACCTAAATCCCAACACCCTACCTAAACCTTCCCAACACTCTATGCAATCACAAAGAGCCCAAACCAACCCCTTTTCACCTTTGGCACCCAATTTCCCCTACCATGATCGGTTAGCCAACCGATCCCAGCTATAACCAAGTTACCGACATCAGTTCCCTGACTGGCATCAGTCTCTATGTCTAACATTTTCCCCCAGACCAGAAAGCTCATTCACCCACCCAAAACCTCCTCAAAACCTCCCATAACTTCACCCAGACCTCCATAATACCCTCTGCCTACACCTACATACCTTGACAACCCACCACCCTCTTTATATTTAATCTTTTATTCACTATTTAGATTAGATTTGAATTATTGTGCTTGTGTGAGATACCCAAATTATACAACTACAGTAGGACTCTCTCTTTCATGTTATTTATCAGTACATTTAATTTGTTTTAAAACATGGATTGACAACCTTCAAGGAAGCACCCCACTTCCCGGATCTAGATTTTGCTAGGAAATCCACCAACCTGATGCTTTTAATTCTATCTTATGGTCTTGCTTTTCTTCTCAAGGTAGTCCTTCCCAGACAAAAAGGAGTGCTCTCGATCAACCTGGTCTTCAACGGTGTGCAACCTCTTCACGACCTCCAGGTATTCCTCATGTACCTTACCTTTACCTTTTTAAATCATTTTTGTCATACGGTACTCCTATGTGGTGAAACATTTGGCATGCCTGGTGGGACCCTCATCATTTGTGGGTTCTTTATATTCATTTAGGATTACATTTCTGGTTGTTTCCTTTCTAAAATATTCACTAAATCTCTCCTTGGTAACATTCTTTCTTCTATTTTCTCTAAAAGTCACATTTCATTTGGTGCAAATTAAAATGAATCATTATTTCTTCTTTCTTGCTTGCATTAGTGAAGTTCATACTCTATTCCTATTCACTATTGCTTTCATCCAATCTCAATCTTTCGATTTGGGTTTAAAATTGTTGCATTGCATCCTGTGTATTCTTGCATTTAGCTCACATAGTCTAATTAGCAATCAAATATAATAGAGGTCATGACCAGTTGATGATTGGGTAATTAAGCGTAGTCCACTTTTGCACACACTTTTCCAAATCACTCAAACAAACAACACATTTCTTAAACATTCCCCAAATCTCAGGAAGAAGCTATCAAGGATTTAAACACCCATTGATAGTGGGCCCTAACCGGTGTTCTAGCCAGATTTTCATATCAGAGCTCAGACCTCACGTACCGAAAGGTATATCGAGGATGCCCCCCACCAAAACATTCCTGAAACCATCCATAGTTGGCTTCTAGGTACCTTATATCCACTCCTTTCTATATATTCACAGTCAGTCCTAAGGCTTAAGCCATCAAAACACTAAAATATTATTCCTAGGATAACGTGTTTGTTAGATTTTTCTTGTTGGATTTGTGACTTTATTTCTTGTCTTTTGCTATTTGAGGTGTGAGATTGTATTTCATCACTTTTCTTTCCTTTTCACACTCGGCCATCATAATTAGTTAATTTTGGTTCTCTGAGTGTGTTAGATTAGAATTGATATACACAATCCAGTTCTCAGCTTCTTTTGACCAAAATATTTCTTAGAAATTTTAAATTTCTTAAGTTTAGACCTAATCTACATCAGTTACCTTCCTATCGGCATTCAGCAACCGACATATTATCATTTCATCTTACCAGCATCGGTTCACTAACTGGTATCGGTCTCTGTGTTTTTTATTTTCTGTCAAAAACAACAACCTATTTTCACCTTCCATACATTTTCAAAAATTTTTTTATGAGTTTCTGTCATTTTTACAGAGCCTAAAGTACCTATTTTTCCATCCTTCCATATGGTTTGGACTCACCAACAAGTGCGAGCTCTTTCTTTCCATGCAAGTTGTATACCTTTTCCTTCTATCCCTTTGTCCACCTTCCATTTCATCTCTAATGGATCCTAATTCTCCTATGAACATACCTAAAGGTGATGAGGAATTCACTAGATTCCTTGATCATAACACCAAGGCCTTACAACATTACCTTTCTACTTCTTCCACCCGTGACTCATCAGGTCAGCCTCTTTATGGAATGCCCACTTCCATGCCCCCCATTTCTACCATCTCTGCCATATCAGGGAATGCTAATGTGGCCACCCAAACTACTCTAGCATTTCCTACTCCCATTTCACAACCACCTACTTCTCACATAACCTCTGCATCCTTGACATCTTCTCTCCCACCAACATCTACAGTACCCATATCCACTGCCCCTATTATGTCATCATCAGTATCTTCTGTACCCATTCCTACACAACCACTGATTGCATCGACCTCTTCCACTCCATTTCAGATTTTGGTGGTTTCTATTCCCCAAACTCTTCCACCCATCACCATGAGGATCTTTCCACAAGCCCCTCCCACTTCCACCTTACCTCAAACACAACCCAACACCTCAATTGCATATTCGGGGTATATGCCCTCTTTGTCCACTACTTCCTACATACCTATGTCTCAATTCATGTACTCGACACCACCACATACTGGTATGCCTTTTACGACCCATTCATCTTATCAAGCCCCTTATACCTTAGGGGGCATCCCTCAATCAAACCCCACAATGGATCTCATTAAAATGATGATGGATAAAATGCAGACACTTGAGGCCTCAATTTTTGGGTCCCGTAACATCTTAACATATGATGAGATTTGTAACGAACCCATCCATCCCTCTATACCTATTCATCCATATCTTGTGCAATGGGAGCTACCTAAATTCAACCGCTTCAATAGTAAGGAGGACCCACAACAACACTTGCAGTTCATTTAGACACGCTTGTTACCTAATAGGCCATGATGATGCCTTGCTCCTTCGTACCTTTCCCATGTCCCTGTCGAGACCCACCTTAGACTGGTACAATGTTTTTCCCAAACACTCAATATTTTCCTTTAATCAATTAACACAGACCTTTCTTGATCACTTTTTGATAAACATCTCTAAAAAGGTCTCTATGACATATTTATATTCTATTCGTCAATATGATGATGAGTCTATCATTGATTTCATTACACGTGATGGCGAAGCTTAATCAATCAACTTTCCTTCTCTCTCCCATAGCCTGAGCTCATAGAGTTGTTTATGAGGGAATGTGCCAGACACATTTCCTCAACTCTTTAGGTTCAAATGTTTCATACATTTGACAAAGATTTTACCATGGCTAGGAAGCTTGAGATCCATGCCCTTGAAGAAGACAAACTAAAATTACGTAACAAAAATGCCACCTTCAAATCAAATGAGTCTTCTTCCAAACCACCCAACAACCATCCCAAGCCAAAAGGATCTACTAACATGGTAGTTCTAAAATTTGGCCCTTCTCATCCAACCAATCAATCTAAACCTCCTTCCAATCTCTCGTCGGTGCAAAATTTTCAATATCGGTATGAACAAAAGAATTACACTCCCATTAGGGAGCCTTATTCTTCCATATTGGAAAATTTGTTGAAGGCATGGAGCCATCACTCTTCCTCCCATCAAACCACATACTGGTTTTGATCCTTCTCACCCCACACCGGCTTGGTATAAAGAAAATGACTTCTGTAATTACCACCGCGTAAGAGGACATAGTGACGCAAATTGTAAAACCTTTAAAAACATTGTGCAAGGAATGTTAGACAGTGGTGATCTCGTCCTTGACAACCCTAACATGCCTGCTAATGAAAACTTGGACATTTTCAAAAAACCTTTTCCTAACCATGCCCCTTCATCAACTCATGCGTTGGTGAGACATCTAAAGAAGAAACCAATGTACATGTGGTTCATGCAGTCTTCAATACAGTGTTTGATCCTTCTATCCAGTCTCCTCCTATAACATCTATTGAGGAAATATTTACACGAACTCCTCTACCCATAGAGGAGCCCACCTCACCTATTCCTTTACCCATAGAGGAACCCACCTATTCCTTACCTGTTCCTTTACCCATTTACCCTTCCTTTACCTCTAGAGGAACCCACCTTACCTAGAGGATTCCTTTACCCATAGAGGAACCCACCTTACCTATTCTTCTACCCATAGAGGAACCCACCTTATCATCCTCTCTACCCATAGAGGAGTCTACATTACCCACTTTTCCTTCTCCTCAACCCATAAAGGACCCAATTTTATCTACTCTTCCTATTGGTGATACCTTCTCTGAAGGTCTTCAAAGATCCCATCGCTCTTCTTACCTCACTCTTACCCACCGAGTCAGAGGCTAAGACCTTCCCTATCTCGCAGGCCTCAGATCTCTTCATGGGATTTAACACCAAGTCATCATCCTCTTCATCTACTCCAAAACCCTTCTCTCATTTGGTTGACCACTTGGAGTACGTCGATTACACTACCCTCTGGGGATGCCTTAGAATCCCCATTTCCACACAAATGTAGATGTCCTCCCCTGATACCTCTACCATATATCCAAAGATCTTCAAAATCAACTAAGGCTATTACGCCTGAAACGGTGGTATTAGCCCCTTCTTCATCAGCATCCCCTCCACTCAGGCCTCCATCTGCTCAAAAAACCTACTACCACCTTAGGGGTTTTACCTGGTACCAAGTCTGTTACACCCCCCTGTGAAGCTAGACTTGTCAACTTCTCCACCACCAATCACAAAACCTACTCCGACACCTAAAAGGAAGACCCAACCTCTTAGGGCTCGCACCCTGGTATCCCCCACACCTTCTCACTCACCTTCACCTCTACCATCAATATTGGGCCCACATCCTTCAACCTTGGTTAACCTACCCCTTTACCAAGGAAAACCCAAAGTGTGACAACCTATACCCTCACCTTCACCTCCATTCTATGCCCACACCTTCTTCATTACCTTTACCCTCACTCTTGCCAACACCCACACTTTCACCTTGGATTACTCGGATACCTACACCTTCTAAGTCTCCTTCACCCTACCGCATTGTTCCTCCACCTTTACCCAAGAAGGTGCACAACCTAAACCCAAACCTTCACTACCTACCAAAAAATGTAGTTACACCAACATGATCTCTCACTTCACCCTCCTCACGAAGGTCACCTACCCCTTCACCCAAGACAACCTTGACCTCTCATTGTGATCCTTTGGCAGGATCCTACTCTAACATCCTTGCTCAGTTGTTAGAGACATATGCTATATCACTTCCACCTATCAAGCCTTACGATCCTCTCAAACCTAAACCAGTAGGGTTTGATGACAAAAAAATCTGTCTTATCATCACTCACCAAGGCATGATGTCGAGATTTGTAAGGCCCTTAAAAACATTCTCCTTCAATTTTGTGATTCTGATGGTCTCTTTGAAGAAGATGATCTGTTGGAGGAGGATTCCATTATTTCTTCACCCATCGCCACACAACCTAGTCCCAAACCCATTCTATAATATTTCCTTCACATCCACCTAGGGATAAAGGTAAGCCTAAACAACCCCTCTTTTCCTCCTCCTATCTTTGAAATTAACATGGTGTGCATGTAGCCACTCGGTCACAACACACACGAAAGAAAAAGGAAAGGAAAAATTTGGTAACCCTTCTAGTTCACCTTCACCTACCATTACACTTGCACCTCCCCCCAAGATAACCATCCTTGGGTTGGTACCACCTACTTCTTCTGGGGTTACACATCATTCAATGATCAAACAACTTCACCAGTCCCCATTGAAGATGTCTTTATATGAACTTGATTCAAACCTTTGATTCTCATCGTCAGGCCCTCATTGAGGTCCTGCAATCCATCAAGGTTCCACCCAATGAAACTTCACCTATCACCACCCTCATTACCCCTCATCATATTACTTCCATTAATTTCTCCAAATCAGATATTTCCCCTTCACAACCTGATGATCCTGATCCTGCTCTTTTCATCTCTACTTACATTAATGATATTCACATTAAATTCGTTATGATTGATGGGGGCACTAGTATCAACATCATCTCTTCTCATGCCTATGAAAAAATAGGCATACCACCTAATTGTATGTCTAGAAAACCCCATCATGCTTTGATATTTTAACGATGCCATGACCACTACCCTTGGCACTGTTGTCCTCCACATCCATGTGGGTCCCCGAACTATTCCCAAACTCTTCTACATTCTTGAAGGAGAGTTCCAGTATAACATGTTGTTAGGTCATCCCTGGATTTACATCATGGCTTGTGTACCTTCCACCCTTCACCGTTGCCTCAAATTTGAATATGAAGGGGAACCTTACACCATTCAGGAAGATCCCTCCCCCTTCAAAACTGTAATATGATTTACCATCCAAATGATGTTCTAATCCCAGTTAAGGCATCTACCACATCTACCACTTTATGCCACTTCACTTTCCTCATCTAACCCACCTACCGACCCTCCTATTCCACCCTCTACTGATGCCCCATCTTCTCAGGCTTCAAGATAGCTCATCTATACCTGCTACCCAAGTACCAACCACATACCCCTTGGTAGGCATTTTTCAATGCCTTACACTCAGAGAATACCACCTCCTCAGCATTGACACATTCCTTACTCCTCAGGAGTATGGAAAACTACACCAACACCCATGTTATGATCATCATATAGGAGAGGTCATACCATATGGCCCTCCCCACCTTCACACCAACCTAACCTATGGGGGGCTCAACACTTCCTCTTATTCTATTGAACCTCCCTTCCAAACCAAACCTTTTTCATCTGACTTCTCCTACCTCACCAAACATAGCTTCGGCACTCACTTTTCTTCACCATTGCACCTAGAAAGGCTTCAAGATTTGGTCATTATGAACAAGGTCATCACACCATCATACCATGCACCACTAAGAAACACAAAGACTATTGTGGTCTTGGATTTCCTAGGCAACCTCCTCCTAAGAAGGCCCGAATCACCCTCGTTGAAGATGAAAAGCCTTCCCCACCTTCCTCACCTATTGTGCCACCTTCTCCCACAGAGTCTATGGATCCCAAATCCATTCCACCTAACTTTTTTTTCATGAACACCATCTCCTTGGGACCTCTGACCTATCAACAGTGATGGTGAGGTTCCCTCTTCCCTTCCTCTTCTTTATCCTGACATGTTGGATGATGATACACCTTCTATAAATGTCGTTTAATGTCAGGATGATGATTCTATTCTGACCTATTTAGGTGCAGAGGATTCTTATATTCAAAGGTCATTACCCATCTGACACACAAACCATGTTGAATGAATCTACCATAGAAATCAACATTCACACTCAAGACGACCCACAAATTCTAAAGATAGGCCAATCTTTAGACTCCATGGAACAAGAATATTTCACCTCTTTTCTTCATGATCATAACAACTGCATTTTCTTGGTCTTATAGTGATATGCTAGGTATTGACCCTAATATCATGCTTCACAATATTGTAACTAACCCTGATGCCAAACCCATGAAATAGAACTGCGTAAAATACATCCTCACATTGCTCTTCTTGTGAAAGAAGAACTTCAAGCCTTCTCTTTGTTTCCTTCATCCTACCTATTGACTATCCATAATGGATCTCTAACATTGTTCCTATCATGAAATCAACTGAGGGGACTTTCATATCTATACTGAATTTCATGACCTTAACCTTTCCTGTCCAAAAGATGACTTTCCTCTACCAAGCATTGACCAACTAGTTGATCTTATAGCCGACCATGAGATGCTATCTCTTATGGATGGGTTTTCAGGTTATAATAAGATATTAGTCACTCCAGAAGATCAACACAAAACCACCTTCATCACCCCATTTGGGGACCTTCTATCTATTGCATCATGCCCTTTGGCTTGAAAAATGTTGGTGCTACCTATCAACATGCTATGACTTACATCTTCCATGACATCATGCATGACATATTGGAAGACTATGTCGACAACCTTCTTGGTAAGTCCAAGCATGCACCAAACACCTAGTCCATTCTTAAAATTATCTTTGACCACCTTATCCAATATTGTATTCACCTTTAACCAAAGAAGTGCATTTTTACAGTTCTCTCAGGTAAGCTCCTTGGTTTCATCGTCTCTTTATGGGGTATCAAAGTTGATCCCACTAAGATCAAGGAAATTCTTGACATGCCTCCACCTACTAACCTTTTTCAGCTTCATAGCTTGCAAGGAAAATTACAATCCATTCACCACTTCATCTCTCAACTTTCAGACAGATGTCAACCATTTCACCACCTCCTTAAAAAGGATGTTTCTTTCCATTGGAATGAGGAGTGTCACAAAGCTTCGAAGCATTGAAGAACTACCTTCTTTAGCCACCTCTTGTGCTCATTCCACCTAAAAATGATCAACCATTTTACCTTTACATTTTTGCTACTGACCATTCCTTGGGTGCCATGCTTTCACTCATCATGATGACCAACATAGGGAATAAGTAGTTTATTACATAAGTCATACTCTTCTAGACTACAAAACTAGATACACTCATGCTGAAAATATTTTCTTATCCCTAGTCTTCATGGCCACCAAACTTTGCCACTACCTTCTTAATCACAAAAAATTTTCATTACCAACACCAACCCTCTTCATTACATGTATGCCAAAAATTACCAACACCAACACACCGCTCATTGGATCATGCTTCTTGTAGACTTGGAGTTGGAGTTCATTCATCAAAAGTATGTCAAAGGAAAAACCATCATGGATCAACTTCACAGAAACTCCTCTTCCTGGGAATCAATCCTCAAACTTTGATTTTCTCAAACGAATCTATCACCACCCTCTCCACTGATGATATTGTTTATCAAATGACATTATTATTTTATGAATCCAAATGTCACCACGGGGGAGGTGTGGGGTCATCCTCATTCCTCTTGATGGTGAGCCTATGCCACTATCCTTTAAACTAGACTTTGACTACACAAATAATATAACCGAGTATGAAGCTCTTGTGTTAGGTCTTCAAAATTGCCATTTCCTTAGATGTTAAATCCATTAACATCTTTGGTGACTCTCAACTGGTTGTTAAACCAAATCAATGGTTCATACCAGTGTCGTAACAATGAGCTTCGAAAGTATAAACATCATGTCCACTTACTTTTGACCATGTTTGATCACTACCTCATTCTAAGCCACTCCGCGATCCACTAACAAATTTGGATACCATGGCTTGTCTTGCTTCTCAAATACCTACCTCACCTTCTGAGACTAAAAAATATTTGTCATAATACAATGGTTGCAGTCACCTTCTTATATTATCCCCGACATTAATTTTTTGGGTAGCATCGATACTAGACCCATGTGACATTTGGTATAAGCAGTTCATTGACTACCTCTCCCTTTCAATCCTACCTCCAGATCTCACTCGCAATGGATGATGATCTTCCTAAAAAGTGTCTCTCATTATGTCATCATGAGAGGTCTTCTCTACAAATTCGGCTTTGATGGTATCCTTTTATGGTGCCTCACCATTTCTGAAATCCCATACACCATCAAAGAAATTCATGATGGGATTTGTGAAGGACATTTTAGTGGCCTCGTTGTTTCCAAAGTGTATCCTTTGACTCAATACTATTGGCCAACCCTTAACCAAGATTGTTATGACTATGTAAATGTTATGTGAAGTTTCAACAACATGCTAACCTTCATCATACTCCTAGTCACTCCTTACAAGTCACTAGAGACTTTTGGCCCTTTTCTCAATTGGGTTTAGATCTCATTGGAGAGATTAACCCTCATTCCTATCAATGTCATTGTTGGATCATCACGGAAACCGAATATTACACTAAATGGGTAGAATCCATCCCTCTCATTTCTACCAAAGCTGAGAAAATAACTGAATTTATCAACCACCATATCATTTTTTTGCTTTGGTGTTCCTCATCGCCTCATCATTGAATAATGAAAAACAATTAAAAAAAAAACCTTAATGCCAAACTGTGTGAAAAATTTGGTATTAAACTCAGATTTCTCTTCACCATATTACCCACAAGAAAATGGTCAAGCCAAATCTTCTAACAAAACTCTCAACAAAATCTTATGAAAGTGGTTGATGACACTGGTAAGGATTGGCACACATGCACATTCCTTTCACCTTATGGGCTTATCATACCAACATTCACACCTCTACTGATTCCACACATTTCTCTTTTTTCTATGATATAGAAGTTCATCCTACCTCTCGAAGTCCAAATTCCATCTCTTCGTATATATCACTTAAATATATCCTCTCTAATGATAATTTTTCACCAAGAACGTTTGGCACAACTTGAGCCTTCTTGACGAATGTCATTTAAATGCTCTAGACCACCTCCAAATTTACCAAAAGTGCATTAAGAATGCCTATGAAAAATGTTTCGAGAATGAACATTCAAGATCAACGACCTTGTCCTGAAGAAAAATCAACATGTAACCAAAATAGAAAAAATTAAACAAGGTAATTTTTTCTCCTAATTGTCTTGGACCTTATATCATCACACATACCTATGGATCAAGAACTTATCATTTATCTTCTCTTGAGGTTAAATCCAAACTTGAGCCCCTTAATTCCTTTCATCTTCGACCATTCTAGTATTGAGTAAAGTAATAAATCACTTTATGTATCTTATATGTTAATCCCTTGAGAAAACCTCTCCTTTCAACTATCTCTTTTAAGGACCAATGATTCATGAACATAATTGTGTGATTATCCATCACCATTCAGCCTTATCTTGAATATGAGTATCATGGATCTACTCATCGGCATGATTCTCATGGATAATTATCATCATTTTTAAGATGAAATCACATGTTCGTCTCGTCACTAGAAACCCCTCTCTCATAGCTAACCTTTTCGTGCTATGATTCTTCCTTCATAAAATAAGCATTACTCCTTTATAGTCTTGTCCATGACTACAAGTTCAAAATTAAAAAAAAAAAATGGGATACTAAAAATTTACTCCTTGAGTCAAACTTCTTGCAAATAGATTATTCCCTCAAAAGGACATCTATGTCTCTCTTACTACTATAAGTAAATTTCTCCCTTGAAGGAAAACTATATAAAGATAGAAACATGTTGTACTTAGTCTATAAAAAAAAAATAAGACTAATCAATATTTGTTACAAAAAACAATTTTATTGGAGCTTCCCACATCGATCAACTTCATGAATACCTCAAGGAGACATTACTATTTATCCGAATATATACTTCCTCTATCAATCAATTTATACATGCAAAAAATCAAAAACAAAAGAAAGAAAAAATCAAGAAAAACATAAAATTTTGGTCATGAACTTTCCTATTTTGGTTTTTGGTATCTTGCAAAAGGGGCATGTTGTCCCACAACAAGGTTACACTAAACTAAAAAGTCCACCCTACCCTCTTTTACTTTATCCTATCTACTCAAGAAATGTGGTGCACATGTAACAATTTTGTGATCATGCAACTTATTTCAACCATAGACCTATCAATCATGCAATGTATCAAGGGGGTTATGTTCACAAGCCTCTTTGGTATGGCCGTTATAGTCCTTGCCAACTATGGAGCATTTTTTTATTTTCAGTTCTCCTTTGACTACTTGTATTGCTTCTTCAATAGGATGAGACCAATGACATTGTATATATTGGATCTATTATTGTCTCACCTAAACCTATACCCATCATATAGTTCCCATAATACCATCATACATTGGAAATTACTTCAAATAATTTTTACCCTACCACAATCCATCCTACCCAACTTACCATGCCACAATGTATTCTACCCAACTTACCTTGCCACAATCTATCTTGCCCAACCTTACCTACCTTACCTATCACCATTTTATTCTTCCCTATCTTATGGGAGAACTACATCATCCTATGTCCCATTTTGCAATGGCTATGTAGGCAACACTCCGAAGACATGGGGTATTTGTAGGTTAGCTAAGCCATTACTTTCCCCTTCTATGTGATCTTTCTTAATTTTCCTAGCTTAACTATATAACTTCGGAAACCCAACCCCATCTATTTGAAAAATTGAACTCGCTTACTGTAATGCCCGTTAAAACAACCCAGTTGAGACCCAAGAACAACCTAGGATTAGTTAGGAAAATTATGGAATAATTTTTTTTATTAAAAGAATCTACAACCATGTTACAAGACAACAGTTGTTACTAACAGGTTTTGAAACAATTCTAATCTACAAGAATATACTTTTATTTTATTAATAATTATTAGAGGTCATAAGGTCCCAAATTTAGGGTTAGAAGTTTCAATTAGGTTCCGAGGGTAATTCCTCACCATACCCACTCCTTAACAGTATTAAAGTTTTAACTTGATTTTTCTCAGCGTTAACACATTCAAAATTTTCCTAAATTACTCCCATTGGATAGGAAATTTCCTCAAATTTCTAGTGATATAAAGTAGTCCTCCTAGCTCCTCATATTTTTCAAGTTATGGGCTGGCTGGCCTTGGGGTGAAAATTTTCCCCAAGGGCGGGCTTGCGGGCCCAGGGGTGAAAATTTACCCAAAGGGCGGGTTGGCGGGCCATGGGGAGACTTTTGGATCATTTCCCCATGTGGGGTGAAAAAATGACTTTGTGCCCACGTGCTCGTGGTTCTGCAAGACCACAAGGGACACGTGGCACTTCCTAAGGCAGCGCGGGGTAAAACGGGGAAAAGCTGGGTGGTAGGAGACAATTTGTAAATTCTCCCGTGTGGGGTGAAAAGTAGATTTTGTGCCCATGCTCCCACGAGTTTGTAGGGGACACGTGGCATCACCTAAGCCAACATGGGGAAAGTGGGGTGGTGGGGAGTAATTTTGCTTAACGCCCCGAAGGGCTAAGAGGGTACATAGACCCGCGCCTCCGCCGACACCTCATGATGCCATGTGGCAGCCCTTGATTGGCTGTGGGCCAGCGGGACAGTGGGAGAAACTTGGAAAATTTTCCCAAAATTTTTTGAAATGCAAAAGAAAAAAAGGGACCCGCTCCTCCGCCGATGCCTCATGATGCCACTTGGCATCACTTGATTGGTTGCGGGCTGGTGGGGAAAAGTTGGAAAATTTTCCCAAAATTTTCCGGAAGCGCTAAGTAAAAGAAAGGATCCACCCCTCTGCTGTCACCTCATGGTGCCACATGGAAACCTCTAAGTGGCTGCAAGGTGGCGGAAAATTTTCCCAAAAATTTTCCTAAGCTCTAAGGGAAAAATTCAGGCCGCGGGCCCGCCAAGGAAAATTTTCTCAAAATTTGATGCTAAGGAAGAAAAACTTCAAAGGGCCATAACTTTTGATAAAGAGATCAGTTTTGGGAAAATGAGGACTTTATGGAAAGCTCTCGACATCCTCTTTACTCAGAGATCATTAATTTTAGATTTTTATAAAGTTTAAGGGGTTAATTTTAAGAAAACTACCTACATGATTTTATAGTGTGAACTGGTGAATTTTAACTTGTGAGATCTATTCAATTTGATCTTCCTCCTCTCTCAACATGTCAAATAGACATGGAGGATTGTTCCCAAATGGATTTAAGGAAGGATTCAAGGTTAAATTTGTCTAATTGACTTGTACTTTGAACATTTACATTTCTTGACAGCAAAATGACTGTAAAATGGTTTGAGCCCGATTTTGCTAAGTTTTGACATATTTCCTTTAAGTGCTTTTGTCTATTTAAACTCGTTTAGGTTCTACTACTTCAATTCAATCATTTAATTTGTTATTTTATTATTGCAGGTTTGAAATGTGTGTTTTTTGGTTTAGATAATTACCATTTTGAAATTACAAATAACAGGGATCAAATTTTAATGGGTCTATTTGCCACTTTCTTCTTCCAAGTATTTAGGATACATTCCAATTCCAAGCTAACATATTTGGTTGATTCAAAACAAACCATTCAAGACCAAAATGCAACACTGATTTCAATTTTGTTTGCATTTCAAAGAGACAAAATACTGTATTTTTATCACACGCATCTCTTCCTTTCAAACAAAGATTTCAATACATGGATATGATCAAATTCAATACAACAATGCAGTTTGAGAAAAGCATTACATTCATTTATTGATTCCAAAAGACAACTTACAACTTCCTTCTTTCATTTCTTCCAAAATCATTTATTGTATACAGGGCAAACAATACATTTTCTTTTCACGTGTTCCACTTTACCACTTTTCAAACAAAGATTTCATAGAGTATGCAAAACACAAATTTCCAATGGAATAACATCATATGGACAAGAAAAAACCATTTTCATTAATTCAAATGAACTCTTATAACTTCCTTTCCATTTGATTACAAAATACAATATACCAAACACGTATCATTCTTTCACATTATTTCTAAACAAAATACAGAGTATAACTCTTTTACATTTCAAATTTCACTTGCAAAACTGTACAACATCTTTCCATTACAAACATTTACAGGATCATCCAATTCAAGTGGGAAGGTTACAATGAGATTTCATTTCACAAGGAACTGTCAACTGTCTTTTCTCAGCTCCAGAACAACAACATGCATTATTCTCATTCATCCAATTTGATCACAACAATAGTAGGGGATAGGCAACACTCTCCACCCAACCAAGACATCCAATGAAGAGGAGAGCCATAATTATTCATTGGCCCCCGAGCCCCAACCACAATGCAATAAAAGGTGTGATCCAACTCACGGTAACAACAGGCTTTCAAAAAACATACACACAACATTTTCACAAAGAGACACAGTCCCAAATAGATTGTAGCTTACAACTACATTAAAAAATGACAAACAACAGAAAGACTTCATCAAGCAAGCCAAAGGAGCAAGAAGCTATGGGGGATACTGCTTATGCCTCCCAAGGGGAAAAATGGATATCACCACCTGAGTACAACCCACAAAAAATATATCTATATATGAATATCATTTCAAACCCTATCATCCCCTTATGCCTCCCCCAAGTACCCATTATTCCTCACATTTTCTTATATCTCCCCAACCTCTTATCGCACCCCATAACGAGTAAAGAAATGCAAGTTATTTCTTTATAAGGTGGAACCCAAATCCCTAACTCCCTCCACCCTTATACCTCCCTAAAACCACTTGTGCCTCCCACAAAATAACCCCACAGTCTTCTTCTACACCATTGCTAGGCCATCTACCCAACAACCCACAATATATACCAAAACATTCACACAAGAAAATTTACATAAATAAAAGAAGAGCATTTCAAGAGCCAAGCTCTTACCTTTCCATGATGGAGTTATTCCTTGTTCAAAACAAAAAGCTCCTTCCAATGCAAGCAATCCAAAAATCAACCCAACACAAGCATGCAACAATCTTCCAAAAACTTCTCCAAGCAAGATCTCCCAAAACAACAAAAAAATTCATCCAAAATGAAGTCTCCCAAAAGTGAAGCAACCCAAAACAAGGCAAGAAATTTGAATTTTATGGAAAAGGGAAGAGAAGAGGATGAGGTGGATCCATGTAGGATGCCACATCACACATCATCAACCCCAAAAACAAAGTCAACTTCAACTTCATTCTCCAATGCATAATAAATAGGTGGGTGAATAATATGACAGATTTACTTACACACTCAAACAAGTCCATACCCCATAAGGACTGAAATTAAATTATGTAAGAAAAGTGCAATTACAACATTCAACTTGACTTGTAAAAATGCATAAAAAGGTCTAAATTTAACCCTCCAACCATAAACAAGGTTGGTATGTAAATTTAAGAGGTATGGGACAAGTTTAACTTGTCCCACAAGCCTCCAAAATCAGCCTCCAAGGACAAATTCGAATTTCTAAGAAGGTGGAGTGTTTCACACTCAAAAGTTAACTTACACATCACTTACAAGGTCACTTACACATTATTTACACATTACTTACACATTCTTACAACACGTTAAAACATGGACAACAACTCTATTAATTACATTCTTATGATATCTTTTAATTAATTAACTAAACAATATGATTACTCACAATATTTACACAGCATTAAATAAATAATGAAAGGGATAAGTGCACCAAAAAATAAACACATGCAAAAATTAAACAAAAGGGACCAAAAATAAAAGAAATACATAAAATCCCTTGGTCACATTTAAAGGTGACCCCCCCATGGGAATCCTTAACACTAACAAACACACACACAAACAAAACTAGTTGCCATGGTGACCTTGTTGAATTCATCTAGAATTCCAATGTGGTTGGTCTCCAATCCCCCGATGTTTGTTGTGATATTTTAACCTGTAAAATACAAATACCTCCTTCGGCCTCATGGCCATATCAGAACATCTAAAATAATATAAATATAATTAAATTTCTAAAATCATCTAGATATATGAATCACAACAACATCAAAGCAATCTAACAATATCCTTATAGTTTTATCAACAACTATATCATCATCCAATAATTTTCCATTTCTAGGGCTACTCACAATATCCAAATATCACAAGTCCAAACAACATCCATCATATAACCATGTCCAACAGTATAACATCATCAACATATAAAGTGTCTCTAATAATCATCATGCATCATATAAGAATGAAAGTCAACAATAATCCATGATCAAATATCTAACATCATACTAAATCAAAAATATAATAATGTCCATAATATAGTCAACAGTGTCATGATTAGTATCAAAAGGTTTCAAAGGGAAGTGGGCACTACACTTACTCACTCTACCGTGTGATAATGCTACTAGTGTTTTTTTCACCCATCGACCTTGCCTTGCCTTATTTTGTGATGTTTATCTTGACTAGACCAAAAATTTTGGTGTTTCAGAACACACCTATACCCATTCCTGCACCTAGACCAATCATGTTTTCCAGGATCACATCCTATACCTTGGATACCTAGACCACATCATCCTTGTTTAGATAATCTATCAACTTTTGACAATGTAGAGTTTGTGTGCTCTTCATGGGACCTTGATTTATTGGCTAAGTACAAGAAGGCATGTGGGCGTGCAAGGCCTTGTTAAAGAAGGGTGTGCAAGGAGAAACAGGATAGGGTTCTAGGAGGGTTTAATAGAACAAGTAGCACGTGCGCACAAGGAAAAGTAGGATTTTGAGACTTAGCCATATTTGGCATATCAGGTAAGGACACGTGAAAAGCATGACCCGACTGTGCATGTGGAGTGGATAAGGTGCCAGCCTAGTGACAGGTTGGCCTAGGAAGGAATATGCCCTGTGATGGAAGCTTCTAGAAGACCATCATGGCAAGGAGTGGAGAGCTCAGGCCTGGAGGAGCATGCTCCCATGGAGGACCACATTTGGACACTTGGTGATGGATCTGAAGCCTCAGAAAGGTGGGTTGGCAGTTCAAGAGGCCTATAAATACAAGCGCCCACAGAGGAATTAGAGATATAGATCAATAGAGAGTGGAGCTCTGCAGAAATGTTGTGAGGAACTCTATTGGGTTGGGTAGATGACCTATAGGGGAAGGATGTATCAAGGGGTTTGGGTATGAAATTTTCCTTTCATGTTTAGGAGGACTCTAATCCAGTTATGATGTATGACTTCAGTCTGCCATACTGTGATATTCTGTAATGGATCTAATGCATGTGATGAGGTTTTCAGATATGATGGAATATAAATATAATAGACTCTGGTTTATACATATATCTGCGTAGTTCTGTTTCATATGTGTTATATGAATGAATATAAACTCCTATACATTTCCTTTTCAGTTCAGTTCTATAAATTGTTAAGTATCCTTTTTTCTGAAATGACTGCATTGATCTAGAAGCCGTTCTGAGCTCTATGATGAATGTAAGTCTCATGTCCACTCACTCTTTTTAAGTTCCTATCATAGATGATGCTTTCCCACTTAACTCACATAAAAGAGAGACTCGGCACCCGCACGTGCCTCGGGTGAGTGCCCAACCCACTGGGTGATAGGCCATGCGCATGGGATTCCCTTGTTCTTGGTGGGTGTAAAAATGACTACATCTTGGTTCCATTTCTGGGACCTCTTTTCAAAGTTGTAGTGGGAAATAACATACATCATGATCTGTGTAATGAGTGATGACAGAATGCCTAACTCTGGAAAGTATTGAATCATGGTTCAAGAGCATGGAGGAAGAATTTTCTCAGAGATTCAACATTAGGCCTGAGTTTGATGCATGCAGATGGGTAGAAGAGAACCTCTACCATGAGTTGTATGAAAATTTCTTTTTTGCTTTCCAGTAGAGCTGTATGAATGGCTCTCAACATATGTGTCTAGATCAAGTTGGTGTTATAGATCATGCGCGTGGACCCAAGAAGAGTACCAGAGGCTACAAGATGTAGATCTAATGTGGACTCGTGTTGTGGATCATTGGTGGAAAGGAGTACTGGCTAGCTACACTCTGGAATACGCTATTTCTACATATTCTTGTCTGGAAGTCACTGAGTTTGAGTTTCTGCAGGAGCCCAGAGGATCATTTCTATGTGTTATTCCTTTGGGATGAAGATCTTGATTGTTACCTTGAGTTTAGAGGCATTTCTGATGGCCGGCTAAACCTTCCTGAGCGCTAGGTGAGGAAGCTAGGGTGGAGGAAGATGGACAGACATTGTGACTGAGAAAGAAAGGGAGGAGAGATGACTCAAGTATAGTGAAGCATGTGAAAGGGAGATTGCTAGACAATGTGAGGTTACAAGTGTGATGGATCTATGGAGGCAGACATTGTGGGAAGGAGTTGAGGTTCACACAGAGGATGTGGAACCTGAGCATTTGTGCTACCCCATCTTGGAAAGCATGGGAGAGAGACCCCTTCAGCTTCTGATGAGAGTTCATCACATGGAGAGAGAAGAGTCATTGGTGCGCATCTGAACCCACCTAGTGACCAAACCTTGGCACTTAGTTTTCCAAATCAAGAGGAGTGTTGATAACATAGTTGGTATCAGTGGGAGTGACCGATCTAGCACCCAGGAGGTATAATTTCTCGTTTGGAACTTTCTATGGCTGCACACTCTATTCCAGTGTTTAGAGGAATTTTTGGACAAGGTGCAAATACACAAGGCTTGGGTAACGTGTCAGGGAGTGACGCGGGGCATACATATGGTAGTGGAATGATCTCACAGACCATTGGTGCACAGTTCAGTGGGACATTGGGGATGTTAGGCATGACCACTTCAGGCCCATTATTGGCCACAGGAGGGTCTGGAGGTGGAACTGGTGGATCAGGAGGCACAGGACCTGGTGGATCTAGTGGGTCTAGTGGAGGAAACACCAGAGGAAACCAAGGATCTAGACCAGGAGGATAGGGGCCTCAACCACCTCCTCAAGTAATCTTTGAAATGTCTTTACACTTTCCAGACTACTAGGGCATAGAGGATGCTGCGGAGCATGTTCACAAGTGTGAATTTCTATGGCATGCGAAGGGGATCACAACCCCAGAACATGGAAGGCTAGTCAATTTGCAACGATGTTGCAAGGGGCGTGTCATAGCTGGTATAGGAAGTATGACCCCCATTAGATGGTGGTAGATTACACTACGTTGAAAAATGCCTTCCTAGCATAATTCCACATCCCTGAGTTTGAACAGAAGAGCATCAGTGCCCTCAAGGAGATTCAACAGGGAATGGCAGAGAGTGTGTGGGAGTATGACATGTAGTTTAAGACTCTCCTATCAAAATTTTCATATGAAATTCACCCTTCACAACATGCTCAATGGTTTGTTGGAGGGTTGATAACACCATTTAGAAGAGCTTTATCTCATAAGACTTTCATAGACCCTGCGTGAGGCGTTAGAAGTTGCTCTACATGCTGAAGCTGTTGGAAGTGTTGATACTGGTGTTAGTCCCATTCCTAGAAGCTCAAATCACTGCTATGGCTAAGCAGCTAGAAAATTTATCTGCAAACTCAGCTCATGAGACTCGTAGTGGAATGTGGTGTACAGATTGTGAAGTAGAGGGGCATGCCAAGGATAGTTTCCCCCAGAAGATAGTACGTGCCATAGCAGTAGATTGTGAGATTTTTCATGGGGACCATGATGTGAGTAGATGTCCCTTGTTACAGCACATAATTTGGAAGAATGTGTCTTGCTACTGTAAGATTTACACCTCTACAACCCATGATACTAAGGATTGTAGGCTTATTGACCAGATCCATGAGGCCATTGATCATGGTGTGCCAGACCAGCCTTGCCAGTAGTTCTAAGGGTGATGAATGTCATTATGAGGATGCACATCGATGGAGGCGCGTGTGGAAGAAGTTCTCGTGGAGGATTTCATGGTCATGGAAACCACGGAGGAGGAAGAAGTGAGTTCCCATGGGGAACATGTTATAATTGTGGATCCATAGAACATTATAAACAAGAGTGTCCTGATCTATTACAATGCTCATGGTGTAGGAAGAAGCACAAGTATGAAGAGTGTCTAGAACTCTATGAGCATATGAACCAGCAACACAAGGAAAGATAAGGGCGTTGCTATGGTGAGTGTAAAAAGGGCCAATTCACAATGGATGCCAAGAGTGGTGTGTGAGTTAGAGCTAGAACCTGTACTGGTGACAACACGTGCAGAGGCCACGCGCACCAAGGAGATGCCCAGACCAAGGACATTAGTTTCTAGAGAGGAGGTACCACATGGAAAGTACCCAGACCCTGCCCATCAGAAAGAAGTATACCAGGAGACTATGGATGTAATTAGGAGTTTACAAGGGGAGATACAGTGTCTCAAGGAGAAATCAAGGTAGGTGGGGCAGCGGAAGGATAATGAGGTTCCAAGAAGTGACCTGGATGAGGTCAAAGAAGTATGTAAAATGTTAAGGCAAGAGAATATTATTCCCTTGCTGGGAGAATGGCTAAGGGAGAAGGTACCACGTGCCGGAACAGAGCACGAGAGACAGGTTTTACATGTAAACCTTTCTCCACACAACCTTGAATATGACAAAGAAATTACTCTAAATGTAGTTGTTGATGGATGGCTCCTGAGCAATATCCTCATCGACACAGGAGAAAGAAGTGAATGTTCTTACCTTAGATGCTTGGCATCAGATGGGAAGGCCCGTGTTACAGCCATCTTCAAATGTGTTGTATATGGAAAACAAAACTAAGGCAATGCCCATTGGAGTATTAAAGGATGTATTGATTACCATTCAGGGGGCCAAGTTTACTAGAGACTTTGAAGTCTTGGCACTCGCCGAGGAAGACAATTTTTCAGCATTGCTTGGGCACCCATGGTGTTACAAGAATAATGTTGACATAAGGTTTAACAAAGGATATATCAGTTTTGAAAACAAGGAAGAATGGGTGATCATCCCTTTGACAGATGGGAATTCAGATGCCCTACACAGAGCCATTGGGAGAAGAATTCCTTGATAGAATATATGTACACTCAATCAGGGATCTTGAGATAATTCACCCTACAGAAGGAGTTATCTAGTTTGAGGATGCCCAGTCTGTGAGTGATACCACAAGCATGGCGTGTGACAATTGGGCACACGGGACCTATGAGTTGATTAGACATGACATTTAAGAGGATCGGTAACCAAGGTGAAAAAGGTGCGTACAAGTCTGGTGCCTGGGAGGAAGAAAACTACCAAGTTACTGGGAGGGGATAATCCAGAAGATTTCTTGCGAGAAATGGAGGCCCATTGGAGAAATGAGAAGGAAAGGAGGAAAATGTTTAACTACAGCCTACTATGAACTACTGTGCACTGGTGGGTGACACATTGGGAGAACCTCTTGGAATGGTGTGAGGTAAGAATTACCTTCTCCATAAGGTTTTGCAGGAGAAATGTGCCCACGGCTATAAAATACTACCATGGTAAAGAGACTGCTTCCTTCCATATCCAAGCATGTGAGACAGCCTGGATGGGAAGCGCAGAAGCATTACCACCTTCATTATGGGTTCACAAGTTGTACTCCACCCTGCAAGGTTGTGTGCGTGCATGGTATATCCACTCAGAGATGCATCACCAAACTAGTAATTGGTAAGAATTGGTGGCTGATCTCATTCAAACATTTGAGTATCAGAGTACAAAGCCATCAGTACATAAGGCATTATAGGTAGTCAAGCACCTTACAATAGGGGATAGTGCTATGGTGGAAGACATAATACAAGAATTTCTAGGTGAACCTGGCCTGGAGGTGTGCTTTGAGGAAGAAGAAATAGAAGAGATACAGCTTGAGTGTGCATGTATAGAAAAAGAAAAGGGGAAGATGGTGTATGTTATTGATGGGGAAGAAGCAAAAAAGCTTGGATGTTAACCATTCTGTAGGGATGCACGAAGTCATAGATAGTGCTGATGAATGGGCACGTGCCTACCATGAACCTTTAAAGATGAAAAAGGTTAACATTGGCTTCAGAAGTAGAACCCAAGGAGGAAATCATTGGAGACTATTGGTCAGAGAAAGAAGTCTCTAAAATCATTGATCTGTTACGTGAATTCCAAGATTTTTCCCACATGGGTACCATGAGCTTAAAGGCATCCACCATTCCTTGGGGGAGATGAGGATAAAGCTAAAGGAAGGTGCACGCCCAATCAGGAAGAGGCCATACCGAATGAATCCTAATTTGTGCGTAAAGGTCAAGGAGGAGATAGACAAAATGATAGCATCAGGTATCATTGAGGTTGTGGAAGAGTCAGAATGGATAAGTCCAATGGTGATTAGTATCAAGAAGGATGGGAGGATAAGGATCTATGTTGATTACAGGGACTTGAATGCAGTGTGTGTCATTGATCCTTTCCCAACCCCATTTACTAAAGAAATCTTAGAGGGAGTGGCAGGACGTGAGGTCTACTCTTTCACGAGATGGATTCTTCAGGCTATCACCAGGTAAGGATTTCCAAGGAGGACCAAGAGAAAGATGAATTTTTCCACTGAGTGGGGAATTTTTTCTTATACAGTCATGCCTTTTGGGTTGAAGAATGCACCTGCTGTGTTCTCACGCATTGTGGTGCAAGCTTTCCAGACTTCATCCATAAATTTCTTCAAGTTTACCTGGATGATTAGACAGTATATGGGTTAGTGAAGGACCATTGTGACAACTTAAGGTTAATGTTTGAAAGGTGTCGGCAGTTGAGGATATCCCTCAACATTAAGAAATGTGTCTTTGCTACCCCATTTGGAACATTATTGGGGCACATCATATGTAAGGAGGGCTTACTAGTAGATCCCGCCAAAGTTACAGTAATTATGGGATTGGGGGAGCCTACTAGTCAAAGTGTAGTGTGTGGATTCCTTGGACACACAGGTTACTACAGGAAGTTCATCAAGGGATATGCCAAGATTGTCGTGCCTTTAGAAGAGTTACTTAGACACAAGAGTGCCTTCCTTGGGGAGAGGCACAGCAGAAGGCATTTGACACTTTAAATGATAGGCTTATCACCTGTGCCCATACTACGATTCCCCTCTTGGGATAAGCCCTTCCATGTTCATGTTGATGCCTCAGGAACCACCATTGGAGCAGTACTTGCACAACCTAGTGAAGGGATTGTTGATCATCCTTTATGCTTTGCAAGTAGGAAGTTGACACCAGCAGAGCAGAATTATACTACAACTGAGCATGAGGCATTGTCAATGATCTATGCACTTCACAAGTTTAGACAGTATCTATCTGGCAACCCCTTTTATATTTTACACTGACCATATGGCATTGAAATATTTAGTGAACAAGCCCATTCTACAAGGGTGCATATGTTCGGTGGGTACTATTGTTCTAAGAATTTGAGTTCACGGTGGTTGTCAAACCAGGAAAAAGTAATTCCAGACCTGATCATTTGTCTAGAATCGATTCAGGGGAGGACATGCAAAGCATTGAGGATACCATGCCAGATGCACAACTATTTAGGTTTTGTGCCCTCAGACTTAGAAGATATTGTAGTATTTCTCAAGACAGGTGTAGCACTGGAAGGAATGAAGGCATTGGATAAAAATAGTTAGCTATACACTCCATGCCCTACATGTTGATTAGTGGGGATTTATACAAATTAGGACGTGATGAGATTGTGCCAATGTGTGCTAGAACATGAGTGCCTAGCCATAATAGAAGAGGGCACATGGAGGTAGTGCAGGTGGGCACTATATAGGCGATGCCACTACATGCAAGATATTAATGGATGGATTATGGTGGGAGACCCTATATCAAGACTACAAGGAATATTGCAAGGCATGTGACCATTGTCAGTGCATTGGAAAACCAGGGTGAAGAGATGAAATTCCTCTGCACCCTATTCCCAGTGCCGAGCCATTCGAAAAGTGGGCTATAGACTTTGTAGGCCCTATTACACCAGCCCACGTAGGACTGGGTCACATTATATAATCACTTGCACAGATTACTTGACAAGGTGGGAAGAAGTAGCACCTACCAAGGATTGTACAGCAGCTACTGCAGCAAGGTTTCCTATGGGAAAACATTATTACAAGGTATGGATGCCCTTTGAGTTTGACTAGTGACAGGGGTACACATTTCTTAAATGAGACAGTAAGGATTTTGTTAGCAGAATTCATGGTGGCTCATCACAAGACTACCCCTTACCATCCACAAGAAAATGGAACCACGAGAGGCATTTAACAAGATACTAAGTCATACCCTAACCAAAATTTGTGACATTGGTAGGCAGGATTGGGATGAAAAAGTATCAGTCCAGTTCTTTGGGCATATAGGACAACCTACAAGAGGTTAAATAAGGCCACACCATTTCAATTAGTGTTTGGCATGGAGGCTATCCTACCAGTTGAATTCATGTTACCATCACTGCGTATATAGCGCATGCAGGAGGTTTGGTAGATGAACAAGCGTTGGAAGAAAGAATTGACAAGTTAATGTAATTGGATGAAAGATGAATCACTTGCCAGGTGGAGCTAGAAGACTGAAAAAAAAAACAAAAGGCATGGCATGATCATCACATTAAGAACAAAAAGTTTGAGGTTGGGCAGATGGTGCTACTATATGATTCCAAGTTTCTGTGCCATCCTGGGAAGTTAAAAGTCCATTGGTTGGGTCCCTACATCATCTCGTACATCCTTGATTCAGGTGCATGCCAGTTACAAGTGTTGGATGGGACGAGATTTCCAAGGACACTTTAATGGGAGTAGGCTGAAGCCCTACTATAAATAAGTCTTCTTGGTGTTTGTAATAAGGCAGTATTGCTAGATAGTTTAGGATTTCCTTTAGTGAATTTTCTTTTCTTGTGTTTCCCTTTCTCGTTGTTGTTTTGTTTTGCACCTTGGGCACTGGTAACCTCTTTACTTTTTGAAGGTTGTGAATGCACAGAGGACTGTGCATCATTTTAGTGTGGGGTGGAATAATGTGAAGGAAAGTGCAAAGTGTGAAGTGCCAGGAAGGATTGTGTTGGAAAGCTGGTTGAATGGCCCTGTGGAAGAAAGTGCATAGGAGAAAAGGTGAACGAGGATGGTTGGTATCAGGATAAGGCTACATTTTGGTTCCACATACAAGGGAGAAAGAAGCACAAAAACAACATGAGGTAGGTGAGAGAAAAAATCGTGAGGATGGAAGAAGTACCTTCAGTGCTAGTAACGCGCGCATAAGAGCCTTCTATCAGATAGATTGTTTACACACCAGAAGGTTGTAGGATTATCTGCATGCAAGTATGGGCACATGAGTGAGGGCGCTAGAGTCTAGCTTAGTGGAAAAATCTGTAATAAGTGTTGAAGTATGGTGGTAGGTGAAGTAGCATTTAATGCTAAAAAGTGGGGAAAAACTATAAATAGAAGGTCAAGCACTTCATTATCAACATTTGCGAATATGAAGAAAGAAGAGCTCTTGTAAACTAGGGTTTCCAGAGTTGATCCGTGTGAAGAAAAAATTGAGAAATTTAACCGTGAGTGACTAGATTTGATCTGCAAACCAGAAGGAAAGAAGTTCACAGGCGTAGAGAAAAAGATTTGTGGAGAAGCGCCATCTTGTGAAAGAGGATATTCCAGTTAGGGTTTGGCAGCTAGGGCATGGGATGAAAAGGGTTTCTTCACAAGTTTGAGATCTGGGACTAGAGGAGGTAGAAAAGAAGAGCAAGTAAGAGAAGTTGAAGTGCTAAGATAACCTAAACCATGGCACCTAAGAAACCAACTATATCACCTAAGAATCCTAAAGGCAAGGGCAAGGGTAAGGGAAAGGGAAAAGGAAAACAACTAGAAACCCCCGTAAGTACAAATGAAGAATGGTACGCTAGAAATGCAGTACCCGAGATGGGGTTTTTCTCGAGGATGGAATGGGAGTCCCATTTAAGGAAAATGGTTGTAAGTGATTACAACCATCACACAAACATGACAGAAAATGAAATGGTATTAGAGTTGGTGCACCCAACAAACAAAAGGACACCAGAGGGTTTGCCTATTTATAGCAATGAGGTAAAAGTGAAGTTGGAGAAGGCGGGATTATTGCAACTCTATGAGTTGCCTTATTTTGGAAAACCTGAGTTCCTCTATCAATGGTTAATGTCACACGTACATGAGGACCACTTTTACTTTGCAGGGTGTAAGATGCGCATAACTCCTTAGCTGATTTCAAAATTCACAAGGCCTCATTTGTGAAGGAGAAAATATAGATGATGACTTGAGTGACAAGGAATCCATCAAATAAATAGTCGACCGCATACACTTATAAGAAGGGGTCATGATACTTTGATATCGCGAAGGACATCACAGACCCTATGATGAAAATGGCTGCATGTACCTAGTGACCAATTTAAATGACCAAGAGAGGTGGACATGTAGTGAACAAGTCCTAGTTAAATGTGAGTAGAAGGATATCAGAAGGCACCATCTATAACTTGTCTGTGTACATCACATGTAGATGATATTATAAGTAGCGTGTAGGAAGGTGACAAGATACTCTTTGGCAATGTCCTCTTGACCATTGTGTTTTTAGAGATCAGAGTACCCAGATGGGTCAGAAAAGTCTTGTTTGGGAGTACCCAACAAAGGAAGACCCCATTGCCCGCAAAAAGATTCACAAAGTACACTTGCAACAACATGACAGAGATTCTCACAAGGCACATCTTGAGAAATGGTATAAGCACTTAAGGGATGCGTTCTGGGTAGAGTGGAGGATCCCAGAGTAAATTGCTAGCACTTATAGAGGGAGAAGCTAAATTTCGTAGTGTACCATCACTTCTGCATTGGCAGATTCAAGTTGGTGGATGAAACCATGAGCCCATGGTGTAAACTCCCATTCTCTTTCACAACCTTATATTTCCAAGCAGGGGTAAACTACGTTTAAAGAGGCAAAAATACTAAGGTTTAACCTTAGTGAGGTGGATCAAGACCACAAGGAGATGTGTAGACAAGCTCATTTACCCCAAGAAGCGCACATACGTGGAGAGGTATGTCTCCCACGAGGACCAAATGACAAAGCCTTTGAATTTTCCAATTGTAGGAAGGACCACGGTGGCATGTATATCTGCACATAAGGCCAAATTTTGAGAAGGGTGTGTACTTGGAATGTGATGTATCCATCCCAGAAGACCCCATGGGAAGAAACAAATCCAGCACTGGAACAAAGAAAGGAAAAGAAGATGTGCAAGGGAAGAGAGGCACCAAGTTTTCATAGTACACCACATAGTAGGTGTCAACCAGGAAACAAGCGCTAGGAACTAGCACTTGCACATGGGCAAGAAGAGGTCTTTAATTAGAGAGGAGGTGTCCAAAGAAAGAAAATCCTATCACAAAGGAGAAGTCACCTAGAGGAGGAAGAAGAAAGATCTGAATCTGCCTATATTGGAATCCCCAGTTAGGAAGAAATAGAAGGTGATGGAGGAGGATGATTCGGAGGACACAAAGAGCTTGGAGGCCTACAGAGGAGAGAGGTATGATGACAAAGAAGATTAACCTAAAGGAGCACAGGAACCACCAATGTTTGATGTGCATGATTCAGAGGAAAATGGACAGAGAAGAGGAAAATGATTTTATTTTTGTATAGAGGAAGGGTATCTAGGAAGAGGAAGGGTATCTAGGAAGAGGAAGGTGCCCAGGATAAGGGAGGAAGTAAAGAAGTAATTACAAAAAATCAAACTCCAAGCCCTCACGTAGGAGTAGATAAATGAGGTGGTAGAAAGAATAAGTGGAAAAAATCATTGAAGCCTTGGAAGAACAAGATTTGGAGCGTAGCGGCTGAAATAGCTATGAATGAAGATAAAGAAGAAATCTTGAGAAAAGATCACGTCAGTGTAGGAGGCTCAAGTCTGACAGTAACTATTCCTAAGGGCAAGTGCATAGGACGAAGGCACACGGAGATATAGAGACCAAGGATGGGTTACGTTGATGATCCAAACAAGGTGTTGCATGTGCATTTACAAGGCACCATTCCAATGGAGCAGCTCCTGGCCATTACATCATTTGATGTGGAAGGTGCATACCCGCGGACAAGGAAAATGATTTCATGGGCATTTGAGTCCCACATCGATGAGCATGAGTTTGAAGTAAGCCAAGGGGATTTAATGGAAGTTCCAGAGTCTAAAGGGACCAACCCCTTGATGAAAACTCAATAGTTATCTGACAAGAAAGTCTGCAACATGTTGAACAAGGTCTCGGTAGAAATAGAAGCCAGGTTATTTGGGAGGAATGATAGGGTAAAATTCCTAAAGGTAGAGCTGGAGAGGAAGGAAGAAGATCTCGAAGAAAGGACCAAGGACTTAAAGTGGGAGGAACTAATCAGTGTGCAGCTGAAGCATGAACTAAGGGAAGGGAAGGCAAGGGTACACGAGGTATACAAGAAGGTAGAATCCATCACATATGCCATTGTTTTGAAGCATCAAGACCTAGCACCACCCGGGAAAAATTATGGATCTTTTTTGGATTTCCTAAAAGACTTAACACGTATCCTCACCATGGAGAGGTAACCACTGGCCTTATAGTCCATGGAAGAAGTATCAGCATGCCTGGAAAGGGAAGACAAACTGAAGGTTGTAGCAATGATTGTTGAGTACAATAAGGTCCTTGCTGATGTAAAAATTACTACCAAAGCTGTTGAGGCCACATATGAAAACTGTGTAGACAAGGATAGAGTGACAAGCATTCTTGTTGCCACTCACGAGGTAGAGCTCAAAGAATTCCAAGAGAAGAACAAAGGGAACAGGGTGGAGCGGGATAAGATCTTAGCCAAGGTTGAGAAGAAGTCCAAAGCCATTAAAGTCCTACGAGGTTCAGTCAAGAACCGAATGAAAGGGTTGTAGCCACAAATTACAAGGGGGACGGATGTGCTTAAGGATGTGGGAAAGCAACTAGAAGGGGTGGTTGAGGCAATGAATACTCAAGGAGACTATACGTACCCCAAATTGTAAGGTACTGTACTGTCGGAACAGTGTAACAAGTGCCCCAATGATGATACAGGTCTCCTCGCAAGGTGATCGGGATCCAGAAAAAGCTCTCTGAGTTTGCATTAACATCCCACATGCCCCGCTTGGCCCCCCGTGTCCTTTGTTTTTTCCATTTTCCTCTCTTTTCTTGGCCTTTTTGCTCTTCAGTGAGGAAAATTCCACCCTGCATGGGGCGCTGCGGTCCTCGTGACCGCCACCCTTATTAGGGTGGCGGTCCTGTAACCACACACCTCTGATCAGGGTGGCGGTCCTGTAAACCACCACCCTGTTCAAAGTGGCAGTCCTTTACGTGTTTTCTAGAAAGTGTTTTAACACAACTCACGATAAAAATAAAACGATTCGCCAGCTTTTTTTTGCCAACTTAAGCTTGCATTTATGTTTTTGGTCCCTTGGAATAGTGTTTGGGCCATTGTTTACTAGTTTTCAGAGTTTAGTTTGGTTTTGATCTTTGGGTGACATGAAAAGCTATAAATAAATGGTTTATGCACAAGAAAATGGTCTGCCCCTCATTCACTTTCATGCTCTCATTTTCATAGTTCAGTCTTTTATTCTGTTTAGAAGCCATAGTTTTAATTCCTTGCATGCTTAGTTAGCATTGTTCAGCCTGTTGGTAAGCCACATAACCATCTTGTGCAGGTAGTACTGTTATTTCACCCAAATCCATTAGAGTAGAATAGCTTAGGAAGCCATTAAAGTTGTAGGTTTTTGCTCTTCAAATAGGATAGTTTCAGGTTTTGGATGCTTTATGTTGCATGACTCATAGTAAATCCCGCTAGGAATTACATAAGCCAAGCTCTGTACTCTTGCACTATCCCTCTCCTACTCGCATTATATTCAGTTTGCATTCTGAGCTGCCTTTGTCCCAATATCTACTTTTATTGATGCTAGCATTACACACTTTCCTGCATTCACGTGAATACAAAAGAATGAGGAGATCACACTGAGGGGACAAGGTCACACACACCATTGGATTCGCCATTATTCTGCAGAATCCAGGTTCTAGCCTTCAAATTTCTAGTTAGAATCATATCAAATAGAGTAGAATAATTACTTCATTTCAGTAAATTCTATTCTCGATATTGCCAGGGAAGCTGTGAGGATTGATAGTTTCTGAGAAACTATGATTCACTCCTCACTTCTAAGGTAGGATTGATAATCTTGCAGATAGATTAGATGAGCTATTTTATTTGTTTAGAAAAAAATCTACAAATTACACAGGAAAATAACTACACTCAGTTATCTTGTTTGCTTTAAATTGTTATTTAGTTGTTATTTGTACATATGTTTAAATAGCTGTTTTTCTTAAATTCTTAGAAATTCTCTTAGAAAAATAGAAGTTATATATATGTTTTATATTTTATTCCACGTAGTTTAGAATTTGCTTTGTTACAGTTAGATTTACATTTTGTTTTGTATGACAATCACGGGGACCTAGGGAGCCCAGGGAATACGTATTTGAGCCAATCATGCCTCAGCCCCAACCTCATCACAACAATAGTTAACACAGACCAAAACCTTAGAAAACAAGTCTTCCAAACGATAACAAATCTACAACTGATCAGCTCTCAGTTGAGAGGGTTAAATATAGAAGACAACCAAGCACACACATTTTGGTCAAATCAACCGAACTACAGATTACCCTAGGCAAAACATTCACATGACTGTAGAAGGGTTCGAAAGAGAAACAAACCTTTGGTTGTGATCCTTTGGTCCCATAACTAGATGCAAGAGACACTCTCATAGACATAGATACTAGTTTAAGAATCCAGGTTGCACGAACACCTGTGAGGTATTCTGAGAAAATCATGCAGTTATTAAGTCTAAAAATAGAAGCTGAGAAAGCGTATGATATTACTGGATACTAGGGAATAGGACTTGATTTCATACATGACCATAGTAGGACCACAACAACCAAGAGTCTACAGTTGTGATCCACAAATCCCACAACCTAACGAATCCATAAGTCAATCAGACATAGACACTGGCCTATGTACATTAGTATTCCAGTCCACTCCACTTCCACCCATCATCATCGAACAATTGTCCTTACTAGATATAGCAGCTAACAAAAGCTAGAGAATTCTAGACTAGGGCCAGAGAATCGTCCGTAGAGTCGATTGTATTCACCATCCACCATATGAACCTTATCTGGAGACATACACAAAACTATCCCAGGTCATTTTCCATGTATTCCACAACCCATAGATTGAATCACCCCAGAACTTGATATTGATTAGAGCCTTCGAGCATTCATCCTTGCTGATCGATCTATCACACTAGTCTAGGTTGGAAGGGCCTTCTTTGCCTTAGATTCACAAATTCCACTAGTGCGTGTCGAAGATATTAGATTTCCTAACTAGTTCGTCTACATCCACACGAAGATTCCATCCCCGCCGGCTATCTCGACATGACCTCCGGAGGTCAGGTACATGGAAGAGTTACCTGTAGATTCCCACACTTGCTTGTCCCTTTTCCAGCGTACAAAATTGGTGAACCCAATGTGAAACAAAGAAAATTAGTGAAGCTAACTGTAAACTTCCTACTTTCTAATTCAGAGTCATAGTATCATGTGTTCTTCCAAATTTAGTTTACTTTTTCATCTTCTCCGCCTCATTAGCCTTTCAACAAATCACCTTCGCTTCCTTCCCATTATTCTGTGGGTAATTCATATACCCCCCGAATATGTCAGGATTCGATGCATATGGCAGACCCCTCTTGGGTCTTGAGGCATACTACGCCTAGAATAATAGACAATCATCACCCTCACTCTCAGTATGGAGGCAACATCTATTCAACTAGTAAGTTGTCAACACAAACCTCCAAGAATCACATATAATTCATCTTTTCAAACTGAGGAGTTAGATCAAACACCCTTGAATGCAACAAACAGAGCCTTCAGGATCAAATAATATAACATTTACTGGAGAATCTAGTTCATTCTCTCCTCAGATGCTACTTAGACCCACAAACTAGTAAGCAACCATACCCATACCTGGTCTTAGATGATGAATAGGTCAATACGTTATCCTAGGAGTGAACAACACTCTCGGGGTATCTACCCACCTATAGGAGGTTTACAAATACAACCCGAGGTCTCTTTTCAAGAAAATACCTCTATGCCACTACATATAGGAAATACTCGTCGGAGAAACTTGGCAAGATAGCGATCAGTTCATAGTAAGATATCACATGCATATACAACACCAGGCTATACAACAAACACCGCTAAGGCAAAGCACCGTGACTTCACCAAATGAAGTCATTTCAAACGTTAGTAGAGAAAGTGAGAGGGTTAGAACTTGCTTAAGAAAGTCAAAAATTCTCAGTTCATGCAAGCAGGAAGTTCCAATTCCTCCATACCACCCCTGGCCAAGTAGATATCTCTCACAGGAGTATGCATGTTAGGCATGCCTCCTTAGTATCCACAACAAATGCCAACAAGGCCCCATCATCTCTAACACCATTCCTTCCCGGTCTAGTATCAAATAATCCATTACTAAGACAATACCTCGTCATACTTAAAACATGTACTCCAAATCACCACAAGGAGATATGTTCTCCTCTCCTAACATGTTTTGCTCAAATGCAGGGACTTTCCCTATTACCCCTGCCAACACATACGTTGCACTGCTATCAACAACCCATCCCACCACCACTCCTTCAGTAACCACCATCAATGGTCAAAACCTATGCAATAGGGACTTATTTAGAATATTTGAATAGAGCCCTTAGACTTCACCATACGAAGCATCATGCTTCCAAGACCTCTTCCTGATTTACCACAAGTACAAAGGCGAGGGAGATCCAAATGCGTGCATATCAAAGCTTACGCTATAGCCATACGTGAAACTACTCCCTTGGGATGGTGGATGTTGCTAAAATATTCCCCAAAACCTTGGAAGGCATTACTCTCGACTGGTATTATAGAATACCTGAGGCTTCCATCCATTCATTTAAACAACTCGTATTAGAGTTCATTAAGGCATTCGACATGAACAAAATTGTTAAGAACAGGAATCAGGGAATTCTTGCACATCAAACAAGAACACAACGAATCTATCGCCCATTTCATCCAGAGGTGGCGTACAGTTCCTTTATTCTTCAGCAAGTGCTCCAAATATGGATCAGATGGAACTATGCGATTTATTCCTTCATTCTCTCAGCAGAGAGGTGAAGGAAGAAGTCCAGAAGTTCCCACTAAAAACTTACGATGAAGTACTCGAGAGCGCTCTTCGAATAGATCAAGCAGCGATAGATAGTGGCCGTAAAACATATGGAGCAAACGGGAGGTTAATCACCCCCAATCAGAACACTACAAATTATCCCACTACCACAAACGTCAATCAGGGACCTAAAATCCTTAACAAAAATCAGGGTGTAACAATGGATGGAGTAACCGACCAACCCAAGAAGGTAAATGTTGTCAATACTCCATCACAAACAAACAACCAACGAAACAACAACTTCACCCCGACAATCAATACAGTGGATTTTAACCATCCACAACAACAACAACAACGGAGAAATCCCATACAAGGGCCAAGCCAAAAATCATTTGGTTATCAAAACCAAAAACAACAAATGCAAAACTTTAATCCTAATAGGCAACAGTTTGATCAGAAATTTTAGGCCACAATATACACCAAACCAACAAAACAAGAATTACAATCCCAATTCATATTGTGGTTTCCACAAGATTCGAGGTCATGATACTAGAACGTGTCGTGACTACAACAAATTCATGCAACGTTTTCCAGAAGAACAAAGACAGTTCTTCATAGATTTGTTTTTGGCAGATCCCATGTCACCACCACCAAACAGGCTCGCAGGGGTAGTTTCCCCTCAGAATGCTCCCCTCAAGATCTTTAACGATCCACTCCCAAATCATGATAATAACAGACTAAATCCAACTGGGACGAACAAGGGTGCAATGACGGGAAACAATGATCATGAAGCCTCGACTTCACTAAATCCATCAGTTGCACCACAATTAGGAAATCAACCGAGACCCAAGATAGTCGGTTTGGTAGAATTAGACGCTGAACTACCTATCAAAGCTATAACAAGAACACGAGAGTATTTCTCTCAACCAAGCCCAAGTCATCTGCCAGAAACGGATAAGAGTCAACAAATAGTAGAAAAAACCCGTAGGTGCCTATGATTTAATTAATGACCTAACAAAAACCTTCTCACACATTTCATTTTTGGACTTACTAAAGAACTCTCCTACTCACAGAGCTGCTCTTTTAGAAGCATTAGGTTTAGGTCATCTAATTAACATCACTCCACCTCCTGAAACACAAGTAAATCACGTAGATTTTGATATCCACCCTCCGGGGGCAGCCGGACAAGGATGTCGAATTTATATTCGAAATAAGTAAAATGCCTACAGATGCTGAGATTGCACGCCGAGGTGATCCAACCTTACACTTACAAGTATGGGTTTATAATAACTATGTAAAATGGGCAATGGTTGACGATGGGGCTGCAGTTAACATAGTCCCCTTCTCTTTCCTCCAAAAACTAGGATATGGGGAAACAAACTGTTCCACCACTCGAAATACATTGAGAGGCTATGATAGCCTTAAAGCCACTTTGATAGGAACTATAATACTACCGGTCACCTTAGGACCCAAAACAATCCTGACTGAGTTTTATATTATAGATCGGGAAACTAATTATAATATGATCCTCGGCTGACCATGGATACACCGAATGAAGGCAATCCCTTCTACTTTATTCCAAGAAGTAAGATTCCTGCATCTAGGAAAGGTATTTGTAGCCAAAGGTGATCCAAAACCTTTCGATATACACCTAGCTGATTTAAAGAAAAGACCAGGTGTGCACTCAGAATTTGAACTTCCAACAAACCAACTTAATAAACCCACTGACCCAAAACCAGAGGAGAAGTTGGTACCTAACAACGGATCTTGAAACTATCAGCATAGCCAAAACAACCCCAACCCCCAAAGATAAGGCTAAAGAAACGGTATCATTAGGGACTACTGCAAAAATCGTTGAGTTAATAGAACAAGATTTACCAATGTTCTTACCATTTGATTCAGTAGGCATAGGATATTCACTAGGTGTTGGTTCCCTTCCATCAGAGGATCTCTGCATGGTAGAAGTGGAGTGCGCAAACGCAGCAGATACCCCCAACATCTATACTCCCAGCTAAGTATTGGACTCTCCATTTTGATGGAGCTAAATGCCGTTATGGAGCGGGGGCAGGTATAATTCTTACTTCGCCCGAAGAGAAAGTCCTACCATTTTCCTTTAAGTTAAATTTTGAATGCACAAACAATGGCGCTGAGTACGAAGCCCTCCTCCTTGGCCTCACCTTAGCCAAAAGAATTGGTATTGATAAACATCAGAGTCTTAGGAGACTCGCAATTAGTGACAAACCAGGTTTCTGAAGTATACGAAACCAAAGCCGAACACTTGCAGCTTTACAAAGAATCCGTATTAGATTTAAGCAAGGCATTTAACTTCATATCCATTGAAGCAATCCCGCGAGAGAAAAATCTTCTTGCCGATTCAATAGCAACTTCAGCATCACGTTTTACTCCAAGCAATGAGTTAGAGGATACCCATTTCACGGTGTCCATTCGTGATGAACCATTGATAAAAACAATGACAAATCCCCTTTCAAACGGAAGTGAATCTACCATCCTAGACCATGTTGATAGTGATATGGCCACTTTGGATTACTTAAACACCTATGCAGCACTACATCTCTCCTATCATATGCTAGATTTGTCCTTAATTCCACATTTGTCTTCCTATTTCAGAAATCCCATGATGGATCTCCCCTCACAAATGGAACCTAGCATATACGCAGTAGAAAATGGGGATGATTTGGATTTGCCTCCAGCACCACCTGAGTTTGAAGAGGGTAACGCCTCTTTAATTGAGGAAACAATCGATGTCAACATCGGGACAGAAGATGAACCAAGGATTTTGAAACTAGGATCATCCTTAACCCCAGAAGAAGTAGAGATACACACTCAGATCCTCAAAGAACATCAGAAGGCATTTGCATTTAATTATAAGGAGATGACAGGAGTCGCACCCCACATTGCAGTGCACAACCTCGTCACTAAATTAGATGCAAAGCCAGTTAAACAAAAATCAAGACCCATGAAGCCCAAGGTAGCTCTCATGGTAAAGGAGGAAGTAATAAAACTCCTCCAAGTAGGATTTATCAAGCCAGTCGACTACTCCCAATGGGTATCGAACATCGTTCCCGTTCTTAAGAAGAATGGAAAGATACGCATCTGCATAGATTTCTGAGACATCAACAAAGCATGTCCTAAGGACGACTTCCCGTTACCATCTATCGATGTCATTGTTGATGCAACAGCTGGATTTGAACTTTTGTCTCTCATGGATGGATTCTCGGGATACAATCAAATCAAAATATCTGAGCAAGATCAAGCTAAAACTACATTTTATAACTCCTTGGGGAACCTATTGCTACACTGTTATGCCATTCGGTCTCAAGAATGCTGGTGCTACATACCAGCGAGCTATGACATATATATTCCATGATTTAATTCATAAAATCATGGAATCCTATGTTGATGACTTGTTGGCTAAGGCCAAGAAGCGTTGTGACCATCCAGAAGTACTCTGCGTCATTCTTTCACGCCTAATAGAATACGGAGTCACACTAAATCTAGAAAAATGCATCTTTGGCGTAACAGGAGGAAAGCTCCTAGGTTACATCATATCGTCATGAGGGATAGATGTTGATCCAACCAAAATTCAGGCTGTCCTCGAAATGGTCCCACCTTCGAATGAATCTGGAATCAGGTCATTTCTCAGAAAGCTGGGTGCAATACGAAGATTCATCCCAGACTTGAGCTTCGTCGTTCATCCAATCAACAATTTACTCAAGAAAGACTATAGCATTGATTGGACCGAAGACTGCAATGAAGCCTTTGATGCAGTTAAGTGTTTCCTGTTGTCACCACCTACGCTAATGCCACCTAAGCTAGATCACCCGTTAATTTTATATTCACGAGCTACCAATGTCTCATTAGCTTGTATGTTGGCCCAAGAGGACGATGACAAAAGAGAACGTGTGATTTATTTCATTAGTCGAACGTTGCTTGACTATGAAACACGTTATACACAGGCAGAATGAGAATGCCTTGCCATAGTCTTTGCTACTAAATGCTTAAGACACTATATGCTGAATCAAGAAACGAGGGTCATGGTAAAAACGGACCACTTACGAACTTTCCTCACACAAGGGTCATTGTCTAAAAAGGCTGGATGTTTTATAACCTTAATGGGAGAATTCGAATTAACGTTTGTAAATCAGAAGTCAGTTAAGGGACAAATCATTGCGGATTGGTTAGCTGATAACCCATTAGATGGAGGTGATTTAGTAGATTTAGACTTTCCAGATGAGTGTGTATACTACATCGAAACCCGACCTTCTATCTCTGAGTGTCCCTGGTACACTGATATCATTAATTATATCATGGACCATACATACCTAGAAGGGGTTACACTGCAACAAAGAAGGCGGTTACATATTATCGTAGCCAAGTACGTCATTATAGAGCAAGTGCTCTATCGAAAAGTGTTCGATGGAATGCTCCTAAGATGTGTCGACATAGAAGAATCCAAGAAGATTCTCTATGAATCCCACAGTGGAATATGTGGAGGCCACTTCGGTGGCCATGCCACCGCTCAAAAAATACATCGAATGGGCTATTTCTGGCCCACTCTAGAACATGACGCAATAGAGTTTGTACGCAGGTGTCATAAGTGCCAAGAATTCTCCCATGAGATTCCATATGCCGGCACAAGCTCTGCAACCAATCACTACTCCATGGCCCTTTTCTACATGGGGCCTAGATTTGATAGGGAAATTCTCTCCCTCATCTACAGATGGCCATAATTTTATAATCACGGCCACTGAATATTTTACCAAATGGGTAGAGGCTATGCCTCTTACTACTGTACCTGGTTCTGTAATCGCCAAGTTCATTTTGAACCAAATCATTTGCAGATATGGTATCCCGCAAATCATTATCTCTGATAATGGAACTTCTTTTAAGAATGAAGAGGTTCGCGAACTATGCAATAAATTTAAGATAAGCCATCATACGGCTTCCTTATATTACCCTCAAGCCAACGGACAGGTTGAAGCGACAAACAAGACACTAAAAGCCATTCTCCTTAAAACTGTGAAAGAAAACAAACAAGATTGGCATTTGAAGTTATATCTGGCCTTGTGGGCCCACTGAACCTCAATAAAAACACCAACGGGAGTAACTCCTTTCTCACTAGTGTTCGGGGCAGAGGCAGTTCTCCCACTCGAGGTTGAAATACCCAGTCTCCGCATTTCATTACAAGGGATTCTGGATGAAGACGCTTACAGAGAAGCACGTCTTTCTCAACTAGAAATCCTAGATGAAACTAGGTTAGATGCTGAATAGCGACATAGAATCTATGCTGACCGGATGTGCCGGCAGTACAACAAGAAGGTCTATGAACGTGACATATACGAAGGGGATCTAGTTCTAAGACTAGACAGCCAGATCGACAAGAAGACCGGCGAAGGAAGGAAATTCTGGCCCAAATGGTTGGGCCCATACCGAGTCATGAAGGACTATGGAAATGGTGCATACCTCTTATGTACGCTAGAAGGTGAGGAATTTGGCGAAACAGTCAATTCCCTTCACCTCAAGCGGTTCTACGCATAAGCAGCTAGCACTACTTATATATATTTACATTGCATCTTCATATAGATTAAGATCATTTTGTCCACCTGTTTCTTACATAAATGGTGATCAAGGAATCTATTCTCAAAGCAATTCATAGCAAACTCATGATGTTGTTGGCATAAAACTCTTTAATCATACCTCTCCATTTTCATGATATCATCAAATTATCTCAGAATCTTCTATCAAATAAAATCAGAAATGACAAAGTCTTAACGGTAACCATACCAAGATCTACAAGTTTATTCTCACTTTGATTTCTTCTTAGGGCAGGTGTCTTACCTATGGTCTGTTCTAGAAGCTTCATGGTGTCACATCTATCCCATATGTATATCTCTTTGGAAATAAACGCATACTGACATTTTACTCAAATAAACAAGTCAAAAAGTGATTAAACAGAAAATTTTAATTTTACACATTTCCTTGCCCCACCAACCTTCGGTGATGAGCTTGCGTCTCTTACTAGTGACGTAGGGTTGGGAAGGGATGGAAATGCCCTTACTCGCCTATACCTTGCCCACAGTGATAAACCCACGCTTCTTACTAGTAGCATGGGGCAAAGTGTAGGGGGTCCTCTTGACAAATAAATGCAAATGATCATATGAAAACAATTCAAAACTTTGAAACTTTGAGTCAAAAACAAATGAATCAGATGTTCAAAATTCCAAGAGAGTTAAAATCCTAAAAAACCAGATTTTGTCTACTATGTGGCCATCTACGGATCTAAGTCTAGATAAACTGCAAAGTAAGTTGCATTCTAAACTATGAAGTCACTCGGGTAGAGTAAGCTTGTAGCTTCCAATTTGGTTCCACTAAAGCTTTGTCTGTCTTTCATCACTATCATTTCAGCTACACCTCATAACTTGTGCCCTTTCTAGCTCTCGGTGATGAGCCCTCGCATCTTACTAGTTGCGTGGAGTTAGGAGAGGGGCAAGTTAATCTATTCATCATACTAGTTATATTCATCACTTTGCAAAACAAACATGAGATATCAAAAATTGCTTACAGAAGCTAAGATTCAAAATCACATTATATCTACATATATCAGCATCATGAAATACACAAAAGGAAACAAACATTTGCATCATTTGTTCTCCATTGCATACATTCTAAAAAGCATATAAACATACATCGTAGTATACACAAAGAAACTGGAAATAGAAAGGAAACCATGAGTGCCAAGATTTTGATCCAAAACGAATGCATATATATAAATGATCAACGTTTATATACAATGCCATCATGCACTAAGCATGGTCAAAACGCTCAAAGAGCCCGTGATATACAAAGGAATATATAATACAAAATCTACGAGAGCCAAGTGGCCTCTCAATCCCTACGCGACCCCTCCGAAGGTGCACGCCCACGCCTAGGACTCCGGCTACGCCGGCGCTCTGAATGTACGGAGGGCTCAGGATCCTGAGGAGCAGCCGCGGTCTCACCGCGAGAACGGCTCCTCATAAGACGCTCAGCCGTCCTATAGCCCGCTAGCTCGGTGCGAAGGGTCGATACCATCCTGGCCACATGCCAGACTGGAGCAAAAATGTCGGTATGCCTACCGGCTGCTGAAGGCTCCCCAGCATCTACGGACAGCTCTGCACGTGTCCTATCCATGGGGATCATCAGGGAATCGGTACATACCCTGCGGATCAAATCCCGCCACTCATCAACAGTCTCTGCAAACAAAGGAGAAAACAAGTTAGAAACTAAGCAAGAGGCTAAAAGATACAAAATAGCAACTAAGGAGAGCCTACAAATAAACATTAAAAGGGAGAAAGGGTAACTTACTCGGATCACCAGGCCTCCAGGATGGGTCGCTGGGGCCGGCACCTACCGCGGATGCCGCTGCCGACTGAGGGGCTACTCCTGTGGCAGGAGCAAAAGTGTCACCCCTGCAACGGACTCATCCTCTCCACCATGGCCCTGGGAGAGGGGCTCCTCTGAAACTAGAGTATCCCTCTCTGCGCTCTGCTCAGCCCTCTCTGCCTGCATGATATCCTGAGTGTCATGCCACTCAGGATCGCTGTCATCGGTCTCCTCCTCTGTTCCTCCCTCTGTGAACTCCTCAGACTCGGAGTCAATATCAATAGGGTCATCGCTGCTATGAGCAGGACCCGCAGCAATCTGAAGCAAAGGTGCCTGAGGCGCACCGGCTCTCCCTCTAGCACGAACTATCCTCCTGGCTGTAATAGGAATGCCAGGAGTAATCACTGTCCAACCTCGGCCTCTAGGCCCCCCTCTGGCCTCGCGAACTGATCTGTAAACTGGCACCACTGGGGGAAGCATACCCATGTATGGTAGGCCAAACTGCTGAGGGACTCGGCCAAAGGGGTGCGCCTCCACTCGTCCCACTCTATCAATGAGCTACCCTGTGGTGGAGCAGGAGATCAAAGTAAGAGTCTCCTCGCCCCATATGCCCGCCATGGTCTGATACGGTGTCGCCTCCATGTCGGCAGTAGTCAGGGAGGAAACTGGCTGATGAGGTGCTCTAAGCACCGACATGTCTATCCATCTGGCTGCCCTAACAGCTCCAGGATCTGCCACCTCCACACCCCCTGCCATAAGGGATGAAATGCTCATAAACCCAACTCATGACTAGAGTCGGGTGGCTCAATGACTGTCCCTGTAAACAGACCACCCTGTATAGATCATGGTAGGTGGTCCCAAGAATGTCTGCTCCCCAAGCATATATCTAGCCATGCCCCTCTATCTATGCAATAATGGGGGCCCAGCAGTATAACATAGTGTGTCCCCTCCCTTGTCCCCGATCAATCTCGAGGCAAGGATCCCCATAATGGCCTGTCGAAATACGGGGATGGGCAAAGAAGGAATGGATCGAACTCTCACCCCCTTCTTCGACCCCGTGGAGATGGCTGCATCTCCCATATAAGTCGCCCACTGTGTAATCTGTGCCCGTGAGCCTGCTGTCTCCAAAGTGAGTCGCCTCCCGATGATCGGGACCCCTAGAATGCGGTAGACGTCCTCCAATGTAATGGTCCACTCGCCACGGACCCCTGGCAATCGGAAGGTGTTCCGATCTACATCCCAGTAAGAGAATAAGTCACAAAGGATGTGACTAGATGGTGCAACATGGGGGACGCGCGATATGCGCAATATACCGGCCCTCTGAAGTGTGTCCTCCTCATCCTGTGAAAGGGCATCTAATACCCCTGGGAGCCAATCACACTCCCTCTCTCTGCTCCATCGGATGTACTCCTCTCTCACCTGCATACACCCAAAAACACACAAAACAGAGCAAGTTAGTATCCAGAACAATACTGAGAAAGTCATAAAAACACGTAGAAATGCTAAAAATACAAACACAATCTCAAAAACAAGTTCTTTTTGCATTCTGTGCAAAACCGCCACCCTGAGCAGGGAGGCGGTTTTGTAACCGCCGCCCTTAAAGGCGGCGGTCATGTAACCGCCGCCAGGGCCCTGGCCAGGGTGGCGGTCGTGGTCCGAAAACCCACGCGGATTTTTAGCCTAAAAAGGCCTAAAAAGTGCAAAAAATGGCCTTTTAACCTAAAAAAAGAACCTACCCAGTAGGTGCCCCCCCTAGGTGGACCTGTTAACACTAGCATTTTCAAAAATACCCCCCCCCCCCATTGCAAAGAATTTAGCATTTCAAATTTAAGGGGGTAAAGACAATAAACTGAAGAAAACTAACCTGTGATCGCTGAGGTCGATGTTCCGCACGTGGAGGCATGATCACGATCTCGCTGCGAACGTTTCGACTCTACTCACGCAAGAAACCGTCACTGTGGGTCCCAGAGCTCAAAATCAATCAAATCGACTCGCGTAAATGAATAGGAAAATGGGCCCACTTTCATATATATAGCACTCTGTTTCATTTTAAAAATGACTTTTTCACAGGTTTGGAGCGCTGATGGAGGTAAGTTCCTATCCCCGCACAAATGGTACGTTCTCATTCCCTGTTATTCTTAGTGTTTATTTTTCGAACTATTGTGTCTATCTGCACTTGAGTTCTCTTTTCATTTTGCAGGTAGCGAGAATATTGGATGGTCTCATTTCAACACACGGACGTGTCAGGTATAACTTCTAACTTCCCATTTCGGGACTGCCATACTCGGACCCACCGTTTTACGCCTCTTCATGACTAAAACTCTTCTCCGAGGGGGCAATATGTACGTACCCAAAATTGTAAGGTACTGTACTGCCGGAACAGTGTAACAAGTGCCCCAATGATGATACAGGTCTCCTCGCAAGGTGTTCAGGATCTAGAAAAGCTCTCCGAGTGTGCGTTAACATCCCGCATGCCCTGCTTAGCCCCCACGTCCTTTGTTTTTCCTTTTTCCTCTCTTTTCTTGGCCTTTTGCTCTTCAGTGATGAAACCGCCGCCCTGCATCAGAGCGGTGGCGGACCGCCGCCCTGATCAAGGTGGCGGTATTGTAACCGCCGCCCTGCTCAAAGCGGTGGTCCTTTACGCGTTTTCCAGAAAGTGTTTTAATGCAACTCACGTAAAAATCAATGTTTCACCAGCTTTCCTTGCCGACTTAGGCTTGCATTTATGTTTTTGGTCCCCTGGAATAGTGTTTGGCCATTGTTTATAGTTTTAGAGTTCAGTTTGGTTTTGATCTTTGGGTGAATGAAAAGCTATAAATAAATGGTTTGTGCACAAGCAAATGGTCTACCCCTCATTCACTTTCATGCTCTGATTTTCATAGTTCAGTCTTTTATTCTGTTTAGAAGCCATAGTTTTAATTCCTTGCATGCTTAGTTAGCATTGTTCAGCTGTTGGTAAGCCACATACCCATCTTGTGCAGGCAGTACTGTTATTTCACCCAATCCATTGGAGTAGAATATCTTAGGAAGCCATTAAAGTTACAGGTTTTGCTCTTCAAACAGGATAGTTTCAGGTTCTGGACGCTTTATGTTGCATGACTCGCAGTAAATCCCGCTAGGAATTGCATAAGCCAAGCTCTGTACTCTTGCGCTATCCCTCTCCTACTCGCATTATATTCAGTCTGCATTCTGAGCTGCCTTTGTCCCAATATCTACTTCTGTTGATGCTAGCATTACATGCTTTTCTGGATTCACGTGAATACGAAAGAACGAGGAGATCACACTGAGGGGACAAGATCACACACACCATCGGATTCACCACTGTTCTGCGGAATCCAGGTTCTAGCTTTCAAATTTCTAGTTAGAATCATATCAAATAGAGTAGATAATTGCTTCATTTCAGTAAATTCTATTCTCGATATTGCCAGGGAAGCTGAGGATTGATAGTTTCTGAGAAACTATGATTCACTCCTCACTTCTGAGGTAGGATCGAGAATCTTGCAGATAGATTAGATGAGCTATTTTATTTGTTTAGAATAAATCTACAAATTACACAGGAAAATAACTACACTCGGTTATTTTGTTTGTTTTAAATTGTTATTTAGTTGTTATTTCTAGATACGTTTAAATAGCTGCTTTTCTTAAATTCTTAAAAGGTTTCTCAGAAAAATAGAAGTTATATATGTTTTAGATTTATTCCACGTAGTTTAAATTTACTTTGTTACAGTTAGATTTACATTTTGTTTTGTATGACAATCACGGGACCCTAGGGAGCCCAGGGAATACGTATTTGAGCCAATCGTGCCTCAACCCAACCTCGTCACAGCAATAGTTGACATAGACCAGAACCTTAGAATACAAGTCTTCCAAACAACAACAGATTTACAACTGATCAGCTCTCAGTTGAGAGGGTTAAATATAGAAGACGACCAAGCACACACGTTTTGGTCAAATCAACCGAACTACAGATTACCCTAGGCAAGCATTCACATGACTGTAGAAGGGTTCGAAAGAGAACAAATCTTTGGTTGTGATCCTTTGGTCCCACAACCAGATGCAGGAGACACTCTCACAGACATAGATACTAGTTTAAGAATCCAGGTTGCACGAATGCCTGTGAGGTATTCTGAGAAAATCACACAGTTATTAAGTCTAAACATAGAAGCTGAGAAAGCGTATGATTACTGGATACTAGGGATTAGGACTTGATTTCGTACATGACCATAGCAGGACCACAACAACCAAGAGTCTACGGTTGTGATCCACAAATCCCACAACCTAAGGAATCCATAAGTCAGTCAGATATAGACACTGGCCTACGCACACTAATATTCCAGTCCACTCCACTTCCACCCATCATCATCAAACAACTATCCTTACTAGATATAGCGGCTAACAAAGCTAGAGAATTCTGGACTAGGCCAAAGAATCGTCCGTAGAGTCGATTATATTCATTACCCACCATATGACCTTATCTGGAGACATACATGAAACTATCCCAGGTCATTTTCCACATATTCCACAACCCATAGATCAAATCATGCCAGAACTCGATATTGAATGGAGCCTTCGAGCAGTCATCCTTGCTGATCGATCTATCGCACCAGTCCAAGTTAGAAGGGCCTTCTTTGCCTTAGATTCGTAAATTCCTTTAGTGGGTGTCAAAGACATTAGATTGCCTAACTAGTTCGTTTGCATCCCATGCATATTCCATCCCCGCCGGTTGTCTCGGCATGACCTCGGGAGGTCGGGTACGTGGAAGAGTTACCTGTAGATTCCCCACGCTCGCTTGTCACTTTTCCGGCATACACAGATGGACTGAGTTTTGATGAGGTAAGTGCCCTAGTCGATGATCTCTGCTAAAGAGCACAAAATGAAGATGATGCTTGGAATAAGTTGGAGGCTGAATTAAAGAAATATTTTCCCCTCCTTTTGCAGCACTAACAAAATTTCCCCATTCTTTCATATTTCCCAATTATTCTTTCCCTTATTCTTTTCCAAATCATTATTTATTCTGGTATCTGTTGTAATTCTTTATTCATTGAAGACATGTTCCCGGGGGTGGAGAACAGGCATAGTGTTGGGTGATATTGGGACCCTGATTTATTGGCTAAGTACAAGAAGGCGCGTGGGTGCACAAATCCTTGTTAAAGAAGGACCTGTATGGATAAAGTACATATGAAAAGGTTCTAGGAGGTTTTAATAGAATAAGTAGTGTGTGCACGTAAGGTAAAGCAGGATTTCAGGACTTAGCCATATTTGGCATATCAGGCAGGACAAGTGAAAAGAATGACCCAACTGCACATGCAGAGTGGATAAGGTGCCAGTATGGCGATAGGTGGCCTAAGAAGGAATATGCCTTATGATGGAAGCTTCTAGAAGAACATCATGGCAAGGAGTGGAGAACTCATGCCTGGAGGAGCATGCCCCCATGGAGGACCACATTTGGACACTTAGTGATAGATCTGAAGCCTCGGAAAGGTGGGTTGGCTGGTCAAGAGGCCTATAAATACAAGCGCATGTAGAGGAACTCGGATATAGATCAATAAAGAGCAGAGCTCTGTAGAAATGCTGTGAGGAACTCTATTGGGTTGGGTAGAAGACCTATAGGGGAAGGATGTATCAAGGGGTTTGGGTATGAAAATTTCCTTTAATGTTTAGGAGGACTCAATTTAGTTATGATGTATGACTTTGGTCTACCATACTGTGATATTCTGTAATGGATCTAATGCATGTGATGAGGTTGTCGGGTATGATGGAATATATATGTAATAGAATCTAGTTTATAGATATATTTGCATAGTTTTGTTTCATGTGTTGTATGAATGAATATAAAATCCTATACATTTCCTTTCCAGTCTAGTTCTATAAAATTGTTAAGTATCCTTTTTTCTGAAATGACTGCATTGATCTAGAAGTCGTTCTAAGCTCTATGATGAATGTAAGTCTCATATCCACTCAATCTTTTTAAGTTCCTATCATAGATGATGCTTTCCCACTTAACTCACATAAAAGAGAGACTCGACACCCGCGTGTGCCTTGGGTGAGTGCCTAACACCTGCTAGGTTATAGGCTGATGCGCATGGGATTCCCTTGTTCTTGGTGGGTGTAAAAATGACTACATAATTGTAAATATTAGGTTAATTACCACCTCACCCCTCCACCTCACCTTAGACCCATCCCAAGGCCATTTAACACCTAAAGCTAAGTCATCACTCCCCTTAACCACCTAATACTGAGTCATCATTTCCCCTAAAAAACAAAGAATATTTCTAAACATAATATATATTACCAATTACCTTTCCCATTAATTTCCCGTGGGTTTAAACAAGAATCAAGACTCCTAACCCATTTCCATTCTTGACCCATGCCAAAAAGGGAAGAAACAAGCTATTTTGAGAAAAACTAACTATTTCTCCCTTACCAACGCCAGTTATTCTTGGACCAATGCCGGTCAAGGATCCACGATCAGTTCCTTTAAATAAACATTTTCAACTCCTTAACCAAGTTCTTATTTTGGTTGGCATTCTTTGTTATTATATCTGGGGCATTCAATTGACTATCCAAGGATCAACTCAGCACCAGTGCATCTACATCCTGCACCAACAACAATCCTACTACTCCATAGCCTCGAACCACTCACATAGAGAATCACTCAGGATTCATTTTCATAGCACTGGATCTTAGCATGTCTCTCCTACGAGAACCCACCAACCACTACCATTTACCAATCTTCAGATAAGTATCTTAACCAGGTTTTTAGTTCATAACTTTTGTCTTAGATCTCTTATTTTATTCTGTTGTATGACTCCTTTCTCACCCAAATATCATCCTTCACCCATCTACCCAAATACCCTACCAACCTGAAGCTCTATATTCCTCTACCCACCTCTTTTATGCCTGCTGTCCCTTCACCTAAATCCCAACACCCTGCCTAAAACTTCCCAAAACTCTGTTCAATCACAAAGATCCTAAATCAATCCCTTTTCACCTTTGGCACCCAATTTCCCCTACCGTGATCAGTTAGCCAACCGATCCGAACTATAACTAGTTACCAACGGTGATTCCCTAACCGGCATCACTCTCTATGTCTGGCATTTTCCCCCAGACCAGAAAGCTCATCCACCCACCCAAAAATCCTTAAAACCTCCAATAACTTCACCCAGGCCTCCATATTATTCCCTTCCTCACATGCAGAACTAAATACCCACCACCCTCTTTTAAATCTAATCTTGTATTCACTATTTAGATTAGATTCGAATTACTGTGCTTGTGTGAGATACCCAAATTATATAACTACATTAGAACTCTCTCTTCCATGTTATTTGTCAGCATTAATATTTTTTAAAAATGTGGATTGATAGCCTTCGATGAAACACCTCACTTCCTAGGTATATCTTTTTCTAGGAAATCCACCAATCAATAATTTTAATTTTATCTTATGGTCTTTATTTTCTTCTCAGGTAGTCCTTCCCAGACAAAAAGGAGTGCTCTCAATTGGCTTGGTCTTCAACAATGGTGCACAATCTCTTCATGACCTCTAGGTATTCCTCACATACCTTACCTTTACCTTTTAAAATCATTTGGTCATATGGTACTCTTATGTGGTGAAACACTAAATGTTCAGCTTGGACTGAAATAGTGAATTCAGTTTCCTTTAAACCCTTGCTAGGGCAGAAACGAGAAGAAGTAACCATAGAATTAGTGAGTTGATTTTGATTCCTTGGAATGGATTATATGGAAATAAAATTAAAACCCTTATAAATCTTGAGAACGAAATAATTGCAGAGCTGAAGGTGCTCTGCTCTAGTCTTGTAGAATTCTAAGGCTTGGTTTGCAATCAGTTGGGAGTCACCTATGAATCTCACACTGTGAAAATCCAAACTCTTGGCTATAATAAGGCCAAGAAGAAAAGCTTCATACCCAACTCCATTATTCGTACACTCAAAGTTTAAATTGAAGGAAAAATGCATGAATCTTCCCTCCAAAGAATTAAGAATCACCCCTGCCCCTGTGCTAAAGTGGAACTTTGCACTGTCATCGTTAAGGGTCTAGTAGTTTTCAGGGAAGATAGATGTTTTATTGTTCTTTCAAATCTCTTCTTGAATTTCTGAAACCTCAACCATGCACACCTCTCCAAAGTCATCTGTAAGAAGAGGGATATCCTAAGAGCATGACCAATGCCCAAAGAATCGAAGGGGAGAATTATTGGCAAATCATTCTCTAAGAGCTTCACAGTCTCCGTTGTGGTTTTTGTTAAAAAAATTTCTCCTACAAAGTCTTTGTTTTCATTAACGTCTACAACTTCAATCACTTTACGTGGCTTTAGCTCTGTTGTTAGAATAAGGTTGGTCATGGGAATGGGTCCCTCTGAAGGGAGGGATAGGTTCAACTAGTTTGATGGGAGCTAAAACTCTGAATGAACCTTGGGATTCTTCTATAGGTTGGCCAGATGAATTTTGAAAGGTTTTAGATCACCTTATGCCACAAAGACCTTCCCTAGATGAAGGAATTAGAATTCTTGGAACAACGTAGAGGGAATGGCCTTCATTATATGAATCTAGGGTCTTACAAGAATCATATTATAGTTAGTTTCCTTATCTATAATATAAAGCTTGGTCAAAACAATCTTGGGTCCAAGAGTGACCGGGAGAGCTATAGTTCTGATAAAAGTAGCCTTAAGGCTTTTATAACCTCTGAACATGTTTCAAGTTGAAGAACAGTTCATCTCTCCAAAAACTAGTTTTTGCAAGAACGAAAAATGGGACAATGTTAACCACGGCTCCATCATCAATCGTGGCTCTCTTAAAGTAATTTTTGTAGATCCATACTTTTAAATAAAAAGTAGGATAACCTCTCCATGCTATCTCGACATGAGTGGGCATCTTACTAATATAAAATACAAACCCAACATCTCTCTCATGTTGGCCCAAAGGATAGACATCAAAGTCTATATGGTTTATTTGGGCTTCAGGAAGAGGTGTCACATGCACTGAGTGACCAAGACCCAACACCTCTGATAGAGAAGATCGGTGCATTGGTGAGTTTTTCAACAATTCTAGGAAGGATATGTGAGAAAAGGTCTTGGTTAGGTATGTGATCCAATCATAGGCCCTTACTAGATCAGGAATTAATGACATGACATCTTACACTAAGGGGTCAATAAGGAGAGGTTGTGATGCATAGTTATGGGTACGAGTGGTAGCATGGATTTTTTTCTCAGTTTGGTTTGGTTTTCAACTACGCCAACAATATTGGTTTGATTCCATTGGTCCAAAGGAAGAACTACTCATGGATCAGTGGACATAGAGGCTTCATGATCATTTTTCCCTAGGGGATTCCCCTTGCTTGTGCCATGAGGATTAAGTTTATTATTTTAGGGGATATTTGGGAAGAGATCTCTATAAATCCCAAGAGTAGCATTTTGCGGAGCAACAAGCCCCATGTGGGTGTTCTGTGTAGGTGTCATGGGGTTATCCAAGAACATCTCAATGAAGAGCTATCTTTGGTCTTTTGGAAGACATTGTATGAACTTATTACAATCCTTATAAGCTCGAGCATCATGTCCTATAACTCTATTGAAACCACAGTACAAGTTAGGATCGTAGTCTTAAGGTCTTTGGTTCTTATTATACTGTGGCCCATAGTTCCTGTTGTTGTTATGATTTTGATTGTTATAGTTATAGTTCAGAGGCCTTTGACCTTGGTTCTGCTACTGGTTTGGGAATTGATTAAGGTAAGGACTTTGGCCTTGAGTCTGAACCTGTTGGGGAGAAGGATGACTTAAGTCAACCGCATTAATGGAAGGAGTAAGGTTATTACTCCTTTGATTGTTTGCATTGGCATTGTTATTGTTTACATTATTCCTGTTCATAATGTTTCATTTCTTGGTTTGGTTAGTAACACCTTGGTTCCAATTAATGACTTTGAGTCCTTGACTATTTCTAGAACCATTATGATAATTGGGGTTATTCTGAGCGAGATTCATTAACTTCCCATTTGGATTATAGGTCTTACGTTCGCTATCTATCATGGTTTGGTCGATACAAAGGGATCCCTCTAAGACTTATTTGTAGCTCCAAAGAGGAAAATTTTGGACTTCCTCCTTGGTTTTCTAGTTAAGAGAATGAAGGAAAAAATCATAAAGCTCCGTTTGATTCATGTTGGGAAAGTTGATAGAAGAATAGATGACCTATTTCCACCTCTGAATGAAGTGGGTAGCAAACTCGTTATGTTCTTGCTTGATATGCTGTAATTATCTAATCCCTGTTCTCAATAGTTTATTCATGTATAAAGTCTTAATGAACTCAAACATGAGTTTCTTGAAGGAGTGAATATAGGCTTCTGGGATTCAGTAGACCAATCAAGAGGAATCACCTAGAAAGTATTGGGAAATATTTTCACAACTACATCCAAGGGGAGTGGTTCTCTAATGGTAGTGGCATATGATTTTATATGAGAATTTGGATCTCTCTCCCCTTGAACTTGGGGAGTTCAGGAAATGGCCATGGGAGCATGACACCTCATATAGTTAAACCTTAAGGCTTCTTTAAGAACTCAGAGTATGTACCCACCACATATGATTTAACCATTAAATATCTTTGAAGGGGAAGTGGAGATGGAATCAGAGCTTGATATAGCACAATGTAGGCATTTGGAAAGGCATAAGGAACCCCTTGTGGCTATGTGTAAGGACTAGGAAAAGAATACATATCAACAGGAGGGGACTTAGAGTACAGGTGCAAGTAGGGAGGGATTGCACTAGGGTATGGGCTTGTAGGCACAAAACTAGGGAATGTTGCATTGCCTAAAGGAGTGACATTTGAGAGCGCACTTCTGGTCGTCCCTTGTGTTGGATACGTGTATAAAGGATGAGGATCCATCCCTAGTGTGCCCAAACTTGTAAGGTGTTCACCAATGTTAGAAGTACCCAAGTAATCTTGAGATGGTGATTACTGATAGGCACTCGCAGAAGGCATGTGTCCTTGCTTTCACATGTAATAGGGAACATTATTTTTCCCCACAAATTACATAGGTTGCAGGGCTTGGGAAATCTCCAATTCCTTGATCTTACCCACCAATGATGAGATCACATTGCCAAGTGAAGGTGATGCATTTTATTTAGGCACATTTTGGGCATTGTTAGGTTGCAAAGGTATATGATACCATGTTATAAATTGGTCTTTTGTATACCACCCCTCTTTAGGTGTGTTTTCTATTTTGGGAGGAGGAGTAGAAACATTGTTTTGAAGAATAATATACATCCTATCCAAGGATTCATCCATAACATTAAGACACTCACCACTTCAAGTAAGTCGTTACAGGTACTCATCATCCAATGGTGGATTATAAGAGAAAGAATCAACTTGCATGTTGATTTGAGGTTTGGACAGGGCCCGTGGATTAAACCCATGGTTTCCCGTGAATGTCATGCTATTAGAGTTGGAGAAATTTGGTTGTGCATTGTGATTAGGTTGGTCTATCTCCTCAATCCTAACCAATGAATGCGTATTAAACCCTTGAGGAAGGGGTGTGTTAGGATATGAAATATTCCATGAGTAATTATCAGTCCACCCTAACAATGAGGGTGATTATTGCATACCCACTTGGTTGTAATAGGCCTCAAGACCCAAAATGCATCTGTTGTATTCCTGACCCAACATATTCAGAGGGTGTATAAACACCCGCATAATAATGGGAGAGGAGAAGGATGGATGAAATAAAATAAAGAGAAGGGGAAATGTAAAGGAAATAGTCCTTTACATTGGGTTCACCAATTTTATATGCATTAGAATCAACACACGACCTCCCGAGGTCTTGCTGCAAAAATGAAATGAAATAGATAGATGGCTATGGAATGGATAAATAGGAATATATGGAGTAAATGGAAATAGGCAGAAAAAAATATAGAACAAATCAAGGCAAACACATGTTCTCAACATGCACAATGGGTATTTGCTTGTTAAGGGAAATGAATGCATGTCTAACCTGCTCAAGTGTAATGGATCGGTCAAAGATACTGACAATGTGAAGATTTTGATCAATGTATTTACGAAAAAATAAACCTCAAGTTGGTTGTGGAACACGAGGGAAACTTCCTCCGTATCTCACAAATTTTTCTCGAGAGAGGGTCATGAAAATGTGAGAGAAGATGTATGATAAAGATGAATCTAATCTCTACCATTTTGATTTACCCAAAACTCCTCAGCAGTGTCTACCTCATCGTTCAAAGAAATCATTTGTATGATGATGGTAGGTGGGACTGGGGTGGTTTATAATACAAGTTGTCTAAGGCCTTGGTCAATATCAGTCAATCTCATGTCAATGTTTAGTTGCAGTACAATTGGATCACACAATCTTTGTCTTAGTTGTCTTGGGCCCTGGATATTCATGTGGGCATGAAACAAGGAATCTACAAAAATAAGCAAGGCACGCAAAGAAACCGAAAGGGGCTGAGGAATAAGTTTGGGTAACCTAATCCACTAAGGAAACGTGGGAGCTTGTGTTGATTCCAATCTAATTAAATATAAATTCCTATTTTAAACAACCAACGCAAACAAACTCAAATTAAACAAAGTTAATTAATCTCCTTTAATTTAATTAAATCTATGTTCAACTAATTAATGAAATAAATGCAAACAAACTAATCTACTTATTTTTGTATTTTCCAGAATCTTTTGAATGAAAGGGAATTAGATACATAAACTAGTCTAATATAATTACTTTAATATATTTTTTTGGGGTTTTTTTGGTTTATTGAAAATAAACAAACAAAAGCTACAGAGAAATGGAAACTACTAATTAAATGGAAACTACCTCTATGTTAAAATAAAACAAAACAAACAGTGAAATAGCTGGATGTGGTCATTCCTCTATTACAGATTAATTAATTCTAATCTAGTTTAAACATAGGGTTTCTTCTACTTTGTAAATGTGGATTGTGTTTCCTCTATTGGCTTTACCTTGGAATCACAGGAAGATTTAAAAGTTTCTCAGAAGCGGTTTCTTCCCCTAAAACTTCCCCAGTAAAACACTAAAATTCTACGTAAGCTTTTTAATGTGAAAAAATTCAACAAGATGTATAAACACATAAACTTTTGTAAACTTACTTCCCTTCCACATCCACAAGTCTAAGCAGGGAGGAATTTTTTAAGAGAATATTTTCTCATATGCACGTTTAAATCTAACCAATGAATAAAAGAAAGCTATAGGTAATTTGATAGTGACAAAATGAAAATCTTTGTGCACAATAACTTCCTCCAAATACTTCCCAGTTTAATCCACGGGGATAAGATGAGAAATAGTTTTCAACGAAAGCTACTTATAGGAAATAAAACTAACTTATAAATTCTATCTTTCTTAAAACAAGCTTTTGAATTTAAATCTAAACTAAAAGGAAGATTTAAAGAATTGAATTACACCCCAACCCGGGAAATGTAGAATTGTAATAATATTTGGTGTTGGCTGTGATTTATCTTTGCCCCCTCAGTTTCTTTTACAATAATGAATCCAATGTATTCCAAGGAGCTATGTTGGATGGTATGCATAAGAAGTTCTAGAAGTTTTAGAGTAAGTTGGTTGCAGGTAGTTTGGTAGCAATGTAGGCAATGAAGTAATAAGGTAAAGGCTTTGAGTTTGGTTGTGTACTTCTTGGAAATATTTCAACATAGTAACAATGCAATTACAATTCAAGAGACTCCAACCAATACTTCAGGAAAAATCTTGGTTTTTATAGAAAGTTGGCAAGGAAATGGGCTAACACACTTGGCAAAAAAGAATTTCCAGATCACTCAAAGGAGGGACAATTAACTTACTAAGAATAGTAAGTAAAGAAGAAGAAGTTATTACGTATCTATCAAGCTCAAGAACAACTGATTTGGTCAATAAACTTGTGAGAGAATGACTTGGAAGAAAGAAACATGCATACATAACACGTTGTTTAAGTCTCAGATTTAAGCACACAAAACTACCAGTCTGTCCAGACTGGTGATTACACAACCACCACAATGATTACATAACCACTGCTAAAGGAAGACTAGCGGTTACATGACTGTTGGGGTGGTTACACAACCACTGTGGCAGCAACATAACTTAAAGGAAAAGTATAAGGGATAAAAAAGTGTTTGTGGAAGCATGTAATGATAGGAAAATAAGAAGTAAAGGAAACTAAGTCACACAGGTAATAAAAATTAGATAAATTGGACCTAGATTCATCATTTATTCTAGAAATGAAAGTTATCATCATTTGGGATTTTATCATTCCAAAAATATAGCATCGTGGAATTTTGGGTGCATATAACATCCTATTAAACACCTATGGACCCCTAGAAAAACACTCACTCTCCCTCCCAAACTCATTCTAAAAAATCCCTTTGTATGGATACTTTATCAAAGAAATGTAATGAAACTAGATCCAACATGGTGGAATCTTGTCTTGACTGATGAAGAAGCCACTGAGCAGTAGGAATTATGTAAGAAAAGTGATGAAAATGGTGTAGGAGACCAACATATTTGTAACGGTGTCAGAGAGGAAGGTGATGGAGGAGTTAGCCACCCAAAAGGAGACAAGGAGAACCATGAAAAAGAAGTAGAATATGAAGAATCCACTACCCAAAGTGATAGACCAAAATGTGGTGATGAGGAATGTAAGGGCCATAAATGACAGTGACTATCAGCACCATGTTCAACTTCCTTATGCAATTACATCAAATCCTCAAATCAATTTTTTCCCTTGAATATCTCTCTATCATTGAGACACACCAAAATAAGCCAGTGACAGGGAATCCTGTAGTGGGGCAGTCGAGCTACGTCATGGGACTGGTTGCTTATAACAAAACAAACTATGTGTATCCCTTCCTGGTCTATCAAGCACCCACTCTAGGACCTTATAACAACTATTAGGTTGTGGATCCTATTTTCATGCTAGATGTTTTATAAACTATAAACTAAAAGTAATTGTACACTCTTCATGTATTATCACCAAGGTTCGGGGGTGGTAAACCTCAAGATTTGGTCTTTTGGATGTATTAATTATATGGGTGGTTTTTAACACATATGTTGATGGGTAAATTTTTGGGCCCATGGTATTGGTACCCACGGTATTGTAAAAATTCATACCTAATTACATGCTTATAAATAGTTGGGCATATAGTAGGTAGTGACATATACACTCTTCATGTAATGTTTTTTGGGTGTAACTAAAAATTTGGTCTCTTCATGTATTAATTATATGAGTGGTATTTAACCCATAGGTTTATGGGTCAGTTTTTGGGCCATGGTATTGGTAGCCACAGTATTGTAACAATTATACCTATTGACGTGCTTATAAATAGCTGGGCACACAATAGGTAGGGACATAGATATGGGTGTGTGAATTTAAGTGTGAATTTGAGAGATTTTGTTAATCATATCTCCAAACAAGATATGTGAATTTTAATTGTGAGAAGATTGATATGAGAGTGGATTATACTCTTTTTTAGCATGTAATAAAATTTAGGAAAGTGTTTCTTGGTGGATGTAGCTCACATTTGGTGAATTTTTTTAAATCCTGTCTTCTTGAGGTGTATTTTTATCTTATGTATTTTCTATCCATAGTTCTTATTACTATGATTTTATGGGATTGATCTACATATAGTATTCTATCTTACCCCTAATAATTGGTATCAGATCTTCTGGTTGTGTTTGTTAAAGTGTTGAATTATATGAAAGGGTTATTATCTTAAGTGGGGGCTATTGCTAGATGATGGTAGATCAAAGGTTGAAAAGTTTAATGGGAAGAAATTTTGTCTATGGAAGACTGTGGATGGAATATTATCTATATGAAAAGGATCTCCATGTTCCGATGGAAGGAAAAGTAAATAAACCAACATGGGTATGTCAGATGAGGATTGGGAGCTTCTTGATAGGATAAGCATTTAGGGCCATTCGGTTGCGCCTTGCATCTTTGATCGTGTTCAATATATCACATAAGAAGACCACATAAGGTCTGATAAATGCGTTAGGGAAGTTATATGAGAAATCATCTACTTCTAATAAAACTATTTTTGATGAAAATAGTTATTTAATATGAAGATTTCTTAAAATGGGTCAGTTGCAGATCATTTAAAAGAATTTAATACAGTTGTGAGTATGTTGAAGTATTGTAAAAATTGACTTTGATGATGAAATTAGGGCTCTACTTATTTTGTGCTCCTTACCAAAGAGTTGGAAGATAGTCTGGTGATGGACATGAGTAAAATTGTATCTTTAACAATGCCAAGTCAAAGTTTGAGGATGTTATAGGAGTTGATCCTTAGTGAGGAAATATGATAGAAAATATATTTGGGGAGACTTTTACTTTCAGGGAATGCTTTAGAAGTGGAGAGTAGAGGGAGACAAAATACTAGAGGGAAAAGAAATTGTAGAAAATCAAGTGGTCATGGAAGATCAAAATCAAAGAGACAAGATGTTATGATGGCATTGTGGAAAGGATGGGATCATGTGAAGAAGTATTGTCTGGGCTCTTCGAGACATGCAAGAAAAAAAAAAGAATACACCAAAGAGGTGAATGTGGCATAGAATGTAATGTTTGTCAAGATGCATTAATTCTCTCCTTAGATAATATTGCCAAGTCTTGGGTTTTATATTCAGGGGATTATTTCCATGCCACACCACATAGACATTATTTAAGATGATTATGTTCAAGGGGATTTTGGGCATGCTTATCTTGGTGATGACAAGGCTTGCAACATAGTAGGAAAAGGAAATGTTTAAGTCAAGATGTAGAATGAGAATACTTGGCTACTGAAAGATGTCAGACATGTGCCCAAGTTGAGAAATGAAATTTTTTATCCACATGGTAGCTGATGAGTGAACGTTGTATGGTGACTTTTATAGTAGATTCTTGGAAGGTGACCAAGGGTGCTCTTGTGGTGGAAAGAGGTAAGAAGGTTGGTACCTTGAAATTAAATAGTAGTGATGATTATTGTAATTCAGTTGCTATGCAAAGTAGGAAAAAAAATGTAACTTTGTAGCACGATAGGCTCAGTCACATAAGCTAAAAGGACATGTATATTTTGAAGGATAGATTTACATGGAGTGAAAGAGATTGATTTATATTTATGTGAAAATTATGTGCATGGAAAATAGAAAAGGGTAAGTTTCCTCAAGGTTAGAACTAAAAGGAAGGAGAATAAGTTAGAGCCGGTTCATTCAAATGTATGAGGTCCAGATCAGGTATCCTCTACTAGGTGGTTCATCTTATTATGTAACTTTTATTGATGATGTAACTCGAGAAAGTTTGGGTGTATGAAATTAGAAGAAAATACGATGTGTTCGACACTTTTAAATGATGGAAATCCTTGGTTTAGAATGAAATAGGTCTTCAAGTTAAAATGTCTCCGGTTATATAACAGAGGAGAATATTGCAATCAATGAATTTATTGATTAGTGTTCTACAAATGGAATCCATAGATAGAGGAAAGTTCTAAGAACTCCATGGATCAGAATGGAGTGTTCAAAAAGAGTAAACATAACTATCATAGAGTGTGCCAAAAGCAATAGGTTTCATGCACACGTAGGGATACGCCCCTTCAATTTTGGGTGGAAGCAATGAGCACGACTGTATATCCGATCAATACAGCACCTTAAAAATGCCTTGAATGGAGGACATACCTGAGGAATATTAGTATAGTAAGAATGATGATTATTCCTTTCTTAGAGTATTTGGCTATGAAGCATTTATTCACATTGTTAAAGATGATAGGACAAAGTTAGAGGCTAAATAAAAAAAAATGCACCTTTGTTGGCTGATGGTGTGGATGACTTTGGTTTCTGGATTTGAAGCCTTAAGGACAAGAAAATATTTCAGTCTAGAGATGCGATATTTAATGAAAAATTCATGTATAAACAACAGTTTTAGGATTATAGAGAGGATTCCAGAAAAGAGTACACTAGTGTTGGAGGACATTGTAGAGCAACCAGTTATCGGTATAGCCTGTTCAAGACACCTACTCTAGAGGAACCCCACAATTCTGTGGTGAGGAGGTCTTCTAGGGTAAGAAGGGAACCTGGACATTTTTTCTCCATCTCTTAATTATCTATTGCTCACTGAACAATGGAGATACAAATTTATTTAAGGAATTAATGTGAGGTAGAAACCAGGAAGAAGTGGGAACAAGCCATGGTTGAGGAACATCAGTCTCTCATGGAAAATCAAACTTGGGATTTGGTAGACCTACCCAAAGATAAGAGTAAATTTTAGAACAAGTGGTTGTATAGAGTCAAAGAGGAATATGGAGGCATAAAATGATATAAGGCCCGATTGGTGGTCAAGGGGTTTTCACAGAAGAAGAGTATTTATTTTGATGAGATTTTTTCTCCAGTAGTGAAGATGACTTTTATTAAAACTATTCTGGGGATAGTGGCAGAAAAAGACTTGCACTTAGAGTAAATAGATGTGAAGACTGTGTTCCTTCATGATGATTTAGATGACTTATACATGGAGCATGCACATTTATATAAGGTCATAGGGAAGGATAACATGGTGTGAAAATTGAAGAATAACTCGTATGGCCTGAAACAAGATCCATAAAAGTGGTACAAGAAATTTGACAGTTTTATCATGGAACTAGGATAATCCAGGTGTCACTCAGACCATTGCATATATATCAAGAAGTTTGATGGTGTAAGCTACATTATCTTGTGTCTCTATGCGGATGACATGTTGGTAGTAGGAAAAAACATACAAGAAATAAAGGTACTCAATAAACACCTTAGAGATTCCTTTGTTATGAAGGATTTGGGGGTAACAAAACAAATCCTTGGTATGAGAATATCTCAGGATAGGAAGGAAAGAAAACTGAATTTATGTTAGGAAGAATACATTAAGAAACTCTCGGAGAGATTTAATATGCAGGATTCTAAACCGGTTAGGACTCCTTTAACAATCCATTTCATGTTATCAAAGGAGCAATGTCCCAAGAAAGAGGAGGAGAGAATTCAGATGTTCAAGGTACCTTACTCATTAGCAATTGGCAATTTGATGTATGCCATGGTGTGAACTAGAACAAACAATGGGAGCAATCAGTAGGTTCACGAGTGATCTAGGTAAAGAACACTAGAAAGCAGTGAAGTGGATCCTTCAGTATTTGAGAGGGACCATAGAGACAATTTTATAGTTAATCGGATACCACTTTACGTGGTTATGTGGATTTAGATACGACTGGAGATTTAGATAGTAGGAGAAACATGACATGTTACGTGTTTACTGTAGGTGACACAATGGTGAGCTATATTTCATGACTACAGAAGCTTTTGGCTTTATCAACCATAGAGGATGAGTATGTTGCCACTACAGAGGCAAGAAATATATGATTTGGCTACAATAATTGCTTGAGGAGTTAGGGCATAAGCAGGAGGAAAGGAAGATGCATAGTGATATATAGAGTGTTATACACCTAGATAAGAAATTTATTTTCCACTCTTGGATGAAGCATTTACAGTTAAGATATCGTTTCATTAGGACAAATTTAGATGAAGAGAAGTTGAAGCTAGTGAAGATTCATACCAGTCAGAATCCTGCAGACATGATGACCAAGGTGGTCACAAGGGAAAAACTGGAGTTGAACTTAGCCTTGGTTGGCCTTCACACATGACAGTGAAGGGTTGATAAGCTTGCTCATTGAAAACTAGTCTCCAAGTGGGAGATAGTTAGGTTGTGGAACTTGTTTTCATGATAGATGTGTTGTAAATTGTAGACTAAAAGTATAATACACTCTTCATGTAAATTTTTTTGGGAGTAACCAAAAATTTTGTCTTTTCATGTATTAATTATATGGGTGGTATTCAACCTATTGGTTTATGGGTTAGTTTTTGGGCCCATGGTATTAGTACCAACGGTATTGTAAAATTGTTACCTAGTGATGTGCTTATAAATAGCTGGGCATATAGTAAGGAGTGACATAGATGGGTGTGTGAATTTGAGAGAGATTTTTTAGAATAGATCCAAACAAGATTTATGTTTTGTAATTTTGAGAAGAATAATCTGAGAGTGGATTACACTCTAGTTGGCTTGTAATAAAATATGGGAAAGTGTTTCTTGGTGGATGTATCCCACATTGGGTGGGCCACGTTAAATTATATTTTCTTATTGTGTATTTTTGTTTATGTATTTTCTGTTCATATTGATTTGCATATATATTTTTTCTTATCCTAACAAAAACCTCTTATGCAACATCATTGTTTTGTTTTGCCACGTTTTAGCCCTCGGGATAACCCCAATTAATTCCTAATTCTGGTGATGAGCCCTTGCTTCTCACTAGTAGCATGGGGCAAGGCATATGGAGTCATTTCAAAAATACAAAATCTTACAGTGCTTACAAATTATAGAATCCCCAAACACGTAATTTAGATGCTTAAGTGAAGAGAGAACTATCCCTTAACCTCATATCTTACCAATCAGCAGGCCACATAACTGTCTAAGTCTAGCACGTGACTCATAAAATGAAAGCCATTTTTGAAACTGGTACACCCCAATTTCACATCTATTCTAAAATCAATTAATTCCCCTTCCTCATTTCCCACAAAAATACATTTCGAATTAATCAAATATAACTTGATTAATTATCCATTTCAAAATCTAAAAAATAACCCAATCCTCACCACATGTCATTATTCTCCATGTTTTTCTACTATTGAATTAAAAATTCAAATTCAAATCCTCACCCACCATTCGTGGTCCCCACTCACCTAAAATCCTCCACTTATGAATTAAAAATATAATTCAAATCCTCACCCATTCTTCATGGTCCCCACCCACCTAATCTTGCCCACATTTTCAAACCACCCACTTAATCTTGCCCACATTTTCAAACCATGATTACTTACATTAATCTAAGTTAATCACTCCCCCAGGCTATAAATACAACCTTACCCCTCCCCTCTAAAGACATAGAGAATAAGCTTGAATGCCATATCTAAGTTCTTGCATCCTTTGAGCAAAGAACATCCTTTTACCTCGTCCTAATGCCAAAATATCCTCATAATCCTTTTTCCCATCTAGTGCAAAGTAAGAGGATCGTTGTTGCAGGAAGGTCTTGCTCTGTCTTGAAGAAAAGCACCTACATATCACAAAATCAGGGCTCAATCCAAGTTTCCTAGCCCATTCCGAGGTTTGCTACGGAACGTGAAGGAGGAGGTATGATTATTGGTATTTTACTTCCTTGTTAGTAGTGTATTTTTCCTAGTTTACATTCTGGCACGCCCGGTTACTTTCGATCTGTTACCTTTAATTTCCCAATTAGTGGTTTTATTTGTTCTTTGTTTATTATTGTTCATTATTATTTCATTTTCTGTTCCTTATGGTCTTCTTTGGTTAACCTTTATGCTTTGGGTAGTGTTTTTGTTGTGTGGTGTCTTGTGGTGTATCTGCAGGTTATAACAACAATGAAACTTTGAAGCTCAACCTGTCTCTGATCTCCTCGATGCTTGGTGTTTAGTTCCCAATTTTGATTTTACTATTTACTTGTCATCTGTAGAAACACATGAACTAGCCATTAGTTTATCATCTTACTTTCATGGGACAACCAATCCGGAAAATGTATTTATTTATTTACTTTTGCTTAAATAACTGCTTTGTAGGAAGTTAATCATTTTTTTTCTTTTATTTTTATCAATCATTTTGTGATCTAACTCTTTCTTTCTGTTTATTGTTCTTTTTTAACCTTGTTGTCAAAATTTTATCTTCTTAGGTAAAGTACAGAAGTTAAAAAATAAAAAAAACCAACTCTCGGGACGTTTTTCTCACGTTCAAAATTTTTATTCAGAGTGCTACCGTAGCCCATCTTTTGAACGCCATAACTTTTGCTCCCGAACTCGGAATGAATTCATTTTTTTTTAACGGAAAGGTATCGAAAATATCTATGCAATGACAAAATAATTTTTAGATTTAGACTTACAAAAAAATTTGGTTTCATTTCTTCTAACACCTGTCTTTTAAACAAAAAAATAACAAAATTATAGTTTGTTTTTTTAAATTATTATTTTTATTTTATTTCACGTAACAACCTCACACGTATGCTCTTTCCTCGCACTTCAAAAGTGATCTTGGAAATCAGAAACGTGAGACCACTCAGGCTCTGCACAACAATTTTTTTTTTAATTTTTAATTTTTGCCTTACATTTTAATTTTCCATGACAACACTTCTAAGTAACGTTTTCACCCTCTTCTTTCATCGTTTTTCTTTTTTGTGAAAATAATCATTATCGCTATTTTGCAATCATGATTAATTGCAATAATTATTAAAATTAAAAAAAAAAAAACTATTCCAATTGTATCCACGTATGATCTTTTCCTGCGCCTTCGAGCGATCTGGAAAATCAGAAACGGTCACAATTTTTTTTAGTTTCTTGTTCTAACATTGTCAGATCCTCTAGCTTTGTTTTCCAACTATCATTTCAATCATTATTTTCCTGTCATATTCTTAATATTTGTTTGGTCGTTGGTTGTGTATGCTCTTTTCCTGCGCCTTTGAGCGATTTGGCAAATCAAAAACAACCACGATCACTTTTCTAACATTTCATTTGCAAGATAAATACTAATTTGTTTTCTGTAGAACCGCGTTGTTGGAATACTGTTAAAAACAAAAACAACAAAAATCCCGCAAAAATACCACCATTCAAAGAAAATTGCTGAAACAAAAAAAAGGAGTACACTCAGGTATGCACTTATTTTCTGCCAGTGATTTATTTCAAGTTGGAAAGAACCCTACGTTTAATCACTTTATCATATTGTTTTTACACGTAGATGAGGTGGATTTCATCACCACCAAAGCTACACTGGTGACGTGGACTTGACTACCACGCAACAACAACATTTGCATCTGCATTGCACTTTGACACCTAGTCTCATCACAATGTTTGGTATTTACCTCGCTGCTGCTCTTCACTTACAGGTAATGCTGTCATGTAGCGCATGCAAGTCACGCCTAAATAGTTGTAAAAATGAAGCCTGGGCATCATCCCTATAAATATTTGGGGAGTTATAAGGACACCATACACATTCATCCCACCATCACCTTCCACCTTTTCACAAAACCTGTTCTGGATGTGGTGATTCACTCCGAAACAAGCAAGTACGAATTGGTGAGTCTCCTCCAGTGCTCTAAGGGTTTCCCATACCAATTCTGTCCCCGTACAGAATTAGGTATATCAGGACTAGGGTATATCGGAGGACGCATCTTCTTGGAGTAATAAGAGCCTACATCCATCATTCCATGACATACTTGTATGATTACATAAAACAATGATCATTCTTGAAGAAGTTACCTCATCAGCCAAAACAGTTGAATCCACATGATTGCTTGATGTTTGTAAACAAAATAGTTTAGCATTTTTTTATCATAAAACTTGGCTGATATAAATGTGTTCATTGTAAAAGTTCAGACCCTAGTTGTGTTCCACAAGAAAATCATTTCTCGACCAATTCAATACCAAGCGAAAACATCCAAACAATCCAACCACACAGACCAAAACATCGCACCAATTTCATTATCTTGCTTCAGCTAACAATACATCTGCCATAGCTTATCTTCAACTATATCCAACTGATATTGAGTGACTAGCATTCACTCCCCATATTTTCAATCATCAAAACATCCTTCATAGCTTGTTTCCAGCTATATCAAACTAATATTGGGTGACTTGTTTGAGTTCACTCATTATTTTGTCCACCATCGTGTTTATCCAAATCACAGCCAACACAAATCCTTTCATAACTCATTTTGAGTTATATCACAACCATATCACGATTGACCTGTTTGGGTTACTCTCCACGTCAACAATTCAGAGCTTGTTTAAGCCAAATCTAAACCATTTTCATTATACATTATTTAAGCTATCACATATTTATCCCGAGTAGCTTTTTTTTTAAGCTTTCTCCTTATACCCTAGTTAAAACTCGATTGAACCAAAACAAAGATCACAATCAATAGGTTGATTTCTTCATCAAACCTTTCTTCATTCTCCCTCTCTTTCAAACATGATGAATTCACAAAAAATATCACACAATGAGCTATTAGAACAAATTAATAAGATGACAACACAACTCTCTCATATGGCTACCCAAATCAGTGAGCAATCACCCAAAAAGCCGATCATACAACCTCACAAAGAAATCACTTCAATAAAAGTCCAACGTCAGTTTACCCCCCTTGGAGAAAGTCTCTCTAGTGTTTTTCATCAGCTAAAAGAGGCTAAACTGATAAGATATCCAATTACAAAACCCTTTGTCAAAGGGGAAGCTAAGCCATGTTAGTACAAACCTAACACATACTGTGAATTTCATCACATTGATGGTCATCACATAGATAAATGTGTGTGATTTAAGAATTACGTCCAAGACTTAATTGACGACGACGTCATCTCTGTAGAACTTGATGACAATGCTCTTGCAATCAACAACACATCCAATACCACAACTTTCCATGAAGAGCTGACTACTGTCAAAACTCCTATATATACTGAAATTCCACGAGATCATGACGACAACATTCAAGACTCTCTAATTCCAAACCAAATCATTTCTTCTTCAAATTTCCTTCCATTAGTTCAAACATACATTGAACTTGTTTTGGACAACAACATTCTTCCAACATCTATTGAGCACTTGAACTTATTTCAAGACACTCTTTCAACCCAAACATATATTGAACATGTTTTGGACAACAACATTCTTCCCACATCTACTAAGCATTTGAACTTATTTAAAGACTCTCTTTCAGCCTGAACATATATTGAACTTGTTTTGGGTGACAACATTCTTCCAACATCTAACGAGACCTTGATCTTGTTTCAAGACTCCCTTTCAAACCTTGATATTACTGTAGACACTACAGATGAGGTTCCATCAGTAGGTACCATTAAGTTTGATTTTATTCTTCCAATATTGGCTCTTATGCCTAACATATTTAGCCTTTTTGTCGAAACACAACCACATCAAGTTTGGACACTTGCGACAATGCAACCTGTTGTGTCCATCATGCTTTCAACTATCGATCTTGTAAGCATCTCATCACTAATCAGTCTCACCTATCAAGACTTCTATGTGCATCCATTCTACGAGGTACTTATACCCAGGAATATCTTTACACCACATTTTCCATCTTTAATTGTGAATCTATCCTCAAAACAATCAATTAATGGACAAATAGAAGCAAAAAACTAAATAACACAAACCATCATTGTCAACACACATGGAAGCTATTGGCTTAACCAAATCTATCCCACTCTTTGGGCTTACCGCACATCTTATCACACACTTACTGGAGCTACTCCCTTCTCCTTTGTTTATGGTTGGGAAGCTATTTTACATGTCAACGTTGAATTTCCATCCTTCAAAATATCCCTCAAAGATGTAATCAATCAAGATTATTATCGACACTCGCACCTTAATGAACTCGAGATTCTTGATGAAAAACAACTTAATGCCCTATATCATCTTCCATTGTATCAAAATTGGCTACGACGTAGCTACCATAAAAAATTCAAACCTAGAAAATTTAAGGTCAATGATTTCCTTCTCACAGAAAATCAAAAGAACACACCCAAAGAATGAGACAAACAAGACAAATTTGAGCCCAATGAAATCATAGAAAATTTTGGGTTTGGATCTTATAAATTGGCCATTAACACAGGCCAAGTCCTTAAAAACCCCATGAATGCAGTTCATTTAAAGAAATTTTATCCTTGAGATGTTCACTATTCCAGGATACAACGTGTACATTGTTCCCATTGTCTTGCTTATTTCTGAATAATTTAAATTTAATCATTTCCATTGGCAGATATTTTCTTTATCAAAATCACATCTTCATATTTATCATCATGAGACAAGTGTTAGTATAAATCCTATTAAGTTTGTGAGCATCATACTTCTTCTACTTTCAGTCACTTTCCTCTATGGTCATACCTAGAAGCTTACTGATGGTAATATATCCCCTTCTAATACATTCTCTCTTTCATAACAAATCTCTAAACTTCGTTACCTAGTTCGTTTGGTCGTCCATCTCAGTCTTTGGTGTTGAACCCTCGCGTCCTACTAGTCGTGTGGGGCTGAGATTGGGGGTAGACGTTTCTTCCCAAATACAAAGCACTATTGTAAAAAATTTTATCAATTCAATAACTTATGAATAATTCATTGTCACATATTTCATCTTTCATAGTCTTTGGTGTTGAGTCCACACTTCTTACTGGTAGTGTGAGACTGGGAATGGAGGAAGGTGCCCTTACTCGTCTACGTCTTGTCTTAAGTGATAAACCCTTACCTCTTACAAGTGGCATGGGGCAAAGTGTAGAGGGTCATTCTCATATAAGCATAAAAACATTGCAAAATATTCAAAAAAAATAAAAAAAAATAAAACAAAAAAAAGAAAAAAAGGGAATTAACTTGCCTATATTTTACCTTCGATGATGAGCCCTTGCTTCTCACTAGTAGCATGGGGCAAGGAATAGGGAGTCATTTCAAAAATATAAAATCTTATAGTGCTTACAAATTATAGAATTGCCAAACACGTAATTTAGATGCCTAAGTGAAGAGAGAACTATCTCTTAACCTCATATCTTACCAATCAGCAGGCCACATAACTGCCTAAGTATAGCACATGACTCATAAAGTGAAAGTCATTTTTGAAATTGGTTCAGTACCGTTATGAAGAATGGAGTCACAATTTCCCAAAGGGATTGTCCTTAGCATTTGTCTCTATACTCATTATTTACCTCTTGCGTGCTTCTTGATGCTCGGGGATGAACCCACACATCTTACTAGTTGTGTGGAGTCAAGAATGGAGCTGGAATTCTTTTCAACATATCATCACCACCATATCCTGCCAATGGAAAGAGAATTTGTGTTATTCTGAGCATAAGTTACAACACGGAACATGGTACATATGGATAATATCCATGTTTATCGCCTCTCAAAAATAAGTCTGCACTCTAGTCCATAAATTGCCAATCACAATGTAAAAATCCCTACAAACATTATGAAAATCGTCAATAAAATCAAAAACATTTGAAAATCGTCAAAAATCTAAAAACATTGTAAAAATTCAAAAATCTAAAAACATTTGAAAATCGTCAGAAAAATAAAAAACATTGTAAAAATCTAAAAATCTAAAAACATTGTAAAAATCTAAAAATCTAAAAACATTTGAAAATCGTCAAAAATCTAAAAACATTGTAAAAATCTAAAAATCCAAAAACATTGTAAAAATCTAAAAATCCAAAAACATTTGAAAATTGTCAAAAACTCAAAAACATTAGAAACACTCCTAAAAAATCCAAAAATATTTCAAAATCATACAAAAAAAATCCACAAAATCGCAAAAAAAAAAAAAAAAAAAACTCTAAAATAACTAACACAATTTAACCTTTGAACTACTATCCCCAACGAATGATCCAATCACCTTATGACTACCAAATTCAAACCAATTCTCCTCACATGAATCCTCGCTTGTGGAAAATCTGGCTCTCATTGTTTCCTTGTTTGAGGACAATGACCCAATGCTTTACTATGTCCTCATACCCTTGCTTGGGGGCACATCCGATCAATCCTCACTATGGAACACGTTAGGGATATGTTTATTGGTTATTGTGTTGCATTATTAGTTATAAATTATTCATTACTTTCTTGTATCTTGATATATAATAAGGGGCATCTTGATTTTATGTATCCTAGTGTTCTTTGTAATATTCTTATGTTATCTGATTGCATGTCGTACTGGGGTATCATACTTTTTTGATGGCCTCTGTCTATGCTCTCTTCCATTTGCATATCGTACTGGGGCATCAAACCTTTTTGATGGCCCCTGTCTTTTCTATCACACATATTACAGTCTAGTCATCCCAATCTTTTATATCACGATGCATCCTGTTATGTGCTATATTAAAACTAAGATACTTTTCGTCATGTGAGTATCTTCCTACATGATCAACATCTTACTTTGCACCCCATCCATTCACCCATACTAATGCATTCTCCAGTTTGTGAATCCTACTTGATCACCGTTGCAGTTTACGAATCCTACTTGACAATCTTTCTCAAGTAGCATTCACTATCCAGTAGCTCCTTCTCCCCCACCATGATCACCATGTATTTGATCCATTCATTCTCACTCCTCATTTTTACTCCTCCGCCGCTTATACCCATATTACCCTTCTCACCATTCATGTCCCCTCTCAGGCATTGGTATTCTTTCCTTTCACACTTTTGCTTCCTTCTTGACAATCTTACTTACTAACCCCTTCTATATGGAATCCTCAGTGGAGGTTTACCCTCTCCCTAAGATCTTCCTGCTGTAGAAGCTTCTTCACAACCTGCCGTCTCATCAAACAACCATCACCACCAAACATATCTTCCCACTCCACCTCTTCTACTTCTCATTCTCGCATCATTACTCTCACTACGTGGGCATCCCAATTAAGGATTCCCCTCACACTCTCTACTCTCCACTACATATATTCCTTCATCTATTCATGTTACACTCCTTTGTGTCATTTCTTTCTTATTATCACCTCATCTCATATCATATACCACTTAGGCATACCTCACTCACTCTTTTCTCATCCTTCCCCAAATCCACCTTATGCCTGGTCATCCTACTTACACGCTCTCGTAGTATGGCAAATTCACTTGAGGGTTCCCCTTCAGTCCATTTTGTCATACCCTATTCCCACCAACTCTAACATCATCCTTCTTCTTCCTTAGCTTGGTGATCATCTTACTTAACCATTCTAGCCGCATGGCAATCTTACTTAAGACTTCCACTTAAGGTTGATCTGCCCTGTGGCCTTCCCCCATCCCATCATATTTCCCCATCTTATTTTTCCCACCTCTCATCACGATAATCTTCTTCACCCTACCATTCCACCCCTATCCCCAATATCATTTTGTCTTTCTCTTTGCATATCATCCCTGTCGGTTGGGTGACCCTACGAAACTTCTCCAACAATATGACGATCTTACTTAAGAGATTATCTTAAGCATGACATGTCATCTTACACTTGCCCATCACTCTCCAATCTCACCATCCATATTTCCTCTTCATTCCCCATCATCACATCTTTTTACCACCACTATCACCCTCCTCTGCTTGGCAATCTTACTTAACCACTCACCCAATATGGCGATCTCACTTAAGAGTCCCTCTTAAGGATGATCTGTCTCCTTGCCTTTCCCCATCACTACACACCCTTCACCCTTCATTTTTTCTCGGCATTCCCCATTATCACATCCTTTCACCTCCTTTTCGATTCTTGCAAACACCACTTCTCGCTTGACCATTTTTCATCTCCAGTTTTGCTCACATGGAAATCTTACTTAACCACTTCCGTCACATGACTATCTTATATTAGGGTCCTCCCTACACTTAACTTGTCATCGTGAACTTCTCCCCCGCCTCATTCTTCGTTCACTTTATTGATCGCTTCTTCCACCTGGTATATCCTATTACCCACTTTTTCCTCCTATTATTATCCTTTCTCCACATATCCTCTTACAACATACAACTCATATCTTCCACCTACAATCACATTCTTTTCCCCCATTTTTCCCTTCTTGATCCATCACCCTTCATACCATTTCTTCCCATTATTTTCATGTCTTGGTTCTTCATCCTCACCTCATTCATCCTCATCATCCACATCCTCTCCTCACTTTCACTTAGTCCCAACTCATCCCTCCCATCTTCTTCACTCTTTCCACTTCATATTCTCAAATTCCCCCCACATTTCTACCCACACACACATTCGCCATTATTGTTAACACTCCTATATCATTCTTTCATCATCATCTTCTCTTCCCGTGCTAATAATTGTCAATGGGTTTGTCCTAAAAATTATCAATCCTCATTCTACACGACCTCATTCACTCCCTTGGACCTTCTAGAGTTTCCCTTCATTCCTTCCCTCCTCTAAGCCCACCACTCATTGTCAAAGGGTTTTCCCTAACGTCCCTTTGTTGGCGTTACCCTTTCCAGTCCTCATTAGTTTTCTCCTTTTCTTCATTTTTTCTCTCACCCTTCCCCACCACTCATTGTCAAGGGGATTTCCCTAACGTCCTCTCATTGGAATTGCCTCTTCTAGCCCCCATTCTCTTTTCTCTCCTATTCTTTTCCCTCACTCCCACCCTTTCTTGTCGATTCTTACCCATCTCTCCATCTCCTCTTTTCCCTCTTCAATATCTTTACTATCTTCATCATACATCCTTTTCCTATTTTCTCATCATCCTAGTATCCTCATTTCATGCATCTCCACATCTTTTCCAATCGATGTCATTCCTCCCCTCTTTCTTCTTTGAACATTCCTTATACCGTTCCCTTTCCACTTATTACCCTCTTTATGTATTCCCTTCCTTCTACATCATTTTCTTTGTTATCCTCTTCTCTCTCCCACCCCTCATCTTATTTCCCTTCCCTTGTATCATCTTCTTCCCCTTTTTCCATCACGTTTCCTCCTTACTTCCCCATCGATAACTTGGCTGTTCAGTGTTGTCCTGTCTTTTTTATCATACCACCCTCCACATGCATCTCCATACGGTCTGTTCCATATTCTTTACCGTGGTCTTCCTCGCAATGACATGATTCCTTCAATCTTCTCCTTGTATTCATTCTATCTTCCTTTCGTCTCCCCTAATTTTCATGTTTCTTCTGACCACTTCTCCTTTTCTCTACCACCCCTATCTTTTCGTTCATTCTGTATCTGTTTCTCTTTCTTTCTCTCCTCTTTTTCACACTTTCCTCGCCCCTCATAGTTTCTTTTTTTTCTCCGCTCTACTTCTTCTTTCGTCCTCTTTCCATTTTCCTCCATTTCACCCCCTACTCCCACCTCGTTTTCTCCTTCTTATTTATCCTTTCTCGTTTCCTACTTTTCTCAGCTCTATCATTTATTTCAATTCCACGCATCCCTCTTTACTATCTCTGTTGCTTCCTTCATTTTACACATCTCTCTATTTCATCCCTTCACCCTCTACTCTGTCATTTTCCTATTTTTACCTTGTTTGTCCTTCATCATTCCCTTCTTCCCCTATCATCCCTCTCTCTTATTTCTACCTCTTTCATTCCTTTTTTTCCCCTCCCCTATCTCCCTTACTCTTCTCATAATCAACCCCCAATCCTATCCATTCCCTTTTCTCTTTCCCACACACCCTCACACCTAGCATTCAAGGTCGATTGAATCCTTTCTCCATTTGCGTCGTGCAGTCATTCCAGTCTCTTCCACTCCATTATCGTCTTCTTCTCCGCCGAATCCATTTCCTTCTTTTCGAGAGTTCTGTCGTATATTCCATTCTCGTTAGTCCTCTCGAGGGGGCATCACCACATCTATCCATAATCACATATTCTCATGACATTTTTGTCTTGGAGGATACTGTGACATCCGTCATTCACCACTTTCTATTCTCCCCAACACACATTCGCTCTACCTTTAAAAAAGTAGATTGAATTCTTACCCCATACCATCTACTTTCTTTGAAAGGACACTACTTTCATAGTACCCTTCCAAAGAGGGGAAAATGTAGACACCCCAATTTCACATCTATTCTAAAATCAATTAATTCTCATTCCTCATTTCCCACAAAAATACATTTCAAATTAATCAAATATAACTTGATTAATTATCCATTTCAAAATCTAAAAAATAACCCAATCCTCACCACATGTCATTATTCTCCATGTTTTTCTACTATTGAATTAAAAATTCAAATTCAAATCCTCACCCACCATTCGTGGTCCCCACTCACCTAAAATCCTCCACTTATGAATTAAAAATATAATTCAAATCCCCACCCATTCTTCGTGGTCCCCACCCACCTAATCTTGCCCACATTTTCAAACCACGCACTTAATCTTGCCCACATTTTCAAACCATGATTACTTAAATTAATCTAAGCTAATCACTCCCTCAGGCTATAAATACAACCTTACCCCTCCCCTCTAAACACATGGAGAATAAGCTTTCATGCCATGTCTAAGTTCTTGCATCCTTTGAGCAAAGAAGATCTTTTTGTCTAGTCCTAATGCCAAAATAGTCTCATAATCCTTTTTCCCATCCAGTGCAAAGTAAGAGGATCGTTGTTGCAGGAAGGTCTTGTTCCGTCTTGAAGAAAAGCACCTACATATCATAAAATCAGGGCTCAATCCAAGTTTCCTAGCCCATTCTGAGGTTTGCTACGGAACGCGAAGGATGAGGTATGATTATTGGTATTTTACTTCCTTGTTAGTAGTGTATTTTTCATAGCTTACACACAATCATTCACAAAAGCTACCTACTTGCTTCGTCTATACTCTGGGGCACTTTTCATTGCATGGTGCTATTTCATTGTGCACAAAAACTTTTCATGGACCCCGTGTCCATTGTTCATTGTCCCCTTGCCATGTATCCTTAGCCTTTGGGCATAACATTTTTATACCCTTATTCGTCAATCACGAACTTGTTGGATCCTCCTTTAGCACTGATAACAAATTCTAAGTTGTAAGCACCACTGTCTTGCAACCAATTTCATTGGGTTTGATATGTGCATTTGTACTTATTTTCCCTAATTAGATGAGCTTGTTTCAACTTCATCGTATTAGGCATTGCATTATTGTATGTTGCATGGAGTTGGTACTTTCAGCAATGGATGAATTTTTTGTAGCCATGGCATTTTCACGTCATTCTACCTTTGTCGTATGCTTATATTCCTTCAACTAGGTGGACCGATGATGTAGTATCCTAGGGGAAAAATAGTACATGACATCAAATTATGGATTCCAAACAAATAAGCGGCTAGAGGTTAAGCTCTTCTCTCCCCTCATCCATATTATTTCTACACCACTTCCCTTGGAACAACCCCTAATTCTCCATTATGGTCTCCTTTTAGGGGCATCCTACCTCGTCCCCATTAAATCTACCTAGATTCTCATATTTTTCCATCGTCTAATCGACTTCCTTCATACTCCCACTAATCAACACTCGAGGGGGCTATCTCTCCCTTCCAAATACTAATCCTTGTATTCTATCAACCTTCAAAATCTCTTCTGTCTACTATCTTTCAAAATGGCATCACTTACGCCACCCAAAAGAGGGGAATCATGTAGACACCTATAATTCCCATCCATCGACAATTTAAATCAGCTTACAAGTATGCACTAAGGTTATCCCCTTTCTTGCAAACTCAAAGTATGTTATCATCAACAAGCAACTCATTTTCCCTCATATCATCAATTAATTACTTATCATGCACTAAGCTAATTAGACTCCACAAGGGTTTCCTATCACGGGACATCTATACCCTAATCCAACGACCTTCCGTTAATGAGATGGTGTCACCCCTGTCTGACCTAGATTTGGAATTAATTATTATTAATCTAAATTTAGAGTTTCCCTGTGCCTGGTTTGGCCCAATGAAAATCAATATTTAATTCAGATTTAATCCCCTAGGTAAGGAGCACATGAATCATACTCAATATTCTTCTAGATTAGACTTTTATACGACACTTAACATCGATGTACCAGATTAATTAACGTGTACCTTTGATTACATTAAAGCACCCCCCAAAGCCCATGACTTGCTAAGGACATGTATTAAACCCTTCTTGAAGTAAATGTGTTTGCATCCTGTTAATCAAAGCAACCTTATCCACTGAGATGAATCATGTTCTCAAATACTCTTTGTCTCACATTCATGCTAGCAATGTGTTGAAGTCGATTTATCATCGTTTGGGCTATATAAAGTGTCATATCCACCTATTTTTTTACTGTACACCTAAACCTGTCTAAGAGAGTGAATAGCTTCACATATAGCAAAGACATAAGAGCTTGCCTATTGAAAAACTTTGAGAGTTCATCAATTCTTGAAGAGGTTAGCCTCTTTCTTAAGTGCTTAGGTCATATGGGAACTGTCAAAGGGGTCTTGTAGCCCAACTTTGATAGGCCCTCATTCCTAGGTTACTTGGCTTATACTCAAGTTACAACTATGGTTTGATATCCATCCATGTTTGCTTATGTAGAGTCCATTCATTTATTTTTTTGTTAGAGAATAGAGGATTTTTAAATATTTAGCATTGTTAGTTTCAAAGTTTGTACTTATGAATTCTGTCATCTAAGATGTTGTTTCCCATTCTTATTTTGACCACAAGTGTTTAGTTTTTTGTTCAGAATTTTTGCTAATGCTAAGGCTAGAGATCTAGGCAAGGTTAGTATCAGACTCTATATTAGCATCTCAGTGGGTTGATAAAAACACATGCACATTAAATATCTCACATCATAATCCTCTAGGATTTATTTTCAAGACATATGGATAAGGTTGTTCAAGTAATCTACTTGAGTTGGTTGTACCAGTATGGTGGATATTGCATCCGTGCCTCCATAAAGTGTATAAAATTACAAGTCAATTTGCAAAATCTTAATTTATGAGGACTTGGATCCTATGATAATGGCCTATGTTTATAACTTCAAATGACTTTAAATCTTTTCCTTGGTGTGATTCTATCTGAAAACCATGGTCTTCTTCAACATCAGTGTGAGGTGGTTTGACAAGATGGGAAAAGTTAGGAACAAACCTCCTAAGGTAAAATTAATTTTCCCCAAAAAGTACTTAGAGATCCTTCTTATGACTTGATCAACCATTGGAATGTTTGGATAGGACTAATCTACCCTTTTTGAGAGAGAGGATTTCCAACCCTCCCTTAGACACAATGTGGCCTAAGATCTATATAGCTTCATCAGCTACACAATGATGCACTTTTTTAGATTCTATGGGAAACATGCAGAGGGCCCTCTCCATGCATCTTTAGAATACTTTTCTTCAGTGATTTGAGACTGACTTGATTACGATCTTGGAGAATACAGTAATGGTCATCTAGATACACAAACAAACTATCTTATTGATCAGTCCTTTGAATTCCATATTCATTACACTTTGGAAATATGGCTCTAGCATTTGACAGTCCAAATGGCATCTTCCTATAAGAATATTTTCCCCACTATCATGGTGAAGGATGTCTTGAACTGGTCATCTTCCTTCACCATTATTTGATTATAGCCTGAGTAGCCATATAGCAATGAAAACCTTTCCGAAACCAACTACTACTTGTAGGATTTTCTCCATTGAAGGAAGTTGATAATGATCTTTGAGATGAGGCTCTAGTTTAGATCAAAGAAATTCTGCACACAATCTGATTTCCCCATTATCTCTTCCTACACTAGCACCAAATTTAAAACCTAGCTTGAATGTACTTGATAGGAAAGATTATGCTTGGCTTCAATCGAGCTTGTTCAATTCTTTTCTCATGAGAGGTTCAATGTGAGGATTCAATGGCCTTTCTTATTACATGATGGGCTTAGTTTTTTGGATCCAGTTCAATTGTGTTGTGCCAAACTTAGGATTGAAACCTATTAAATCCTTATAAGTCCATGTATAAGACATCCAGGAAATTCTTGGAAAAGTTGAAAGAAATTCATATTTATCTTGTGGAGTACTTACCTTGCCAATTTGCAAGTACCTTGCCTTCATCTACTGAAATTGGCTCTAAATCTTCACCCTTGACTTGAATGCTTTTCTCTTTCTATTTCTGTAACTGATCATTTGGGTTGAACATTGATTCCAAAGTCACTAATCCCTTTGGTAATTTTTTATTTCTCAGCTGTACAACTTGATCACCATACTTACTTGCTCTAATTTATCTTGATTTCTAGCGAAGAACTCAGCTTCTTCTTACAAGAAGTTTATGATTTGTTGATCGTTAACAAAGACTTGTCTGGCTTGTGTTATTGTCTAGACACAACTGGTCTAATTACCATCAATCTTGATATGGGACTGATTTTTCTCACTTTTGATACTTTCAACAACATCAAATGTTGTCCCAATTGCTGCAAGCCTTTCTGCTGCTTCATTCTTCTTCCTTGGGATGGAATTGATGTTAAAAGCTTCAAAATCTTCAATGAGGGTCCCATACCGATTTTTAGTAATTCTTCAGAAGATCATTCTTAGCAACATTTTTCCTCTAACTTGGTTTAGCAATTAACTCAATATCCCCAAACACTTGGAAGTTTTGTAATACCCCTCTTTCTTGCCCAATGTAATCCATGAGTTAAAGCTTCATACTCAGCTGTGTTGTTTGAGAAAGCAAACTGAAAGCAATAAATTTGAGTAATATTTCATACCTTGTGGTGAAACAAGCATGGCTCCTCCTCTAGACACCATGTCTACTCCTTGAGCCATCAAATAATAGCTTTCATACTTCATTATCGTTCTTGGCATCTGGCTTGGTGATGCTAAGGGAGAGGTGTGATTTTCTCATGAAAACAATAAACTCCCAATTCAGTTTCTTCAATTTACTTGTAAGGATCAAAAGCATGTCTTTTGTTTTCACCATTCATCAAGAGTCAAGTCTGGAATGCTTCCAACTTTGGTATCTGCTTCATGAGTGTTCTTGGGAAATCCTCTTGATCAAATGCTAAAGCAATTTTCATTGATTGGGACTTCAGTGTATGAGGCTCAATGTGGAAATTTGCGAATAGGTTTCAGACCTAATTGTAGCCTTAGCTCCATACCTTGTTCTAAACAACATATGTGACCAATCAGAAGACAAGTAACCTCTAATTTTTGTAGTGAAGTCTCTTGACAAGACACAATGCAAAGAGTGGTGGCAAGTCTATGATTGATACATCTTGCAAGACTAGTAACATTGGGACATGCATGCAATGTGAGGCTAAATCCTTTGATTACTCCCACTAGTTATTACCAATGTCCCCATATAATTGTACCACTCCCTTGGAAATGACTTCATACTAAAGGCCCAACTGATTAACTATTTGTTTCAGGGCATGATCAGAGCTACTATCCCACAATCAATCATGCAATTGTGTACAAGATTGTTACCAACAATCAAAGATATGTAGAATGGAGGAGGCTTCATGTTTTTACCTTGTTGATATCTTTGATTACCTCCCTTTTGGAGCTACATTAGTGATGCACCTTCTCTTGATTCTTTGGATGACTTATTTGATGCTGACCAATTTTCCATGGCTGCTTGCAACAGATCTCTTTGGCCCAGGATAGCTAATGATTCCCACATTTAGATGTTCTTACATTTGTGTTCTTCATTTTATCAATAATATTGAACTAGGATGATCTATCTCCTTTTGTTGCCCCTTTTCCTTGCATAAATTTCTCTTGCACATGGGCTACTGTTACAACCGGTACTTGAGTTAGGTATAGAATGTGGTTTGGGATGACTTTGAACGTTTGGGGCTGCAATTTTGACAACGTCGACACCTTGTGTGAGTGATAAGGGTTGTAGAATCATTTGAATTAGATGACTGTCCCTCTCCAATATTCCTATTTCTTAGACCATGTATTGGCTGCCACACTTTGAGAAGGGGACTGATTTATTCCATAGAAATCTTCAGCTTACCAATTGACAAGTGTGGTCTCATTTGGAGGTTCCTCTTGAGTAGCTTCCTGCTGCCTGACTTTCTTCTTGGTTTGGTCTATTGTTCTACACCCATTGTTGTCACTCATTAGATGCTTGATTCAAGGCACCATTGAAACAAATTGACTGGTTATGAGGTTGATTTCATGGGAAGCACCATTCATACTCTTGAGCTATGTTATTTTGCAGTTGGAACCAGGGCTCTAGATGTGGAAACAACATTAGGGATTGTAAGGCTTGGAATGGCCTATTAGCAGGAGGTTTCACTTGGTTCTGATTTATAGCATCTTGAAAGGTGGCTTATTAGGCATGATACAGAGGTCTATTGGGTAGGGATTGAGGCTAATATGGTCTAAAAATTTGAGCTTGCTACCTCTTAATTGTCACCAACTCATTACCCAAGTTTTGCAACTATGTCATGACTTCTTGGAGATCATTTGAGGTGCTAAAAGATGAGGTAGAAGCTTCAACTAGAATTCTAATTTTTTAGAGCAGGGATGGGAGCTAACGTAGGTGCATGTCTAGTGCCTGGAATTCCTAAATATAGATAAAGAGGCATAGGGTTGCCTAGTTGCAAATTTTATCAACTTGAATTAAGATAATTTTTCAGCTCTAATAGCAAATATTATAAGCTACGGGTAAAGTTTTACCTACCATAGATCGTATCATCATTGCAATATCAGAATTTAGAGATTTTAGGAAGTAGAGAAAGGAACCTTCAGCCACTGGTTTCACATACAATTAGAATTCTATCCCATGTCCTTTGGAACCTGAAGTTGAAATTAGCCATCTGCTCATTTTTTGCTCTCTTGATTGCGGTTAGCTGTTCCAACAGAGATAGATTACCTGTCTTTTCTTTGAATTGATTGTGAAGAGTTGTGCATAAATGATCCCAATTCTAGATAGACCCTGTTGTTAGACTCCCGAACCATTGTAGAGATTTACCCTTGAAGGAGGATGTCGAACAACTTAACAATAACATCCATTTCAACGTAATTTCATGAATTGTACACAGACATTTGCAATGTCTTGGATATGGTAAATTAGAGTTGTACGGCTACTCTCCTAGTGAAATATGAGATATGTTCTTCAATGCTACAAATAGAATTGGATTTTGTGCATTGAGAGCAAGCAAGCTTTTTTCTCGTTAAATTGACATATAGATTTGGTTAGTCCCTTGCAGTGGCTACTATTGCAGATGTGCAATTATAATCAGTGTAAGAACTCATATTTGATTGAATGAAATTCCTACTAGGTGGAGGTGTGGATAGTGTTTCATTTGGTGGATATGGAGACCTTTGAGATCTTCTTCCCCTTCTTCCTCTACCTAGAGATAGCTGCAAGTATTCAAAAACACCTTTCTTTCGAGTTCTTGACCTTGTTCAAATTATTCTCATAAATCTTCCAAACTGGGCTTCTAAAACAAGTGGATTCTTCTCTTTTGGAGTCACCAAATGTAAAAGTTCAAATATTATCACAAGTTGGAAACTTACAACAAGTGCACACCAATCTTACAGCTACTAAAATGAAAACTTCTTCTATCCCACCAGGTGTGCCAAAATTGTTATCACTAAATCACAACACCCTCTGATTTGCACAAGTGTGTGAGCTTGATCTCTCAGTGTGACTGGGTAACATGGGTACTATCTCCAAGTGTGGGACTTGCTTCTTGAAATAGACATCTAGAGAAGGTTGGTTCTTCTTCCTAATCTAGTGTAAAATAACTCCACTGAAAGTAAACTACTAATTACTCCTAATATATCACTTCTAAGGGACTAGGGAGAGAGGGATAATATGAAATAACATAAATCTACACTACATAGGTGATGCACCAAAAGAAGGGTATGAGAACAATCCCCCAATATGTGAAAAATGGAAGCAAAATGCATATTAGAGAGGGTGATGACATTTCTCCATAGTTGAACAACAAAATTCACAACACATTTTCATACATACACAATAATTATAGATCCTTGCAAGAGTATAGAGTAGACACAAACATCTGCAATATGATTAAAGAGGAAAAGAGAATGCAAAAAATCACAACAAGGGAAGATACATCCATAAACTTGCATCTATTGCCTCATTAATATGCACAGTTCAAACTATTATAAAAGAAAGGCCTGGATCGCCATGCAAGGATTCCACTATAAAGGCCTGCAACACATTAGCCTCACAAAACCAAAATGATAGAGTTTTTTCCACTAAAAATTATTCCCCATTTACAATGATTGTAACACTTCAATTTATAGAATTTTGAGAGGAGATAGAGAGAGAGAGGATGTAATTCCTGAAATTAACTTTTTAACCAATTACAAGTCATGATAAATGAGTGTGGTTGGTGATTTTGGACTTGCAAAAGAAATATCAAGGTGTCCCATAACTTATAGCAATGAAAGAATGATCTCCCATGCTCATTGAATGCTCCTCCAGCCACTTTCCAAAAACCAAACAGAACTGGGCTCATTTTACTTTAAAAACACCATCAAATATTCATCAATATTTGTGCCTCTTGGTTGTTATTCGTCGGTCTCAGAGCTGCGATTCTAATGACACCATTTTTGTGAAAATTTGTTTAAATTTGTTCAGTTATGGCTCTCTGAGTGACTGCAGCTAATTTGAGTTACATAGGCTTACTTCACTGTTATGGGACTGGGAATTAACCATCTAGCTGGGAATCATATTTAAAAATATTTCTTCCCCCCCTTATAATGTTCTCTACATATCTTTTGAATGATTTCAAATTTAAATTGGTGGGCCCACCTGGAATACATTGTTTTATATTTTCCACGTTGGGGAGTTGATGTTTAAGATAGTGCATTTTGTGCTAGCTCGACCAACTCGGCTGAGCTGGCTATTTATTTATTGAGTCAATCCTTCCTTTGATGTATGCCCAACTCTCTTTCTTAAGTGTTGAATTGGCATTGTTCTTTTGCATTCAAGGCTCAAAATTGATGCAATTCACCCCACTCCATCTTACTTGACTCGTCACTTTAGTATTTTCCTTGGGTACTGAATCACTATTTGGTAATGCCGACCAATCCAATGTTCCACGTCAATATATTTCTATTTATCTAGTCCGATGCAAACTCATTGTCAATCTGTCTAGCTCCTTTCTCAACATCCATGAGCTCCTTGATTTACCATTTAGGATCCACGTGACCTGTTCGAATTAGGGTTCCAATCTCCTTCCATTGAGCCACACAGTTTGCATTGGGATGCGTCAAACCCACATGGACTCCCTTCTTTCATCGAGTTGACTATCCTACTCAAAATCTAAGTGAAGTGGAGTTCCCCCACTGACCTTCCATTGGGATCTGCATATCATTCCTCACCAATCTTCTTATCTTCTGGCACCAATTCCACTGCTTACCTACCACCGACACGTGGAGGCTCCCACTGACTCACCAACTCATCAACTCAGCCACCTGAATATTTCTTCACATCCCATATGGGTTTTAGAATCTCAAAAAATTCAGATCCACCCAACACAATGAGCTCAAGTTCAACCAAACCACTCATGCACTGAAAAACTGGCACACCCACACATTGAATCACTGAAGGCCGTTGAACGGGCTAACCTCCACACAAATTCACTATCGGTGATTTTGGATCTTCACCACACACGTCCTAGTGCAGCTCGAGACACTTCCACCTAAATTTTCTACACTCCACTCACCTATGGGAAATTTGCATGATTTGGGTCCCCCATTTCTCACACATCCCAAGGACCACCTAGACCGGATTTCTCTGTGATATCTACAAAACACATCAACTGAGGATGAATCGAGATTTTGGTGCAAGCGAGGCCCAACTCACTTGGGCCACTTTTTCCTTCAACTTATGATTTTTGTGCATTGGTTTATGTTAGGCCGAGCCACTCCAATGACTCTGCACCACATTGGTTAAGTCCTTTCCCCATGCATCCATTTTTTCTCTGTCACTTCTAGTGCACCCCTGTGATGACTAGGCCAATTTGTTATCTACATTTGATGATTGAAGTGATGAGCTCGATCTCTGTCTTCCAAATCTTTTCGGATCCTTGCACAAGATCAACCAGGATTACAATGTCTTGGATCTTTTACTTAATGTGTGGGTTCAACTATGATTCTGCCATGTCCCCGTAATGAAGAACTCGACTGAGTCACGCCCTAATGTGGCTTACTATAACTTCGGAGAAGCATGACTTGTTCTTTCTTGCTGGAATAGCTCGTTTTTCTATGTTTATACATTTAGCAATTGATACAACCAATCTTGGCTTCATTTTGAGTTCTAACTCTGTAGAATCCACTAGAGCCCCTATGAGAATAACTAACCCAGGTTCCTTAAGCTTTATATTTCAAATGTTATGTGATTTTGTAGAGTTCGATGGCTCCCAAAATTTGCAGAACTTGGTCTGGCCTGATTAGAGTGACTCAACCCTACAACAAAATAGCTTGATAAGGGGCTCGGGAAGCTCGATTCCACAAGGGGTGGCTTAATCAAAAGACTTCAATAACCTAGTCCCCTTTGTAAGATTGATGGATTAGGTTGGTACTGGGTTCATCACTTCATAGCTTGATCTCCAGGTAGATAGTTTGGACAAGGATCGATTCATGAAATTGAACCAACAACTCGCTCTATGTAATATATGGCCTCAAACCACCCTGAAGTGTAGCTCAGCTTGATCTATATTAATTAACTCCTGGAAGGGCACTTCTCAGTTAATATGGGAAGACTCAGTTGATTAGAATAGCTCGATACAATATTAAAAACGGATTGTTTGGTGATCATTTGTATAGATATCTCCTTTTTAAAATAATAACTTAGTGAGTGATGGAAGGAATTTAGTTCTTATTAGCTCGCCTTCATTGCTACAACTAGGTACTTCTTAGAGTTGGGAGCTATTATTTTAAAAATATACCTTTTCATTCAGGCAATATTTGAATTTTTAAATGCCAAAATGATGTGTGGAAGTGTTACGGGTGTCTTGAACAGATTGCCATTTCTTCCCTTAAGCTCATTGCTTCCAATTTGGATAAAAATTTGGAAAACCAATGAAGACCAAGAAGAGGAAAAAATTCCTTTTGTAACCTTCAACTCTCTCAAATATCCTAAATTGGACTTGAACATCTGAATTCTTCCTGCAAGCTTAGAATGGATATGAGAGTTCCCAAAAGAAAACCTGCTCTGTTGTCCAATTTCACCTCGAGGTGAAATTGGATAATAGTTGCTAACAACCAAGGAGAATCACTGGCAATTATGGGAATTGCTAGTGATTCTATGAATCGTTAGTGATTCTAGAGAAAGGTTGCAACCACCTCCCAAATTGAGATTTTTTTTGCTTTATTGAAAGATATATGTTGGAAAATGGTTATACAGGTTAGAAATTTTGTTAAATGGTTGGGAGGATATTTGTTTGTTATGTTTTATTTGATTTTTGTTAGAATGTGGTTTTGTTTTATTTTGTTTTATTTTGTTTTGGTTTATAAGTTGTTTTGGGTGGTTTTAAGAGGATAAAATAGGATTTTACAGTTGTGAAATGATATTTATAGGGAGTAAATATATATGGGAAATTAAGATTTATGATAAGGATTTAATGTATAAAATGATAATGATGTGATAATGTATTTAATGTATAATATGATAATGATGTGATAATGAAGGGGTACAAGAGGACATGGACACGGGGAATTAGCGGTGCTAATTTTAGGTGTCTACACTAAGGTCATATGAATTCTACACCATGTAATTCATCTTGGGACCGAGAATAAGTTTCTTCATATCACCCTTGATGAAAACTAATGCAAAAGACCAATCCATTTAGATTTCACCTCCCATTTAATGGCAGAAGATTTTGTTGAGTAGAATTCCATATGTAGATGACATGTCAACTACTAGGATTGTTTCCTTCACATGTTTCTTTGGAAAATCCATAAGGACCATCACTGCATCTTTGATCATCCTGACAAGTGGCACCTCTTTAGTCTCCATCAACTAACAATTTCCAAATGCTCTAGGGAGATTCACACCGATGGCTTGAGAAACCTTGGAAGGCATGATATTATCCGAGGCACCATAATCGATGATATAATTATTCAAATAGTATCCATTTAAGATCAAGCAAACATAGAAGGTTTCAATATTTTTGGTTGAGGAAGGGGTAGAGGATAAGAGGTTTTGAATTGGGATAGGCTTAGGAGTAGGAAGAATACCCTTAGAAGTGGATGATAATTTTTAAGAGGATGACTATTTGGACTTGGAGCTTCCACCCTCTACGAAATTAACAAGTTTCTTGAACTACTCAGGATGGTTTTGTAGGTATTCAGACTCTGATATCTTGCCCTTAGCCTCTTTTACATGGTCGATGATATCAAAATTTAAAGAAGCATTTTCGTGAGTATGGGAAACATTGGCTTGGTTTTACTTATATGAGGTACTTGTTGATTTCTCATCATTCTTATGCTTTACAAAATTAGAAGTATCATTTTTTGGTAGTATTTGACTTACACTATTTGGAGGATTCCTTACAGGGAAAATTTTAGTGGTGAATTTTTGTAAACTCATGAATATTAGGGATTTTGGAAATTGGAAATGGTGAATTTTCAGCAGTTGGTTTTTGCCCATTTCGCCAAAAAATTCAGCCAAAAAGTCGTTTGTATGTGTCAGTTCACCTACTATTTATATGTAAAAATTAATTTATGCATGTATTCGCCGAGGTATAATACATAGTCTGGGGGGTGTAGGGGGGTACCCATTTAATAATGACATCCAACAAAGAGCAACTATCCATTCAACTTAGGTTGGACGGAGAGGCATTGTCTTATGTCCAACTTAGGTTGGACAACAGATGATGGATGGCTGTCCAACCTGGGTTGCATGGTCATCCATTGTTTGTCGTCCAACCTAGCCATCCATCATGGATTGGATGAAATATAATGTATAACCATCCAACCTAGGTTATACGGTTAGGTTAGACAACGGATAATGTATGGTTGTCCAATGGAAAATCGTCTAACCTAGGTTGGATGATAGATAATGTATGGTCGTAAAACCTAGGTTAGATGGCTGGGTTGGACAATAGATAATGTACAGTCATCTAACCCAGGTTGGATGGTTGGGTTGTATGGAAGATGATAGATAGTCATCCAACCCAAGTTGGACGATAGATAATGTATGACTATCTAACCCAAGTTGGAGAACTGGGTTAGACGGAAGATAATGTACGATCATCCAACCTAGGTTGGATGGCTGAGTTGGACAGAAGATAATGTATGACCATCTAACCCAAGTTGGATGGCTGGGTTGGATGGTAGACGATGGACACTCGTCCAACCTAGGTTAGATGACTGGGTTTGACGATAGATAATCTATGATCATCCAACCCAAGTTAGACATCTGGGTTGGACGATAGATGATGGAAAGTCATCCAACCCATGTTGGACAGCTGGGTTGGATGGAATACAATGGATGGCCATCTCACCCAATTAGATTTTCCATGAAACTATTTTTTAGAAACTCCCCTTTGATGTGAAAGTCAATTTTGGAGATTCGCCATCAATTCTAAACTAATTTTTTTAGAGGGGGGATCTTAAAATGAACCCTGATTCCTTATAATGGGGTGCAACTCTAGGATTATTTTTGGTAGATTCTAAAGATGGGGGATTGGAGATCCTCTTTATGTTATGATATTTTCAAGAAGTAGAGTTTCCAATTGTGGATCATTTATTTCCTTATCTTTATGCTTGGAGGACTTCTCTTTCTCAAGAGTCTTCAATTGAGTGAAAATAACACAAGAGTGACTGTTCATATCCACCACAAAGTCCTCATATTCATCATCTGAAGAGGATTCATACTCACAAAACATACCTTTATAGATCCAACCTCTTATATCATCATCTCACCTTATTCTTCACTTTATAAACATGGTTCTTCTTCACTTTCTTCATCTGAATGATTCTCACATGTTTCATTCATAGGAGGGAATTCTAGAGCAAGCCTTTGAGGTAGAGGAATAATTCTTTGTTTGTTTGATTTTTTTCTTGGAACATTTTTGTACATGGAAGTTTGTGAAAGTTACTTTTTGAGAGAAATAAAGTCATTAGCCAATTTTTACACTAATGCGTCTGAGGATATCGAATGTGAAATCTAAGATTTTTCCTTACTTGGACCCTTATTGATTTTTTTAGACTTGATTAAATCATATTATACATCAATTGTAAGAGTCTAAGCCTCATTTAAGGTGGCAAGTTGGGTTTTTCTTAGCATGAAACCAACTTTAGGAAATTGTGTATTGGTGAATAACCTTAGTTGATTATTATCCATGGGTTGGAAGATTCTGGGATCTTGTAGAGAATTATGTTGAGCTTGGCTACAAAATCTCTCATAAGGTCACATGGCTCCTTTTTCAATTGAGACCACTAGGCTAGGAGAGCATGAACATCTTCAGCTAGTTTAAATATCGATTCAAAGTTAGCTTTCATACCTCCCAAATTTGTGATTGGTCTTCTTCAAAAATGGTATAACCAATCTGTAATAGCATCTTCTAGGGATTCCACAAACATGCAGACTAAAACATCTTCGTACTCTACTCCCAGGACCCTGCAAGCTGTTATGAATGTTGTGATATGATTGTAAAGATGAGATTTTCCATATCCTCATAACTTTGGGAAGTTCTTCCTAGACCCCTTTGATAGGTCATGGGATGGAGATCTCAAGGTCAACACACCTATGTTTAGTCCTCAAGGCATGAGTGCAACCATTATATCATCTTCCAATTCTATTTCTTCTCCGTCTTCTTCCTCTTCTTTCGAGGAATGCGATTCAATGGTTTGATTGCTAGTTATTCAACAATGCCTTCAAGAGGAAGCATATGTTCAAAATCAGGAAAATATTGTTAACTAATTCTCCTTATTAGTTGAGTGATGGGAAGTCTGAAGTTGGCTAATTTTTTCTCTTCAAATGTTGGATCAGTTACACCAACAACTTGAGTAGACCTTGTGTATCTTATTTTTTCTAGCTTGTAGGATTAATATATAGCTCAAAAAAAATTTCTTTTATGCCCTTCTTTGTTGATTTAGAGCTTGTCTTGTACGTTGTAGAGCCTGTGCATGTTCTTCTACAGAGTCTAGACCTCCTGAGGTTTCTTAATAGTGATTGAAACTTTCATTTTTATTTTATATGCAATTCCTCAAATCATATGTGAGATATTCTTGAGTGTCCTAAAACAAAATAAGGTTAGGCTTCAAAATAGGAGCATTTCTAGGAATGGTCATTATGGGTAAAATCTAGAATAGACATTAAGTCTCTTAGGATTTTAATTTTTTTTTTTTTTTTCATTTTTCAGATATATGATTTATATGGAATTTTTGGATTTAGGAGTGGTGTAGAAATTAAAAAAATTTCCCCACAGTGGGTGCCAAAAATTGTTAGTGAAATAACTTGTCACAAGGACATATTAGTCACTTTTTACCAATGTTATGGGACTATGTCCCTCCTATTTGTGATGGGGAGGATCCCACTTATTGAACTGAGATAAAACAAGTATTTTGGATGGTTGTGAAGTCAAGGATCACACAAGACTACTCCATTAGAATTGTGGAAAAAAATTCTTGTACCTAGTGCAAGGGAGGAATTTTCTCGGGATGTGAGGTAAAAGGAGTAAGAACTTAGGAGATAAGGGTTAATATTATAAATAGGTACTTGAAGAGCTTCACAAGCATCAACCAGAATTAATCCACACTCAATTAAAAGAAAATAACTTTGCTAACAATGATAAGACACAATAAATCATGGACACATAATTCCATTAATACATTCATCAAAGGCACTAACACCTTCCTTGATTGTACAAGATTATCATCTTCACAAATCATAGAAGTGGAGAGATAGAGGAAATATAGAGAAAATGAATAGAAGAATGTTATCTTTTCTTGTTTCTTAGTAGTGCAATAACTATCTACTTAGAGACTCATAATTGACAACCCTTTATAATCAAGGAGTCATCCTAATATATAACTTTACAAAAATACCTTTCATCTACCCCCTACATGAATTTTCACTTACCCTTACAACTTGTGACATTTCACATTCCTAGGAATGAAAATTGAGTCCCTTTTTATTAATTAAAGAAAACTCATTACAATGTTTTATTATAGGTCACATTTAAATGAATAAGACAAAAATTTAAAATTACCTTCCTAATGGAGAATTCGACCATGAGATAGAAAGTAAGGAGGAGAGAAGATCATGTCGATGGAGAGGAAACATCCAATGATGATTATCCACCTGTTGATGAATTTTTTGGGAATGAACCTGGAAAAATTGTTCATCTTCTAACTCCTTGCTAAAGTGAGCTGTTGTAAGTGCCACTTTCTCTTCCCGAGGGATGTGCATGAAGCTCAAGGATTTGATCCAAGTCTCAGAAGTAGTGTTTATGTTTTTTCATTTCTTGAACCAAGTTTAGTGTTCCTTAGTAGTGTTAGATATATTACACCTAATTTCTGTAAGAGACTCTAAGGTGTCCTCGTTGAAGGAGAAGAGATCTTATGCCTCTTTCCTGAATAGCTCCTCGAATGGACTAATAAGATCAATCACTGAGGAATTATCATTCACTAGAGGTTATATAATCTTCTACATTCCATTGATTATGTTTTCCTATAGCTATGAAGTGAGATCATCACAAATGTCAAGTTCCTCAAGAGCATTGTTCAACATTTCATATAGGGCAACCAATTTTCTAGACTAAATTGTAGAAACATTCTCAGTTATAGAATTGAACACATTTTTTCCTACCAACTTAAAAGAATCAAGTTTACCTATTTTTTCACCAATGTAAGAACTTGGTCCTAACGAGCCATTCATCTTTAGTCGTTATTACCTTCACAATAGTGGCAAAAACAAATTCAAACAATGAAAGAAACTAAGGAAAAAAGCCTTACTTTTTCAAGGATCTTATCAACCCACCTGTCATTGACCCTTCCCTGCATTGATTAGAATTGTGCCTTCTTGATTGACTCGGGGTCGAAATTGTTGATTGAGGTAACATATTCGATAGGGATATATAGGGTAACACTAGGATCCATGAATTATTGAACATAGGAAGTGATAGTTCTTACATTTTCTTCCATATGTTCAATCTTCCCTTTGTACTCTTTGTTTCTTGCAAGAAGACGTGTGGTAGACTCCTTGAACAAATGAGTGTATCCTTCATGTTTCACTCATCCCAAGGGAGTTTTTTTCTTCTCATAGTCTAATGGAGTAATTTCCTTAACAGTATTTATTACCTTTGGCTGAGAAACTTCTACATATTGATTTCTGGAGACACCATTGAAAATTTGAGAAATTGTTTGGGATTTATTATCTCATTTTTCTTTCACGGTATTTGAGATGGCTTGAAATTATGGTATTAATGCTTGTTACATGGTTCTCGGTTCACTCACGATTAGCTCTTGAATCCATGGAAAAATATCTCTTGCATGTTCATCATTAGGCATTATTACAGTCTCAGGCCCATGACAAGGGACTACCTCCTACACTTGGTGAGTTAACTCGACAGCGGAGGAATAAATTTGGAGATTGATGTGGAACCTGAGGTTGATAAGGATATATCTCTCATTGCTTGATATATTTGGAAGGGTCTTGAATGACGTTTTATTTCTTGTGTAATATCGCATAGTGAGGGCCTTCAATATCCATTGTTTTCCTTTTCAGGAGCTCTCCTAAGTGAGTCAAACTTGCAGTATTCTCCAAGGCACAAGAAAACAAGATGGACTAGTAACAAACGTTAGTATAAAAGCTATCATGTAATAGAAGACAATGTAACAAGTAACTAAGAAGATAAGATGAACCAAAAAATTCGGGTTTCAAACATGGGACATCACTCACAATGTCACAAGACAATCAGGCCTAAAGAGGTGAAAAACATACAATGATCAAATAAGACATATAACATAGCCAACAAACAATAACAAATAATGGCAAGTAAAATGTGTCAGATAACCATGGTTGTATATAGTCATGTAAGGAAAATGCTACACATGAAGCACCCGTTAGCATGTTATAAAGATAAGTAGTATGTCAAAGTGTGTAAGATCAAAGAAAAGTAAGAAGTAAAAAGTAGTAAGTACATAAATGATGAAATATGTAATGTGTGAAGTATGATAGTAGCAAAAGTAGATAGCCCTAGGAGCCTTGGTGGGACTGGTAAAGAGACGTGTCGAGCATCATGCATTGTGTATAAATCTGTGATAGGTCATACATTCACCTCAAGATACCAAGTGAACTTGCATGTGTATATGATAAAGGTAATGACACATTGAGTATCTTTTTAGCATAATAACAAAGTGTAAGATGTAAGTAGTATAAACTAGTAAGAATAAATGCAACCAAGATATGCAAATGTGATGTGAGTGTGATGGTGTGCTATGAAAGGTTTTACGATGATAGGATCAATGTTTCCCCCCAATGGATTTATATGATATGAGTTCATTTATAAATTCCCCCTCAATAGTCAAGAATGAACCATAGAATAAGAGTGTGTCATCGGGAAATGAATTTGTTACGTGAGAGTAGATGAAAAAAAGATATATTGTGAATGCACATAGTATGAAGTGTGTATGATGTGAGATTTATAGATGAATTGTGCCCTTAACAGTCAAATGTGAACTATAGCACTAGAGTACACCATCAAATAATGATGGTATAATGTGTGTACCAAAGATGTAGGAGTGTTACGAAAGATTAATTGTAAAGTAGGGAGCATGAATTGTGGTATTAGATACTAGAGATAACTTAATAATGTTAGAAGGGGAGAAGAAAGCATGATGCCCCCAAATCTGTGAGGGATAGAAGACTATTTGAAAATAGTGAAGGGGGATGGCCCTTTGTCAGATATTCGAGGAGAAAATTGCATGTGACCATGATCTAAATGCGGTGTTGTGGGAGAGTAACTATGTGCACGTGAAAGAGATCAATGTGGTGAATGAAGTGGAAAATACCTATAAGAAGGGGCTTCCCAAGTGGGGGACTTAGGCTGATGAGATGGACTACTGGACTGATGAGGCGAAGAAGGTGGAGAATTCTTATGAGAATTTGTTTCCCAAGTGGGGAAATTAAGATGATGAGGTGGACTATTGGACTGATGATGACAAAAAGGTAGGGATATAAGTTGTGTGCAAATAAGAGAGCTAGGTGTAGAAGTAGCTTGAGACTTGGGAAGTGTAGAAGACCTAGATGCCATGGCTAGTGCGTATATATTGGAAAGAGTGGGCCGAGGAAATGGTGTGAGTGGTGGAATACCTTTGATAGTGACAAGTTGTTTGTTATGGATGAACTTTAGACATAGGTGATGCATGGATGGGATGGCTTGAGCAATGCAGAGCCAAGGGAGACCTAAGAGCATGTCACAAACTTCAATTGAAGATGTAATGAAAACTGGTACAAGCATTGTGAGGGGCCAAACAGTAATTGGAAGATTGACACGACCATAAGAATTAGGAACCGGAAATGTGATAATAGAAGGTGGATATTTGATAGCTAAGAGGAGTACAACATAGTAGAAATTAGTAATAGCCGATGGATAGATCATCGTATTATTGATGGTATAAGAACTGATAGAGCAATTGATATGTAATGAATTAGAAGTAAATGTAGTGTGATAATCATTATTTGAGAATGTGATAATAGGAGGTGACACATTAGCAAAAGAAACAAGAAATTCAAGAGGTGCCGATGAAGGAGGAGACACAACATGATATGTATGATTTACAGAAGAATCAATAGTCTGTTTTTCATGCTTTGGTAGAGGGTCATTAAATATTTTAAGCTTTTTATTATCATTGACTATTTTAATAGTAGATGACACAAGGAGCTCGATTGTATTGTTATCAATAAGATCTTGAATTAGATGTTTAAGCTTAAAGAAACAATCATTGTGATGCCTAATGCATTGGTGGTAGTCACAATGTGCATTTGCATCATAGTTTCAGCCACGAGGGTAAGAAGGATCAAGATTAAGTGATGGAGGAAGAGTAATAATATTTCTTTTGATAAGATGTGGTAAGCGAAGCTGAGGTGCATAAGGTAACTTAGTAAAATTATGTCGTGTGGGTTACAATTGAAGCTTTTCATGTGTGGAAACATCGTTAACAATTTATTTAGCTTTAGTGGGCTTAGGAGATGGTTTGAAAGTATATTTTTCTTGAAACTAATTAGAAGACAAAGATCAAGAAGTAGTATAGTATTTTAATTTTCCCATAGATAAGAGTTTTCCTTTAGGAAATTTGAGTGGATGACATAGTTGATCAAAGGAGAGAGAGGTCTCAAAGATAAAACTTTCTTGAAGTAGAGGTAGGAGACTTTGAATAAAGGGGTCTTGCAATTTAAAGTCAGCTAGCACATTAGTCATCTTAGAAAGTTTATTCTTATAACATAAAACATAGTCTGCAAGATGCTCATTAGATCCTTGCTTAAGTTGAGCAAGTTGTGCATAAGAGATCTTGTGCCGATATTGATAGAAAAATGGGCAAGGAAAGAATAGACTAAATATGTAAAAGAGGTTACCGATTGAATATGTAGATCATTGAACCAATGCATAGTGTAATCTTGTAAGCTCCTAGGAAATAGTGTAGCTAGTAATGTGAAATCATCTTCATAATCAAGACATGCTATATGGAAAGATAAAAAATGATCCTGAGGGTCGCAATGTCCATTGAAGGTAGGAAGCTTGGGTGCAATGAAATTAGTAGGTAGTGGATGAGATGATATAGAAGGTGTAAAAGGGTTGTGAAGGAGAAGTGAGGAATTAAGAGATGGGGATGAACGTGAAGTAGCTTGTTGTAATTGGTGGATTTGAAGTTGTAGATCATAGTATAAAGAGGCTAGGTTATGGGTTCCCAAAGAGGAACCAGGTTGTGAATTAGAGGTATTGGGAGTAATGAGGGGAGTGGTGGTTGTAGTAATGGAAGTAGGAATGTGAAGGAGTTGTGTGGAGGATATGACAGTCGAGGAAGAACCCATGAGAGGGTGAGAGGAAACATCTTGAGCATTTTTGGTAACAAGTAGAGCATTCAAAACATGTGGAATATGCACAGGGTGGTCATGTAAAGTAGAATGAAAATTAGTGAGTTTTTCTAAATGTTCTTGATCAGTGTTAGTGTCTTCATCATATGATTGTTCACTATAAGAATTTTCAATGTTTTCAAGAGGAATGTTGTTTGAGTTAAGAAAAGGATTAGAAGAGTCAACCATTGATTTAGAGAACTTGTGGACAAATGGAGGAAACTCAATTTACTCAAAGGAACCAAAACGACCACTAAGGGTGATGGGCATAAAAAGAAAACCTTGAGGAAAGGTAGGGCTTGAGCACATGGATTCACCAATTTATTTAATATAAAAGGAATTAAATCTTATTTTAGAGTAACTACTGTGATAAATGATGTACAAATGCTAATATACAGTAAAATGCAAGTAAACAAACATATAAAAATGTGAAACCCCAAGAAAATGCAAGAGAGGAGGAGACTTAGCTGATTTTAGAGGATCTAGGTTATGTGACTATTGGATCTAACTGGAAAGAGTGTCACAGAGGCTCATTGAGGGTTCTAGACTCTGAAATTACATAGGAAAAGTGTATGGGATAGGACAGGAGTGCCTGACACTAGTGTTTAGATCTGGGTGTTGGTGTCTAGGTAGATGTTGTGGATCTGTTCATTTCAGGTTTAGATGATGTTCAATGTACTTTAAATTCTGTCAATCTAGATTCATTTTCTGATCTGTAAATATAACTATAACCTACAAGAAAAAATTTCACCTACACATACCCAAAAACCACATCAAACCTAAAAAGGAATATGCAGAATGGGGAGCCAGACTGACCCCAGTGGTCACCCGAAGAGTGAACTTACAACTAACCACTGCACTACATCTCAAACTCCATGTATTTTTGTGTGAGAGTGTGTGTAATGATTCCCTATGATGCCCTTGTGAATTTTTCATAGTGATAGCGGGATAGATCTAGAATGTAACGGATGTATAGAATGTGTGGGATGAAATAGAATAGATTTTCCCTCCTATGTTGTATATGTAGAATAATGCAGCCCTTTTCCCTTGAATGAGTGTGCTATATGGATTCTTTGAAGTGATTTTATGCCATTGGATGCAAGCTTAGGCTATAGTATGTAATGTTAATTCTTGGTCCCTTATTTTGAAAACATAATTGTTTATTTATATGATTCCCTTGTTTGAATTTAGTAATTGAAAACTGGAAGGCCGACCTAAAGTAGTTAAAATTAATCAAGAATAAAAATGGGTCTAAAAGGATAAGAAAAAGGTAAATAAGGATAGGAGCACCCTGGAGGACAGGAGTGCCTAAGAGGATAGGAGTGCCTAGAGTAGACACAAAATTATGCACTTATTACTATTTACTATACTACAAATTATGTTGTCTTATATATGGATCTTGTGTAAGAAAAGTATTCACTGATGACCCATTTCCTAGTCCATCTTCTTATCGTTTTGGTTTATATTTCTTTTATATTTCACACTTGTCACTCATACACCCAATTCTGGTCACGTTACAAGGATCTCTATCAATCAGTCTCCACTCAATTGTCATCATTTGTCTCTTGACACTAGCACTCAAGATTGGACACTAGCTCTAGGAGCCCTTGTCCATCCTGGGTGACCGTGTCTTCTTTATGTTTAATATTATTTTTGACATTTGAGGTTAGTATTTTAAGTTTTCCTACTCATATCTAGAGGTACTAGTCGGTATGTTGGATCATTAATGTTGAAATTCAATCAAGAGATCCCTATATAAATGCATACATACCATTATAGGGGTAATAAATTCTTATCAAGGGATAACTATCTACATATCTCAAGGGAATACATTTGGGCACATTACTGTGCATACACATTGCATAGGAAGGAGAGTTCATTCTATTCCATCCACAGACTTGCTTTTTATCTAGCTACCTCTTACTATCTTGGCGTCATTGGCACGAGGGTGACCAAGGAGCACTATTGCACACCCAAACACATTAAACTACATTGGGTATGAGATGTAGTGCATTGCCCAGTCGTAATTTCACCATTATGACAATTGAGGACAATTTGACCCCTCATTTTGCAATGTAGACACTAGTTTTAGGTATAATTCCTCCCCTTCATCCCGTGTTTTCTCTCCTTCAACAAGCTTACCCATTTGAATCCCATTTCCCACCAAAACTACATATTTGATTAATCAATCCCCTTTAAATACATAAACCTTGTTATGTGCTAATAATATCCAAATATTCCAATTAGGTCACATCACCCTACATCATAATTAAATAATCTAAAAACAATCTAAATCATGAACCCCACTCAATTAAATCAATTATCTCACCTAATCACTCAAATCGTGTCCCCCACCATCCAAATCATGAACCCTATTCAATCAAATCAAATCAAATCTATTATTTCACCTAATCACTCAAATCATGTCCCCCCACTCACCTAACTAGGGTTACTTTGTCAAACCCATATTACCTGATAACCCCTAATCTAACCCTATATCCAGGCTATAAATATAGGCCGCCCCCCCCTCTTTCAAACAAGTCTTTCAAACAAGTTTGAAAATTTTGAAACAAATTTCTTGAATTTGGAAGTGAGTTTTGAAGTCAAGGAAGAGTGATAGAAAATATTTGCCATTATAGCTCTCCACTAGAGAAGCATTGCCCCTTCATTTTTGAACAAGTGAGAAAGGATAATGAATTGCTGATATTATAGCTTCTCTCATATCATCCTCATGCTTCTCTTATGATGCCACTCATGGCACCATAATGTCATCCACATGCCCTCGAAGTACCCTCATGATCCCATGTACTTGGAATATTGTACTTCTCTTCTTATGCATGCTATCTATGGTTTATCATTTATTTCTATCTTTCTAGACACTGGGGTTGACATCCTCCAAGGGAATTAATAGCCTCTTGGAACTAGAATTGTCTGGGAAGCCCCCGCATATATCTATCTAATCATATCTGTTTCAGTTTTGTAGAACATTATCACAGATCCATCTATTTGGCAACCACAAATCTACATCCACATTCGAGGCTCCTTAAGTCCTCCATATTTCGAGGTTGTTGGTGGCTTTCAGTATCGATGCATTTTCCTGCACACGAGAACAAGGTTTCCTACCCAACATTCTGGCATGCCCAATGGGACCAGACCTCAAGATCTGGTCATTTTAATTACTTTACTTGTTTTGTATAGATGTCGTAAATATAACAGTTATTGTGTTTCATATCTCTCATCAATTTAGATATCGCTTGCAAATATTTCATTTTTTGGCTCACTTGTTTACAGGGTTTAAAGTTGTCTCCGCCAGTGTGGTGTCCTTCTTTAATTTAGTGGTCTATGTCATCTTGGAGGTAAGGGCTCTTATATTTTTTTAATCGGCTTGTTTATTTGGTCGTTTACAGTTAATATAAAGTGAATTTTTATTATTAAAAAAAATCAAGTAAATAAAACAAATAAAAAAATATTACTATCCCAAACTATCCATAAACATATCCACTACTTCCCTCACCTCATTTCACTCTCAACCACGAGATCCAGCCTTCCCTTCTCTCCACCCAACTCACATACATACTTGGATTACTCCTCCTTTTCCTACTCCCCGAACCAATTCCCGATCTCTCCTCTTAAAATCCACCACCCAACTCACCACTATCCCAAATTCCCATACTCTCACCCAGCCACCTCCGTCACTGAGCTACCTCATGAATCACCACTCACCCACATCCAGTTCCCATCTCCCCTTCTTACCGAGTTACAACCCGTTCTGAAATGCTCCCCTACCCAGCTCCTACCCCCCTCTCTACAAACTTTGTTTCCTTCCCAGCCACTCAGCTGAGCCATCCTCACCTACCAAGTTCTCACAACACCCTTTCACCCTATGATCTACCCATCAACTTGACTTCCACACCATCTACCCCTACCCACCTTTCCCTTTCACCGAGCCACTACAGAGCTCCCCCCTTTCCGTCCACACAGTCCTCACCTAATCCCACACATAGCCTGACCTCTTTCCTTACCACTTACACTCCAACTCGCCATGACCTCAACCCATCTACCTACCAAATCCCATCTATTCAACTCACTTCCCACACCCAACATGTCGCTCAACTCCCTCCATACACATGACTCACTTACCTCACCCGACCATCTCATTCATCTCCTTCACGACCTATCCTCACCTCTCCATTCTTAACCTACCCTCTACCCAACCTAACTCGAGTTCTCCTCAACTCAACACCACATCCCAACTACCTAATTTGTGTGGCCACTCAGAAATGGAGATGAATGGATTGGCATTTCCATCCAGTGTGTCACATTTATGAGCTCTAGAATGCTTTCATCAATATATAGGTTTCTGATTAGACTCAGATTGGCATCTACTGCTCCCTGGGAAGTGCAATCATTCCACCTATTCCATTGTTGTGCATGCATTGACATAAATTCCAGAGACAAATGATAGAATCGAGTACTTACATGGGGATTTGTTCTACTTAATCATACTCATTTGTGTATCTATAGGCAATTGTATAAATTTGGTATAAACATCCATCAGCTTTGAGGACAAAATTAAATCCATGGGCACGTCCATTGTGAATTCACATAACCATAATTAAAAATGTAGGAGTCTTCGAGTCATTTGCAACATTTGGATCTTCTGTATATCCCTCATACTTCTAAGAACTACATCTTCATCTCTTATAGGACCTTGACTTTTACATCATTGATGTGCTCAAGAATATGGACCCCAATGAGCTTCTCCATAAATAACAAACAAAGGACTTGTAGGGGATGATTTTGTTGATATCTAGGATGATTCCATAGTTGTCAAACATACTCTACCTTAACCTTCTATTCCAAAGTCTTCCCTAAATACAATCTGAATATTATCAATGTTATCACGATTCCAAAGAGGAAAAAATAATTGATTTGCAAATCAAATTACTAACAATAATATAAAACTTTCTCTCCCGACTTCAGCTCCCTTTCGGTCTCCATTTTGATCTATCATGGTCTCAGACGTAGCCAACTATTTGTCAAATCCTATCAACCTCTTCCTAAATAGTTCCATCTCCATTCACGTTTTCCATTTCACCAATTCAGACAATAGTGGTCACATTCACATATAAAATATGCTTTCCATTCATGTTTCCTCGCCCACTCGCCTTTTGGCATTAGGTTAGCATTTTCCAATCAATTTTTCTTTATCCTCCATGTTTGAAGTCCACATTTATGTCATACAATTTCTATATTTTTGCTTTAACATCTACACTTTCAAACTACTTGTCGTCTTGTCCTTTTAAAGTCCACATTCATGTCCTAAAAGTCTACTCTCCCCACCCACTTTTCATCTTTTCCTCTTAAATTCCACATCCGATCATTTTATAGTTTATTTTTTATAGTTATTCTTATTTATAGTTCATGTAAACAAAAAAGCAAACACACACATTAATATTATTTTTGGTTCATAGGATGTCCTATCATAACATAGTTCATTTAATAGTTTCGTACCACCTCATTATTAATAATTTTTAACATATGTTCTTACAATTTATTTAATAGTTTATCTCATACGTTTAGAGTTTATAGTCTATCGATTCATTTTCACATTTCACGATTACTCTAATTAAATAGGAAGGTTGAACTCCAATTTTGTTAATTAATTGGATTATTATTATTTTTTATAATTTTCTTCGATAACAATTTTTGTAAACAAAATATTTACAACATTTATATCATTTTTCTTAACCACATCAACTAATTACATTTATTTTTTTTTACAAGTTAAATCTACAAACTGCACGAAGTACCAACCACAACATTACGCTGTCAAATGGTTATTTTTAAACCATAAACATGCTACAAGTCTCCTTTCAGACCCCATCTACAATTGTGAATGGTGCAATTTTAGGGTACCCAGACTTTCCTGGTCACTGATTATCACTTTCAAATACACCATTATCATGTACAATCAAATAACCAGGGAAAGCGATATACAGGTATTCCTCATTTTTCCCTATTTTCTCCTTTCTGCATTGTAATTTCCCTTTCTTGCGTGTGTCCTCATCGAAAGTTCACACTTCATTTTGGTTTAAAAGAACCTTTCTTTTCTGCATCCTACTTGATCACATAGCTTAAATAGGGTTTAAATTTATGCATCTCACATTACCACACACAACCTGAAACTTCACAAACAAAATCAACACATCAAAACATTCCTTTACCTGGTTCACTGATTGGGATTTGATCACCCAACAGGAAACCGTTTCAGACATTTCCCTAGCCAAAACTACCTGAAACCAGCCTTAGACTTCATTCCTTAGGTTACCTTCGTTATCCACTTTTCTTTTCTTTTCACATCTTCTAATTAATCATGATGATAAAAACTTTTTGCTTGATTTGTTTGTTATTAAATTACATAAACAAATGTTTTTCTATTTCATGCCTATTGTCACTCTTTCTCAAGTCGAAAAAACAACAATCCACTCCATCCAATGACATCCCTTCCCCTAATGATCTCTCCCAACAAGATTCTACACTTGATACCACACCTTCAGTTACCCAACCCCTTGTCTCCATGGTCTCACCTTCATGAGGACCATGTCATCCAAAATCATCCCCATCTTGAAACCAATCCTCATATCTCTCACCAATCCAACCTTCCTAAACCAACCACACCACCATCTCCCACTCCTTTAGAAACTCTTGGACCTCCTCTAACCCCATTTATAATTTCATACTTCGTAAATCCCCACAATCTCTCAATCCTATCAATCTACTCAATTGGTGGATCATATTCCACCCATGTCAGTTTTTTCAACCCTATTCCATCCGCTACTAGTATGCCTATCCAACCATCTCAACCTCTTCACACTTACATTCCTACCCACCATATGCTCCAACCATCTCAATCTCTTAACACTCATATCCCCACTTATCATTTACCACAACAACCTACCCAACTTCAACAATCACATCACGTCCCTATTTCTCAACATCAACCTATGCAAAAACATATCCAATCTCAACCCATGACATATATTAATCCTTATCAAACAATTCCCCAAACACCCACACATCCACAAATTAATCAACCGTCTTATCAAATGATTCTGCAAACACCCCACCCACAATTTATCAACCACCTTATCAAACAATTCCCAAACACCCACACATCCAAAAATGTATCATTTGATTTATCAATCTACATTTCATGCCACACAACCAATCCAATCCCAACCTAACATCGCATCAAATGATCCTATTCATGCTTTGATGAATAGGTTGGCTAAGTCTAGAAGCTGCTACCTTGGCACCCAAGGTTACCTTTATCCTACAAAAAAATATGTAATGAACTGATTCATCCATCAGTTCCTATCAAACCTTACCCTCCTCATTGGGAAGCTTCCAAGTTTATTAAGTTCAACAGCAAGGAAGATCCCCAACAACATCTTCACACATTCAAACATGCATGTTATCTTATTGCACATGATCAAGACCTAATGCTTCACACTTTCCCCATGTCCTTGTCTGGTCCCGCATTAGACTGGTACAATAGTATCCCTCAATATTCTATATTTTCCTTCACCCAACTTACGCAACTATTTTTAGAACACTTTTCAATCAACATTGCACACAAAATCACTATCACTGACCTATACACCATCTGATAGTTTGACGACGAGTCCATCACAGACTTTGTCACATGATGTCGTGGCATTATAAACCAACTATCCTTCTCTCTTCCGCAAACCGAACTCATCGAACTCTTCTCACGTTCATGTGCAAAGCATATATCATCTACCTTGCAAATCCAATCATTCCAAACCTTTGATGAAGCCTTCACCATGGCTCACAAACTTGAAACCCGTGCCATTGAGCAAGGTCATCTTAAACTCAGATCAACCAAACCTAAAATTGAATTTACTAAACCATCCACACATAATGACACATTTAAGGGTGTGGCCAACACCATGGTTGTTAAGTCCTCATCCACACCTACATCTAACACATGTGGCCTCAACAACAAGCCCCTAACCATCTCCTAACTATACCCCCTTGGGGGAATCCTATAGTTCTGTATTTGACAAGTTGATGGCAAGTACACTCCATCCAACTTCCTCCCATACGACCATGGATGACTCGCAACCCAAGCCTATTTGGTATCACGAAGCCCACTATTGTAAATATCATCAAGTCAAAGGTCATGACATTGAGAAATGTCGTTCCTTCAAAGATTGTATCCAACAACTTATAAATCAAGGGGATATCCAACTGGACAGCTCCACCACTTCACCTAGCCAACCCCTTGACAAATTACACAACCTTTTCCTAATCAACCACCAACAAATCAAGCCACCCCTTTTACATCTCAACTATCAAATGCTTACACCCGTTAACACCGTCAATCAAGATCTCATCTCATCACCGACTCCACATGTTCCTACCTTAGACATTATTCCCACTCCTTATTCAGAACCTATCGTATCCACAACTATCACACCTATATCAACTTTTACTACTTTTCCTATACCTATACCTGCTCCTACCCTTACCACATCCACATCAACTTTGACTATACCATCTACTTCATCCACTTCGATCATGCCCCAATCTATCACATCAGATTCATCCTTAGCACCTATTTCAGCCCCATTGATATACACACCTATCCCTACATCTCTCACATTTGTTCCTTCACCCACATCTACATCAAACAAACCTATCCATACATCCACACCTACAACATCAACCCCATTCACAAACATATCATTCTTACCCCTTGAAACATTTATGAAACAACCATTCCCACCTACTTCTACACCCGATATTACTCCTACATTTACTTCATTACCTATCATATCTACTCCATCGGTTACCACATCCCCTTCATTAGATTTGACTACCTTACCTACATCCATTCCACCTTTACCCATTATACCATCCTTAGAGTCAATCCCAGTTCCTCCTTCACACTTTTTCCATACCAACCACACCAACTACCTTTACCACATCCACATCGACTTCAACTATACATACCACTTCATCCACATCTATCATACCCCAACCTATGTCATATTCAACCCCTTAACCACATCTACATCAAACATACCCATCACCACATCACTTACATCTCCAAATATCCCAATTATGCCCACCTCCATATCCATCCCAACTACCCCTATATCTGTCATATCAACAAATCCACTTACCCCTACCTTGACATCTTCGTCACCTATACCTATATCCTTGCCCATGGCCACATCACCCATTTTATCCCAATATTCTTTACTTAATCCTTCTATCACACCGACCAAATCCTCTCGATTTAGAAACTCTATCGATGATACCCCTTGAAAAATTTATAGAACAAACACCTCCACCTGAGACAAACACAAAGGGGATTCACAAATCAACTATTTCCACATTGACCAAACCAAAACCTACACAATCCAAATCTCACATAGACCTTATTAATCACATCATACAAACACCTCTTTCTCCATCAATATCCACCCCTACACCACCATCTTTAGATCCTCCAGTTGAAATTATTATCATCCCTGCCAAGGTAAATATTCTCGATCAAAATCTAAGGCTCATGGTAAACATCCCCAAAAGTCTCCTGTGCATCCTCGTAAGAAGTCAGGTCTTCCCTCTTTTCAGCAATCCAATGTTACAACATCTATTTTAAGGTCAGTCCCTTCATCTAATACACCTCGTAATGATAAATCCCAATCCAAACAATCTAACCCTCCTCTCAAAATTGATTCATCTTTTAAGACATCTAATTCACCCATCCGATCTATGTCCACTTCTTCCCCTAACTCCAAGCCAAAATATTCTATCAAAACCCACAAGAGTTACCTTCCCCATGACACTTTGATTGGGTCCTACGCAGACATCCTTCGACATTTAATTCAAATATCTTGCCATCACACTTCCTCCCATTAAAGCTTTTAATCCCCATAGTCCAAATCCATCATGGTTCAATCCCAATTGCATTTGTGCTTATCATCATACCCCAGGCCATGACATTGAACATTGTAAGGCCTTTCAGACAATCATCCATAACCTTATTGAGAAAGATGATTTCCTCATTCAGGGGGAACATCCTTCTCCATCTACATCTAATCCAATTCATATCCCATCCATCGGGTTTCCCATGATTCCTCCATCCACATCATCCCTTAACATCTCTCCTGCACATGACATTCCTCCTAAGGAAGGTCCTTCATTGTTCATCGATACTATTTATCTTTCCAATCACCCTTGTGGTCTTTGACCATTTATCCAATCCAAATCCAAAACAATCCTATCTAAACTCCTTCGACATCCACTAACTCATCCGCATCTAATATAATCTCCCTCGCTAGGGGGACATCCTCCCCTCATCCTTAACATCCCTTCCGCATCAATTCATCTCTTATCCATCCATACAACTTCCTTGATGCTGGGGGAATTCACTTTTTTTATCATCACCTTATTTAATAATCCATCATCCAATCTTAAATCCAAATTAATCTTGTCCAAATCTTCATCTCTTTTTAAAGCCCACTTTTGTGGCCATATTGTCTCTCCCTTGAGGGACCATGTTTTTCATTTTAAGTCCACCGTTGTGGCCATACATGTCCCTTCCTTTGGGGCACCATATTTATTTCCACAAGCTTTTATCTCAAATTCCACCTTTGTGGCCATGCTTGTTTCTTCATTGGGGGGACCATTTATTTTCATCTAAGCTCACTCATCATTTTTTGTCTTACCAGTGATGCATTTTTTCACTTCCTCACTTTTGAAAGGTAGCACATGGTTTCCAATCTTATCTATCATCTAATCTATGCTTTGTCCTAAGTCTTATCCATATTTTTATCCTTCCATGGGGGGACCAAATCCTAAGCCCACCTTTGTGGTCATATTTGTCCCTCTTAGGGGGACCATTTACTTTCATCTCGATAGGGACACATATTTTTTCTTCCTTAAGGTAACACATAGTTTTTTATCTTCCTCATCTATCTCATCCATCTTTCGATCCCATCCAGAAAGGAGCTAACAATTTCATCCCATTTTGAACATCACACATAAGTATGGGTCATTACAGGGTCTATCATTTGGCTTCCCTTGCTGGTAAACCAGAGACTGAACCTCTTAATGCATTGCACTTGTGACCATTCTATTGTTAGCATATCTACCAATGAGCACTTAGTTATATCCTTAGATCATTCCTCCATCATGAACCTCTTCCATCTATCACTGTAATGATTTGGAATTATGTGGTCTACCTGTCACTTTCCTAGTCATGACCTTAAATATGGGCACCACGGACTCTGTCCATAGCATTTTCCTTATGGATAGGTTCTCCCTTTTTGGTGAGAACTCCATGATCATTACATCCATCATCCTCCTATCTACCTATCAAAACCACACAAAGGGTCTAGGGGTGTCACTTGTATGATCATCATCCCCTCCTAAGTGGTCTACCTAGCTATACCTAGCTCTTCCCCATCAAATAAAAAAACACAAAAAAAAGAAAAAAAGTAAAATTATGGATGCTCTATCTCATGCTATCTTATCCAAAAATAGATTGATCCCTCAAAGGAAATTGTTCATAAAAATCATATAATAAGTATAGACTACTCCCCTGAAGGACAACTATCATGCATATATTATCCTGCCATCTAAAAAAAAAAGTCAAAAATCCCAAAGCAAAAGCAAAAAGTAGACCATACCCTCGAAGGATGGCTACTCTCTTATCATGGCAGCAAAGGCTTCCCACATTGATCAACCTTCTATATATCATAACATCCTAAGAAAGCTTCCCACATTGATCAACTTTCTCATATACATTGCAAACTTCCCGCATTGATCAGTTTGCATCTTCCCCCTTCCCAAGAGCTGGGGCATAGTCCTAGGAACAACCACCTATGGAGAATCCCTCTTCCGCACGTACAAGTTACATCTAGAATCCCCTTTATCGTGTCGACATTAGGTTTATGAGCATATTTCATCCATATTTCCCTCATGGTCTTTTGGTATAACTAACTATCGTTGGTTATGTATTAACACCTGTTATTGGCTACAAGTGCAATGCCTTGAGTGGTACCCTTTCTTGTTTACCTCCAATCTGGTTTGAAGCATGGTTTCCCTGTATGCCCCTTGCTACGATTATGTGTCTTTTTCTCATTAAGGTCACCATTTATCAAGATCACATTCTTAAAGATCAAATTTCAAACCATGAAATTTATATCCATATGTTTACCTTTAAGGATGGCATATCTTACAATCATCCATAATTCCATGAATTTATGTTCACATCTATGAATGCTCTCGCTAATACACTTTTTGGTTTGGGAATTCTACTTGATCTCCATTGCAGTTTGTGAATCCTACTTGAGGATATCTCTCAAGTAGCATTCGTTATCCAACAACTTCTCATCCCCCACCATGATCAACAATGTATTTGATCCATTCATCTCACTCCTCATTTCCACTTCATCACTTATCCCCACATCACCCTTCTCACCATTTCTTTCCCCTTTCACCACTTCCTATGTTCTTCCATTTCACTTTCACTCTTGACTTGAATCTTACTTAATCACCCCTTCCATATCTTAGTCATCTATATAGGGCATCTTGGTTGAGGATATACCTTCTTCCTAAGATCCTCCCACTGTAGAAACTTCTCCACCATCTCCTCTTTCATCAGACAACAATCACCACCACACACATCTTTCCGCTTACCTCTTCCACTTATCATTCTTGCATCATCACTCCCACCACATGGGCATCCCAATTAAGGATTTCCCTTACACTCTCCATCTACACTACATATATTCCTCCATCCATTCATGTCACACTCCTTTGTTTCCTTATTTCCTTTGTTATCACTCCTTTCACCTCTTGTTCCATTTTGGCATACACCACTCACTCTTTTCTCATCCTTCCTAGTATCCATCTTCTACTTGGTAATCTTACTTACACATGCTCGCAAGTATGGAAAATTCACTTGAGGGTTCCCCTTCAATCCATCTTGTCATGCCTCTCCCCACCAACTCCATCAATCACTTACTTCTTCTCATCATTCTTCTTCTTCTTCAGCTTGGATCCTACTTAACCATTCCGTCGCATGGCAATCTTACTTAAGAGTCCCTCTTAAGGTTGATTTTCATCCTAACCCTTCCCCCATCCCATCATATTTCCCTCATCTTATTTCTCCCACCTCTCATCGTAATCATCTACTCCAACCAACCATTCCACATTGTACCCAATACACTTGTCTTTCACCTTCCATATCATCACTGTCAGTTTGGCGATCTTACTTAACCACTCTGTGGCATGGTGATCTTACTTAAGAGTCCCTCTTAAGGATGATCTGTCATCTTGCACTCCCCATCACTCCACATTCTCACCATCCACATTTTCTCTTCATTCCCCATCATCACATCCTCTTACCTCTTCTTTCTTCCTCGCACACACCATCTCCGTTTTCCCACTTTCATCATCTCCATCATCCCTCGCTTGGAAATCTTACTTAACCACTTCATCGCATGTAGACAGTCTTACTTAAGGGTCCTCCCTTAAGTTGAACTCATCATTCTGGACTTCTCCCTTGCCTCATTCTTCATTCCCTCCATTGATCATTTCTTCCTCCTGGCTTCCCCTTACCAACCACATTTTCCTCCTACCATTATCCTTTCTCAACCTATCATATCACAGAGTGCATCTCCTATCTTCCACTTATAATCATGTTCCTTTCCCCCATTTTCTCCTTCTTGATCCATCATCCTTCATACCATTTCTTTGCCATTATTTTCATGTCTTGTTTCTTCATCTTTACCTCATTCATTCTCATCCACTGCATCCTCTCCTCACCTTCATCTTTTCACAAATCATTATCCCTCCTTTCTTTACTCTTTCCACTCCATCTTCTCGAATTCTCCCACATATCTACCCCCATGCTTACCCGCCATTGTTGTTGGTATTCCCCTTAACATTATTTCATCATCATCTTCCATTTCACATGCTAATAATTATCGGTGGAATTCTCCTAAAATCACTCATCCCCATTCTACATGGCCTTGTTCCCTCTTTTTGACCTCCTCCATTATTTTTTTCTTCATTCCTTCCTTCCTCTTGTGCCCTCTGATCATTATTCCCGGGGGGACTTCTCCTAACATCCCTTCATTGGAATTTCTCTTCCATTCCTCATTTAATTTTTCCCTCTTCTCCTTTTCCTCCCATCCTTCCCTACTGAAATCATTATCGATGGAATTCTCCTAACATCCCTTCACTGACATTGCCTTTCTATCCTTCCCTCTCATTTTCTTCACTCCTAACTCTCCATCTTCATTCTTCCTTCCATTTATTTACTTTTCTTCATCACACATCCTTTTCTATCCTTCTCTGTAATCCTTATATCCTCATCTCATAAATAATTGACATCTTTTTATCCCTTTCTCATGTCATTCGTCCCCTCACTTCTCTTTATTGTTCTGATTTGCTCACTCTTCACTAAATATCTCATTCTTGGTTTCCTTCCTTCTACATCATTTTTCTATTGTCCTCTCCTCTTTTCTACTCCTCATATTATTTCACTTCCTTGTATCATCTTCATATCCCCTTTTCCCCTCAGCATTTCCTTCTTACTTCCATTGATAACTGCTCTCTTCAGCTAGTGTTGTCCCATATTTTTTATCATCCCACCATCCACATGCATTTCCATGCAGTCTGTTCCATATTATTTACCTTCGTCTTTTTTTTCCTCATGGTAATCTAGGCCCTTCAATATTCCTTCTGCTATATCTTCTTCTTTATTTTTTCAATCATTTCTCTTTCCCTTCATCTCCTTCACTCCTTCTTTCCACTCCATATTCTTTACCACGTTTTGAATATCTCTCTAGTTTCTTCTTCTCCGCTTATCATCTCTTTCGTTTTCACATCATTTCTCTCCCTTCATCTCCTTCACCCTTCTTTCCCTTCATGAAATATCTCTCTCCTTTACCATCATTTCACCCTTTGCTATTATTTTCTATTCTTCTTTGTTTTTCCTCATCATTTCTTCAATTCCCCATTCCCTCTCTCTTATTCTCTTCTCCCTCTCGTTCCTTTTTTTCTCCTCCTCCATATCCATCCTTTATTCCTTCTCCTTCACCTTTGACTTTTCTTGCTCTTCTCATAATCAACCACTACTCCTTCATTCATATTTTTTCCACTCTTACTCATTACATACTTCAACACATCCTCACACCTAGCATTCATGGTCGATTCCAATATTTCTCCATTTGTGCACCACTCACCGATCCATTTCATTACACCCCATTCTCATCCTCCTCTCTGCAACATTGACCTCTCCTCTTTTCGAGAGATCTTGTCATCTCTTCTATCCTCGTCAACCCTCTCACATGGGGCATCATGAATATCCATTTCTAACCATTTCTTCCCATGGTATTTTTGTCTTCAAGGATACCATAAAAAACCATCACTTATCACCTTTTCCCTCGCAAGTGTATACTCTACTTTTTTCTTCAGGGAAATACGTCGATTGTAATCTTCCCCCCATTTCCATGAATCAAAGTTTGTTATACTTTCTTCTTCTAGTCATTTTCTTGTCAATTGAACACCTTCCTTAGGAAACATGTCTTCACAATCATATTAACCCCCCTCTTGGGGCATTTTATCTCACATTATCCTCTACTCTTCATCCATATGTCCAACTCACCTTTTGGGGGATTTTATTTACACATTCATCTTCCACTTTTTCATTTTCATGACCTTGTGATAGGGAATTTTTATTTTCATCCTCATCCCTTTTGCAGATGCATGATTTTTTCACTCAATTCCTTGCATACGAAGGATTTCACATACCTTTCACATTTATTTGTGCATACTTTGATGTTTTCTTATGACCCATTAGTCATTATGGTTTGCATCCATACTACAGTGGTCTTCACCCACTCACTGGTTCATAGAAACATTGTCACCCATCTCTGTTGAGAACACAATTCATCCTCTACCGATGTGATATTGGAGTCACTGCCATATTTTTCATTATTATTGCAATGATTTTTTCCTGGGGCATATTACCTTGGTTATGCATTTCGTCCATATTTTCATCACCCACCAAATCTTTACCATTTATCTCTTTCAAACTCGTGATCGACTTCCCTTATCTCGTCCATCCCAAGTTAGAGGGGGAACACTCAATCAATAATATTTTCATCATTTTTATCTTGCGGCTTTCCCAACACAAACCACTCATCAAAAAAGGGAAAATGTAATACACCAATTTTTGGTATCATTCCTCCCCTCCGCCCCGTATTTTCTCTTAAGAAGCGCTTTATTCGAATCCAGGCTTACCCATTACCCAAACCTTGTTATTGCTAATAATACCCAAATCCATTTTACCCACCTCAATTTCCCCGGAACCGGTTTAATAAATGGGGGTTGTTCATTTCCCACTTTAAAATAAATGCTTAATTAATTAATCTTAAATATTCCACGCGTCATTAATTGATCACCAAACTACCTCGCGCGTAATTAAATACTCCAAAAAAACCTAATTATCAATGAAATCAACCTCCCTTGTCGCACGTCAAATCCAAGTCATATTATCCACCTAATACATTAAATAATCCAAAACCATACAAATCATGAACCCCACTCAATCTGCAAATCAAATTCGTCAACAAAATTATTTCACCTATGCGTTAACTCAAATCATGTCGCGCGTTAATAACCCCTTTGTCGCGCCACTCACTGAAGTAGTGTTCTAGGGTCTACTGTGTCTAGGCGAAACCCAGGTTCAAAATTTTCAAAAATGGAATATTGATAATTCGCCACTAAAATCTAACAATTAGGTCACATCATCTACCCAAGCTATAAATGCTTCAATCAAATCAAATGCTTTCTAACCCCCTCATTTCAAACATGAACCCCAGTGTTTTTAACTCAAATCAGTCACCTTGGGGTACTGTGTCTAAAGGTTACTTGATAAAAGTTTTGCTATAAACAAGTTAGAAGTGTAAGTTGATTTTTTTTAAAACAAGTTCTTGAAAGGAAGTAAGTTTTGAACTCAAGGAAGAGTGATAGAAAAATCTATGCCATTATAGCTCTCCACCATAGAAGCCTTCCCCCTTCATTTTTGAACAAGTGAAAAAGGATAACAAATTGCGGATATTTTAGCTTCTCTCATATCATCCTCATGCTGCTCTTAGCATTATTTCTGATCTGGCAAGCTTTTCTGGTTATAGACCTTGTTATTCTGTCAGCTACACTCCACCTTTTTCTATTTCTATTGAGACTATAGATGATGTTATTCTTAGTTTTATTTTCAATCTTGATGATGATAAAAAACATGTGCATGATGTTGTTTTCTCATACTAGTCAGGTTGGTTCTATAGTTACATCTCATACTCCTTGCGATTCTGAGAATGTTTCTAATGATGCATCGCATACTAGTTTCTCCTCATCCTTCATTATATGTTAATGATACACTTAATTAAATCCTTACATATAAATATTTATCTGATATTGGTGATACACATACTAGTAATGATTTTACTTCTTTGCATACTATTGAATGTGACTTTTCTACTCTACTTTCATCTTCTTATGAGATTATCTCTAATAACCTGCATGATTCATATCCTTTTTAATACTTCATCTCCTAATAATGTTGTCAATTCTAGTCCTAATAATTCTATTGACACTACATGTGCTTGTAGACACCAAAATTAGGTCACACTCCCCTTTGGTCCCTCGACAAATAAATACCTTCATCACATTCACCTAGCCATGGTCCCCCTTCACCCCACTAATATTAATTTAATTTGATTAATTCATTATCCTCACCATATTTATTATTTAAATATCTTAATTTGGATAATGTCCACACGTACACCTCACCTAGACACCTCACCAAGCCAACTCACCCTAAGACCTAATCTTAGTAAGTTGCCATAACTAACTAAGACTTACCCAAACCCTAAAAATCAATGCCTACATTCCCTCTAACCACATTCATGCATGCTTACAAGAAGCTTATATCCTAATCCACGAGTTAATGACATGAGATCCCAAAAAATCAAGGGGATCTGCCTAGTTTAGTAAACCTAGGAAATCCTGCCTTGATCGACGCCGGTTACTTCCTAACCATCGCCGATTAAGCCAGAACCATCGTTGGTCACCTTTTAATCCCCCAAACAACCTTATTTTCGAGGTTGGAAAGTTTTTGGCACATCCCTAACAGATATCACATCTTTTTAGAACAATTTTCCGTGAGAACACGCATACAAGGAAGGAGATCAAGCATTTTCTCTTGCACAGGCATCCAGCAATCACCCAGTACATATTTAATCCAACCAAGCAAAAAGGAAGGCACATGCAGCCCATGCAGGAGCTTTCCAACATTTTGTGATCCTCAACAACATTCAACCTCTTACAAGCACCTTCATCCATCACTCACAAGCACCCAAAACTAGATTTCAAGTAAGTAGAATAGTTTACTCCTCTGGTTCATTCATTTAATTATTGTATCTTCATCCTTTGTTCTGCTAGCCACCCATTAACCTCCTTTAATACTCACCCCTCCACATACCCATTAGCACCCCACCAAAACTCATCGAAACAGCCTAATACCTCGTTCCGACCAACCAAGTCCTTTGTGCAATCACAAGGGAGACCCAAAGCTCATTCTGTGGAATTCCCAGTTTTCCACAGTAATCGGCATCGGTTCTCCCCAACCGACATTAACCGGCATCGTCTCTGTATTTACCAACACAATCCATAACAGTGACCTATTCACCTATTCTCACATCACCCTTAATCACTTGTGACCTACCTGAGACCTATGTCAGACCTATAGAGAACTAGAACCAACTACTTGACCTTTAGATCTTATTTTAACCTAGCTTGTTAGATCTTTCTTATTGTGTTTTTAATGAGATACCTAAATCATTTCAATTACAATAGGATTTACTCCATTACTAGAATTAAATTATTTTAAACAGTGGACTAACATCCGTCTAGGAAGTATCACACATCCCAGATCTAGCACACGCTAGGCAGTTCACTACACATATTGTTTAACTCTTTCTGGTGGTCTTGTATTCCATTTCAGGTAGTTCCTCCGAGCCAAAAGGAATCTCTCATGATCAGCTATGGATTTAGTCATATGCGCGCAACAACCCAACAACCAACATTTCAATAGGTATTCCTCCTACGCCCATTACCCTATCTGTTTCGTGAATATTCAAAGAAACGTCTAAGAATCAAGTGAAACATTTTGGCACGCCTGGTGGAACCCATCTGAGGTTCCTTGCAATTAATTCATTCCTAGAAAAATTTGTGTGTTTGTTTCCCTTCTGAAAAGCATACACATTAATTTTCTTCCTTGGTAACCCTCTTTTTCATTCTATTTTCTCTAAAAGAAATATTTCTTTTGGTGTACTTAAAAAGAATCATTTCTTCTTGTTTTCTACATTTTAGTGAAAAAGAATCCCTCTTCCTATTCATCCATTTGTGTCATCGAACTTCATATTTCGATTTGGGCTTAAAATAAGTGCATTGCATTCTGATTTATCGCATTAGCTCACATTAATTGCAACCTATACGCTGGAAGTCATTCCCAGCTGATGGTTGACAAAAAAATCATAGAAAGCACATCTCTCTCTCTCTCTCTCTCCAAGTCTTTCCACATTGCAAAAATTCAAAACAAATACATATTCTTAAAAAACATATTTTTTGGGACACCTATCAATGATCACACTGATCTGAGGATTGGCAGGTACTCCCCAGCTTGCTACTCTGTCGAGTCATACTTCAGAACAAAGCTCGCCCCTGCCATAACATACCTGAACCTCACCTTTTAGATTTCCTTCTTTATAGGAAGCCGTCCTCACCAAAAAAATCTATTTTACGGTTCATGAGTCAGTCCTTAAATAGCATAAGCTAAACAAACATAATAGAAAAGGAACTCTTAGGATCACATTTTTCTTAGTGTTTCTGCTTGGCTTGCATTTTGAGGTGAGAGGTCACGTTCTTCACTCTTCTTGTTTATCCTTACACACTCTTCATCATAGTTGGTTACCTCTACATAATGGTTGTGTATAGTTAAGTATAACTAGTGATGCTAAGGGGGTAACCGACGACGGTCGCTAGACCGACACCGGTCATTGTGAAATTGAAACAGTGATAAAGAGAAAAATGGTTGTGAATTAAAATTTGATGTGGAATCAGACCCAGAATTCTGAGAATGATGAGAATATGGTCCTCATCACTTCTCCATCAATATCATTAAGAAGGTTACCATGACTTACCTATACTCCATGCATCAGTATGATGACGAATCTATTACATATTTTGTCACTCGTTGGCATGTGCTAGACATATATCACTGACCTTGCAGGTTAAGACTTTCTGAACATTTGATGAAGCATTTACCATGGCATGAAATTTAGAGATTCAGGCCAATGAAGAGAAAAAAATCCAATTACGTAATAAGAATTCAAAATTCAAGCCGAATGATACCTCTTCTTCTTCCAAACCACAGAGTAATTATTCAAAAGTTAAAGGCACTGCTAATGCAATGGTACTCAAAGCCGGTCCGACTCATCCGTCAAATCAGGCTACCCCCTCATCTAATCTCTCACCCGTCCAGAATTTTCAATTCATAGGAGAACAACATAAATACACCCCAATTGGGGAGCCCTACTCTTCTGTCACTATGAATATAGGGTCATAGTGACGGAAATTGTATCCCTTTCAAAAATATTGTCCAAGAAATGCTCGAGAAAGGTGAGTTAATTATGGATAATCCTAATGCACTAGCCAATCAAAACCTACATATATTTAAGAAACCCTTTCCCAATCATGCCCCTTTGTCTGATCAAACCGGTGAGACCTCAACTCATGATAGAAATACCCGAGAGGTCCATGCTATTATTAGTGACGCGCCTGTTACTACCCAATTACCCCATATTCCTTCCATAGAGGAGATTCTAGCCCAAAATCCTCCTTCTGTATTGGAACCCACTTCACTTACTCCACCCATAGAGGAACACCTTTCACCTCCTACCTCACCTATGGAGGAGCCTTCCGCTAACATCGAGACCATTTCACCTTTGGCTTCTCCACCTAGAGAACCGACACCCATAGTACTTCTTCACTCCATGGAGGATACTTGTTTACCTCCTCCACCCACAAAGGAGCACCCATCATCTCCTCCACCTACAGAGGAAAACCCATCATATCCTCCACCTATAGAAGAGAACCCATCATCTCCTCCACCTATCACATACCCAATAGAGATACCTTTGCCTCTAGGTGAGTATTCTCCATTAGCTACCCAAGATCCTGCAGACCTACTTTTGGCTCTCTTAATCACGGAAGCTGAAGCTCATGAATTTCCCATCTCTAAGACACATTTTACGGGAATAGCCATTGGGTCCTCATCAACATCACCTATAGATGTGTCATTCTCACATTTGGCCGATCGCCTAGATTATGTAGACAGAGCCTTATTGTGGGGGCATCTTCTGCTTCCTGGTTTTGCTTCCTGTTTTAACACAAATGCAAATGTTGCTTGCTAATACTTCCACTATCTACCCAAAAATATTTCAACCAATTGAACCGAACACAACCACCTCTATCACAAATTCTTCCATGACACCCATCATAACTCAACACATACCCTTACCCATAACCCAACCTACATCTAAATCCAAACCCGCACCTACATCATCTTCCTCGACTAAACCTATCACTACCTTAGGGGTCACCCCAACCACCAGCCTTACTCATCCACCTATCAAACTGGATTTAGCTACATCCTCCAAAGTCAACACCACACCTCCTCTGACATCCAAACAGAAGAACTAAACCCATAGAACTCATACCTCATCTACGCCAATCACACCTGCACCTGTCCCATCTGTCTTAGGACCTCAGTTTCCCAGCATGATTAAGAAACTTCCACCCATCAATAAATCAAAAACACAACATCCCACTCCTTCTTCGCAAACCTCTAACCTACCCAAGCACCCAACACGACTTACACCTACACCTACAGCATCTTGACCACCCATACCTCCAATAACCTCAGCAACTTCTTCATTACCCACTACACTTAGGTCTCTGTCTCTCACACCCCCTGCTCGACACCCATCATCTACCTTCACAGCACCTCCGTTATCCCCATGGGTAACTCGCCCTCTTCCCCCATTTGATTTTCCCTCTAGATCTCGTACACCCATATCACCTTTATCGAAGAAAGTGAAACACAAAAACAAAAATCCGCAACCCTCCAATAAGGTAGTCAAAGTAGCCATACACCCTCTTGCTCGTTCATCTACCATACCCCTACCCAAACAAACACGACTAACACCCAAGACTACTCCAACACCAAAAACCATGGCTCAACCCACTCTCCCTCCTGCAAGGATCATTCCTCAATAATCATCCATACCTACACCCAAACCCACTTTCACTTCCCATTGTGATCCACTAGTGGGGTCCTATGCCAAAATATTAACCAACCTCCTTGAGACTTATGTTATCACATTACCGCCACTCAGACCTTATGACCCCCTCAAACCCAAGCCAAAAGGGTTTGATGACATTAAAATGTGTGCCTACCATCATGTGCCAGGGCATGATGTGGGGAACTACAAGGCCTTGAAAAACGATCCTTATCCAGATGTGTCCTCTGGAAGCCAACTTTTACGATAACGACCTTCTTGATGAGGACCCTGCTTCACTGACACCCATTCCCACAGTCCTCCCCACACTTCCCACTCGACAACCACAATATCCACACCATAGCTCCTAGAGCCACATCCAAGATTCAAAATTAACATGGTTCGCATCAGAGAACTTGCCACGCCATCACCTAAATTTTGTTCCACTCAGCTCACCTCACAAGGCTTTTCTCCTCTAGTAGGTTTTTTCCTGTCATGTCGTTACACCACCCATCCTACACCTTCTCTATTTTCCAACTCTCCTCAAATCAACATGATCCATGTTACTACTCGTGCTTAGAAGGACAAAGGTAAAGAAAAGGAAACTGACTCACCGACCAGTCCTATACCCAACATACCATCTACACCCACACCTAAGATTAATATCTACCGACCCACATACCCTATTTCTAATGGGGTCACACATCGCACCATGCTCAAATAATTACACCAATCTCCCCTCAAAATGTCCCTATATGACCTAATCCAAACCTCATAATCCCATCGTCAATATCTCATGGAGGTTCTTCAATCTATTGAGGTTTTACCCAATGACCCTACACCCATAGCCTCCATTATCACACCCCATCATATAGCCTCTCTCACTAAATTTCCACCTTCATCTTCACCCCATTCTACTCACCAAGTAACCTCCCTTAGCTTCTCTGAAGAAGAGATCGCACCGCACCAAAACGATGGCCCGGACCCCACCCTTTTCATCATGTCCGCATCAATGACATATGGGTACGACATGTGATGATTGATGGGGGAACTAGCATTAACATCATTTCATCCCATGCATTTTCTCAAATGCACATACCTGACAATTACATACATAAACATCCTATCATGTTGCATTCATTCAACGACACTATCACCTCTACACTAGCTACCATCGTCCTCCATGTTCACGTGGGCCCCTACACTGTCCCAGAATTATTTTACGTCTTGGAGGGGGAATTTCAGTATAACTTTTTACTTGGTAGACTATGGATTCATGTCATGGGTTACATTCCTTCCACTTTACATCATTGTGTAAAGTTTGAATATGAAGAACACACCTATACCATTTTAGCTGATCCATCACCTTTTAAAACATGCAACATGCTTTACAAAACTAATGAAGTGCTTATACCCATTAAGGCATCTACCTCCATGACCCCTACCACTTCACTTACACCTCCACTTACCAGTACAGTCGCCACCTCCACCGCACATGCCTCTTCCACACCTACCGCCACCACAACCTCCATGGCCAACCCATCAGTCTCCCAATCCATTAACTCCACCTCCGCATTGAACTCTGACACATCATCTATTCCTACTACCCACATAGCAACCACCGATCCCTTGGGAATGCCTACCGCTTATATAGTGTCAACACATTCCTTACTCCATAAGAATATGGAAGTCTTCACCAACACCCTCGCTATGATCACCGCATAGGAGAACACCTCCTTTATGGTCCTCTTCATCTTTGTACTAGTCTCATCTATGGGGGACTTGATACTACCACTTACAAACCTGAACCACCATCACAAACCTACCCATTTTTTGCTGACTTCCAGTCTCTCACCAATCACCGTTTTGCTCACACCTTCCTACATCTATGTGTGTGGAAGGGTTTTGGTTTTGGCTTTTATGAGCGATGCTGCCATACTATTATTCCATGTACCACCCACAAACATAATGACATTAGTGGTATCGACTTTCCTAAACCACCTACCAAACAAGCCCGCATTGAACTCATCAAGGACACCAATCCTTCTCTACCTTCTTCACTCGCTCCGCCTTCATCACCCCCTTCGCCGATGAAGTTGATGGATTCTGAATCTATCCCTCCTAAATTTTTTTTTTCATAAACACCATTTCCTTAGGGCCTTTGACTTATCAACGCTGAGGGCGAGGATCCTTCCTCTCTTCCCTTCCTGTATCCTGAAATGATCGATGACGATACACCTTTAATTAACGTCGTTTAATATCAGGATGATGAATCTATACTCACCTACCTTGGTGCAGAAGACTCATATATTCATCGGTCGTTACCCTCTGAGATGTAAACCATGTTGAATGAATCGACTATCGAAATCAACATTCATACCCAAGATGACCCACACATCCTAAAGATCGACCAATCTTTGGATGCTGCTGAACAAGAATCCATCACTTCTTTTCTCAAAGATCATAACCACACTTTTGCTTGGTCTTATGCAGACATGCCCGGTATTGACCCCACCATAGTGGTTCACAATATCGTAACAATTCCCGATACCAAACCCATCAAACAAAAGCTGAGGAAAATACACCCTCGCATTGCCCTTCTCGTCAAAAAATAACTTTAATGCCTTCTTTTCATTTCCTTCATATTACCTATTGATTATCCTCATTGGATTTCTAACATTGTCCCTGTCACTAAGGAAATAGGGGGACTTCGTATTTGCATGGATTTCCATGACCTCAACCTAGCCTACACAAAAGACAGCTTCCCCTTACCCGGTATTGACCAACTGGTTGACCTTACCACTAGTCACGAGATGCTATCACTCATGGATGGCTTCTTGGGTTATAACCAAATCCTACTTTCCGTAGAGGATCAACATAAAACTGCATTCATCACCCCTTGGGGGAACTTCTGCTTTCGAGTCATGCCTTTTGGCCTTAAAATGTTGGTGCCACATATCAGCGGGCTATGACTTACATCTTCCATGATATCATGCATCGTATATTGGAAGATTACGTGGATGATCTCCTGGCCAAATATAAACACCGCTCTGAGCACCTTGCAGTCCTCAAAACCATTTTGACCGTCTCATTAAATATTACATTTACCTTTAGCGTAAAAATGTGTCTTCGCGATCCTCTCAGGAAAACTCCTGGGCTTTATCGTTTCCCTATGTGGTATAGAAGTTGACCCTGCTAAACTCAAGGCCATTCTCGAAATGCCTTAGCCTAATAACCTTAGACAACTCCATAGCCTACAAGGTAAGTTGTAGTCTATTCACCATTTCATTTCACAATTATCTGATTAGTGCCAACCATTTCATCATCTACTCAAGAAGGATGCCTCCTTTAAATGGGATTATGACTACCACAAAGCTTTTGAGGCCCTAAAACAATACCTTCTCCAACCACCCGTACTCATTCCACCTAAAGATGATCAACCTTTCTACCTATACATCTTAGCTACCGATCACTCCTTGGGAGAAATGCTCTCTCATCGCAATGAACAACACAAGGAGTAGGTAGTTTATTACATAAGCCATACTCTTTTGGACTATGAAACCTGATACACACATCCAGAAAAAAATTTCTTAGCCTTATTTTTCATTGCCACCAAACTCCGCCATTACCTACTCAACCACAAAACCTATGTTGTGACCAACACTGACCCCTTGCACTTCATGTATGCCAAGCCTTATCAAAATCAACGTGCCGCATGCTAGCTTATGCTTTTAACTGACCTCGACCTCGAATTCATTCATCAAAAGTCCATCAAGGGCCAAGATATCACCGACCAATTGGCCGACGAACCTATTACCAAGTATCAACCCTCTAATTTTGACTTTCCAGATGAGCCAATTGCTACCCTTTCCTTGGGCGGACCCACCTATCAAATGACACTCTTCTTTGATTGTTCCAAGTGTCAGCATGGGGGTGGGGCTGGTATTATCCTCATTCCACTTGATGGTGAACCCATGCCTTTGTATTTCAAACTTGATTTTGATTGTACTAATAATATCACTGAATATGAAGCACTCGTATTAGGTCTCCAAGTCACCTATGCCTTAGATGTCAAATCAATCAACATCTTTGGTGATTCTCAATTGGTCGTAAACTAAGTCAGTGGTATATACCAATATCGTAACGAGTTACTTCAAAAGTATAAACATCATGTAGACATGCTTTTACCACCTTTGACCGTTACGCCCTGCAAACCATCCCTCATTCAACCAATAAATTTGTAGATACCATGGCCTGCTTGGCTTCTCAAATACCCGCTTCGCCTGCCGATTCTAAAATATTTATCACCATACAATGACTCTAATCACCCTCTTACTTAACTCAACATTTCCTCCATTGGAACCATCACCCCTAAGCCGAGTGATATTTGGTACAAACAATAGTTTGACTATCTTTCTCTCTCCATCTTACCCCCTGATCTCACCTGTAACGGACAACGTGCCTTCCTTAAAAGGGTCCCTTGTTATGTCATCGTGGGGGGCCTCCTCTATAAGTGTGGTTTTGATGGTATTCTCTTACGATTCCTCACGAGTTCTAAAATTCCTTATACCATTAAGGAAGTTCGCGATGGCATATGTGGAGGTCACTTCAATGGCCTTACTGTGGCTAAGTGTATTCTTCGTCTGGGCTATTACTGTCCAACCCTTAACCTTGATTGTTGTGACTACATCAAACGTTGTGTAAAATTCCAACAACACGCCAACCTTCATCATACACCCAGTCATGCCTTACAAGTCACCTGTGACCTTTGGCTCTTCTCTCAATGGGGTTTGGATCATCACCGCCAGTAAATACTACACAAAATGGGTGGAAACCATACCACTCATCTCAACAAAATTTGAGAAAATATGTGAGTTCATCAATCATCATAGCATTTGTCACTTTGGTGTTCCTCATCACCTCATCATTGACAATGGAAAACAATTCAAAAACAAAACCCTGCAAAAACTTTGCAATGCCTTCGACATTCAACTAAGTTTCTTATCACCTTATTACCCACAAACCAATATCCAAGTTGAATCCACTAACAAAACCCTAAAAAAAATTCTCATGAAAGTGGTTAACGATACCGGGAAGGATTGGCATATGCACATTCCTTTTTCCCTATGGGCATATCACACTAGTATTCACACTTCCACTGCCACCACACCTTTTTCTCTAGTCTATGGTACAGAGGCTATTCTACCTCTCAAAGTCTAGATTCTCTCACTCTACATTTCTCTCCATGACATGCTCACTGATGATGACTTTCGTCAAGACCATTTAGCATAGCTTGAGTTATTAGACGAACGTCATCTTAACATTCTTGATCACCTTCAAGTTTACCAAAAATGCATCAAATGTGCTTACGACAAACCTGTCCATGAATGCCTTGCATCTTCAACCATTCTATTGTTGGCTTTGAGTCCTACCTCACCTTTTGCTTCTTTTCATGCTTGTCCCTAGAGCGTTATCCACTTCATACACCTCACCAATGATTAAATAAGACTTATGTGAGTATTCGTCACATAATATCTTCTCTTGAATGTGTGTACCAAGGTGATGCACATAGTATGATTCTCATGGATACTTTTTGTCTACCTTTAGATGAGATCCCATTGTTGTTTCACCCTACTTTCTGAACAAGAATCCTATTCTTCACCTTGGTATTGTCCATGACTTAAAAGCCCCACATGGCACCCAACTCCTTGAGTCAAACTTATAACAAAAATATGACTCCCTGAAAAGAACATCTTCCTCTCAATAATCGTTGTTGTAAATAGACTGCTCCCTCGAAGGACAGCTATGTAAAGCCAAAAAGAAAAAAAAAGAAAAATGAGAGAATTTGAAGCTTCCTGCATCGATTATCTTCATAAATACCTCAAGGAGTTAAATTACTCATCCCATATAGACTTCCCGCATCAATTAGCCTATCCCAAAGAGCATGCCACCTCATACCGTATAAAAAAATTAACTACCTCTCACCCTTCTCACCATTCCCACTCCCATTTCCTACCGCCTCAAAGGACCTCTTAGAAACCAAGACATTTACTGATCATGTGACTACTTTTCACCTTAGAATAATCAATCATGCAATGTCTTTAGGGTCTTACGTTCATCACCTCCTCCAAGGTATGATGTATTTGGTCTAATCCTAACCAATCAGGTGGCTTTATTGCCCCCTCTTATCTTTTGACCATCTTTATTTATGTTTTGATTACCTTATACAGGATTTGGTCCTCGACACTTACCTTTGTGGTAATCTTCTTCTTTTGCCATAATCGACATCACTTATGTCACTTTACCTATAACCCACCCACACTTAACAGACCTAAACCCACAACATGCCTAAAACCTACTAACTCATTTTCATACCTCATCATATTCTTCCCTAGCTCATGGGAGAACTACATCGGCCTGAGGTCACTTTTCACTGGGACTATGTAGGCAGCACTCTGAGGGCATGGGGCCCTTGGAGGTTAGCTCGGCCACTCCCTACCCTAACCAATTCATTTTCATCTTCTTAACATTACATCATACCCCACTTAGTTTCCCTTTTATATCCCAAATTGGAAATTAAACCACATACATAACAAGTTGCTTAACATTTTAATCCTCATCACAACATACATGTATTATGACTACCATTTCTCTACCATCATCATGCGTATATTATAACACATCTCACACATGACCCATATTATAATTCATTTCACAAAATAATGAATCATAACTTCAACTACTTTAAACACAACCATGCCTAAAAAACCCTGACTCCACCATACCTAAACAAACCTGACTCGATCCATACCTAAACCAACCTGACTTGATCCATGCCTAAACCAACCTGACTCAATCCATGCCTAAACCAACCTAACTCAATCCATGCCTAAACTAACGTGACTCAACCATACCTAAACCAACCTGACTCGATCCATACCTAACCAAACCTAACTCAATCTATGCCTATAACCAACCTGACTCCATCATGCCTAACTCACCTAATTTTCGTCCATATCACAACAACAAATCAAAAGTCTCAAAAAAACATGAACAAATCAAGCATCTCATGCATCTCATCATATAAATAAATATGTGTCTAAAAAAAATGTAAATGGATATCCAATCATGTCGGTCATCTCAAAATTGTTGGCACGCAGGCCGGTATCATATACACTAAAAAAATAAACCAATACAAAATATCTTCTACATGCAGGCCGGTATATGCTCAAAATATACAAAAACTCTCATACATCCTCACTATCTTCGGCACGCATGCTGGTATATATCAAAAAAATAACTATAATACATCGATAATTAGGAGCCATATATCAGGCATCTCGGCGCACATCCTCCATATCTGTGTCACCTATACCCTTTGCCTCCTCGACCCCAGTTTGGGTCCCTGTTGGCGCCTCACCTAGAGCTAGTCTCCATGATCTGGTATCCTCTCCATGATCTAGCCTCAGAGCTCAATGGCCCCCTGTGCTCTCTACACTGTGAGTGCAGGATCTAGTCCTCTCACTCAAGGCCTGTTGTGCCCGGTACTCTCCATAGGATAGGAAATCTATCTCGGCCGCCATTAACTGGTCCTGGTAGTATCTAGCCTCACCTAGGGCATCCCATAACATATATATAGGCACAATCTGTGGTGGTCACATAATCCTCGGCCCCTATACTTGTCCTGCAGGACCCTGTCCCACTCCTTCCTGTGAACTGGGACCCTATCCTAGTGCCTGTGGTGGTGCCCTATGCCCTTGTGCCTGTATCTAGGCTTGTAAGGCCCCAATCTATGCCTGAGCTATGGCCAACTGGCCCTACAACCCTGTCACCTGTGCCTATAAGGCTGCCACTCGACCATCATACTCATCTCCGTCTCCACCCCCACCCCTGACCATCTGGGCGTGCAGACTGGCCACCTATACATGTAACTCCACTACCTCTACCTTTGAGCTTGTAAGCTGTTCTGCACCATACCCAATTGGGTAATCAACGTAGCCACCTGTCCCTATAGGGCATCTCTCTACACTATGATGGTAGTTAGATCTGGTTTCCCTGGTCTGGGTGGTATAGCTCGTAAATGAGCCACCCACCACTGTTTTTATTTGTCTATGACCCCAACATCATCAATCTACTGGTCAACTACCTGCTCCTCCTACCCTATGGGAACTGTCGGCTGTGGTAGAGGCAAGGGCCTCTCCACGTCATCTCTCCTATATTGTGGGAAGGGCAAAGGTATGTCCTGTAATAGCTCAAACTGCCACCTAACTCTATCAACTGGGATCATCTCGTGCTCCCTGGCATGGCTATAATGTCCCCTTTCCTATGCCATAGGCTGAGGGGCCAACTTGATTTCCAGGCCTTGGTCATACCCAAGGGGTTATGGACACTGTGAGCTATTGGGAATGAATATCTAGTCCATTTGTTATAATTTTCCGTTAACATGACTATAAAGTGCTTTCAAAGGGACTAGATGTTATGTTTTATCGTTGGAAGGGGCCACTTAACTCCTAGTGTTCTAATTTTACATTGGGGGTCACCTTTTGGACCATAGCAACTTGAAAAGGAAAAATTTACTTTAAGTTACTTTATTGATTTGGTCTTCCCTAGGGGAAAATACAACTTGGGATTTTTAGGGTTTCCTTGGCATGGGAAAAGTTATATAAGGAGTGGAGGGGTGAAAAGATGGACATTCATGCATACACTTATATTTCCTATCATGTGCAACTATTGTTTGCAAATATCCAACTTGTGGAGTAAGATCCCATGGGAACCCTAGCTTCGGTGGTGAGAGATCCACCCCTAGCTAGTAAGGCACTCTTTGGTGGTGAGAGATCCACCTTAGTTTTTCATTTTTGGAGCCAAAATCAGGGCTTTCCTTTAGAGATATTTCCAGAGGGTTTCAGTGAAGGGTTTTGGAGGATTTTGGGTATTTTGGAAGAGATATTTCATGGGTTTTCAGGGCAGATCTACGTCAACCTCTTTGGCAAGGTCTAACATCAAATTGAAGGCATTTGCAAGGGTTTCCAGCCATATCCTAGGTGGGGTGACTTGTTTTGGAGATTGCAGACCTATTTTGGAGGGTTTCCACTTCCTCAAATTCTGATTTGAAGGTTGGGATATCATCTCATATATTTATAAATAATATTTCCAAGGTTTCATAATTTTTACATCTATATTTCAGAAGATATTAATTTTAGAAGTTTTCAGTTGTTTAGGGCACACTGTAATTTTCTGGCAGCATTCTGTTATTTGAAAAATTCAAAAAACGGTTCTATAATATCTGTTATTGTATTAGCAAGCTCCATTTAAAATTTCAAGATATTTGAGCAAGTATTTTCAGAGTTATCCATTATTTTCTGTTCGCTGCCCTAGATTTAATTTTCTATAAAAATCAGATTTCTGTTTGGCTGCAATTTATCAGCATTTTGTGCTTTTCTAAGTGGTATCCCACAAGGGATATTGCAATGGTACCAGAGAAATTTTTTCTCCAACCTGTTGGGATTGAAAGATGGGAGATAGATATAGAGACAATGATGAGTTGGGTGTGGATCTGATGAAAAAATTGTTCACCAATATGGTGAAGTAGCAGGAGACTACTAATCTCCATTTGAGCCAGCTTACAAAGAGATTATCACAGGGTAGGATTGATGCTCATACAGAGAGAGGAGAAGCTAGCAATATGGGACAACATGGTAATAGAGGTGAGAGTGGACATTCAGGACAGGGGTCCCCTCATGCTTCTACCAGACCGTTGGGGCTTCACGAGCCTTCTTTCTTGAAGGATCTATAAGTTTCACAGGGATGACAGCTGATAGACACTTTGGATGAGGAATCCTATTGGGAAAGGTACCCGACCTTGAGTGAGGGTTTTTGTGAGCACATACCATTCTAGGAATATTGCAAAATGAAGATTGGCAGTAGGCCCAAGAGAGATCACTAGACACAGGCACCAGAGTTTTAGAGGAGATTGGGAAAGATTTCCATTCCACACTTCAATGGTTCTAAAAAGTGTACTGCACATTCTTGGGTTCAGAAGTTGAAGAAATAATTCAGCTTGAATCCTATGCGTGAGGAAGATGCAATTAATTTTGCAATCTTACATCTTGAGGGAGATGCTCATGATTGGTGGCATCATCGATTGGTCACACAGGGACACATGCATATCACTACTTATGTAGATTTTACATAAAGGTTGATGAGTAGATTCAATAGGAGGGACCCAGATAGGAACTTCAAAGAGTTGACTCACTTGAGGCAAATAGGTTCTCTAGACTATTACATTGTGGATTTTCAGAGGTTATCAGTTATGGTATCTAATGTTTCAGAGATGAGGTTAACTTCACTCTTCATGGTAGGGATGACTGACATTTTAGCAGGATTTGTGAAGGCATTTGATCCTTCTTCTTTGCATGAGGCTATTAGGAGATCTCAAGAATTGGAGTTATCCACTCCAAATTCGAGGGTTCCACTCATGTCTAGCAAAGGGAACCTCCATCTAGATCAGATGAAATTCAGCAGAGGGAGCCTCCACTTAGGCAGGAGGTGGCTAAGAAGCCAATCATTTCCCAAGAGGACAAAGATGAGTTAAGGTGAAAGAAACTATGTTTTGATTACTGCACACCTTGGGTTCCAAGACATGACTGCAGAGGTAGAGGGAAGGCCCAATTCATTGAGGTATTTGAGGAGAGTGAGGGTAACAGAGGTGAGGAGTTAGAGACTCACGTGATGGATGATGGAGATGGAGTTGCGTTGGATAGTGTTGATGTGGTGCAAGAGGAGGAGAATTTTCCTTAAGAGATTATAACCACATTATCTAGTACACTGATGTACAAGGCATTTAAGATTAAAGGAATTATGCAGGGTCATCGAGTAGTGGTCCTCATTGATAGTGGGACCACCCACAACTTTATTGATGCCTCATTGGTTGAGAGGTGAGGATTATAGACAAAGGACTTCGAGGGCTTCAACATGGTTGTAGCTAATGGAGAGTCTATGAGGTGTACACGGCGGGTACCCCAATTGAGCATCATGATGGGTAACTATATAGTTACCGATGATTTTCACATTGTTGGTGTGGGAATGACCAATATAGTGGTGGGAGTACAGTGGCTTCACTCTCTTGGTGAGTTTCGGAATAACTTTTAGACGATGGAGATGAAGTTTAAGTCTGAGGACAGGAATGTGATTTTGAGGGGATTATCTACAGGAGCACCTAGGGTGGTTGCAGCTGAGGGGGTAAAGAGGACTTTCCAACATGATGAGGGGTTGTATTATTGTGGATCGATGTGGAGTATGATGGATGTGGGTGTGACCAGTAGTGTTGCACAAGAGACAGTCACAGAGATTGGGGTTACAGGTTCAGATCATCTATGTTTATCATTATGTTGGTTATCAGAGGTTTCAGTAGACTGGAGATCTCATCTTCTTGTTGAGTATTCCGATAACCGACACACTTGTGAGATTCTAGATGGTCACATACAGGATGACACCTAGAGATTGGAGGATGAGATGATATTCTATCAGGACAGATTATACCTTATGTCAGATTCATGGTTGAGGATGGAGATATTGCGACATGTGCATTGTTCTTTCATGACTGGACACTTGAGCTTCGATGAGACCTACAGGCTCATATCAGAGAGGTTCAGATGGCATGGGTTGAGGGAGGATATCCTCAACTTCATACAGGGATGTACGATTTGTCATTATAACAAATCGGAGCTTACAGGGTCATCATGATCTGAGTTGACATGGGATAGCACTCGTATGTATTTTACTACTTCTAGGCACAGTGGGAATTTCACCCATGTGCTAGTCAGTGGAGGGATGGAGTTGTCTTAGTTTCCTGGTTATTCAGTAGGTTCACACTCATCACAGGAGGTGAACTATGTAGATTTGACATTGTCGGTTGACCATTTACTAGAGTCTTGAGGTTTTTCCCCCATCGGACACATTGAGATGCATTATGAGTTGTACTCTCACACTAATGTAGGTCATGTGGGAGGGTTAGCACGCTTTGTGCATATAAAGGTGATTTCACATGTTGATCTAGGGGATTCTACAGGATTCAAAGTGGACTTGCGTACTCAGGAGTTGATCAAAGAGATAGTGATGGGTCCCATGATGATGGCATCAGATTGACAGGGATTTGACATATTAGCAATCCTGATGTGGGTACTAGTGGAGATTCAGTTTAGGTATCATTCCACTTCACGAATAACATTGTTCTCTATACAACAGGGAATTCATGATGACTACATGGGGTTTCTTGGTTACTTCTGATTACACTGATCTTTGGTTGACTGCAGGGTGAGGTGGAGAAAATTACTTTGTGGTATTCAGTTTCTGCAGCATCCAAATGTGCATTTACTTGAGGACAAGAAAAATTTGGGAAGGGAGGAATGTAATGTCCCCTTTCCTATGCCATAGGCCTAGGGGCCAACTCGAGTCTAGGCCTTGGTCATACCCAAGGGGCTATGGATGCTGTGAGCTATTGGGTATGAATATCTAGTCCAGTTGTTATAATTTTCTGTTGACAGGAGTATAAAGTGCTTTTGAAGGGACTAGATGTTATGTTTTATTGTTGGAAGGGGCCACTTAACTCCTAGTGTTCTAATTTTGCATTGGGGGTCACCTTTTGGACCATGGCGACTTGAAAATTAAAAACTAACTTTAAGTTACTTTATTGATTTGGTCTTCCCTAGGGGAAAATGCGACTTGGGATTTTTAAGGTTTCCTTGGCATGGGAAAAGTTATATAAGGAGTGGAGGGGTGAAAATATGGACATTCATGCATACACTTATATTTCCTTTCATGTGCAACTACTATTTGTAAATATCCAGCTTGTGGAGTAAGATCCCATGGGAACCCTTGCTTCGGTGGTGAGAGATCCACCCCTAACTAGTAGGGCACTCTTCGATGGTGACAGATCTACCCTAGTTTGTCATTTTTGGAGCTAAAATTAGGGTGTTCTTTTAGAGATATTTTTCCAGAGGGTTTTAGTGAAGGGTTTTTGAGGATTTTGGGTATTTTGGAGGAGAGATTTCAGGGTTTTTCAGGGTAGATCTACGGCTACCTCTTTGGCAAGGTCTAGCATCAGTTTGAAGGCATTTGCAAGGGTTTCCAGCCATCTCCTAGGTGGGTGACTTGTTTTGGAGATTGCAGACCTGTTTTGGAGGGTTTCCACTTCCTCAAATTCTGATTTGAAGGTTGGGATATCATCTCCTATATTTATAGATAATATTTCCAAGGTTTCATAATTTTTACATCTATATTTCGGAAGATATTAATTTTAGAAGTTTTCAGCTGTTTAGGGCACGTTGTAATTTTTTGGCAGCATTCTGTTATTTGAAAAATTCTAAAAGTAGTTCTATAATATCTGTTATTGTATTAGTAAGCTCCATTTAAAATTTCAAGAGATTTGAGCAACTATTTTCGGAGTTATCCATTATTATCTATTCACTGCCCTAAATGTAATTTTCTGCAAAAATCAAATTTTTGTTTGGCTGCAATTTGTCAGTATTTTGTGCTTTTCTAAGTGGTATCCCACAAGGGATATTACAATGGAAACCCTGTATCCATCTCAGTAGCTACAACTCATGTAGCTCATCACGCATATGCCTATATGAGGGGAAGCCCACATATGGCCTCTAAATGATATCCACCCTAGATAACCCCTCTAATAGTCTCCAGAAATAGGCCACATCATGTGTGGTCCTGGCTGATCTCCACTCTCCAATCGTGGGAACCCATCACCTATACCCCACTCGTACATATCCTGGCGGAAAGGCATCAACCTGGGGCATGCCCACTAGATGCACATAGACAATGTGCTCATATGCCCAGCAATGAAGTAAAAACGTACAACACAGGCTGAACCTGCGCAACCACCCATATGCCCATAACTCCCTATATAGCTGCACCAAGAATGTTGGTGCCTACGTAAAGCGGGTCAGGTCCATCATCATGTCGTGTAATACCACCATCAACGAGCAGGGAAATCTACCACCCTCTGCATCTGGCAGTGCAAAGCAGCACACTGCCTCCATCAATAGAACTATTAGCCTCGTCTCCTCCGAATGGGCTAGGTACATCTCTCGATAGCAAATGCTAGCACTATGGAATATCAGCTCGGCCATCCCCTCTCTGAACACCGTCAACATCATCTCCTCCAAGGCCTCAGAGGAGATAGAGTAGACTTGTGTACCCAATATGGGTAGCCGCATAATCCTAAACACGTCCTCCAGGGTGACTATGATCTCACCCATCGGCAAGTGGAACGTGTTGGTCGCGGAATCCCATCTATCGATGAGTACAACCATCAAACTAGGCTTCTGGACTACATGTCGGTAACGTTAGACCCCACTTAGGCCTACCACCTCCACATGTCACAGCTCCTCAGGGGTCGTTGCACCATGCAATGTCACAAGCAGAGGTGGAACCCTGTCCCGCATACGTAGCTGATCTCTCCCATGCATCCAATACAAACAACACATTAATCTACATTTATCACACCCATACTTTCCCCCTATCATTTTCCAAATTTTACCCCTACCCATCTCAATCACCCAACCTGTGGCACTTTTGACCCCTTGCTCTCTAAGACCTAGCCGATGCCAGTTCTCTCTAACCGACCTCGGTCACCCCTAAACCGGCATCGATCACCTATTTCGTGACCGATACTGGTTTACCCCTACCGACACCGGTCACTATCGTGGCAAAACCCGCGACCCCAAACCCCCCTTTCTCAAAAACTTCCCACCGTGACCCTTTTAACCCACCTAAACTCACCTACACCTCCCCTTACACCTCATCCCCTCCCCTCCTCTCCCACTTATCTCACTCCCCATTCCTATTTTACCCACTTTACCCTCCCATTTCCAAATTTTATTTTTTTCCCCTACCCAAAACAAAAACCAAAAACCAATTTGTAAATCACCTAATCTATCTAACTGAATACAATTAGATTTGGATGCTTACCTCATCATGATTTCGTCATCATGGTGGCACATCTGGCCGCTACACCAGTGGCCCGCTCGATCTCTCTCCAGCCTCTGCCATCACCAAATCTCTACCCGCGTCTCCAACTGATCAAATCACACACACCGATCCTGTGGACTTGCCTCTCACCAACCAATCACCCATTGTCCAGGCCGCCAACTCAACACTCTGTTCTGTCTTAACACTTTTCCCTCTTTTCTCTTTAATTTTTCGTTTTCTCAATTCGTTATATGATAAATGAATAACACAAAACACGGATTTTTTGTTTTTCTAAAAAACCCGACCTAACCGACGCCGGTTTAACCTTCACAAGAATCGGTCGCATGCCCTACCTTACTATGTTTGGTTGCACTATACCGGCCTTGATTACCCTTGACCCGCATCGGTCACCCTCTCTTGCAAAAAACCCAACATTTTACCCTATTACCCCACCTATCCCTCCTTGTTTTTCCCACACCTACCCTTACCCTGACCATTTACCTCACCCAACCTTTACCCTGACTATTTACCTCACCCTCCTAACCTCATCATGTGCTAACTACCTTTTTCCTCCTTTGGAGACTCATTATTTTACCCATACCTAGGCCTTACCCGCACCGTGCCCTAGATATTTATACCTGGACCATCGCTAGTGACCCTTGACCTCATGTGTTTGCTATAACTTACAACATTCTTACCCGTGTTGATTGACATAATGACCTTAACTTACCTCTTGTCGTGCCCATTTATCTTGACCCTACCTTGGGTGTACCGGAATATACCTAAACATTCCTGCACCTAACCTACATTGTGCTTCCTGACCATATCCTACACCTTAGATACTGGAATCACTTCAACCTTGTTTGGATAAACCTATCGACCTTAGATACTGGAATCACTTCAACCTTGTTTGGATAAACCTATCGACCTTAGAAAATGTAGAGTTTTCCTGCTATTTAAACTGGTATTGTGCTACAGTTTATACGTGTGCATACGTTTGACTTTTCCTACCTTTTCCCCTAACCCATTACCTTGATTACCTGAGTAGACATGCGTCCTTTTTTCCCTTGTTACCCACCTTCCTTTTCATCACATTTACCTTTTATCAAACCACTCACCGATTCTTCCTTCTGCCTTGTCAGTTCCTGGTTTGAGGAGGATCACCTTCACCCACCACATCTTATTTTTGTTAGTTTCGCTTACTAATACAAGCTACGCAACAAAAATGGGCAAAATGTAGACCCCAAAATTAGGTCACACTCCCCTTTGGTCCCTCGACAAATAAATACCTTCATCACATTCACCTAGCCATGGTCCCCTTCACCCCACTAATATTAATTTAATTAAATTAATTCATTATCCTCACCATATTTATTATTTAAATATCTTAATTTAGATAATGCCCACACTTACACCTCACCTAGACACCTCACCAAGCTAACTCACCCTAAGACCTATTCTTAGTAAGTTGCCATAACTAACTAAGACTTACCCAAACCCTAAAAATCAATTCCTACATTCCCTCTAACAACATTCCCACATGCTTACAAGAATCTTCTATCCTGATTTGCGGGTTAACGACATGAGATCCCAAAAAATCAAGGGGATCTGCCTAGTTTAGTAAACCTAGGAAATCCCGCCTTGACTGGCACCGGTTAAGCTAAAACAGTTGTCGGTCACCTTTTAATCCCCAAAACAACCTTATTTTCAAGGTTGAAAAAAGTTTGGCACATCCCTGAGAGATATCGTATCTTTTTAGAACAATTTTCCACAAGAACAAGCATGCAAGGAAGGAGATCAAGCATTTTCTCTTGCACAAGCATCTAACATTCACCCGATAACCATCCAGCAATCACCCAGCACATATTTGATCTAGCCAAGCAAAAAGGAAGGCACATGCAGCCCATGTAGGAGCTTTCCAATGTTTGGTGATCCTTAACAACATTCAACCTCTTACAAGCACCTTCATCCATCACTCACAAGCACCCAGAACCAAATTTCAAGTAAGTAGAACAATTTACTCCTCTGGTTCATTCATTTAATTATTGTATCTTCATATTTTGTTCTCCTAGCCACCCATTGACCTCCTTTAATACTCACCCCTCCACATACCCATTAAAACCTCGCCAAACCCCATCCAAACAGCCTAATACCTTGTTCCGGCCAACCAAGTCCTTTGTGCAATCACAAGGGAGACCCAAAGCTCATTCTGTGGCATTCCCAATTCTCCACAATAACCGACACCGGTTCTCCCCAACTAGCATTGATCACCCTTAACTGGAATCAGTCTTTGTATTTACAAATACAATCCATAACAGTGACCTACCCACCTATTCTCACATCACCCTTAATCACTTGTGACCTGCCTGAGACCTATGTCAGACATGCAGAGAACTAGAACCAACTACTTGACCTTCGGATCTTATTTTAACCTATCTTGTTAGATTAGATCTTTCTTATTTTGTTTTTAATGAGATACCTAAATCATTTGAATTACAATAGGATTTACTTCATTACAGACATTAAATTGTTTTAAACAATGGACTGACAACTATCTAAGAAGTATCACACTTCCTAGATCTAGCACACGCTAGGCAGTTCACTGCACATATTGTTTAACTCTTTCAGGAGGTCTTGCTTTCCATTTTAGGTAGTTCCTCCTATCCAAAAGGAAGCTCTCGTGATCAGTTGTGGATTCAGAAGTCATACATGCACAACAACCCAATAACTAGCATTTCAACAGGTATTCCTCCTATGCCCATTACCCTATCTGTTTCGGAAATATTCAAAGAAATGTCTAAGAATCAGGTGAAACAGTGCTTCACTGTCTGTTACTTATTTATAACCTATATCTAGTGTGCCCTTAGCATCGATATCTTCCATTTCTTCTCTTAGCATCCCTATGATCACTCATAATGGCAAGCTTCAACCACTTAATACACTAGTCACATCTACTGTCATTCCTTCACATGAAATTTTATCACTCATGCATGTTATTGGCCAATTACAATCTCAGGTTCAATCTCTCTCACTTGAAAGAAAATTTGGTCATGCTTATATCGACAACAATTCTTTGCATGGCAACCCTATTCAGAAAAAGATTCACAATTCAAAATTCGCTAAGGATTTCATTATGCCTAAATTTTCATGCTACGATGGTCCCAAAATCCATATTTGCATCTCAAACATTATCGTATAGCTATGGCTTCATACTCTAATTATCAATTGTTTCTCAAAGCCTTTCGCCATAGTATTACTAATGACGCTCTTCAATAGTACACACATTTACCCTTCAGATCTATTAGTACCTATCAAGAGATGTAAGAAGATTTCCTTCAACACTTTATACTCAACAACCCTAGAGTTACATATGATCATCTACTTGGCTTACATCAAGGAAAAACATAACCCATCATTGATTACATTTTGTTCTTCAATGTTTGCATGCATAATTTAGTCTTCCATCTCTTTGAATTAGAAAAGAAATTCATCTTTTTTCATGGCTTGATTCCCACTTTAAAACAACAATTGCAATATGATACATGTGAATCATTCACACTCTTATGTTATAAGGTCATTGATTTAGAGCAGGATCTCAGTGTTCTGTATGTTATAGATCCTCCTTCTAGTTCTCCTACTATTGCATCATCTAGTTATTCTCCTTTTCCATCTATTTAGTGTCCTCATAGGAATCCATATCCTCCACCTTGTAATAAAAATCAATCTTCTCCATCATATAAGATTCATCCATCTCCTCCACTGCATCTGTCTCCACCTACGGCATCTTCATCCCCTCCACGGGAACCATTGCACTTTTCTCATAATGTCAGGTCTCATGATGTGCCGCATTCTCTACTTGATAAAGCATGATTTTCTTACCTTATAATCACCATCATCCTCCATATCGCTTACACCGATAACATGGTAGACCACATTGCAACGTTCATCGTATCAATGGTCATCATGATATTGACTTTTGCACTCTTCATAATCGATTACAACTGTTAGAAGACAAGGGTGTCATTTCCTTTTTCTCTCACTCTCGTGAACAATATATGTCTCCAATTCCATGCAAGCATGCATCTAGTTCAATTTATCTATCTCCTCCACCTGCTTCTAAGGTTACTATTTGTTTGCCACCATAGGTTATTTTTCATGCATGCTCTCTGTCTCATCCATCTACCACTACACAATATCATCCACCGCACCATGCTCTTACTACATATTATCTTCCTAAGCCATCAACATCTACACTTCCCACTGCTACACCACCCATCATTAGCACCATCTCGTCTGACATTCAGTTCGGTTCATACACTCATGTTACTTATATATTGTATGCTTCCACCACTCCACACCCACTTGGTATTTGGTAGGTGATTTTATCACCTCCCCTCAATGATGCACTCATGTTTTCATGGTTCTTACATGACTGTCAAGGGATATATTGTAATAAGAACCTTTCTCCATCCCTTGCACTACACCCTTCATCGATATATCTATCTAGCGCACACTATCACATCATTTCCTGATGACACACTCATATGGTTCATTTATGACTACCGAGGGGTATTATATAAATGAACAACATCACATTATACAAACCCTGGGGGGAATCACTCTTCTTTCCACCTTATCATCTTGCACACAATATCATACATCATTTACACATCTTTTTCATACTATACTTAATCACATATTGTCTTATTATTTCCTATCATCACATCCTCTCTATCCTCTCTATCCTAATATACATTACATCTATTTATTTCATTACATCTATCTTTATTTATAAATACAATAAAATATTTAAAAAGCATTATTTATCATCATCATTTATCACATCACACATCACATATAACAACAATAAGCAATACATCATACATCAAAATATGAGTACTAATCATTACATCACACATCAATAAACATCAAGTAAAATGCACATTCGCTAGAAGTCCATCTATTTATATCGATCCCCATCATAGTTACAAAAATTCCAATAACTGGAGGTCAATCCCTCATACAGCACTACATCAATATGATATCATATCTCATCATCACTATAACTATACACTATAACTGCAGGAGCTCTATAATTAGAAGCTTCGCTTCTCACTCTCTGTCAGTTTATCATGACCCCTATATCTCTCCACCTACCTACGTAATAAATTTATAGCTCGATTGAGTACTCCGTAAAATGGCTGTATAGCTCCACGAACCTTGTAAACACTTCCTATGCTAAGGGGACCACCACCTCACATTCTCTCTATCCTCATTGTGTCTCCTATTGAGATTCATCCCTCTCACTCAATAAAATTATACACGCCATTGCCACTACCGCCACAAGAATTAAGACAGATTTGAATTATCACCTATCAATAACATCCTCCCTCTCTAACATACCATCACCAATAAGAATTTTGGTGGGTACGTTCTACGTCAAGGTGCAAATTTAAGTATTTACAATCAATGACCAATGAACATCCCCTTCAACAATATGAAACATTGCATTAGCTCCTATACACAATACAATAAATTTAAGTAATCTAATAACAATAGACAACTTTTAATACACATATATACTCACATCTCTCCTCTCGCCACCACTACTACATCGTCCCCGAGGGTAGGTGCTTGTCCCTCTCCTCCTCCTAGATGGTAATCCTATCATATCCACGATAATTGGGTATAGTAGCACCCATCGGTGTGTTTCCCAACATGAATTTTATTCCTTCACTACACTCTCGCGTCATCCACTTGTATTGGATTTATGGACCGCATTTGAACTCCTCTAGCCCATGGGTTATTAGCTACGCCCCTTTTCAGCCTCTGGTCTAGCCCCAACCATCCTCGGTGCCCTTGTAGCTCTCAGCCATATATATATGGCTATGGGGGCACATATTGAGCCATGCCAAATTTTTGTGACATGCACTCTCCCTAAAATAACTCCAAAACCCTAGGAAACATGTCCTTTAGCCTTATAGTACGCTAAATACATCCGAAGATCCACTATTATCCTCAGGACATCTATCATAGTCAATGATATGGCCTCCAAATAATGGTCATTGGCCCCATATAATCCAACAACGATACATACATATGTGTGTGTGTGTATGTGTCAGTATCCATCCTCCTGCCCTACATACCTACCCACCGCTCAATAAGTACATCAGGTATCGTCCACTCTCCACGTGGTCCACCAAGTGGCATCAATATAACAATGTGCTCATATTCCCGCACATGTAAGAAAGTCGTGGATCCTAATCCACCCCCATGATCCTCCTAAGTGAATCTATACAATCCCATGTAAAAATGGGATAATAGGCATTGTGCCCATGCATATCTTGCCATCCTCCTCAATATGACAACAAATATCACGCATCTTATACAAGATGCCTATACCACCACCCTCAACTGCAACTGAAGATGTGATCACTATGGCAATAAACTCCTGCACTCGCGGAGCCCTTGACCTTAGTATAAAATCCAAAATAATGTTTACCTCAATATGAAATCATGTCCCTATAATATATCACATAGCGGCCCTCATCTGTATCTGGGAATCCCCTACAGCCATCATCTATACCCTCTCACCAACAATAGGAAACCACAATATGAGATATACATCCTCCAACGTAATTGTCATCTCTCCCATAGGTAACCAAAATGTACATGTGTTTGCAGACTATCTCTCACACAAATTTGTGATCATAGGCATATTATGGGGCACATCCCCCATCCTTTCTATGTTTTGATGGCTATCATAGTCTAGAACATACCACTCACCATCAGAAAATCCCAATCCTAGCAATGTACTTAAAAGGTGATAACCACAAAACTCCCGTGAATGAATAGATCTCTACACAACACCAAACAATGACAAAAACAACATTAGTACATCGTATACATACAAATACAACCACCAACAACATCAAAAAACATTACTTTTCACATTTACAACACTCTAGGATCAACCCAAGCCTTTTGGGTTGAAAACACCCAGGAGCAGGTCACTAGCGTCCATGCCTGGGCACTAGTGTCCCGAAGGTCATTAGCGCCTTCGCCGCTCTTTCCCAAGTCAAAAACCTTGAGAAATTTAAATTTTTTTACAAAATTTCACAAAAAATGACTAATTTCTATGTAATTTTCGAAAACTACCACACTTACCAACTCTGCTATAGTTCTTGATGCCACAACCGTTGCAACAATCTTAAATCAACTCGATCATGGTGCTCTCACTTGTGGCATCTTCACAAACTCAAAGATCCAAATCACACTCATGCAATAACCCAATGAAACATCTATTCACGTTTTCTATTTACTATTTATAGTAATTCTTCATTACCTATCTCATTATAGTCATTATTTGCGTTTATATTCTTAACTAATACACATCACATCGTTTTAATCATATCTTGAACATCACTACTCCTATTTTGGTCGCATTTTCTTCAATATCTTCAGAATTCCACATATTATCATATCATACACATTCCACAAACACTATATTCACATTTGACACTTATTCAACTTAATATATGCTTGATTTTACGACATCTACTATATTTCACTTTGATCACAATTACATCAGCACAAGCTTGCTTTTGTCTTAATGTTCATTCTCATCATCACTCTCCCTTTCGCCGAAAGGGGGGCATAGAATCAGGGTCATCCTATAATTTCCCTCACACTGTCACACAAATATTTCACACTCCTAATTCATCATTATGAAAAATTTCTCATACACCATGTGACATTTCACACAACCTTCTTGTGATTCCCTCTAATGACCTAATATGGGGGAAACAAGTGTAAAATATCTCCATGAGTAACCAATCAATTAATCATATTTATTCTAATCTTGACAACAAAAAATCTTTTACTATTCGAAATCACATCAATTAATCGACACAACACAACGTATTTGTCCTCACAGATGACCTAATTTAGGAGTTATATCACCACTTTCCCAGATGACCCAATGTGGGAAGTTATTATACAATCTACAACTCCTTTCAGATGACCTAACATGGAAACCATATCATACACATTGTGGTGACACCCTTGGAGTGGGGGAAATGAGACGTCATTTCCTTTCCTATACTACTCCTATATGGGTTATTCACATTTGATTTAAACAAATCAAATTAGATCCAAAATGAAGAAATTTTGTTCTTTTTTCTGTTTGCAGTGGCTAGACCTTTTAAGGATGTAGTTAAAGTTAGAGGGTAAAACTACACCTCTCTCTCTACACTCTTCCTTTGGCGGAAAGATGCCCAAATCCTCATTTTTTCACACATGTGAAAGCAGGTTGGGAACTGATCACTTCGTACCCTAACACATCTCCATCAACGATAAAATCAAAATCTCCAATCACTCAATATCAAAATCATCAATATTTCTTAGTGCTCCTCATAATAGTCCCATGTCTCTCATTACGCTACATGGATTGACATGTTGATCAATGGTTCACCACGCTATGTGTTCTTACTCTGCATGCACTTCTACTCCATTTGCACGTACTTCTGAAACATGGGCTTCTCTAGAATTCTCTTAGGTATGCATCTCTATCTACTTTATGTTACTGAGATTTCGATCAATAACATAAATTGGGGGCAAATGTAGACACAAAATCACACACTTAATATTATTTACTATACCACCAAGTATGTCATTTTATATATGGATATTGCGTAAGAAAAGTATTCACTAATGACCCATTCCGTACTCCATCTTCTTGTCTTGTTGGTTTATATTACTTTTATCTTTCACACTTGTCACTCATACACCCAGTTTTTGTCAGGTCACAGGGATCCCTGTCAAACGATCTCCACTCATTTGTCATCATTTGTCTATGGACACTAGCGTCAGGTGCTCATGTCCATCCTAGGTTCCCGTGTATTCTTAATGTTTGATCTTATTTTTGACATTTTAGGTCAATCTTGATGGTATTCCCACTCATATCCCAATGTACGAGTCAGCATATCAGGTCATTAGTGTTGAAATTCAAGCAAGAGATCCATATATAAACATAACATACATACCATTATAGGGGCAAATAGTGCTTATCAAGGGATAACTATCTAAATATCTCAAGGGACTACATTGGGTGAATTACTCTACATGCAAACTACATAGGAAGGGGAGTTCATTCTATTCCATCCACACATTTTCATTTTATCTAGTTACCGCCCACTATCTTAGCGTCATTGGCACGATAATGACCTAGGAGCACTATTACACACACAAACACATAAAACTACATTGGGTGTGAGATGTAGTGCAACACTTAGTCGTAAGTTCACCATTGTGAAAGCTGAGGATAGTCTAACCCCTCATTTTTATCTTTCTTGTTTAGGATTTAATGTCTTTTTTAGGGTTTTATAGGAGGATATTTGTGTTGTAGGTTTACAAGTGTTCCTACAGTCAAAGTGTGAATTTCAGGAGATCATTGGAGAATAAGTGCAAAGCCCTAACAATAGTGTCAAAACCACATCCCGAACATTTTTTTGGTCTACAGTGCCAACCAAAGGTCTAGGGTGTCCGCAAGCGCCCCTGTCCTTATCTGGGTGCCCATGTTCAGGCATTGTGAGAATCTATGTATTTTCTTGATCTTGATTGTGATGGTCGGTGCTTTTGTTCCATCATATTTTCTAGTTCAAACATACTTTGGGAGTAGTGAAATTCATGTAAGTTCCCTATCGCTTACATTTGCTTTTATAATCAAATAAAATAAATTGCCTAGCATTTGTATTTCATTGTATATCAATTATAGCAGATCTTTGCATTTAGATTTTAATAAAATATTTAGATTTTATAGAATCACCTGGCGCTAACGTCCCAAATAGGTGTTAATGTTTGAGTCGATAGAAAGATTAAAAAATTCAAATTTCGGTAAGAGTGCAAGATGCATAAATCTAATAAAATCACAAAAGACCAAGTAAAATGCTAAAGGGGGTTGTAGATTACTAGTTTTCTTGCTTAGGAATCATGTAAATTCTAACATGCTTTTAAGACCTATAAATGTACCCAAGTTCTTAGATTTTGTGTCTACAATGATATTATAATGTTTATGGGTTTATATAGATGCTGACATGTGGTAAAAATTCCTTTATTTATTTATAAATATTTATAGGTAACTTGTGGAATTAGTTATATTGAGTAATGAGTTGGTACACATTGGTATTAGGTGCTACCTACCCAATAATAGTAATGCATGCCTATATAAAGGAGATTAATATCATAATGATGTATATCATGTATGTGAAGAGTCTTCTACTTAGTAGAAGAATTTAGGGGTATACGGGCCTCAAAGTGAATTTTTGTATTGGAAGATCTTGTGAAGTTATTCCTTCCTTAAGGAATATTCTGTTGATATTTCCCTACCTTAAGGGTATTATTTTATTTCTAAATATATTGAATATTAGGGCATATTAGCCCATAAATTTCTCTTATGTTGTGTCAATATTCATTATATTTTGAACAGTTCTCAATTATTATATGCAAATATCTTACCAAGTGGTATAAAAGCATTGATTTGGGAAAATTTGGGTTAAAACCCTAATTTTTAAGTTTTTTATATATCTTTCAAATGGCTATGAATATTTCTGTATTTGTTTACTAGAGTTGATAAAGGCTACAATCTAAATTTCAAAATATTTTTCATTTGTTTTGTGAAAAATTATTATGATTTTATGGTTCTTCACATATTCCCTCCACAAGATGCAAATTTTAGATTTTTTCTTATTTCTTTACATTTTAGAAAGTATCTCAGAAATTTAAAGAGGGCCTATTTTTTTGTTTTCAAATTTAAGGTTGACAGATTCCCAAAATTGTTATGTCAAATCTTGGTCAAGGGAGTCAATACTTGATTCCCTATTTTTTGTACATAATGTGGATGAGATGTTTCTATGGAAATGGTGAGAATGATGCTAGAGAATTGTGAATCCAATTTAAAGAGGCCTATTTTCCAAGAGGAATAATGTGGTTATTGTCACTTTGTCTTAAGAGTCCAATAGATAGTTGGGCCTTATGTTAAAAAAGGAGAGGTTTTTTGGTCTTGGGACGAAATGGAACATGTTTTCTTGGATAAATGAGACACAAAACAAGAAGAATAAAATAATGAGGATATTGTAGAAGATAATGAAAAGGAAGAATAAGGAGGAGAAAACGGTGATGATGAAAAGGTTATGGACGATGCGGAAGGAGAGGTATAGGATTGAGATGAAGAATAAATAACGGATAAGAGTTCAAAGAGTATAATACCAAATAAGGAAGATTCAATATTTTATTGTCATGGGCACATCAAAGGAAAAATGTAATCATATCCATAAACCCTAGTAACAAGTATAACTTCATCAACATGGAGGTAGTTTAACATATACATATTCTAGCAAAGAATATCAAGGAAGTGCGAGAGGATGATAAGTGGATTCAAATTTTTGAAGATTTTAAGCTCATTATGGAAAAATATGTTTTGAATTTAGATTTGCATGCTTTGAATATGGATGTTTTAGAGATTTTTATTGGATATCCTTGGTTATGAACCTTGAGAATAATGAATAAAAATAGGAAACTAATTTCATGAAGATTTAGTACAAGATAAATAATGTCACTTTATAGGATATCACACTTAGAAAAAAACAAAGAAAGGTCAAGATAAGACATAAGGATGAATCTAAAGATGGTGAAGAAGAGAATAAGGACGACACAAATAAGTGAAATAAGATCATGAATAAATAAAATAACATAAATCCATCTAATCAAGAGATAAAGGCACTAAAAATGAAAAGGTAAAAGAGGAAAAGAAAGAGAAGAAAAGGTTGAGTATACTAAGGTTGCGACAAATAGACACCCACATCATCATGAGAGGAAAAAAAACATGTATGCATGTTAAGGAACATCATATCAATAAGTAATTAGATGAATAGTCATTATGGTTACATATTTTATTGGAGCAACCATTATGGAACATGGAATCACTATGGATATGTATGGAAGCCAAGGATAAAAAACCATGGTCATGGATGAAATCATAATAGTGTAATGGATTATAGAATCATGTTTAGACATATATCATCCACCAAGATAACATATGGGTGGTTGGATGATTGAGCATGATGATCTAAGTGTGAAATGATTTTAAGGACACTCATTACATGGTTCTATCTCATATTTCAAGGATGAAACATGTCAAGGATGGATGGAATTTTATGTGCCTAGGGAGTTATTATTATAATTTATATAGGTTGATAGAGATGCCAACACGTGTCACACATACCCTTAATTAGTTATATGTTTATAGTTAACTTGTAATATTGGGTAATGAGTCAACCTACATTGGTATCAAGTGTTACTCACCCAATAAGAGTAAGACATGTCTAGATAAAGGAGATGATATCATTATGATGTATCTCATGTATGTGAAAAGTATTCTACTTGGTAGGAGTTAGAGGCATCCCCCTTGAAGTGGAATTCCCATATTGGGAGATATTACGGTGTTATTCCTTTATTAATAAGTATTGTGTGGCATTCCTCTACCTTAAGGATATTATTATTTTTTAAATATATTGAATATTGGGAATATTGACCCACAAATATCGCTTTTGTTGTGTTGATATTCATTATAATTTGAATATTTCTTAATTATTATATGTTAAGATATTGTTTCTCTTTATGTTTTCAATCTATGAGTTTTTCATGATTGGTGTGAGTCAAAATTGAGGAGTTTCCTGGGCATTCACATCTATTGCATGGTTTCAATGCATATATAAATTCCAATACGGTAGTAGCACATCTCTCCATCAAGTGGAATTATGATAATTTTGAATACTTTCACCTTATTCTACACTACCTACAAACTTCTCCAACCATATTTCATGTTTTTAAGCCATCTAACATTATAATATTCTTAAAAAACCATATGGGTTTATTTTTCCTTTTGCTTTTTCATTCTATTTTTAGTGATCTTTAATTTTTTGGAAAAAAACAACTTTGTTGGTTATTACTAGTATTTTTAGTACATTCGCCACTAAAAAATACATTTTATAAAAGGTAATTTTTTACTTAACGATTTTTTTTGTGATTTTTTAAGTTTCCATTTTATAGGACAACATAGGGGTGGCAGGATGCACAATAGTATTTTTTGAAAAAAAATGCATTTTAGGTTCTTTTCACACATATTTTTGGATTCTACATTTCACAATATTCCATAAAGCCCGACTTTTTGAAATTTGGACTTACAATGCTTTTTGGGAGTCATTTTACAATTTACTGTTATTTAAAATACTACATGCCCACTCTCTTTCTGTAACAAAATCAATTATTGGCATCATTAATTTACATGAAATCATATATGGGGAAAAAATTAGTTACTTTTTTATAAGGCACTCGACATAGACTAAGGTCTAGCAATCCAATCTCTTCAAGCATAATTTTTATAGCACAACACTTAAACACTCGATAACCTTGTTTAATTGCTTTGATCCCCAATATGATCGATTATTGCACCCTAGAGCCCCTTACACCCATTTTAAGCCCTTGGCTACTAAAATTAAACTCCATATGATCAACACCTCAAAAGTTTAGGCCTTTATGTAAAAATAATTAATTTTTTCACTCACAATTGAACATTTAATTTTTTGATCAAAATTTCTAAAGGCCCTAACTTTTAATCCAAGAGGCATGAGAAGTGATTTTTTTTCACCCTTTATATCTTTTTGACATATATGCACATGCATAACTATTTTCACATTTTGGTGGCTCATTTTTCCATAAGTTACATATTTTACTTGGTGTTGCCCCTGAGATCTTATTTTTAGGCTTCTATAGGGATATAAATTTTGATCTGTGCATAACATCAAATTGATAATTTATTTAGAAAATGCATTTTTTGTGTAATTTGCTATGGTGACTTTAAATTAGTTTATTTTTATGTTAAAAACATGTTTCATCTTTTTATCTCATTTTCACCTGTAAGTCAACTCAAAATACATTATATCTTAAAGTGGTATTGATTACACCAAAAGGAAATTGGGTTATTTTTAAAATTAGGATTAGGATTAGAAATAAGATATATATTTAAATTAATGAATTAAAATTAACATTAAGATCAAAATATACGTAGATAGCTATATAAGATAGGTCAATTGAAAAAAATGCTAATTGAAACAAGACACAAGAAGATAGATACACTTAGCTATTATATTACTCATGAAGCTAATCTAGATCTTGCGTAGGGATGAAATGACTTGAAATAATATATAGATTATTTATTTCTAGCTATAGAAATGCACATTGTGTTGTGATGAAATTGTTACTTAGGTATGGAACTATTTGGTAGTTTTGTACATGAATATGTTATTGTTTTGTAAATCTGTGTTTATGTCATCGACTGGAATATGCTTCTCTATGAAATATTAGGTCTCACAAATGTATGAAACCCTATGTAATAATTTGAAATGAACTCAAACCCTAACCATGGGTACCCATTTAAAAAGCTTATTGTTTGGGTTAAAGTGCAATAAGTACACTACCTACATTGGCACTACTTCAAAGAGACCGCAAAAAACATGTATTTATCCACCTAAAGACGTGATACCTATATGGATGCAACTATCTTTGTAAAATTGTTCACTTTATAATTCTATATATTAGCTTGTTTGCTTGTGCTTGACTTGGGAAGGTTGACTCTAAAACTTGGTTTTGAGTGTTTTAGACCTATGTAGGGGATGCTTCTAATGTTTTTTGCTACTTTAGATAGATTTAGGAGAGATTTGAGTGCCTTTGGAATGATATTTACAAGTAGCACTCTTGAAAGCTCCATGCGATTTCTAGGTAGATGCCAATTGAATAAACAAGTCTATTTGACTTACTTATATATAATTTCATAGGTTTGATTTTGCATTAAGGTCAACCTATAGGAAAATTATCAATCCATAAAATATATTAAATTGATAAAATGAATGTTGAGCGACCTGGGAAAAAAACTACTAGTTTCGCACCAAACCCTTTGACAATGTGTTCCTTGTTTGAAGGTCTTTTATATGCAATGAATGGAGTGTTGTAAATTTCTAGTCATAACAACAAGGATTGATATAATATTATGGACTGTTGTAAGCATTTATGTGAGAGGATGAGTAGTGTAATGAATAAATAAAGTCATGCAATAGGGATAAGGATAGGAAATGGATCTTAAAATGTGCACATAATTCATAATTTAGGGATTAAATCAATACTGACGTCAGTCAATGATTAATTTACAAATTTAGGTTCCTACATTTCATCCCCTTTAAGTTAGGAAATGAATTTTTCTTTCTTAAAAGAAAATATTCCCAAGTATTTAAAAACATTTTGTCTTTTCTCGAGGTGTTTGATTTTATTGAGTGTTGACACAATCTCCAAATTGAAACCTATAATACAAAGTGTAGTAATGTACATAAAAAGAATTGAAATTTAACTCAAAAATGAAATTAAAACTGGAATTTTTAAAAATTGAAGAAAGCATGGAAGGAGGAAATATGTTTGTCTTGTCGAAGGAAAAGCTCTTTCATGAAGTGATTGAAGAGAGGGATTTAAAATGAGCTACGAGAGGATTTAGGGTTATCACTCCCTTATTTTTTGAAGAAGATGCAAAATCCAAGAGGGAATTGGGAGTCCCTATACTGAAGATAGATTTGGATGTCCTAGTCACCAAAGAGGAATAGGACCCTCTACCCCAGAAACCACGACAATACAAATATATCTAAATTCCAAAATGTGATACCTCATACAAAATTAAAATGGAATGAATATGATCATGCCTCCTTCGTGCATTGTATGATGTTCCAATGTGTATAAAAAATGTGTAACCTACTATTGGATTTTAAACTCTAATATGTCACCCACATTCTATAATTCAAGGAATTTTATACTGAACATGTGTATATGTACATGAACCTATATCAAAAAACTGAGAAAACTTGTATGTCCTAGATAATTTTGAAATCAGGAGCCAAATGTTTCCCAAGATGAAACTGTCAATTTTTTATTGTAACATCTAATGGTTTTATCTAGATTAAGATTCTACCATTTATTTATATGTTTAGATATGTTCTTGTTCGTGTATTCTTCTAACTTATTCTCTTATGTTTTGCATCTTATAATATGTATTGTTCATGAAGTCCATAGATATTCATGTCAAAACCCAATTAAATCCCCCCTCTTTTGATGTGAGTGATATATTTTGTAGATTTGTTGGCTCAAAATAAGTGAAATGTGTCCATATAAGCTATAACATATAGCCAATATTAGATCATATAGAAGGTATATGTAGGTGGCCACCCTATAAATATTGTTCCCACAAAATAGTGCATTATAAAAACCATGACACGAAGAGATCAAAAAATCATACAATAATACAAGTATAGAAACATATAAGTGTACAAGTACATAAATTAACGTCATATATATAGTCATATAAATGGCTAAGACCCATATACAAAGGACACAATAGTGTCATACACACTAACACGGGTCGCATAGCCACACAAGAAAAGGAAATTAAGGCAAAAAATAAGGGACTTCTAATTTTTGTTGACACATAGAGAATGTTAAAGGACACATGCATATGATAACATACAAGAAAATAAGAATGTAGAAGTTAGACAATAACCTAGAGGCACAAAGAACAATATATATTAGTCTTGTATAAGACACATGTGTTATTCATATTAGTTTGAAGAAATAAATTGCAGTAAAATATACAATATGAGAATATGAAAAAGTAATGTGTAATGAAACATTAGTACCTGATAGTATAGAACATGCCCCATGTTAGCAAGGTTACTAAGAAAGTGACTAGGCCAACACATATCATTGTGTCGAGTCATGTGTATCCTACATCGGAATCAAATACCTCGTGAAATGTATGTATATAAAGAGTATATAAAATATTATTTCAAACCATGTAACAAACAACATATGTAAAGTAAAAAACTAACAAATCAAGTCATATGCATGTAATAAATTTACTTTTTTAAAATATTTGAATGTTTTTGTGCATATTAGAATTTTTTTTAGTATTTTTTTATATTTGTTTAGAATATTTGTATTTGCTAAAAGGGATACCCTATGATAATATTGTTGAGGTTAGCACACCGGTTGTATAGATATATTAATCAGATCTAAGCATATAAGAAATGAATACGAAAATAAAAAAGAAGAAACAATACAAAATATTTAACATGGTTCACCCAGTGTGGGCTACATCCACTAAGAAACAACCAATTTATTATCACAAAGGAAATACAATGAAGATTTGTAATCTTCCACACCTTCTTATATGTCCTGTAATTTTCTTCTCTACAAAATTCTCTTTTTCTCTCTAAAGGAAACTTCTCTTAATTCTCAATGAATTCTCTCTCTTCTAACCCTAGCTTTATTCTTATATAAGCATATACAATATTAGGTCACTTTAGCTATGCAATTACAACCATTAGATTCACTTTACAACTAAAGATAGATCTAATTCTCATGACTTAAATAAAGTAGTCACGCATATGTAACCAATGTTGGTTAGCCTTAACTGATGTCGGTTCCTCCTTACCTGACTAATACCGGTCCCTAGGTGACTGACATTGGTTCATCAACTGATGTTGGTTACTGTGTATTCTAGAAAGTATGTAAAATCATGCCACTGAAGATATTAAGCTCCAAAACTAAACAATCTCCCACTTGGAGATAAATTGATGCACTGTACCATATAGCTCCTTCCTCTGATCCTTTCCTTGGCCTATTATTCCCTCTTCAAGTCTCAAACTCAAATACCAACAAAAGTGGAGTGTAGCTCTAACTTCTCCTTTTCCAATGGCTTTATTAGCATATCCGTAGGGTTCTCATTTCTATGAATTTTCTCCAACTTCACCTGCCCGTCCTCCAATACCTACCGTATGAAGTGATATCTCAACTGAATGTGTTTCGTTCTAGAATGAAATGCTGAGTTCTTTTCCAGATGAATTTCTCTTTGACTATCACTATATAATATGTAATCATATTGCTCCTTTCCCAACTCTTCCATGAACCTGCTCATCCATATCATCTCCTTGCTAGCTTCTATAGTTGCAACATATTTAGCCTCTATAGTAGATAGGGCCAAAACCTTCTGCAATCTAGAAATCCAGCTAACTGTCATGCCACCTACCATGAAAACATATCAAGTGGTGCTCCTCTTGCCATACAAATCACCAACCATATCTGAATCTACATAGCCATGTAAAGAAGTATCTGACCCTCCATAGCATAATTGCATGCTGGATGTCCCTCTCAAATACTTGAGAATCTATTGGACTTCTTTCCAATACTCTTTACCTGGATTATCCATTAATATACTCACAACTACTACTTATTATGCAATGTTTGGTCTGGTACAAACAATAACATACATCAAGCTCCCAATTGTTGAAGCATATGGAACTCGTGTCATGTACTTAACCTCCTCATGTGATGTAGGACACTGATCTTTGCTCAATTTGAAATGTCCAGCCATAGGTGTACTTACAGGTTTTGAATTTTGTAAATTAAACCTTTCTAACACCTTATTGATATAATGCTCCCTGAGAAAAATAAAACTTCATGTTCTTCCTGTCTTTGTGAATTTGCATGCCAAGGATTCTCTTTATGGCTCCCAAATCCTTCATTACAAATGTGTGAGATAGATTTTTTTAAGCTCACCAATGTTCTGCATAATAGATCATGCAATAAGCATATCATCAACATACAATAACAAAATAACATAGCTCCAATTTCCAAACATCTTGAAAAAAAATGGTCAAATTCACATTTCAAATAACCATGCTCATGCATGAAATTATCAAACCTCATATACCATTTCCTTGGAGCTTTCTTGAGCCTATATAGGATCTTTTTCAACCTACACACAAGTTTCTTCTTACCCTTTACTTCATAACCAAGTTTCTGGTTCATATAGATCTCTTCCTCCAAATCACCATGAAGGAAATCTGTCTTAACATCAAGTTGTTCTAAATGAAAATATTTTGCTGCAACCAAACTAAGAATAGTACAAATGGAATTTATTTTAACAACAAGAGAAAATATTTCACCAAATTCAATACTTTCTTTCTATGCAAATCCCTTTATTACAAGCCTTGCCTTGTATCTCTTTTGTCCACCCTCTTATTCCTTGATCATGTAAACCCAATTGTTCTATAATGTTGTTTTACCTACTAGTAACTTAAACCAAAGTTTGTGTCTGGTTCTGCTCTAAGGAGTCCATCTCCTCATTCATGTCATGCTCCCATTGCTCGTGGGCTTTATCCTACATTGCTTCTTCAATTTTTTTTGGTTCACCACCATTAGTCAATAATAAATAAGACAAAGAAGGTGAAAATATTTCTAGAGGTCTACTTACCTTTTGTGACCTTCTCACAAAGATTTGGGCTGTCGGAGGCTCAATCTACTCATCCTGTAGATTTTTATCTACTTCTAATAGTGACTAACATTGTTCACCTTTTGCCAATGCCGGTTCGGCTAACCGATGTCAATCTGGCTCTTCTGTAACTGATGCTGGTATAGGGGACCGATGTCGGTCAGGGGTAAACCGATACTGGTTACAGTGTAAACCTATAGGTGTTAATTTTAAATCTGAGAGTTCATTTTCATTAAAAAAAATTCTCCACCAGTTCACCTTTGGGTACCAAAAATTGATCCATGTACATTCTCTTTTCTTTCCAATCAATTTCACGACTCCTAATTATCTTAGAACCTTCTAAATCCCAAATTTGGAATATGAAATCACCAGAGAAATAACTAATGAAAGTACATATTTTGGATTTAGCATCCAATTTCTTTCTATTTTCCTTATCAACATGTACAAATCCTTCTGAGCCAAATACTTCAAGGAAATAAAAATCTACCTCTTTCCCAGTCCAAGCTTCTTCTGGCATTCCACTATCCAATGCACTTGAAGGTCCACAGTTAATTAAATAAACTGTCGTGTATACTACTTCTACCCAAAACTATAAGGGTAACCCAACATGTATCCTCATGCTTCTAGCACATTCTATGATTGCCCTGTTCATTCTCTCTTCAACACCATTCTCCTATGGTGTTCTAGGAACCGTCATTTCTCTGTGTATTCCATTTACTAAACAATAATCATTAAAAGACTTGTTGCAGTACTCACCACCATTGTCATATCTAAGGAATTTTAACTTTGAATTTGATTAATTTTCCATGAGGGATTTCCATCTTTTAAAAGTTTCAAAAACATCAGATTTACGTTTAATATACTAAACCCATACCTTTCTTGTGGCATCATCAATGAAAGTAACATAGTATTAGGATCCTCCATGAGAACCTACCTTGGTTGGTCCCCACAAATCTGAGTGTACAAGCTCCAATTTATGCTTCTTCTTTGCTGCCCCAACTTTGAGATATATAAATCTCTTTTTCTTTCCAAAAATACATTGCTCACAGAAATAAAGATCTACACATTTCAGATCTGATAACTTACCCTTTGCCTTTAAGATCTGCATTCCCTTATCACTCATACAACATATCTGATTGTGCCACATGCTTGTATCTGAAGCTGATAGAATATAAAAGGAATCATTAATATATGTAGATAAATATAATGATCCTACTTTCTTACCTCTTGTTATAACAAGATATCCCTTGGTAACTTTCCAAGATTCAGCTATGAGTGTAACCATGCAACTAGTTTCACACAATTGTCATGCATATATTAGATTTATTTTGAGGATTGGAACATGCCTCACATATTTCAATATCCATTTATTTGCATTCTGAAATTTAAGATGAACTTCACCTTTATCAGTAATATTGCATGGTTCATCATCTCCTAAATAAACATGCCCAAAATTACCCTGGACATAATTTCTGAAATAACCCTTATTAGGGGTTACATGGAAAAAAGCTCCTGAATATAAAACCCATGACTCAATTTTATTATCTAAGGAGAGAATTATGGCCTCTTGCATTACCTCTTTTGCAACAACATTTTCCTCTTTACCTTTTTTGAGTAAATTCTCTTTGTTTTCCTTGAACCAACAATCCTTCTTTACATGACTTTTCTTTCCACAATTCTAGCATATTATACCTCTACCTATGGATTTAGATCTGTAATTCTTAGACTTTGATTTCCCATTATTCTTGCTCTTAGATCTCTCCTTCTACCTTCCCCTATTTTTTGCATTCAAAGGATTCCTAGATGATGATTCTCTTGTATGTTTCATCAACTGTACCGTAGATCCTGCTTCAGTAATATTCAAAGCCACAAATGCTTCCAGGCTCAATCTTATAGATCCCAGAGCCTTTCTATTAAGAATTTTTTATTCTTCATCACTCATCTTTATAGGTCTTTCCTTCTCATCCAACGGTAAGTATATATATTTCTGAAACAGATAATCCTCCACCTGTATCTTCCATAATAGATAATCACGGTCGTCAAATTTCTCTACTTTGAATTTTCTTTCTTCTCCCATTGCTTTGCTCTCACTCAATTAAAAATCCCTCTGTGAGTAAATACTTCAACACACACAATCCTCAAACAAAGAAGCTCTGATACTAGTTGTTGTGGTTAGCACACTGGTTATACATATATATTAATCAGATCTAAGAATATAAGAAATGAATACAAAGATAAAAAGAAGAAACAATCAGGGAAAATTTTAGTGGCGAATATTTGTAATATGGCGAATATTCCATTTTTTGAAAATTTTGAAAAGGCAAATTTTCTAGCGCGATTCAGTGACCTATTCGCCTAAAAATTACACTTTAATTTTTTTTTAGGGGTCGGCTTCGCCTACCCTTGAAAAATTATCCCCTATATAATCCTAGATTATTCGCCAGGTAGAACACTTCTACTTCAAATTTTGTCAACAATATAATTATATCATGTATTACAGACGCGCAACAAGGGGGTAAAGTTATTGACCGCGCAACAAGGAAGGTTTGTAGATATTGACGCATAGTAGATGCATGATAAAGAGTTTGTTGACACGCAATAATGGGGTTATTTGTTGACGCGTGACACTAACAGATAGTTGATGTGCGACAAGGAGGTACTGTAGATATTGACGCATAGTAGACGCATGAAAAATAATTTGTTGACATGCGACAAAGTGGTTATTTGTTGATGCACGACACTAACGGATAGTTGACGCGTGACAAGGAGGTACTGACAGATATTGACGCATAGCAAACGCACAACAAAGATTTTGTTGACTCGTGACACGGAGATTTTTTCGATGTGAAAGCAGAGGGCAGAGGCTGCAAACGCGCGGCAGGAGATTTGTTGTCACACGTCAAAAAAAATGCATTGACGCGCATCAACAGACCTCTTTGACGTGCATCAACAAGGTTGTTGACGCACATCAATGAGGTCTGTTGATGTGCGTCAATGCATTTTTTTGACGCGAGATAGCAAATCTCCCCTCACGCGTCTGCAACCTTCTATTACACCACTTGAAAATCAAGCGAAATTTTTTCATACAACCCCCTAAAAAATTCGCCTTCCCACGAAACCAGTTCTGGGGATATTCGCCAGGTATTTTCCACCTTCGATTTCCAAGAGGTTTCTTAAAATGAACCCTGGAAACAATACACAAGATTTAATGTGGTTCACCCAGTTGTGGGCGACATCCACCAAGAAACAAATAATTTATCATCACAGAGGAAATACAATGAAGATTTGCAATCTTCCACACCTTCTTAGATGTCCTGTACTTTTCTTCTCTACAAAATTCTCTTTTTCTCTCTAAAGGAAAATAATTCTCAATGAATTATCTCTCTTCTAACCCTAGCTTTATGCTTATATAAGCATCTACAATCTTAGGTAACTTTAGCTATGTAATTACAACCATTAGATTCACTTTACAACTAAAGATATATCTTATTCTAACCCTAGCTTTATGCTTATATAAGCATCTACAATCTTAGGTAACTTTAGCTATGTAATTACAACCATTAGAGTCACTTAACAACTAAAGATATATCTTATTCTCGTGACTTAAATAATGTACTCACGCATGGGTAACCGATGTCATTTAGCCTTAACTGATGATGGTTCCTCCTTTCCTGACCGATATTGGGTCCCTAGGTGACTAAAGTTGGTTCATCAACAGATGTCAGTTACTGTGTATTCCAACAAGTCTGTAAAAGTATGCCAGTGAAACAATTAAGCAACAAAACTCAACAAATACCAAGAGGGTGATGAGAGAAACCTATAATTTTGGGAGGCATGGACCTCAAATTTACATTGTGTATGATAGGGTAGGATGTATCACTTTGATTAGAGATTTTAGGACACACCTAGAAGAGTCGTGACTTGGAGGAGGAAACCTAAGAGAAGGCTTACCAGGGACAGAACTTATATATATAACATGACTAGGAATAATATGCATAAACATAGATATTGGTTCTCGCCTGATTGAGTCTTATGAGGGAGGCCCTAAACCATAACAAACATATTATCATGAATGTATTTGGAACATTGATTAATTATGGAAGGAGTAGTCTTAAGTTTACAAATGTAAGGGAATATTAAAATCATGTCACATGTCCTAAGGATACTAGTAACCAAGAATAGTGTAGCCACAATAGTAGATCCCATCATAAGAGGGTGAATGATTTGTCAGATAGAATTCTTTGTATTGAATTGTATATGTTTCTTGGTATAGAAAAAATAAGCAAGTAAAGTGAAATTATGCATGTTGTATTTAGCATTTCTCTCAACCAAGACACTATGGATAGGGTTTTTATCAAAAAATTATATACACAAAACATATGAGAAATAAAACCATCTTCAAGTAAATCAACATCATTAAATGTAATCATATGCCTAGGAGGAATATAAGTAATTGTACCATTGAGGGAATCAAGTAGATTATCATATGTCAAGATGGGGTTGGGCCTTATTTACATTATCCAACTTGGTATTTCTTTTATATTAAAAATTTTGATGATTAGGAAGTGCATTATTGTATATCTTAATCTTATAATTTTCATTGAGATGAGGTCTAGATTACTTAGGAGGAAAATTAAATTCGATATAATTAACATCAATTAGATCTTGGATGAAATTGTGAATCTTGAAGCATTTGTTAATAGAGTGTCCAATACATCATATTTAACTAATTCAAGTCATATTCAAGTCCTAATTTTGTATTTTGATAATGTTTGCATGTTTTTGTGATTATTATATTATTTGAATGTTTTGTAGTTTTATAATTTGTGCCTTTATAAGAAGAAAGTGCTACTCTAGGATAGGATCTAGAGGGTTACATGGGGAACATGCAAGTATAGGGGCTTGGGCATCAAAATTGCATTGTGTATACTATAAATAATAGATATAGCTATAAGTTGGGGATACAGAACATTATTGGGAGATCCTTTTCTCATAAGAGGGTACTTAGGAGGATTCGTTTGGGAGGTAGATATTGTAAAAATAACACCAATAGGATTTGTTGGATGTTGAAAAATTCCAATGTGTAAAATGAGTTTACTATCAAAACAACATGGGTTTGATTCATAAATTTGGGAAATTTTCAAGTGAATCAAACCTATATAGATATTTGGTTCTCATCTATCTCTACTCATAATGTTATCACTAATCTACCTAATCTAATTATGCAATGGAAAAGGGGGGAGGAGACAACATGGAAGGAAAATAGTGATGTTCCAAGAGAGACACAATGATCTTCTTCCACTTTATGTTTTATAATAACACAATAAACTAAACAAATGCAAGTATAATTCACACACATTTTTTGTAGGCTACATTAAAGGAAAGACACAAAAGAAAAAGTAGGTTAGATATAAATCAATTGATGCTTAAAATATACACATCCATATTAATATATAAAAGAGTCCATAGACACATTAAAATTTCTTGCATAGAAGCTAAGACAATGAGAGAGGAAGAAATGAATAAGATCCAAAAGAGGAAGAGCCTAAAATCGTTAAAAAAAATACCGAAGTTACTAGGAGTATGGCTAATAGAACATAATCTACTATTTTTAAAATAAAATGAAGAGAGAAGAAGAGGGAAGAAGACTTGCAAAGAAAGTCAAGATTTGTCAAAGAAAGGTGGTAGATTTTTTCTTATAGCTAAAAATATGGGATCTTAGACCAAATATTAAATTTAAAACTTCAGTTTACAATTGTATCCCTTGGCAGTGAGTGCACATGCCACCACCCACTTATATGTTATTAGTTGAAAAAATTAAGTTCTACAACTACTCGAGATATGACAATAAGTCCCAAATCTATCAATGAAATCATTTGTCATAGGAATGACTTGAGGAATTAATTGATCAACATCTACTAGTAACAACCAATTGTGGCATGAGAAAAATGGGAAAATAGGATGAAGTGTATTATGAAATGGGAGATGCCACAGGCTTAAGATAAATACGAACATGTACTTGAAAAATTAGAATAATGCATGAGCAATAATCTTTTTGTTTCCAAAATGATCTCCTTGCCAATTTTGATCAGCGCAACAGAAATCAACCTTGTTTTCTTTGTTTTATAAGTTGTTTCGTGTCTGTATTATGTGTTTACAATATGTAGAAGATTTTTGTTTTGCGCAAAAATTTTTGGAAGGTTTGGAATCATGGAATGTTTTTCATTTCATCAAATTTATCTTTAAAGGGCATTCCAACTTAATTTTGAGTGTTTACATACATCCACAAATGGAACTAAGTTGATTTTGATCTTTTCTTGGTGTTTATAGTTGAGTGGATGCATTATAGGAAGCTTTGTCTATGAATTGGTTCATCAAATTTGTTTAGAGCTTCAACTATGGTTGCCTTCATATATTTACTTTAGGGATTTATCCAACATTTGGTAGGGACGGAAGAGCATAACCCTTTATTTACAAAGGTTTTTCATATGTAAAGTGGATTAAATGATTTGTGTGACATAAATATTAGTGAATTAGTGAAACCTATAAGGGATGATGCAAAATTGGAGAGTTCACAGGTGCATGTCACGTGGCTCAAATATGGAATCCTAGATTCTATAAAGTCAAGTAGCAAATAAACTAAGGATGGTTTTTAGGGTGTGAAAGAATGGATGGACATCATGCGGCACTCATTTGAAATCCCATGGTATGGGAAGTTACAATATAAAGAGGGAAAAGAGTATGAAATATGGATATATGGATGTGTTCCATACAACATATAAACCAATAAGACCACATGATGAAAGGAAAAAAGGAATGAGATGAAGCTTGAGGGTTATCTAGTGATATTGAATGGTACCACATGTCCCAATATACTGAGCTTGATATGTGGAGATGGAAGAGATGAGTAAGAAAATGAATTATATATTAGCATGTGGTACTATGAAAATGAACCAGAGAGTGACAAACTCCAGGGACCATAATGAGGTTAAATTTGATGTCATCATGGATGTCATCTAAGTAAGACAACAAGGGTGGATTCAAATGGCAACATATTTTATGCAAGGCACTAAATTTTTCTAAATCAAGTTCATTGGGAACATCTCTTGGAACAATTTCAAATAGAATACATATTGAGCCCTAAGCTACCTTTTCCTATGAGAAATGAGTAACAAATAGACATACCCACCATTTTTCCATTGAATATAGAGGAAAAATTAGTGTAGAGCTTGATGGAGCTCATTTCTTGAACCCACACCTCATTAAAAAATGCAAAACTATTTATAATAAAGGAACCACCCATTTGTAAATTTAAGGAGATATTTTCACTATTTGATGGAGATTTGGGCAGATAGACATCAATTTTGGTCATTACAAGTTTGTAGATTCATGTGTGCTAAGAATTTGTAATTAACTCTCTCATCTCTCCTCTCCTCTTCTCTCTTATCCACTTATATAATTAGAAAGAGCATTGTAATGTAAAGAGTTCCTCTCCCTTGAATGTAATTTTCCCTTATCTTTTAAGTACTTGAGTTCCTTTGTGTCTTAGACCTTTGTATTGAACATATGTAATGTGTGAAATGTTTCTTTTTCATTTTTAACCCATTGTACACACTTAAACATAAACATAGTGTTGATTTTTTTTTATAAATTCCCTTTAAAAGTGCATTCTTGGCCTCTTTCCTCATGTTATATATGGGATATAGTGTATATGGGATATATTTGTAGGGTTTCAATGCACTATGACTATACAAGATAAATAAGTATTTTTCCCCTTTCTATTTTGGTGCATCACCACCTTTTTTTAGTTTTCTTCTCCTCCCTTTTCCCCTACAAATGTTAGCCTTGGTTATATTAGTGATAGCATTAGATTATTTAGGATTAGATCTAGTTATATCTAGAGGTATTTCTCAAGGATCCAAGGTCCCACACATTGGAGGAATTCTCATTGTTTTTATTGAGGTGCCAACCTCCACTAGTGTTTTTGTTGATGTGTAATCACAACACCCCTGATTATTTGCAACTCAATAGATTGAAACTATCAGTGTAATTGCATAACATGAAGATTTTCCTAAAGTATGGGACTTCATGATTGGGAAAGCTCTCTGGATGAAGGTTGGTTCCTGTTCCTCTATTATGATACACACACTCAAATTGTAGCGGATTTATCTTAAAATCTACTATGACTTGCCAAGGAGACAAGGTTAAAAGGATTGCAAGAAATTAAACCTAAGCTACATGAGGTGATTCAAAAAAAGGAATGTTGAATAAATTTCCTTACATGGAAATGAAAGTGAAACAAGATTGAAGAGGATGAACATCAACACAAATTGTTTTCTTACCAAAAATTCATTCACCATTAAATACAAATATCAAAACATGTAACCACAAACCTAAATTACACAGTTAACCAAAGTTGTAATGAGAGATAAGAAAGATGCAATGAACATAAGAGAGGGTTGAAATTCATCCACAAACTTATATTATTGCTCCACATATTTAATACAGTGCATTATAATGGACAAGAGGCAAAAATTGCATTTATAGTTTGAACTCCAAAAATTCACTTATAGACAAGAGAATAAGGAAGGGTGCAAAGTAAGATTATCCAACCTTTTGAAATTAGCCCCTCCTTACAATATATAGGAAGAATGAGAGAAGGGAGATAGAATAATTAGAAATATTGCTTCAATCACCCAAAAATACATTAAAAGCACCTACAACAATGATGGGTACAAGTGCAAAACCCATGCTTCCATGTACTTTTCCTTGTTAGAGAAGAAAGGAAGCCCATACCTCATCATTTTGGTAGGTGAGAAATATGGAAACATCCTCTAAAATGGAGGACTTTATTTCTTCATTTTGAAATACTTAATCTTACTATAAAAAGACACTAAGGGATTTTCAAAAAGTCTGATTTTGTGCAAATCCAAGCTCCCACTCAAAAGTTATGGCCATTTGAAGATGAGAGTGCCATTCTGCAATAAATGCGAGTGGTTGGATTTGTCTTTTTGGACTCCAAATTGCATCGTATCCTCTTAAATCTAAAAATTTGGACCTTCGGGATTCAGAACTTTCATCATTTTGATTTCAGAGTTTGGGTTACTATTCATCACTCAAGTCGGCTTGAGAGTTTCGAAATACCTAACCTCTGAAGTCTAAAATTTGGAATTCAGAGTTTGGACTCCAAAACCATGTCACATGACATTGTTAATCACTCAATCAAAAAGCTCTAAAATTCCAAAACTTCAAAGTCTGAAATTCAGACTTCGGGTTTCAAACCTTTTCCTTTTTGGGGGTTCGGATTTCAGGATTTCAAGATTTCGGGGATCTTGCGATTTCAGGGATTTCAAGGATTCGGGACTTCAAGTTTTTAGGGATTTTGGGGTTTGGGGTTTGGGGAATTTTGAGATTTCAAGATTCAAGATTTGGGGATTTGGGGGATAGATTATCTGCTTGGCACATAAAACCTCTAAAATCCCAGAAGCGCGGAGTTTGAATTTCAGACTTCGGGTTTTGAAATTTTCTTCTCCTTTTCTACGCTTCTTTACGTTGAGTCCCTGAATTCACCTTTGGCCTACCTCCGAATGTCCTAACCTCTAAAGTTCAAATTTTGGAATTCGAAGCTTCTTCATTTCCCGAACTCCTTTGTAATTCTCTTGGCTAACTTCACTTATTTTCACGGTCTGAGTTGGAAATGTGAACTTCCATGACTGAATCGATCCCTCATATTTTCTTTGTGTAAGGTCATGTTTGTCCAATTTCACCTGAGTGGAAAAATCAGATAACAGTTCTTGGGCACATAATTTCTGAAACAAACAATTTCTAGCACACCTGGTGGGACCATCTTATATTTTTGTTGTAAACATTTTAGAATTTATTGCTTCAAGAACACAAATTTTATTAATTTTAGCTAAGTTTGGTGTCTTTAGCTCATTTTGTTTTAAACCATTTTTCAAGCATTTGGCAACTCCACTCATTAACGAACCCACTCTATTGTTTTTAGAGCATCCCTCCATATCCTAATGTTGTTATAACTCCATGAATCTTCCCAAAACTCTTCCCTTCTATCATTAGATCTCTACCCCCTTTTATTTATAGTAGTGGGATGATATTCCTAAAACAACCCTAAAAAATCCCCCCTATTTTATTGAATTTTTTAAATCCATTTTGAGCATATCCAAGATGTACGAAATCATCGTGAAATATAAAAAACTAGAGATAAGAATGTGTTTATTAGACTACTTATATATAATTTGAAAGGAAAGGCCCTAGATTGGTGTCAAATTTTGGATGCACAATCAATTTCTACGTGGAACTAGTTATGAGAAATGTTAGAAAATAATTCAAGGAGAATGAAGACATCATATCTCTCTTACAACACCTCAACACCATAAAGAGGTCACCCATGGAGTATGTTTCAGACTTCAACTCCAAATTTATGAGGAAATGGAAAAGAATACCTTAATAATATAGACCCCATCCAAGCGTGACATTATTACTATATTTAAGGGATTTTTATCTTGACATTGTTATTAAGATTCAATCTATTGGAGGTAGTATTTACTCAAGGCTATGATTTAATTATCCAAGTGGAGAAGAGCCTCATTCAAGATATCAAAAGCAATCCCATCCCTATTTCACCTCGTCTTCCCTCACATTGTGATTTTCCCTTAGCTTCCCATATACCTTTTGAACCATCTCTCACATCCTCTTGTGTGTTAAAAGGTATTGTTAGCCATGTCACCCCATTTTCATTACAAAAATCCATCCCACCAACACCTAAGGCATTTCCTACCCCCAAAAATTTTATGATGAAACTTTAAGAGAACTTGGTAACTCACATGCTTTCTCTTTCAAGTTACCAACCATATTAAATCTTGGTTATGAGTCCATGATGCTCATTTTTCATTTATGTGATGCGAAGAATACACCACAGAGTAAGATATAATACTCCAAGATAACTCCAATACCCAACCATGTAGTCATCTTGGAGAACTACCATGAGAAAGAGAGGATTAAGCATGATTTACTAACCTCACTCAAGTTGTAGAAGAAATAACACATCAAATAAGAGAATATGAAACATTCAGTGAGAAAAATAAAATAAGTTGAACTTAAACAAAATTTTCCTAAGAAACTAATTGGAAACTATCCCCTTGCAATCACTTCACAACACACTGAGACAAGTTTCATCAATGGAGATAAAGATATATCTATATTGGAGTGGAATGAATATGATATTGATGATGAAATCAATTTTCTTACTATCCAAGAGGTGTCTTTCAGGGTGGATAATCATGTGAATCTAGAGAAGGAGGAATAATGTGAGAAATAAAAATTCACTAAATGTAGTGATCCCAACTGTTTAACATGTTTAGAACTTATTTCCATTCTTTGATACTACAATAGATAGGTTCCATATGAGCCCAAGCCTAGAGAGGAGAAGGATGAGGTTATTCTCAAGACACTTTCTATGGGGCTAAGCATGAGATTCCTAGAGAATGAAGTCCTTTTTCTTTGAGAGGTGGGTGCCCTATCAAATACCAAGCCATCTTAGGTCTCATTCTAGAGTTTCCAATGGTCATACTTATTATAGATCATGAGGGAGAGCTTAAAATACCGAAATTCTACCCAAACACCCTCTAAATTCAAAAGTAAATGAAGAAAGGTCGTATTATGATATTTTGGAGAAAAAGGAGTTATAAACCTTATTTTCACTCATTCCAATTGCCATATTTGTAGAAAATTTGGTCTCGTGACTGCATTTCATCAAAAAAGGGAGTTACTTTTCTCATATAGTATATGGATTTATATATTTTTTGTACATGGTTTCGGTAGGATTAGGTTAGGTTTATTCTTGCATAATATGTGATTTTCATACTCTACATATTTCATTTGAAATATATATGATTTTTTTTATGTATATAATATTTTGTAATCCACTTTTAGAAGAGGTTTCTTCCATTTATAAATAGAGGGGGTGAAGTATTTCAATGTTTTCAAAATTTTAAGGAATTTTAGGGTTTTTATGTTGACTCGATGCCCAATATAGACTAAGGCTATTGGTATATGCATCTTCTTCTTCGTATTATATGTTAACTATATCTATCATTGGTATCCCCATATGTTCCTAGATGTGGGGCCACATCACGGTTGATCATGTTTAAAGTGGACATTTTGTGGTCATGATTTTCTACCGGGATAGTTTGTCTGGTCACATTGCTAGGTTGGGAATTTTGGGACATGCTTTGCTAATGGTTAGGGAATGGATTCTAAAATATATTTAGGTGGGGATTCTATGGTGCTATGGGTCTATTTTTGTGTGCATGGTGCTTATATACCCGTGAGTTTTTGAGAAATTATTCGTTAAATAGTTGTCGTTGGTCATAGGGTAGTTAGTGCGTAAACTTATTATATTATTTACAAGTATGGTCAATGTTCTCTCTAACGTTATGGAATAGATAGAATATGTTAATTTTATAATCATTTGTATGATGAATTTTTGGTCAAAAACCTACATCAAGTCATTTTTGGAAGTTGTTAGGGTATCTGCGATAGTCATTTTTAGATTAAGCGTCATGACTTTGGTTTTGATCATGTGTGGCATTTTGAGTTTGATTTTGGTTATAAGGCCTTTTAAAATCAGTGGCATGGACTGCTAACATACTTTTGTTATTTTTTAGGATGTTATTTTTTATTTTTTCTATTGTTGGGTGGGGGTCTTGACAATGTTAGTGTTATTGGGTCATTTAGGTCACATTGGTGACTCCATCCATTATGACATGTGGTTGCGATTAAGGAAATTTAGGTCATGATCTCCTTTAGGATCTTGTAAGTTATTTTTGTGAATCCCACATTACTTTGGTTAGGAAAAACTAACTTCTCATTGGTTCGATAGGCCCTATAACCACTACCAATAGCATATTGATTGATTCTTAATGCGCATTCAAAGTATTCCTCATAGGATTTGTAGGGAAAATTCTACACATCCTCTGGTGTTTATTTATTGAAATGTAGAGAAAGAGGTCAGATATATCTCTATGATCCATGTTTAGATAATTAGAATAAAAATAGATTACCTTCTTCCACCTCGTGATGAAATAGGAAACAAACTCTTTAGGTTCTTGTTTAATATGCATGAACTCTCAAATATCATTCTTTGTTAGGTTCTTCATGTCAAATACTTTGATGAATTGAATTATTAGTTGTTTGAATGATTGAATGGAAGCTTTAGGTGAGCAATGGCACGGATACAATGTTATCCCCTCTAAAGTACTTAGAAATATTTTTGTGATAACTTTATCCCATGGGAGACAATCTTTCGCCACATTTGCATAAACCTTAATATGAGCATTACGATCTCCCTCTCCTTTATAATTGCAGAGATTTGGTGACAGAAGAGGTAGGATGATATTGTGGATGTCATGATATAACAAATCCTTGACGTATTCCATGTATGTTTCTATATAACTAAATTCGTAAGTAGAGTTATTAGAGTAGGGAGGTGGAGGGCATGTTACATAAATTTTCTATACCAAACCACCGAGGATGGTGTTTGTGTTGGGTTTTGGTGGCATTCGATACATGGGGAAGTACTCAGAATGCAATAACTTAGAGAAGGTATGGTAGTATGGTGGTAGGATTCTAAATATAGGAGCACCTAGGACCTATTGAACATGGAAAATGTATGTTTGGGATGCGTAATTTGGGGTAAAGTCAACATATGTAAAGTGTTAGGAATTCAAGGCCATGTTTTGAGGAATGGTGTATGATGTGATGTTGTTAACAAGTAGTGTGGAGTATGTGTACATAGAAGGAACACCCATACCTAGCATATTAGCCCATGTGAGGACATATCCTAGGTTAGGATGTGTCGAGTAATGGGGTTGTGAATAATGTTAGGGTTAATGTATGTGTTGTTGTGGTTATTGGATATAGCCTTGGTTATTCACTATTTGATTTACATCATGACTAGTTTGATCCATGTTATAAATGGGCAGGACATTCTCTTACTCTCATTTTTTCCTAATCGGGGTGGATATGAGGCCACTTGATGGATTCTTTTAGTTTTTTTGTAATGTTAGTTAATGTTGGACTCTGTAGGAGATAAGTGATACCGCTTGATGAATTTTGCATCGCTTTCATCTTCCTTTACATGTGTATATTTAGGCACAGACTACAAGCCACGAGGATGTATTGTTACTTTCTAGAAATATATTGGTTTTTTCCTGTAGCCTATCTAATGACTCATCTATGGAATATATTTGGTCACTAATTTGATCGATTCATATGAGAAACTCTCCTTCAGAAATTTTTGTGTTGATTTGAGGCTTGTTCATGATATTTGGATAGATACCAACCCCTCTAATGAAGGTCATGTTGTTTGAGTTGGATTATTCATTTAGTGAGCTTTGGTTTTGATCAAATTTCTCTATCCTAACATTGGAATGGAGTTATGGAATGTAAGTAGAGGAATTACACATGTGTTCATTGTTGGGATAGTTTTTGACTTAGCTAAAAAGAGAGGGAGTTTTTTGGAACCAATCGTAATAGTAACCTTTAAGATTTAAAGTCTTTTTGAATTCTATTCCTTATGTATTCAATGGGTATAAAAATACCCATAAAATAATGGAAGATGAAGAAGGTAGAGTGAATAGAAAAAAGTGGAAACAAGAAAGAACTAGTCTTTTACATGGGGTTCACCATATTTGTATGTGCCAAAAAAGTGCAGGGTTACATTTAGTGTGTACTTGGATCATTTTGGGATGGTTTAAGGAATTCAACACTTATAGGGATCATGAACGATGAAGAAGATGACAGGGATAAAAATGTATTAAAATTGAGGTGAGGAGGATATGTAATCCTTTGTTAAAGGGCTTGTAAAGGTGTAACTTGATCATCTGAGGCAAGGAATCTTATACCTACCTTATCACGATGGATGTTATGATCAAGGATGATGGTAGTGTGTAATTCTTAGTCTATGTTATAGTTAGTGAATGGTGGGATGTTTGGATGAGCTCGACATATGAAGTAGTTATTTGATAAAGGATGACCTTGGTCTAGAAAGGCCATGCGAAGAGTGGAGAACAAGGAGATAAGGCTAGATCTGAGGATGAGAGAGAATTCAAATCTATAGGAGAAAGAATTTTCTCCTAATAAGGAAGATGAGGTAGTTGTCCCATAGAAGCGGTGGAAATTTTTCGTTAAGGATGATTAGTTATGTGATAATGAGTCTTAATATGAGTGTAGAATGAAAGACCTCACATCTAAACTATAAGAGGAAATTGTTGTGAATACTATCATAGCCGAGAGGGGAAGGAACACATGGGAAACATTAAGCCCTACTAGGAATGACTTGTCTATCCAAATTCATCCATGAGCATAAGAGATTATCCATTATACAGTGCTAGCTATACTTGGAGCGTAGCACGGGTGTGGTCTGAACAAGGGATGTGTGAATGTGATGAATATGGTTGGATTCATGTGGTATAATTATGGCTATAACTAGAGCCATGTTGATAGGACTTGGATAGAATTAGAGCCATATGAATGTGTTTAGAATTATTTTAAAAAGTTACAACTTGTTGTCTTGTGGATCAACAAGTCGTTTTAGATAGTTTAGTTGTGTTTGGAACATTGAAATAATGGTCTCATGGTTTGGGAGTATTATATGCTTGTATGGAGATGTTTTTTGTCTTATTTTAGGTGGAAAACAATGCGTTTGTTTTGTTTTATTGGTGGTTTTGGACTATTTTTTTTGTCTGAATGAATGCTTGTTTGTTTTTAAGAGTTTCATGGTTTGTATTTTCATTTGTACTAAAGGTAAGTGTCTAATGGAAAGGGAAAATTTTGTTACTAATTAACTCTATGATAAGCAATGTATGAAATGGGAACCAAAAACCAATTTATTTTGCATTGATATAATAATGGCATGCACATATATTACTTTTGTTTTGTTTTTTAAAGGATTTTGGAGTGATATGGGGTAATGAACAAGATGTGATATATATTTATATATATGCAAATGAAATGGTCCCTATGTAATGAACTGTTACACCAAAACCTTGAGGCATTAGTGAAATTCACACATGAGGATCATAACATCCCACCATGCTTATGTATCCCAAACCCCAAGCTAGATTTGCACCTGTATAGCAGGACCACACCCTACCCTATACGATCCCCAGGAGAACACTACAATGTCGGTATAGCCACCCGTGCTAGAACTCAAACCTAGGTGGTTTCTCTAATAAAAAATGTAATGAACCATTACACCAAATATGTTATCACTAAATTACAACACCCTCTGAGCTTCTAGCATGTAATTTTATAGGGAAATCAGTGCAATTGGGTAACATGGAATTGTCTCAAGGTGTGGGACCATGAAATTGAGACAAATCTCCATAGAAGGTTGGTTCCTCTTCCTAATCTAATGCAACAACTACACCTAATGAAGGGAAATCTTCTATTTAATCCTATCCTATCAATTCCAAGGGACCAAGAAGAAGGAAAGAACATAAAAACAACAAAATCCTACACTAGGGGAGGTGATAGCACCAAGAGAAGGGTAGTTTCAACAATCTCAAAAATGAAAATAGAGTAAGGATAGAGATAGAAAGGAAATTCACAACATCACAATCTATAGCACACATTCAGAACAACCTTTAAGAGAAACACAACTATTTTGGAGCATGCAAGAACCATAAGAATGCACATAATACCTTGAAATGTAATGCAAATGTAAGATAATGCAAGAAAATACAAGAAAAGGGTTGCAAAATAACCATAAAGCCTAATTTTATTGCTTCAATAGGTGACACAGTTCATTACAGTGAGATACAAAGGCTTAAAATCCTTGCAAAATCTCCAAAATAGAAGGCTTGAAGCTCACAACACCTGTAACAACCTGTGAAGAAGGAGAGCAGAAAATGGAGATGTGTCACTACTCAAAATGAGCTTCTTTTTACAATATATGAGAAAGAGAAACCAAGAACCCGAAATCTTGCTTCAACCACGAACAAATGGAATTAATTAATCTAAAAAAATGATGAGAAACCCTACAAAACCCATGCTTCCATGTACCATTGCTTGAGGGAGAAGAAAATTCCCATACTTCATTAATTTTTGTTGTTCAACTACCTGAGACAGTCTGCATTTAAATAAATTTTCCTTTATATTGCGGGTTTATCAGGTTTTCGGGGTATAGAGGGTACAAGGGTCACTTAGGCCTTGTGGGCCCACTTTCTCTGCACATCCTCTTTCCTTTTTATTGTGGATCCATCGGCTCTGCGAGGAATACATGACTCAATAGAACTTGTTTTGTCGAGGCCACAAAAGTCTGACTTCGTCACACTATAAAGAACCCACCCCTCACCTTCATTGTGTGGAAATTTTGGGTCTGCTAGGAACTCACGTCCCCACAGTACTTGTACCATTTGGGCCTCGAACTTCCACCTTTTCCACAATACAAAGGACCTGCTTCAATGCCTTAACAAATTAGCCATTTTGCATCTTCGAGGAGCTCAAGCCCCAAAGAAACTTGTACCGCCTGGGCCTTCCAAACCTGAATTTTCCGCATTACACTATTTTTTTACATTTTAGACCTAAGTCGAGGGCAGGTAACCTTAGCTCCATATGCAGCCCCCAGACCCGTAATACATTAAAATAGACCATTTTTCCAATTTTTGGCAATTTTTCACTAACTCCTTAGATTTTTCTTGAATATGAGATCTAGAGAAAAGAAAAGGAGTGCCCCTAAAAGCTATTTTTTCTCTTTTTCCATCATTTCTATCTGTCTAAGTCCAAAAGGAATTATATAAGTCACAAAAATTACCTTGGGGGTAAATTTTGGATAGCAAAATCCTCGAGGCATTAGTAAAATTCACACATGAGGATCATAACATCCTAATTCTCTAAATGACACGCCGATATAAATAGATTGTATCCAAAACTCCCCTAGGTATGATAGGAGAGTTTTGAATAAGATTTGAGATATATTTGCTAAGGAAGATCTTGAAAATATCAAGAATTTGCAAGTGAGTAAATGGGTGTATTAAAATATACTATACAAGGATTCCGTGGATATAATTTCACGTTGATTCTAATCCATTTTGGAAATATTTATCCATAAAAGATATATAAATTAAGAAAATGACTATTTGGTAACTTTGGACAAGAATTTGTTTTCCAAGACCGAATTGTTGGATGGTTTAGTCTAGGAGTGGAGAATGGTGTTGTGAAGCGTCATGCATGAAAATCAAGAGTGATGGACTAGTTTTGAATGATGTAAGGATATAAATTCTTTCAATAGGGATAAGTATGTAATAGGATATAACAATTAAGTTCAGAATAGGTGCATAAGTCGTGGTTAAAAGGATCAAGTCAATACAAACATTATCAAGTGATGAATTACCAAATTTTAGGTGTCCACGCCTATCATGTTCGCATATATGTTCCAAATGTTATCCCGAATATCATAGGCCTATTATATTCCTACTCTATTAAATATTATGAATGGAACTATAAGGATAATTAAAATATGTATATATATATGCGACACACTCCCCCATAGAATGACACTCAGGAGGGTACTCGAACTTGACTCTAATCTTCTTAGGAAACCTCCTATAAAATAAGTTTATATGGTATCTCTATTATCCCATGTGGTCCCCTTAACAACTACCCCATCTTCCTCTAACTTCTATCCATAGAATCTATCATATGTCTTCTAGGGTCATTTTCATCTCTCATGTCAGAAACCAACATTTACAAGTATTGATGTTTCATTACTCTAAAAAAGTTTGAAAAAAATGCTATCATATTGCATCACATGAATGTGGGAAACATGTCCTAGAACAATATCCTTAAGGTGTTCCCACCTTATTATAGTCAACCAAATCCCTACATCAAATCTATGACATAGTTATGCCAAAAATACCACTCATGGATCTTATTTTATATCAAAATCTACTTAAATGATAAGTTTGTCAATTTGCAAAAGCAGTGTATGAAAAAACTAGAGAGAGAGAGAGAGAGAGAGGAAGTGTGTGTGTTTTTCCTTAAAAATGAAAAGGGTAGAATTATTCTAGAAATGTATGGTCATTTTGAGAACCATGTATGTATGCTAGAACCATAATGTTCTATGTTATACTCTACCCAACACTTCTCAAAACCATACCAACCTAGCAAAAAACATAATGATCCTAAATGGGATTAAATTTCCCTTTATTTTCAACTATTTTGAATATTCATACAACATTAAAAGTGAAAAAATAGAGCTATATGATGCTTACTATATGAGAGTTATAAACTAGAGTCAACACTAGTCACACTACTCTAGTCTCTATAGTAACCCACAGTGTCTTTGTGTCATAGTTACCCTCTTGTAATTGTAAGATAGAGTAAGTGAAAATGAAAATTAGTTTCTATTTTCAAGTTGTATTTCAATTTATATACCAAGAGGATTAGTTGGTTATATTTCTAATTTATTTTATTATAGCCTTAGCCTAACTTTTTCGTTCATATTTCATCATCTAATGGGGTAATGTTTTATACATGTTGAGGTTATGTTTTTACATGTTGACACAATGTTGTTTATTCAACATTTATGTTTCTCAAGCTGAGATAATTCACCCAAAGAATCATGTATTTATATAATATTAGGAAGAAAAAAATCCTTTTCATTCAATTATACATCTTATATTTTAGTTTTTAGAAAATGTATTTTAATAGAATAATAATTAGAAATCTCCTTCTCAAATTATTTGTCCTAAAAGGTTTTTCTTGACATTTCATATTCCACTACATGATCCATCTTCAGGGAAATCAAAGAATGAAGCTAAATTTTTGGCTTCATTCTTCATTTCCTTAATATGGATCTGACATTGGGATTCAAAACATTTGATAATTTTGTTAGTGTAGATAACTCTAGAAGAAGTTACTATTGTATATGTTGCCCACATGGGAGAACCACATTTACTACTTCTATATTATTTCTTCCTCTCCCATATGGGGTGTGAATTCAAATTATATTACACCAATTATATCTAGCCACTTGGTTCATATTAAATTTCGTCAAACTCAAACTTCCTTTAGACTATATAGAATAATTCGTTGCCCCTATATATGTAGAGGGTGTTAGGGGAATGTATACTAACTATAGACTAGACTATTAGATTATAAACCAAGGGTTATAAAAAGTGGCCTAAGATACAAATATAAAGATAGAGACAGTGGTACTAAGGGAAATAGTTTCTATTAGATGGGCCTTGACATCCTACCCTAATCTATTATATAGAGCTTATAGCTTCTAGTTATGGGACAAGAGGGGGGTGACGAGATCATGATAGAGATTTAGGACCCCTAAATATCTATTCTATAAGGTAATGGGAGAGGGTGACATTGGCATTAGATGATTCCAAAAGAAGTTCACTAACTTATATGTTACCCATATGGGGTTATTTATTACTTAGATATATTATTTCTTCCTCTCCCATATTGGGCATAAATTCAGATGATTACACTATTATATCCACTTACTTGGGTCATAGTAACTTATCTTGAGCTCGCACTTCCTATATGCTTCATATTAGGGGCAATGTATTCCTAGAATTAGACCAATCACATGCACCTACCTCAGACATATTACTCTTCATACTACATTGTTTATAACTTTCCCATAAGAGGTATTACTACACTTGTACTTACATAGATCTTATCACTGACCCGTATGGGAAAATTTAATATTTTTCTTACATTGTTTATGCTTAGACCCGCATGGGGCGATGTCCTCATTAGATAAATGCTTTCATGATGATATCCTTCTATGTTACATGCGAATATTTTTCTTTTGAGATATTTTTTCAGTTTTTCATCCCACTTGACCTCTGTAATGTCCTCTTTCTGTAATGTCCCCTTTCCTATGCCAAAAGGCCTAAGGGCCAAGTCGAGTCCAAACTATGGACATACCCAAGGGGCTGTGGATGCTAGGATATTTTAGGAAGGGGCCTCATGGTTCTAATATCCAATTTTTGCGTTTGGGGGTCACTTTGGGACCATGGTGACTCAAAAAGGAAAAAGTAACTTTTGTTACTTTTATTTTATTGGCCCCTCCATGGAATGAAATGCGCCTAGGGTTATTGGGGCTTGTTTGACAAGGAGAAGTATATAAAGAGTTGGGAGAGAAAGGAAAGGAACTTTTGTTGCTTACATTTTAGCCTCCTTCACGTGCAGAAGTTGTTGCGCATCTACAGCTTGTGGAGTCAAATCCCACAGGGACCCTAGCTTTGGTGGTGAGAGACTCATCCCTACCTAGCAAGGCATTCTTCGATAGTCAGAGATCTACCCTAGTCTGTCATTTTGGAGCCGTTTTTCAAGGTTGTGTGGTAGATACATTATCAGATGTTTCAGAGGAAGGATTTAGAGGGTTTTGGGGGCATTTGGGGAAGATAATCAAAGGGGCTCCAAATCAGATTCATGGCAGCCATTTGGGTTTGGCGTGGAAACACGTTGAAGGTGCCTCCATCATTTTCTGACCCCATTCCAAATGAGGTGACTTGTAGCCTTTATTTGGGGGTTTTCCAATTGGTCATTGTCAGATCTAACGGTGGAAATATTAATTCCTATATCTGTCAATGTTATTTTCAAAGACCCCTATTTTTGCTCTTGTATTTTGAGAGTAACGAACCTCGGAAGTTTTCCAGCTGTCTAGGGCACGCTGTGCTTTTTCTGGCAGCAGTTTAATTTGTGTAAAATTCCAAAAACAATTTTATAATGTCCTTTATAATAATATCGAGCTCTCTTTAAATTTTCAAGTAATTTGAGTGGATATTTTGGGAGATATTGATTTTATTTAGTTCATCGTCCTTAGTATAAAAATATGCATAAATCAGTATTTTATTTGGCTGCAAAATTTCAATATTTGGTGCATTTTTAAGTGGTATCCCATAAGGCATATTATAGTGGTATCAAAGAAGTTGTTTCTCCATCCTGTTGGGATTAAAAGATGGGGGACAGAGACAGTGAGGATATAAGGGTGGATCTGATGAAACAATTGTTCACCAACATGGTAAAGTAGCAGGAGACTACCAATCTCTATTTGAACCAACTCACTAAGAGATTAGCACAAGACAAGTTTGATACTAATGCGAAAAGATGAAAAAATAACAATAAGCAAAAATATGGTCAAAGAGGTGAGGGTGGACATTTAGGACAGTGGTCCCCCCCATTCTTCTACCAGGCCTGTGGGGTTTCATGAACCTTATTTCTTGAAGGATCCAGAAGTTTCACAAGTACGGAAGTTAGGGGATATTGTAGATGAGGAGTCTTATTGTGAAAGGTACCAGACCTTAAGTGATGGCTTTCGTGACAACATGCCATTCTAGGAATATTACAAAATGAAGATTGGCAGCAGGCATAGGAGAGATTACCAGGCATAGGTACCAAAGATGCAAAGGAGGTTGGGAAAAAAATTTTGTACCACATTTCGAAGGTTATAAGAAGTGTACTGCACAATATTGGGGTGCAGAAGTTGAAGACATACTTCGACTTGAATCCTATGAGTGAGGAAGATACAATTAAGTTTACAATCTTACATCTAGAGGAAGATTCTCATTATTGGTGGCATCATGGGTTGATTACACAGGGACAACATATACATCACGACTTATGCAGAGTTCACAAAGAGGCTAGTGAGCAGATTTGATAAGAGGGACCCCGAAAGGTATTTTAGAGAGTTGACTCATTTGAGGAAGACCGGCTCCGTGGATCAGTATATCACCGATTTTAAGAGACTATCGGTCATGGTACCTAATGTTACAGAGATGAGGTTGATTTCCCTGTTCACAGTAGGTTTGATAGATGCCCTCGCTGGATTCATGAGGGCATTTGAGCCTTCTTCGTTGCATGAGGCTATTAGGAGAGCTTGTGACTTAGAGTTATCCACTCCTAAGTCGAGGTTTCCATCTCGAGTGTATCCTAAGGGTTTCCCTTCTAGAACCGAGGGTTCGCAGCTGAAATTACCTGCACCTAGGAAAAATACAGCTTGTAGACCATTCGGATCTAGAGAGGACAAGGACGAATTGAGCTGAAAGAAACTATGTTTCGATTGTCGTGCACCTTGGGTTCTAGGACACGATTACAAGGGTAAAGGGAGGGCCCAATTCATAGAGGTCTTTGAGGAGAGTGATGGTGATGAGGAGTTGGACACATAGGGATTAGAGGATGATGATGATGAGGCATTAGATAGTGCAGGTGTTGAGCAGGATAGCGAAACTTTCCCCCAGGAGACTATGGCTACCTTGTCTAGTACCCTGAGGTATAAGGCATTCAGAGTTAGGGGAGTTTTGTAGGGACAACGAGTGGTGGTACTCATTGATAGTCAGGTAACCCACAACTTTATTGATGCCTCATTCATTGAGAGGCAAGAGTTATAGACAAAGGAATTTGAGGGCTTCAACGTGGTTGTATCCAATGGAGATTCTATGAGATGCACACGACGGGTTCCTCAATTGAGTATCAAGATGGGTAACTATACAGCTGCCAATTATTTCTATATTGTTGGTATTGGAGAGACCAACATAGTGCTTGGGGTACATTGGCTCCATTCCCTTGGTAAGTTTCAGACTAACTTCACGACGATGGAGCTTAAGTTTAAGTATAAAGGGAGGAATGTGATCTTGAGGGGATTATCTTAAGGGGCACCCTGAGTTGTTACGGCCAAGAGGATCAAGAGGATCTATAGGCATGATGGGCTGGATTGGGTAATACATTGTTTAGTTTCGACCAAGAAATCAAAGGATAGACAACAGGAGTACCATGTGGATATACAGGGCCTATTGGACAAACATAGTGTAGTGTTTGGTGACATACCTCCAAGCATACCTCCAGATAGGGGATTTGAGCATGTGATTAAGCTCGAGGATGCTAGACCAGTGGTCACTTCTCCTTACCGTCACCCCAAACGGTTTAAGGATGATATCAAAAAGACTATAGAGGAGCTCATTGATATGGGGCATATTAGAATGAGTTCCATCCCTTTTGCTTCTTCAGTGGTATTGGTGAAGAAGAAGGATGAGACCCTGCGGATGTGTATGGACTACCGTGCCCTAAATAAGAAGACAATAAAGAAAAAGTATCCTGTACCATGCATAGATGAGTTGTTGGACGAGCTACATGGTGCAATCTATTTTTTGAAAATAAATTTGCATTCTAGATATCATCATATCAAATTCAGGGATCAGGATGTGCATAAGACAACGTTCAGCTGTCATTACAGTCACTTTGAGTTCTTGGTGATGCCTTTCAGATTGTCTAATGCTCTAGCTACATTCCAGTCTTGCATGAATCATGTGTTCAACCACCACTTGCGGAAGTTTGTATTGGTTTTATTTGATGATATTTTAGTCTATAGCAAGACTTGGGAGGACCATATCAGGCACTTGGGTGAGATATTGGGGATATTAGAAGCTAATTCGTTATATGTGAAAGCCTCTAAGTGCAAGTTCGGCATGACCAAAATTCTATACTTGGGATATGTAATTGGTGGGGGTACAGTGAAGGTGGATAGAGGGAAGATACGTGTAATCCTGGATTGGCCGCCACCTAGGACATTGACACAATTGAGAGGATTCATGGGGTTGTGCACATACTACCAGAGGTTCATGAAGAATTTATCTTGATTGACTGCTTCATTGACCGATTTGACCAAAAAGGGGGCTTTTGCTTGGTCAAACACAGCACAACAAGTTTTTGATCACCTCAAGGAGGTGATGAGTTTGTATCTTGTTCTAGCATTACCAGACTTCTCCCACCCATTCATTCTAGAGTGTGATGCATCAAGAGAGGGTTTTGGGGCAGTTCTCATGCAAGATAGGCATCCCATCACCTATGAGAGTTAGAAATTGAAACCCATGGAGAGAGGGTATTCAATTTACAACAAGGAGGTGTTGGCCATCATGCATGCCTTGGCCAAATTCAGAAAGTACCTTGTGGGCAAAAAATTCATGGTTTGTATGGATCACAACAGCTTGAGGTTCTTCTGAGGACAGAAAGAGCTCAATGATCACCAACAAAGATGGTGTGAACAAGGTGCAAACATATGACTTCGACATAGAGTACACTAGAGGTAAGAATAATATTATTGCTAACGCTTTATCTAGGAGGCCTTACCTCACTTCTATGCTTAGCTCTATGTCTAATATTTCAGCGGATTGGAAGGCTCATATACTTTTTGAGTATTCCAAAAATCAGTTTGCATGTGATATCATGGATGGTATTATACATGAAAACCAATATAGAGTAGTGGGATGATCTCATTTTCTACAAGGATAGGATTTTCCTTTGTACCAGGATCCAAAATGAAGGAGAAGATCCTTCGAGCAGTACATGATAAACCACTAGCTAGACATCCTGGGTATTTCAAAACATACAGGTTCATCAGGGAGAGATTTGCATGGAAGGGGGATGAAGGACGACATCCTTAATCATGTCAGAGAGTGTATGGTTTACCAGCAAACCAAATCCGAGCAATCTTTCCCAGCAGGATTACTTCAACCTCTCCCCATTCCCGAATAGAAATGGGAAAGAATATCTATGGAATTTATCACAGGGCTTCCCTTGGTGCATGTGCATAGCTGCATTTATGTGGTAGTTGATTGGTTAACTAAGTATGCTCATTTATTTTCCCTACCCAAGGGGCACGAGGCAATGGATTTGGCATGGATCTTCTATACCGGTATTTTTAAGCTACATGGGTTTCCTAAAAATATTTTCAGTGAAAGGGACAAGATCTTCATGAGCACCTTTTGGCATGAGATCTTCAGACTAGCAGGTACGGAGTTGACTCCTAACACTAGCTACCACCCATAGACAGATGGTAAGACAGAGATAGTCAATAAGTGGATAGAAGGCTACTTGTGGAGTTATGTGACAGGACACTAGAGGGCATGGATTAAATGGTTACACATGGGTGAGTATTGTTACATTACCACCTACCAGATGAGCATAGGTATGACCCCTTTTCGATCTTTGTATGGGTATGACGTTAGGGCATGTGTAGATTTGGTATTACCAAATAGCAGAGATCCCAAATCTTGAAGATTGGTTATAGGAGAACCAAGATATTTCTGAAGGCTCTCAGAGAGAATCTTCAGAAGGCACAAAATCAATAGAAGGTATATGTAGATCAACACAGGACAGAGAGGTCTTTTGAGGTTGGGGATCTAGTATTCCTATGTTTATAGCCACATAGGCAGTCCTCACTAAAGCATAAGGGTGCAGAGAAATTGGAACCACAATTTTATGGTTTTGTACCAAGTAGTTCGTCGAGTTGGGGCAGTTGCATATGAGCTCGAGCTACCGGAGCACAGTAAGATACATAATATCTTCCATGTTTCATGCCTTAAAAAGGCACTCGGACCACATATTGTACCATCTACAGAGTTACCGCCACTAGATGAGGAAAGGAATTTGGTGCTGGAACTAGAATCCATTATTGAAGAGAGCCAGAGGGGGGCTCAGGAGCAGAGGTAATCACTGAGTATTTGTGTGCGATGGAAGGGACTGCCACTTGAGGATGCTACTTGGGAGGGAGAGCAAATTTTTCAGCATCCTAATTTGCAATTGCTTGAGGACAAGAAAAAATTGGGAAGGGGAGGACTGTAATGTCCCCTTTCCTATGCCAAAAAGGCCTAAGGCCAAGTCGAGTCCAAAACGTGGACATACCCAAGGGGCTGTGGACTCTAGGAGCTTTTGGGAAGGGGGCCCTGTGGTTCTAATATCCAATTTTTGTGTTTGGGGGTCACTTTGGGACCATGGCGACTCAAAAAAGAAAAAGTAACTTTCGTTACTTTTATTTTATTGGCCCCTCCATGGAATGAAATGCACCTAGGGTTACTGGGGCTCGCTTTCCGTGGAGAAGTATATAAGGAGCTAGGAGAGATAGGAAAGGAACTTTTGTCACTTACATTTTATCCTCCTTCACGTGCAACAGTTGTTGCGCATCTATAGCTTGTGGAGTCAGATCCTACAGGGACCCGAGCTTCGGTGGTGAGAGACCCGTCCCTAGCTAGTAGGGCATTCTTCAGTAGTGAGAGATCTACCCTAGTCTGTCATTTTGGAGCTGCTTTCAGGGTTGTGTGGTAGAGAAATTATCAGAGGTTTCAGAGGAAGGATTTAGAGGGTTTTGGGGGGCATTTGGGGAAGATAATCAGAGGGGCTCCAGATCAGATTCACGGCGGCCATTTGGGTTGGGCATGGCAGCACGTTAAAGGTGCCTCCATCATTTTATGACCCCATTCCAAGCAAGGTGACTTGCTGCCTTTATTTGGGCGTTTTCCAGTCAGTCGTTGTCAGATCTGAAGGTGGAAATATTAATTCCTATATCTGTCAATGTTATTTCCAGAGACCCCTATTTTTTCTCTTGTATTTAGAGAGTAACGAACCTCAGAAGTTTTCCAGCTGTCTAGGGCACGCTGTGCTTTCTCTGGCAGCAATTTAATTTGTGTAAAATTCCAAAAACAATTTTATTATGTCCTCTATAATAATATCAAGCTCTCTTTAAATTTTCAAGTAATTCGAGTGGATATTTTGGGAGATATTGATTTTATTTAGTTCGTTGTTCTTACTATAAAAATCTACATAAATCAGTATTTTATTTGGCTACAAACTTTCAATAGTTGGTACATTTTTAAGTGGTATCCCATAAGGGATATTACAACCTCAACATGGGGGAATATATTTTAATTATTTTATTTCTAGACTTCGAGACTCCATGGCACTCCCTTACTTCCGCACATGAAAGCAATCACATGGTGTTTTACCCAATAAGTACAAAATACACCCCCACATGGTCTCATCATAAAATATACACATACTTCATATTCATCACATCTTTTGGTATTTAGGTTTCAAATAGGTATCGTTATAGTCTTTAGCACAATCAAGTGTATTTGTTCCTATTCTATTTTCCAAGATTTCAAAACTTCATTTCTTATATATTTTACATAGACACCGAATTACACACACATCTTTCTATATGTTTGCATATTTCAATATCCTAAACATAATAACATGGATGTTAGCTCTAAGATCTTCCCAACCCTCTATTATGGAGATCAATTATATCTCTCCTTTTTATTTTCAACTCATTATTATTCCTATACAAAATTCAAAGAACTCTCAACAAGTTTCCAAACAATCATGATGACATTTTTGTATCTAGTTGACTAGTTTAGTTTGATATGTATGCATACACATCAAAGTGAGAGATTATGTAGAACACTAATTTTGTTGCATGTCTAATTATTTGCTATGGTGTTGGTGTATTTATGCATTTATTGATTTTTAGTCCATATTAGGCTCTTATTGACACGTTTTCCTTGCATTGTTCAACTTTTGAAATGTAATTTTCGATTTCCTCAATTATTTCATGGTTTATCGTGATGTTGTCTATTTCATCTCTCCTTGATGTGTTTCTCACTCCTCCATTTATTTACTTACATTTCTAGTGTAATTTTTACTACTAGAACCATAGTAGTATGGTTGTGGTCACTTTTGTTAAATGGGACATTTTGTTCTTATTTTGGGTCTTTTGACTTTGTCAACTTTTCATGCACATTGCTTATTTGCATGCACTTTAATAAGTCTATATACATAAGTGCATCTAGGATAATGAATGAATAATATATGCAGAAGACAAAATCCATTAAAGTTGTGAATTAGCTGGAATTCATGTATTTCTAGAGCATCCTTATGCCAAAAGTATATTTAAAGCATTTAGAGAAGAGCATTTAACATTACCTTGTGGCATTGATTAAAGCATTGTAAAGAGAAGGATTAGAACACTTGCATTACACATAATTTCCCATTGAGCTCCATTGTACTTGGTGTGTTGTTTTACATGTTGTTCGAAGAATCTAGGGCCGTAATAATAATGGAAGAATAACACATTCCCCCCATTAACTCCTTCCAATTTTTATAGTTTGGAAAGGTGTTGTAGGTATATAAGAGTTTCATAAAAAGAAAGAAATTTCCCAACAACTCAAATCTTATAAAATTTTCTAAAAACAATAGTGAAATTTTCGAAACCTTGAAAAAAAAAGATCTTCAATATAATTTTATAATATTGATAGTTACCAAAACCTAGCACTACTAATCTTCTAATCAAAGGTTCTCTAGTTACACTCTTTTTTACTATTAGAACTAATAAAAAAGAGAGTTACATAGTAAGGGTCACCAGATAACTCACGGTTCCACAAAATGCCGCAAGGGCAACAGAAAATGCCACAAAGGCAACATAAAACAAACGCCCATAGGCTCTAAACAGGCTCGGGCCTAGAAGGAGCTGCGGAGCCAGAGCTAAAGACAAACTGAGAGGCAGAAGTCGTAACAGAAGGAGCCACGGAGCCAAAACAAAATGGAGCTGCCAAAGCCATCACAGACCGAGCAATAAGTCGAGTAGCAGGAGGCACATAACGTTCTTTCTTCTCCTTGTACCTTGTGACCACTGTCCAATTCTCGGGTTGGGAAGGCAAGGCTAGCAGAGAGTCAAGGCAAGGACGATCTTGCTCTGGGTCTATGGTCAGAAGAATCAGTCACATGAGCTCTTTCACCACAATCATTAGAAGGGAGAATCTCCTCACTCATGGACTTTGAACTTTCAGGGAGAGAGTTCTCTTCAGTACCCTGTGCTGGAAATGGTTGCCAACCTTTAGGCCACGAAGCAGTCATGTTTTTCTTTTTTTTAGTCTTATTGAGCACACAAGCCTCTTGCAGGTGACCAGTTTGGTGACATAATCTGCACCCGAAGGTTGTATTCTCATAATCAAGAATTTGAATCCATCTAAAACCATCATGAAGTAACTCCAACTTATTAGGAAGACCCTTGTTGAGGTTCACCTCAATGCAAATATGAGCGTATGTGAATAACCCTTTTCTGAACCATTCATCATCCATCTTGATGAAACAACCAATAGAGTTACCAATAGCTTCACAAACAACATGATGCCAAAAGGGGAGAGGAAGATTAGGGAGACAGACCCAAACCAACATTTTGGAGACTAGCATACTAGAAGGATCGAAATCCTCAAACCACGGAGTGAGAAAAAGGCCAACCCTACCCCAAAACCATGGGCCATTGGTAAGCACTCGTTGATAATCAGTAGGAGAAGAGAACTGGACAATAAAAACCCTGTTTGCACAAAGTTGAATCTCACAAGCACTCAACCAAGTGGAGTGAATCTATTTATGGAGAGCTTCTATCAAAGGCCAAAATACATTAAATCTACAAATAAGAGTAGAAGCTTTGAGGACATAAATAGAGTTAGCTACCTCAGACATGAAGAGTTTAACCACTGGAGTGTCCTTGAATTTATCCACAATGTAGGGCATCCCTAAAACATTCTGACCCCCGAAGAACCTTGCCCTCCCTCATTTTCTCTATATTTGAGTGTATATTTGTAATGATGTCTCCCGTGTTGTGACAATAGCTAAAATATTCTAATAATGATGTCTTCAATTATTTCAATGTTCCATACCCTTAGAATATTCTCATCTATGCACTAAAATATGATTTCTTAAATTATATTTGTGAATAGTGAGCATCCGATGTAGCCTTCGACCACAACCCTCTTAGGTTGTACGTGGTGAAACTTTATAGGTCACTTGTCTTTCACGCCTAGAGTTGTTTTTTTATGCTATGAAATACATGAAAGCAGCGTAATTCTCTCTCGAGATAACTCCCCCACCTACCACCATGGACTTTTATAAATAAAATACATATATTTGTCCGAGTAAGATAAGAAAGGGCACAACTTTAGACGAGGGAAAAACTCTAATCGATCTTGTACGTATTGAAATGGTTCGCATGTTTCTTGAAATTAAGGGACACGTCACACGAGTTGCCTTCAATCTCTATCTTATTTTCTAGAAAATAAATTTCAAGAGAGAATGGTTTTCTTTCCTAAGTGTCTTCTTTTGCAAGAATGGTTTTGTTATTTCAAGTTTGTGTTTAATTCTTTTTTTAGAAAAATGATTTAAATTTTTGTGTTAAGTTGATGGTTTTCACTAGCAATACAATTATATTATTTACTTTTGTGGGATTATTATTAAAGTCATCAACTTAATATAAAATATATGGTTGGGTTGTAATTGGGCTAAATCCCACATTGGTAATAATTGTAAATTTAAGGTGATTTATTAGGCACTACTCTCAATAAAAGTTTCGACAATGAGGAAAAAGACTAGAGGATGAGAAGCCCAAAATTGTAAATATAGTTACCATTCCTCCCCTTACTAAAAACTATTTATGGCGTTTGTGTGCTTTGCCTTTTTATTATTACAAAAAAAATACATGAAATATGTCATTACTATATAACTACTTATGAAGGTCATTTAGATAATGACAAAAAAAAAATACCTTTAATGTTATAGGTGTAGAAAATAATTTTACATTAATAATGAACTATGACTAATCACAACACATTGCGATCAAGCCCAAACATATACAAATTGGAAAATTAAACCTGATTTTATTAATTTATTTTATATGAATATAAGTAAATTAGAATAAATGAAATAATTGGGATTTTAAAGTCATATAATTGTGTCAACTCAGGAGATAATTGTCATTAACAAACAGTGGTAAACAAATCCAGAAACACTAGTGACATTAGAGGATATCAACCAAAACTATACTACTCCTTAAGTAGAACCATAATTGTACCTATACAAATCTAACATACGCTAAGTAATGTGAAACTAATTTGACAACATCGTTCATCTACTTATGGATTTTAAAACCTTGTTCTGTTTTTGGATTCACTACGAGTCATTGGGAAACTTCTCTCCTTCCTTGAAACACTAATGTGTTTACAACATCTTGGAAAACCATAAAACATAAATGGAGTTAATAGAAGCATGTGATCTCCCTCTATCTTATCAGACCCCTAGGATTTTGAACAGTTTGGCAAACAACATACCAAATATAATGTAACTCAACATGTAGTCCAATGTAATGCAAATGTCTCAAACCTTATCCTTTCAATGAATTTAACAAGTAAATGTTATATGTTTTTGTATAAGTGATTGAGATATTTTTTGGCAAAGGGATGATTATCTAGTAAATGAAGTCCTTGATTTTACAACTTATCATTCCTTATTCACTTTTTTCCTAAATGTACTAATATAGTAATGTATTTATATACTTATTGAATTCAAACTAAGACCTTATTAACATGCATGACGACACATGATAGGTGGGGAAGACCAAAAAAATGGGCCACAAACCTCGAGGAATAAAAAACAAGGGTCAAAAGTATTCATAATAATTATGTTGAATCTGTAGTGGTAAGATTTTAGCAAGACCATAATCATACTACTACACTTATGGAAACATGTCTAGAAAATAAGGAAAACATGGAGTGAAGAGAGAGAAACTAGGAGAGAGGACTTATGAGGAAAAGAAAAGAAACGAGGACATACATAGAACAATAGCAAATCAACTAAAAGAAGATAGTATCATCAATGTAATCATATGAACAAATTTCACCCATAAGCACAAGGTATAATCATGGAAACTATAAGAGTATCATGCCTCTTTATGGGAAGTTGGAGAAGAGAGTGAGAATTGCATATCTAAGTTATAAAACACTGTGGTACTTAAATTTGTTGGAAAAGAGCTAGAAATCGAAATAGATGCTTCAAATTACATCTCTAATATAAAAAATAAATTGCACCATCCAAATCTTTCCCAAAAGGAAAATGAAGAATCAAAGGCCTATAATTACATATATTACCTTGAATCCATAATACAAACTATATAATTTGTAAATAACATCCTCTAATAATGTCTCTTAGTTGGAAATAACTACCTCAACTCCTCTTACGTAACCCATATCTTATAGATATGATATGATAATAAGTGTGCACTGAGTAACAAAACATATATTAATCTAATGTACACAACACAAACGAGATGTCACACAAAATAGACATAAGTTTTTCCTAGAAAAGCCCTTTCAGGTAAAAAAAACACAAACAATAGAGACCATTCTTATTGCATTAACTTTTAACCCAACTTACAAACACAACAAGATCTATAAGACTTTATTTAGGAAGTACTCATATAGTTCTCGCATAAATGAAGTGAAATACAATATTTTTGAACCATGAATCATTTAACCATCCACTTGAAATTTTACATTCATCCTATACATGGTTGGTATATATAGCAGACAAATCGAACAACTACAATCATTGTTACAAGTGTTTTCTCCTTGTTCTATGCCTAGGAAATTACATGCTTTAAATTAATCAATGACTTTATTAATTGAGAATCCTAAGATTATCTATTAGTATCACTAGGGATTCTCTACACGCACAATCAATAGATAATCTTAGGATTCTCAATTAATAAAGTCGTTGATTATTTATTAGTATCCTAAGATTATCTATTAATTTTATGCACAATCATTAGGGAAGCAACCACTTTAGGTCCGAAACATTCTACTATGTCAAGGAGTCCAACTTCCCCCATTTGCAAGCATTCAAAAATTGTCATCTCAAGTTCTAGTAAGAGCCAAACTCCAAACATTTTCAAATCAGTTACAATTGATAAATCGTAGTTGCATTCATTCAGATAGCACATGCTAGGTAGAGAATAATGTGTGGTTTAAGGCCTCTTTGAAGTAGTTATGACGTTGATGGTGTAAGGATTGCACTTCAACCCAACTAATGTTTGTTTTTTAGGATCTCCTACCCATGTCTAGGTTTTGATATCTTATTCAAAATATTCAGAGGGGCTTGTAAAATGATCGAAAATGACATACATTTCCAATTATGCAACAGTCTTAGAAAGTTACATAACAGGATTCATAGTATGTTCCAAACCATACACCACATGTGTAAAATTGTATGGATAGTTACAGAAGATCTGTACAGTCGTGTACTAGGTCACTTTCCAATTATAATTCCAAAGATGAAGCACTTATAGGTTCAAATCTCCCAATTCTAACAATCTGCACACCCATAACTTCCTAGATCGATTTGTAATCAACTAAGTACATGCATTCCCTTGTGTTTTTGAATTCATAGAATATTATATACACTAGTTTCAAGAATTTATGTGTTGTTATGATATTTCATAATTAATGTTAGGATTCAATTAATCATAATAACCTCTTGTATCTCCCCTTACATATTTTTAGTGTATTTAACTCAGTGATCAATTATTTATAATAAGGGTGTAAACAATGATGATGGTAGAGAAAAAATAATCCTAATTCCACAAAAAAACAATATATGTATATTTATATTGTTATAACCTTGATAACAAAAAAAAAAGCAAGCCACACAATCGTGAAAAAACTATTTTTTGAAAGTACTTCCAACTATTTCTTCTCAATAACTTTAAAAACTTGAAAATAAACAAAGATATACACAATCATAAAAAATTATCTATGATTACAAAAATAAAATCATGCTAAGTTTTAAAGTCACCTATTCTAGGAATAATTTTGAACACAATTTTCACAAGTAAGGTCAATGGATATAGGAAGAGAAGACTTGTGAATGCTTGACATTCACACATTAGAAGTAGATGCATCAACATGTATATCTATATCAACTAGAGATATCATGCAAAAAACCTCTACAATATTCATAGGTTGTTTGTAGTTGACTGAAATCAAATGTGTGTGTGTGTGTGTGTGTGTGTGTGTGTGTGTGTGTGTGTGTGTGTGTGTGTGTGTGTGTGTGTGTGTGTGTGTGTGTGTGTGTGTGTGTGTGTGTGTGTGTGTCAAATTGGCTATATTAGTGCTTCTTTATCCGACATTAGAATTCTAGATAAATTGGGGGATAAATTAACCATGACATGTTTGCATCGGTTTTTTATCCAACGTCGACAACAATTACCATGTAGTTAGTTTAACTGATAATTGAATTTGTTTTACTAACTTGCAACTTGGACGAAAGGTTAATTTGGTTAACTTTAGCTTGTCCAAAATGGCTACAATATAATATGTACTTAATTATCTATTAAATGAACTAATTCATGTAATTAACATTTTAATTTAGAGAAGAGATTTTGGGGTTGAATAATATTATGCCATCTCTAGAATTACGAAAAACCAAATAGCACTTTAAAACCATCTCTTTCAAATTTTCTATATTCCTATAATGCTCTTCTATGCTAATTAAATTTGATATACTAATTTATCTTTGTTTAGATAAATTGTAATGCATATGATTAGTTGCATTACATTATTAACTATGTCCATAGATAATCTTGCGGATGGTGGTGGACTATAATGTTGTGATTTGTTTACAATTATTTATGAAATTTGATATACATTTGACTCTTACATACTCTTACATGGTAATTCTAGTCTTGAATTTGGCATCCATTTGGGCAACACATAAAAAAAATCTTTCTATTTGGAGATACCAATTAAAAAAGTATATTATATTAACTATACAACAATTTAAAAAAAAATAAAAAATAGTACGTATATTATCTTAACTATACAACATTTTAAAAAAAAAAAAACAATAGTACAACTAGATTGATGTCATTTCTCACTACTTAATAAAAGAATTCAAATAGAGAGTTGTGGAAGCTTAATTTCTAACTCAAAATCAAATCGAACAAAAAAATTTAACGCTTTTTAATTTGAGGGGGAATAACTAGAGAAATAGAAAGCCTAAGTGTTGGCTAGAGCCTATCAGGCAATATGGTGGGATGATGAGGGGCCATCCCTAGGGTAACTAGAAAAGGTTTCTAGTTTTAATGAAGATTTTACCCAAGATGATGTCATGCCTAATTCCACCAGAAAAAGAGTCCCAAATTTTTTTTAACAATTATCGCCAGTATCGTGACATCCCCACATGTTCCGAGACAAGGAGTTGTTGATTTTTGTTTCCATCTGTTACATTTAAAATCATATTATTCTAGGTGTTACACAGCCTCGTAATCATAATAGTAATTGATTTAGCACTAGGGATCAAATTTGCACCTGTCCAAGCCTACCCCAAGGGTCAAATCCCATCCCGAAAAAGTAATGGAAAATTTACCCGTCAAGCATGTCCTTTCTTTCCACATTTCCAACAGGTAATTCCCTTAACTCTGGATTTATATATGTTATCCCTTGAATTTGATTTCTCATTACTCTTACTTTTAGATCTCTCCTTCTACCTTCCCCTGCTTTCTATATTCAAATAATTCCTAGATGATGATTCATCTGTACTCTTCCTGTGAATTTCTTTATTCAAAATTATATTAACCATATCATCAAACTTCAAAATATTATTAGTAGATGTTTTATTACTAACAACCATTAATAAGCTATCCCAACTATCAGGAAAAGAACATAAGAATAAAAGTGCTTTCACTTCATCATCAAACAGTATATCAACCGATTTTAAATTATTTAAAATAGATATGAAATCATTCAAATGACTAGATGCAGATCCACCTTCATGCATATTAGAACTAAATAGTTTCTTCATCAAATAAACTTTATTTGAAGCACTAGGTTTTTCATATAAATTAGAAAGAGATTTCATTAACCCTACTGTAGAAGTCACTTTTGTAATATTGGAAGCCGTGGATGTTATCAGGCTCAATCTTATAGATCCCAAAGCCTTTCTGTAAATACAAATCTCTTTGATATAAATAATCCTCAATTTGCATCTTCCATAATTGATAATTTCAGCCATCAAACTTCTCTACCTTGTATTTTGTTTTATTCTACCATTGTTGTAGCTCCCACTCAATCTAAAAACCCTCAGTGAGTAAATCTGTCAACACACAAAACCCTCTAACAAAGCTTTGATACAATTTGTTGGGGTTAGCACACCGGTTGTATAGATAATATATCAGATCTAAGCATACATGCAAATAAAAGCTGATATTCTGCCGGAATAAATATATAAAACAAGATATATAAATCAACACCAGATTTAACGCGGTTCACCCAGTGTGGGTTACGTCCACCAAGAAACAAGTCAATCTATTATCCAAAGCTCTCACAAGATATACAATGAAGATTTACAATCTCCCACACCTCTCAGATGTACAATACTTTCTTTCTCTCAAGTTTTTGTTTTTTCTCCAAGAATTCTCTCTCTCACAATTATTCTCACAATAATCATCAAATTTTTGCAAGTTATTCTTAATTTTTACTTCTAAACCCTAACTTTCATGCTTATATAGGTGTATACAAACTTAGGGCACTTATCCATGCAATTACAATCAATAGATATGCTTTAATAGTAAAAATAGATATAATTCTAGTAAATTAATTAAAACATCCACACACAGGTAACCAACACTGGTTAGCCCTAACCGATGTTGGTTCCTCCTTACCTGACCGATGTCAGTCATAGGTGATTAATGCCAGTCCCTCCATAACTGATGTCAGTTACTATATTTTTCAGCAAGTTTCATATTGCATGCTAATCTAAAGTAATTGAGCTCCACAACTCAACAATCTCCCACTTGGAGATTAATTACTGTACTATACTTGTACATTGCCATTCTTGGATCCTTAGTTTTTTTTCTTCCTCTTCAAGTCTCAAACTTGAAGACCAACGAAAGTGAAGTGAAGCTCCAACTTATCCTTTGCTAACAGCTTTGTTAGCATATCTGCAGGGTTATCACTCGTATGAATATTTTTTGGATTCAACTACCCATCCTCTAATACCTGTCGTATCAAGTGATACCTCAACTGAATGTGTTTCGTTCTCAAATGAAACACTGAGTTCTTTACCAAATGAATTACACTTTCACTGTGACTAAACAATTTGTAATCATCTTACTCCTTTTCCAACTCTTTCATGAACCTACTCATCCATATCATCTCCTTGCTAGCCTTTGTAGCTGCACCATTCTATGCCTCTGTAGTAGAAAAAGCCACAACCTTCTACAATCTTGAAATCCAACTAATTGTCATCCCACCTACTGTGAAAATATATCCAGTAGTGCTCCTCCTACCATCCAGATCTCTAACCATATCCGAATCAACATAGCCACATAATGAAATATCTAAACCTCCATAGCATAATTACATGTTAGATGTCCCTTTCAAATACTTGAGTATCCATTAGACTGTTTTCCAATACTCTTTACCTGGATTAGCCATATATCTACTCACAACTCCCACTGCTTGTGCAATGTCTGGTCTGGTACAAACCATATCATATATGAGACTCCCAACTGCTGAAGCATATGACACTCGTGTCATGTATTTGACCTCCTCATGTGATGAAGGACACTGATTTTTTCTCAATTTGAAGTGTCCAGCCATAGGTGTACTAATAGGTTTTGCATTCTGCATCTTGAACCTTTCTAACACTATGTAGATATAATCCTCCTGAGACAAATACAATTTCTTGTTCTTTTTATCTCTGTGTATTTACATGCCAAGGATTCTTTTTGCAGCTCCTGAATCCTTCATAACAAATGTGTGAGCTAGCTTTCCCTTAAGCTCACCAATGTCTTACATACTAGATCCTACAATAAGCATATCATCCACATACAATAACAAAATAATATAGCTCTCATTTTCAAGCTTCTTGAAATAAACACAATGGTTAGATTCACATCTCAAGTAACCATGCTCCTTTATAAAACTATCAAACATCATGTACCATTGTCTTGGAGCTTGTTTGAGCACATATAGGCTCTTTTTCAACCTACACACTAATTTCTCCTTACCCTTGACTTCATACCCAAGCAACTTCTGCATATAAATCTCTTCATCCAAATCACCATGAAGGAAAATAATCTTCACATCTAGTTTCTTTAAATGCAAATCCTCTACTGCAACTAAACTCAATACAATACGAATAGAAGTCATATTTACAACAGGAGAAAATATTTCACCAAAGTCAATAGTTGTTTTCTATGCAAATCCATTTACTACAAGTATTATCTTGTACCTTTTCTGTCCACCCTCTTCTTCCTTGATCCTGTAAAACACACTTGTTCTGTAATGTCCTCTTACCTACTGGTAACTTAACAAAATCCCAAGTCTGGTTCTATTCCAAGGAGTCCATCTCCTCATCAATGCCATGCTCCCATTGGACATGGGTCTTATCATGCATTACTTCTTCAAAACTCTCTTGTTCACCATTATCAGTCAATAATAAATAAAATAGAGAAGGTGTAAATATTTTTGGAGGTTTACTTACCCTTTATGACCTTCTTACATGAGTTTGGGGGTACCAGAGGCTCATTCTAGATCTCCTGAATATTCGTATCCAAATCTTTCAGTGACCGACATCGGTCACCTGTAACCGATGTCAGTTCTACTAACCGATGGTGGTTTGGCTCTTTTGTAACCGATATTGGTTCTTCTTACCGATGTCAGTTAGGGGTCAAATAACATCGGTTACTGTGTAACCCTATCGGTATTACTTTTAAATCTGAGAGTTCATTTTAATTCACAAACTTCTTAACCGGTTTGTCCTTGGGTATTAAAATTTGATCTCAATATATTCTCTTTTCATTCCATTCAATATCACGACTCCTAATAATTTTAGAATTTTCTAAATCCCAAAAATGGAATCCGAAATCATCAGATCCATAACCAATGAAAGTGCATCTCTTGGATTTTGCATCCAACTTTTTCCTATTTTCCTTATCAATATGCACAAAATCTTTTGAACCAAAAACTTTAAGAAAATAAAGATTCACCTCTTTTCCGGTCCAAGCTTCCTATGGTATTCCTCCATCTAGTGAACTTGAAGGTCCGCAGTTAATCAAATAAACTACTATATCAACTGCTTCTGCCCAAAAATACAAGGGTAATCCAAAATGTATCCTCATACTTCTAACACGTTCCATGATTGCCTTGTTCATTCTCTCTATAACACCATTCTCTTGTAGTGTTCTTGAAACCGTCCTTTCTCTGCGTATCTCATTCACTGAACAATAATCATTGAAAGCCTTGTTACAGTATTCACCACCATTGTCAGATCTAAGGCACTTTAAATTTGAATTTGATTCATTTTCAACAAGGGATTTCCATCTTTTAAAAGTTTTAAAAACATTAGATTTATGTTTAATACAATAAACCCATACCTTTCTTGTAGCATCATCAATGAAAGTAATGTATAATACTGGGATCCTCCATGAGAAGCTACCTGAGTTGGTCCCCACACATCTGAGTGTACAAGCTCCAATTTCTACTCCTTATTAGCTGCCCCAACTTTGAGAAATCTCACTCTCTTTTACTTTCTAAGGCCACAATGCTCACAGAAATCAAGATCTAAATCTTTCAAATCTGATAACTTATCCTTACCCTTTAAGATTTACATTCTTTTTTACTCATATGGCCCAACCGATTATGCCACATGCATGCATTTCAATTTAAAGTAGATAATGTAGAAAATGAATCAGTAACACATGAAGAAAAATATAACGTTCCTACCTTCTTACCTCTTGCCACAACAAAAGCACTCTTGGTGAGTTTCCAAGAGTCTGCTATGAATGTAACTATGCAACAAGATTCACCTAGTTGCCTTGCATAAATAAGATTCCTCTTGAGGCTTGGCACATGCCTACATCTTTCAATACCCATGTATTTCCATTATGTAATTTTAGATGAACTTCTCATTTACCAGTAATACTGCAAGATTCATCATCACCCAAATAAACATGCCCAAAATTATCCTGGACATAATTTATGAAATAACCTTTATTAGGGGTTGCATGGAAGGAAGCTCCTGAATCTAAAACCCATGATTCAATTCTATTATCTAAAGAAAGAATAAGAGCATCTTATATTACCTTTGTTGCAACAAGCTTTGCTTCTTTACCTTTGTCTAGTTGTTGGTTCTCTTTATCCTTTGACCAACAATCTTTCTTTGCATGTCCTTTCTTTCCACATTTCCAACAGATAATTCCCTTACCTTTGGATTTATATTTGTTATCCCTTGACTTTGATTTCCATTACTCTTACTCTTAGATCTCTCCTTCTGGCTGCCCCTGCTTTCTACATTCAAATCATTCCCAAATGATGATTCCTTTGTACTCTTCCTACGAATTTCTTCATTCAAGATTATACTAACCACATCATCAAAATTCAAAATATTATTAGCAGATGTTGTATTACTAACAACCATTACCAAGTTATCCCAACTATCAGGCAAAGAACATAAGAATAAAAGTGTTTTCACTTCACTATCAAACATTATATCAAGCAATTTTAACTGATTTACAATAGATCTGAAATCATTCAAATGACTAGATGCAGATCCACCTTCATGCATCTTAGAACTAAATAGTTTCTTCATCAAATAAACTTTATTTGAAGCACTAGGTTTTTCATATAAATTAGCAAGATATTTCATTAACCCTACCGTAGAAATCGCTTCTGTAATATTGGAAGCCACAGATGCTGCCAGGCTCAATCTTATAGATCCCAGAGCCTTTCTGTCAAGAATCTTCCATTGTTCATCAGTCATCTTCGTAGGTCTATACTTCTCATCCAACGGTAAATACAAATCTCTTTGATACAAATAATCCTCAATTTGCATCTTCCATAATTGATAATTTTGGCCGTCAAACTTTTCTATCTTGTATTTGTTTTCTTCTTCCATTGTTGTAGCTCCCACTCAATCAGAAAACCCTCTACGAGTAAATTTGTCAACACACAAAACCCTCAAACAAATCTCTGATACCAATTGTTGGGGTTAGCACACTGATTGTACAGATACTATATTAGATCTAAACATACATGTAAATAAAAGTGGATATTCTAATAGAAGAAATATACAAAACAAGAGATATAAATCAACATCAGATTTAATGTGGTTCACCCAGTGTGGGCTATGTCCACCAAGAAACAATCCAATCTATTATCCAAAGCTTTAACAAGATATACAATGAAGATTTATAATCTTCCACACCTCTCAGATGTGCAGTACTTTCTTTCTCTCAAACTTTTGCTTCTTCTCCAAGAATTCTCTCTCTCACAATTATTCTCACAATAATCATCAACTTTTACAAGTTCTTCTTAATTCTTACTTCTAAACCCTAGCTTTCATGCTTATATAGGCATATACAAACTTAGGGCACTTAGCCATGCAATTACAATCAATAGATCTGCTTTAATATTAAAAATAGATCCAATTCCCATGAGTTAATTAAAACATCTACACAGGTAACCGATGCCGGTTAGCCCTAACCGATGTCAGTTCCTCCTTGTCTTATCGATGTTAGTCATAAGTGACCGATGCCGGTCCCTCCATAACCGATGTTGGTTACTGTGTTTTCCAGCAAGTTTCATATTGCATGCTAATCTTAAGTAATTGAGCTCCACAACTCAACATTGAATGTTATTTATGATGCATGGAAGCATATGAAAACTCGAAATCCTCTTTCTCTGGACAAATAGATGGTGAGTTTATAGGCCCTTTAAGTATGAAACACGTTCTTTATTATTTTTGCATATATAAATCTAATTGAATTAAGTCTATAATTTTTTTATGTTTGTTCCATTCTAACTAAAGTCAAATTGTATTTGCATATGGTTACTACAATTATGATGTTGATAAGGGGATTTCATTTTGAACTTTTTTGGGACTCCAACCAGAAATGATATGAATATGCATATACCCTTTGAATACATGATTCAAAGGAAATGTAATTTGTTATAGTGGGATTTAGGTGGAGTTACTCTTCTTAACATGTTCGATATGAACTAGTATATTATTATTTACTCTCAAGACACTTGAGATATTTAAAAGGGGTTTGAACTTAATGCATAATGCATCGTTTACTTGATTTAACCATAGTACTATGAACCAAAGTATTTTATGCTTTTATATAATCATTTATTTTTACAAAATGTTCTTAATTTTTAGGACGTGTATACTAGAATTTCTCTTGTAATATGAAGTGTAAATTTTTATACTGCTTTTCATCACGGAAGCGCTGCTTAAATATGTGCATATGATTAGTTGCATTGCATTATTAACTATGTCCATAGATTATCTTGCAAATGGTGGTGGATTGTAATATTGTGAGTTATTTACAATTATTTATGAAGTTTGATATACATTTGACTCTTACATTCGAGTATTAAATTTGGCATCCATTTAGACGACACATAAAAATTCTTTCTTTTTGTTTGGAGATACCAATTAAAAATTATATTTTGTAACAAACTTTTTGTTTAAAAAAAAACCAAAGAGTACAACTAAATTGTGTCATTCAAATAGAGAGTTTTGGAAGCTTAATTTTAAACTCAAAATAAAATCAAACAAAAACTTGATAACATTCTTTAATTTGAGGGGGAATAACGAGAGGAATAGACACCGGCCCTAAGTTTGGGCTAGAGCCTATATGGTGGGACGATCGGGGGACCATCCCTAGGGTTTCTATTTTTAACCTAAGATTTTACCCACGGTGACGTCACGCCCGACTCCGCCACAAAAAGATTCCCAAACAATTTACAGCAATTATCGCCAATACCGTGACGGCCCCACACGTGCCGGGACAAGGAGCCGTTGATATGCGTTTCCAACCGTTAGATTTTAAATCATTTTATTCTGTGCTACACACCCTGGTAATCATAATAGTAATTGCTTCACCACCATGCCTCCAACGGTCACCTCAAAATGTCCAGCTCACAGTGGACAGAATAATTCACATTTCAGTGTTGCCGCTTTCCCAGGGCCGTTAATCACACCGGAAATTCTGTTTGACGCCTCTCGTGATCTTATATTTCTTTCACTCTACAATTTGAATCTGGGTATTCAATTCAAAGCATGCTCTGTGTGTGATCATTTCATTAATGAAGACCCGCTCTTGCTTTCAAATTTGTTATGATTTAAACAAGCAGATGGAGACGGAGATGGTGCAGCAAGACAATTGATTCGGGGAAGGGGAGCACTTTACGACTGAAACTCTGTGAATAGACGGAAAATGGCGAGCCCTAAAGTGCAGCATGTGTCGAAGGATGCTTCAGACAAGCTTCTGGTCAAATTCTCAGATGTTTCCGCGTATGATTATGTGTACAGTCAGAGCGTGGCTCCGTCTCCCAAAGCGAAGAAGCATCGGAAGAAGAAAAGAGTTGCAGATGCGAGCGAGGGGATTCGAACCCAGAGCCCCAAGCACACAAAGAACAACGGTGCTATTTCTGCATCCAGAGAAATGGACTCCATTGTTACGTGGAAGACTCCTTTAAATGGGAACAATGCTGTTCGAAAGTAGTGGTAGTGTTTTTATAGATCTGTGGGACATGGAAAACCTCAAGAGTAATCTCACTACATAACTCTCACATAGATTAGGACGTATGCTTTGCATATCAGCAGCTGCCGAATTGTTAACACAGTATAAAAATCTTGTCATTTGATTCCATGGTTTTTTCTTCAGAATGAATGTGATAAAGATTAATATATTTAGTCTTTAAAAACTGCAACAATGGATGACCATTCACATTTCTATTAAATATTCTATTAGTCCTGACAAATGTAGATGGAAAAGAAATGAATGGAGACATAAAGTTACACATGTTGACGCTGCTTTTATCTGCTTTAAAAAATTAAGGTTCAATATGAATTTCATCAACATGTTTTATTAGGATATATAATATTTTTTTGCTGAAACTAGTAAGTTTATTGATATCCATCAGCTCGAAGAAGTGGAAATAAAAATCTGGTATAAATCAATGTCGGTCGGAAAATGGGTAGTTTGGAAACATGAAATAAATTGAAAGGGTATTTTAATAATTGAAAAGATTTTATTGGGAGGGCTCAAATGTTAGATTAACACATTTTAAAAAGTTAAGATTACGATATTATAGGCCAGTTCATGGTATCATTTATCATCTTACAATTGCACTGCGAAAGGCCATAAGTTTACATAGTTGTAATTCTCATGTCGTTGCCACTCATAGTCATGTTTTAGTGCATTATTTTGATGATTTATGTTTCATTGAAAAGATTAGATTGTTATTGTCAAATCACAAAATGTGTTCATCATGTATTTGACGTGTAATTTTATCAATAACAGTTTTGAACTTAACCAATTTTAGTTCTTCACTTATAGTGATCTTGAAATATATTGCTTAAGTATTACAATGTTTGGTAAATATAAGTTGTCGTCACTAAGGTTTTTTTATATTTCTCTCATCGGTTATGTTATTGAAACAAAAAATAATGTCACTCTACGTAATCCCAAGTGATTAAAAATATCTTTAAGAGTGGGGTTCTTTACCCCTTTGGTAGGGTATTATGGTGCTTCCAAATATTTAATATGCCAGATCAGGATGTATTAAAAAGATGATATCTCCGTGTAATGGTAGCTGAATGCAGGGGGATTCATCCCTCCATTAAGGATAATGTTCGATCATAATCCTATTGATGCTATAAAGTTTGCTGTAAATCTACGCCTCTTTAGTTTTGTTCACGTTTTGCTTGTCTTAATGGCGTAATTCAGTTAACTACATTGGTGTGACTATTGAGATCCCAAGTTCCGTTTTTAACATTTCTGTTCCCATTTGGATGCCTAGAGTGTTCTACACACTAATGTACAAGTGTATTTCCTAACATCAAGAACTGGTGTGGCCTCTAACTATCCAGCGTAACAGACTGTCAAGTGTAAGGCATGTAGCACTGGGTCATTTGCTCACAATATGAGTATTGAACAACAAGAGCTGACTTATGCAGGGTCTATCTCAAAAGTACATTACCGCAATGATTTTGCATCACACTTGTTCACTAGCCTAAATATCACATATATTTGGATGGTCAATTTTTTATGATGAACCCCTCAAAATGTTAGAGAATTTTTTTTAAATGTTACAACATAGTGATATGTTATGATGAAATTCCTGCAATGGTACCGCAATTAGTCTAGAGTTCAAGTTTTTTTTTTTGGGGGGGAAAAGAAAAAAACAGAATATCAAAGCTCCTGCTCAAAAAAAAATTGTTTTCTTACTATTGGCCCAATTTAATTTTTCTAAAACCTCCCTCGTATTTTTCAGCTAAAAAGGTTAAAAATATTCATAAGGCAGTCAAATTTACCCTGCTTATACAGCAGAATGTTGTGGATGCTGATCTTACCAAGTTATTGTTCTTTACAAGTGTATCGTCTTGCAAGCTGAAAAGTATTGGAATTTTATGCCGAACAATAAAGAGGCGAAAATTCCGAGCGTCTTAAACAGTTTTGGAACGAATCTACTCTGATTAGTAAAACAGGGGATCTTTTGTAATGAAGGAAAACAACTGGGGACTCCACATTTGAGGATTGAAACTATTTAGGACTGAAAATATAGCATACAGCGTGGATTAAACTCTAGTAATTCAGTCAGAACTCTCAGATGAATCCTAAACTTGTCATTGCATGTGCTAACCAAGAGAGAATTCGAACCTTCCACATAAATTTAAGTAAGACAATTTGAAATTTTATTCTTGAATTTAGGTATGAATAGAATAAATTCAAGAAAAGCAGAAAACGGAAAAATCTCTGGTTTTTTGTGTGAAGTTAATTTGGTGAAATTGTGATTACAGGCATGGCGGAAGGCATTGAGAGGGGCTTCCAAGTGTCTGATGGACAAACGCGCAGTACAGCCGGTTCGGCTTCGGAAAGAGCTTCTCTAGTATTTTATTTGTTACTTAGTTTTCAATAAAATGGGGTTTTGAATGCGGTCCGCTTTGGCTGACTCTGCTACATTCAAACCCTCCTGCTTCTGCAATTTTTTTTTTATCTTTGCTAGTTACAACTATGTATATATATAGATATAAACCAGTTCTGTGTAACAGAGAATGCGGTGAAATAAATCTTTTTATATGAATTTATCTTGATCGCTCTGTTTTTATATCCACTCTTCCATTGAATAATAATTTTGTTTCTGTGGTAAGGTTTTAATGTAACAGAAATCATTAAAACCTTTTCTCCCTTTTGTGTGTAAGTGGGCGCCCTCAAACAAGTCAAAATCACAACAAAAATTAATAATGGTCTTCAATTAAATCTCAATACAAATATGCATTATTTCTTGATTATTATCAAGAACATATTAAGAAAAGCCATTAACTTTAATGGTCTTCAATTAAATTGCAATGCCAACATTTGAGTACAAAAACCAGTTAATGGTGAGATTTTATGAGATCTTATGATAGACATCAAAATTAGGTAAAGAAAATTATGATTTTGAGGAAATTTTGGATGGCCAAAGGACTTTGTCTAAATTGTTAAGATGCAAACCAAGTGATGTAGGGGGCATTCAGGTGCGCATTTTTTGCATCAGAAGTAGAGATAAGAAGCATTGCGCTTGACCTTGCATATAACATTTGTTTGTTTGATAAAGGAAATTTCTCTCCTTAGCTACACATAGATGTCTAAAAGCTTTCATATCATAAAGCTTTATGTCAAGGTTCAAAACCTCAACTAAAGGAGGGAACTCTTGTGCAATGCCCTCCACAACATGCAACAATATTCTGAAAACATCGTGCACAACCCTACTATTTTGTATGATTTGTACCTCTCGTGCAATCACTCAGTATACTTGAGCACCAACATCTCATTGCTTACAATATGTTCCCATCGCTTGGTTGTTCGAATTTGCATTTTATGGGCCGATGATTTCTTCGAGAAAGATCTTCTTTCTTTAGGGGACAACCACGTGCACATGTGTTTTCATGCAAAATGTTTGGCATGAAAAATTCAATTTTTTTGTCATGACAACTTAAGTCACCCTTGAAAATCCTTCTCTCGGTAAATGTGAACCTGCCCTCCTGCCAACTCAATCAATGTCTTACCCTCATTATGGCCTGGACGAATGTGCTAATATGATTTTCAAGTGTGTTTCATGTGTAGGGGATGTTATTCAAGTTGATTCATGAAGATAATGGGATCCAAGCAAAGACAAGTGCTTCCAGAGGCCTCGAAAGGCCTATCTTCAGGCTTTTTACACCTAGTGAACACCCTCCAGGAATGAACAGGGAAGAGCCAATGCATCCAAGTAGTGTGTTACAAAGCTACGAGATCAACAAAGGCAGTTTAGGAAAGTTCTGCAAGGCAAATCAGGTTTAGGAACAAGTTGTGCAACACCATGCTACTTATGAAGTTAGTAAAGAAGTTAGTAAAGAAGTTAGTCAGCTTGTTCTAGATGTTGCGGGAGTCTCGGGATATTTTGCGAAGTGACCAGATACTCATCAAATGTAGTTTAGGAAAGTTCTGCAAGGCAAATCAAGTTTAGGAACAAGTTGTGCAACACCATGTTACTTATGAAGATAATAAAGAATTTAGTCAACTTGTTCTAGATGTTGCAGGAGTCTCGGGATATTTTGTGAAGTGGCCAAATACTCATCGGAAAGATAAGAAGGCCTACTTCACATTGCAAAATGCTGAGTTGTGGAGCTAAATGGCTTCACAAATAGCATGTTTTACAAACTTGCAGGTTTACACAGTAACCGACATCAGTCTCTTGGAAGCAACTAACATCGGTTACCTATGCGTTAATGTTTTTATTGTAAATGTGAGATTAGATCTGACCTTTGGTTATAAAGGTGATCAGAGGGTTGTGAATGCATAGCTAAGTTGCCCTAATGTTTCTATATGCTTATAAGCTAGAAAACTAGGGTTATAAGGTGAGAATTGAGATTATTTGTAAGAAGATTTTCTTGGAAAAAGAAAAGATAAGCTTTTGAAATATTTCCTTGGAGAAAGAAAAGTATTGTACATCTGGGAGAGGTGTGGAAGATTACAAATATTCATTGTATTTCCTCTATAAAGTAAAGAATAATAGATTGGTTGTTTCTTGGTGGACGCCCACACTAGGTGAACCACGTTATATCTTGAGTATTTTTCTTTTGGTTTAATTTCCTATGTTTATTGCTTGTATGCTTCAATTGAATATATATTTGTACAACACTGGTGTGCGTCTAACCCTAACAACAAAAGGTTTCGAGAGATTCTACCGTCTAAATTTTGAGATATTAACTCGGTAATGCAGATGAAGATCTCCAATCTCAGTGGGGATTCAACTAAGCATTACAGGAGTTATATGGAGATTTGAGACCTGATTCAAAGCTCAATGTTTACATATGCAATGCTCTTTTCACTCACAATACGTTGGTTACCTTTTTCATTAGCACACATTTTAACTTGACAACTTTTTTCGTCAGTCTACAAGATTGATTAGAATAAAAAATGGGGTAAATTTAAAATTATAGGAAGAATTGGCTCTTGAAAGTTATGGGAATGATCTCAACAGACAGGTTTTCCTAGCTAACTCTCAGGGAAGCTCCCGAGGTAAAAAATCTCTCTCCAATGTCTATTTATAGTAGTTGGTGGTGAAGGCAAGGCTTCTAAAAGTGTACATGGTGCATTTTTGCACCTTTGATGCACTTTTGCACCTTTTCACTTGGTGTAAAGGCATATGAGGTGCAAAAATTTATGCCACCAAGTAGAGAAGATGTGTTTTGGAGCTTACGTCACTTAAAAACTCACTTGCTTTGTTAGGTGACTGTTATGCACTCACAAGCTAAGTTGGCCCCTACCCATGACAAGTATGACCCATGGTGCACCTCAAAGGCTTTGTTGTGCCTTTGCACATAGTGCAAAAGCACATGAGGTGCAAAAATTTGTGCCACCAAGGGAAGGAAGTGCTTTCGTCACTTAAATGACCAACTTCAAGTGTTAGGCCAAGTTCTCCATTCACATCTTCAAACTTCCCCCTCTCTATGTTGAGCCTCACGCATGGAGCACTTTTCAACCCCTACTGCACCTTTATACTTGGTGCAAAATTACATCAGGTTTAAAAACTTGTGCCACCAAGGAAACTCTCCCTCTCGCGTCACTCATAACCTCACACTTTCTCCCTAGGGCATGTTTTCACTCACTTCACTCTTCACCCTTGTCCCCCTCCTCATGATGGTTGCCTTCTTGGCACATTTTCACCATGTTTCTACACATTTGCACCTCATGTCCCCTTACCAAATGTGGGGGGACTCACCCTCAACTTGGGTTAAGAAAGAAGTGCCAAAGGTGGGTCAAGGGGTGGGTTATCTTAACTTGAGTTAAGGGATGAGTATTAAACCATACTTAGCCATATTTTGGGCTTCTTTTCAAATTTTTATTCCCCTCCATTTCTGAAGGTGATGCTTCCATGAAGAACCATACACCCCTCATACTCAAATCACTCTTTTACTCATACCTCACACACCCATGCTCTAGTCTCCACTAGATTTGAACTGAAGCTTCCCTATATGAACACCTTTAGAATGAGTGTTTGCATGACCTCATAAATGTCCTCATCCATTTTCTATATTCATCTTAAACTTTCAGCTATGAAAAAATTCCCACTCATATCTACATAGTTGTAGCTAGCCAAATGAGCTAAAAATTGGAGCATGAGATCCTAAAAAAATTAGTTTTACAATGAGAACTTTCTTGCCCCATGAAAATGGGTAGGATTGGAGGTATGAAGTACTATTATTTTTCTACATTCTTCCCTAAATGAGGAAAACACATATCTTCAAGTTCACTTTTCGTTTCGTGAAGATATGGACGAGAGAAACCCCTGAAAATTAGAGCAAAGCATCCCGGTTGACTAACTAAAATTAACTAACTAATGGTAGTAAAAGATAGTTAATCTAATCTAGGAGGACATATAAAATTAGTAAATAAATGTACTAAGACAACATGAAAATGTACTAAATAATATAACTAGTAAAAATAAAAATGCTAATGTGCAAGAAGGGAAAGGAAAGAACTCAGTTGATAACATATGACTGTCAGACAATGTTGCAGAGGTGACTGGAAAAATTAGAAGCAGGAACGACTGTGCAAGGATGATGAAAAGGATGGAGCTGGAGGATCTAGCTGGATTGGAGTGCTTGGAGGAGGTTTGGGGCACCTGTGGTCATTCAGGTCTAGAATCTGGGTGCCCTAGTTTGCGCAAAATTTCTAAATCTGGTCTTCAAAGGGCCAGAAGGTAATCTGTAATGTTTGTTGCCTATCACATTAATTCTGTTGTACTGTGTTGAGTGCCGCCAATGAATCAAGATGGATGAAAGACATGCAAAACCCCAAAACAAGCATCAAACCTTTAAAAAAAGAATAATGCATATGAAGGGGGTCAGACTGACCTCAACTGTTACAATGGTGGACTTACTAACTCAGCGTTGCACTGCATATTAGACCCAATGTAGTTTTATGTGCAAGTGTGTGTGAACATTCCCTAGGATTCTCTTGTGCTAGTCACACTTTGTGAAGTAGTGAGTAATAACTATGTGTAGAACATGTAATAGAATGTGTGCGTGGAATAGAATATAATGCCTCCTCCTATGAAGTGTGATGCATATTTCCTAGCCTTGTGCCTTGATGATGGAGCTATGTGGATGCAAGTCATCTCCAGTGCAATAGATGAATGCAACTCTAGATGGAGTGATAGTAGTAAGTAATGTTAGGTCCCTCATTATAGTCTCATAATTTTATTTTTATAGGGTTTTCTTGGTCTAATTTCATAATTAACCCCAAAAATGCTGACCACAAAAAAGATAAAGATGTAAAATGGCTAGAAAGAGCCAAAAAAGTGGTGGGAAAAGTCTACAAGGATTGGGGTGCCCCTTGTGGGACCGGGGTGCCCTAATACTAATTTGGGCACCCCAGCCAAGGCTAAAATAACACAGGATGACAGAATTTGACTAGGCATATGGGTACAAGAGGTTCATAATGACAAAATAAAATAAAATAAGGATGGGGGTTAATTAGTACATTTTACCTCAAGAACATTCTAAATAGTAGTATGAGACTGGGATAAATAAATGTCTAAAGTGCATGATTTTGTGACTACATTTTGCCCCCACTTTATGTTGGTGAGTGGAAAGCTTAGTAACATAAAGTAGATAGAGATGTGTACCTGATGTCGATGTAAAATGATGAAGAAGGTGTGCCGAAGGACTAGAAAAAATGTGGAATGATAAAAATATGGAGGAGCATGGAACTAAAGATGAAAAATGTGTAAAGAAAAAGTGATGAGAGCGAACCTAGGGCAGAACGCATGTGTAGTTGTTGTAGACTGTAGTGTACCTTTGTGGAATATTAAAGCATGGTTAGTAAAGCATGTGTGCTATTGCAGAATATTATTGTTGATGTTATTGTCGCTTGTTATTTGTTTTTGCCCCCATTTGACTGCTTATTTCTCATACGGTCAGACCTGCAAGGAGAAAATGATCAAGTAGTCAAATATGTATGTATGTAATTGTAAAAACACTATGTAAAAGACACATGTATATGTAAAATACAAAAATGTAAATGAAACATGTGCACCCGATCCATGTCGAGAGAGAAAGTGTAGAAGGATATCCTGTACTGCGGGTTTTTGGGGTGATCTCACACCATAGACCGAAGAAGCATATGTTGAGATGTGGAGCTCAACTACTTCAGTTTAGCATGCTATATTAAACTTGCTGGAAAACACAATGATTGACATTGGTTATAAAGGGACCGACATCGATCACCTATGACCGGCATCAATCAGGCAAGTAGAAACCGGCATCGGTTAGGGATAACCAACGTTGGTTACCTATGTGTGAGTGTTTTATTTAACTTGCGGTAATTAGATATAATTTTAGTATTAAAGTAGATCTATTGATTGTAATTGCATGGCTAAGTGCCCTAAGTTTGTATAAGGTATTTATAATCTAAAAAGCTAGGGTTAGATGAGAGAATTAATTATTATTGTGAAAATAATTGTGAGAGAGAATTCTTGGAGAAGAAGGAGAAGCTTGAGAGAAAGAAAGTATTGTACATCGTGTGAGGTGTGGAAGATTACAAATATTGATTGTATATCTTCTGAAAGCTTTAGATAATAGATTGGATTATTTCTTGGTGGAGTTAGCCCACACTCGATAAACCACGTTAAAGCTGGGGTTGATTTATATCTATTTTTTTGTATATTTCTTCTAGTAGAATATTCGTTTTTATTGCATGTATGCTTAGATCTGATAAATTATATGTACAACCTTGTGTTAACCCCAATATGTAGGGAGGAAATGCTTTGTGTCCTCTAAGATCTAACTGATTCCTTGAATGTGTGTAGAAATCTTAGTACGTCCTGGTTATTTGGGTGATCAGACACCACTGGCCGAAGTAGTGTAGAGAGGCGCACACACTGTAACATCCAAGCCTGTAACTACTTCACAAAATGCTAAGAACACCATGTCCTATAAAATCCGTTGTGTATAGGGTTCATAGACTGGTCTAAACCCACTCATTGTCTGCAACCCACAATGCCAAGGGAAAAAAATACACTGAACTGAACCGGTGTAAATACGTTGTGTTAGTATGTAAACCCCAAATGATGCCCCCCTCTTTGGGAGCGCATGCGACATCACTGATAGGAGAATGTGGCCCCAAAAGAGGTCTAACCACATGTACGTTGTGACGCTAAAAATTTCTTGGTCAAAACCAAGGCATGCACAAACAAGAAGGCTAGCCAAAAACAAGTGTAAACATGCATGCATGTAGAAAAAAATGTATAAGCTAGGCAAACAATGTGTAAGCTACCAAGAAAAGTAATGTATCACACAAGAAGACAAGTAAGCTGCACAAAATGGGCTGCAAACATGGGATCAAACATGGGACATCACTTATGATTTTACAATACACGTAAGGCCATCATGGCTGAAAACAACAAACAAGTATGCACACCAAACATAGAGCAAGGCCCGCAAACAATAACAAACAATGGTAGAAAATAAAAAATAATGTAATCAAATAATTATGGGAACAAATATCCCTGCATAAAAAATGCTACACAATAAGCACCCCTTAGCATGTTAGAAAGATAGCTAGTATGTCAAAAGCATGTATAAGTAAATAATGTAAAGTGCTAAGTACAAAATGAAACAATAACACCTGGAAGAGACGAATGTGTGGATGCCCCCAGTGACCAGTATAGGAAGGGTAGAAGGTGAGCATCCATGTTGTATGTAAGATACCTGTATCTGTGATCACAACTAGAAAAAAGTGTGAACATGCATGTGTGGATGGTATAGATAAATGACAAACAAGTAATCAAACTAGCATGTGTAATAAAGTGATCATGAACAACAAAAGTAAGCAAGAGTTCAAGAAACCATAATATGCAGAATGTTGTGGATGGAATGTAAAATGGAGTGATAGGAGCCGTGTGCCCCCCAAGTGGATGGAAATGTATGCAATGAGGTTCATTTTGTTTTCCCCCTCAGCAGTCAAGAATGAACCATAAACGAGAGTATGTCATCAGGAAATGGTCGAGGTGTGTGTGTGTTGTGTCTAACGTGCTATGGATGAATGTGTAGGTGTAATGATGAGATGTGACCTAGGGATGATGTGTGTGTGAACCTTATAGCTGAAGCGTATATCACAACTAGATGAATGTAAGAGTGATGATTTAGCCTAAGTGTATATCACTATAAGATGAATAGATGAGTGATGATTTAGCACTAAGCGTATATCACTACAAAATGTAAGGAGGGTGTAGTGATGTAACCTAAGGTGTAGAGCACTAGAAGATGATAGAATAGGTGATTATTTAGCCTAAAGCGTATCTCAGTACAAGATGAATAGTAGGGAGTGGTGATGTAACCTAAGGTGTATACCACTACAAAAAATATAGAATAGGTGACAATTTATCATAAAGCATATGTCACTAGGATAGGATTGTCACATGATGAAAGGTTGTGTGGTTAATATAAGGTCCATTTGATTTGTAAACCCTCGACAGTCGAGTATGGATCAAAGAACTAAAGTGCACCATCAAGTAATGAGTGCAGTGTGTAGATGATAATGTAGTATATGTAACGATATAAGTTGACCATATGATAGGTGTAATGTGTAAATATGCCAATGCAAGATGTAAAATGCAAGGTGAATAGAACATGTGACTATGTGTGATGTATAGTAATGTAATGTATAATGTAGTGTGCAATAAATGTAGTGTGGCTAAGAGTGTATAGTATGTAGAATGCAATGCTAGACATGTAGAATATGTAAGGTGTAATGCATAGAGCGACATGCAATGTATGTAGATAGAATAGTAATGTTGTTGGAACATAATGATTAAGTGGTCTGTCCAACCCTTAATGTATATGGGTCCATCACTAATATATATAGGTTAATATTTAATAATATGAAATATTTATATTTATATTATTAAATATGTTAACCTAGGTATATACTTTCTGTTAAATATTTAATATCATGAAATGCTTATATTTCTAATATTAAATATTATAAACCTAGGTATATGTGTCAACCGATAAGGTTGAAAAGGTGGGTCAGGAGACATACCCGATCACCTAATATAAAAAAGACTATAGGGCCTCATTTGATATGTTTGAATGAAATATCAAAGGTGAATATTATTTTACCCTTGTGATTAGGGTTGAAAGGAGGAGGTGAAAGTTACCGGATGTAAGTTTGGTTCTTGGAAAGTAAAAGGTAATTTCACTGCGGTTTTTACCCTATTTGGGGTTTTCCACTATAAACATTGTGTCATTGTGTTCTTATTTTTGGTATGTATTACTTAATTAATATGTTATGTAATTTTATTTATTACATTGCATAATTTTTAACATTTAATGCTTTATGGTTTATGTTAATATTTAAATGCATTGATTGATTAAATTCGTAATAATTAGAATCCTCTAAATTCTAACAAATGTAACACTAGATTCATATATAATGAAGACTAGTATAATATGTGTGAATGTGCACGGTGTAATATGTATGGTATGTATACAAATGGATAATGCAATATGTAGAATAAATAATGTAAGGTGTAAGATGCGTAGACAATGGTTTATGCCTAATGACGACTATCATAATGTAGGATGTGTGAATGTCAAAATGTTGTAGTAGAATGTCGGGTGTATGACACATAATGTATGATGAAGTGCAATGTGCAATGCCTATGGTGTAATGTGTAGTATGTATGATGCTAGTAAAATGGTAAGAGAGGTTCTAAAGGCAAGATATATGTAACCTATATGAGATGCATAGATGACAGTGTAAATTCATGCGGTGTGGAAATGCATAATATCATGTAGTATGTAAGATGAATAGGCTATGTGATGAATATAAGCAAGCATGGTGTATATGAGTGACAAGCCCAATATGTAAATGTGATGACAACTAGTAGGAGACACAGTATGCAATGAATATGCCTATAAATGCAAGGTAGATAGTGTAAATGTATATTGTGGTGAATATACCCATGTAATAAATGTAATGCAAGGTATGTGGACTAGCAATATGTGTATGATGAGTGTATGTAATGTGAAAAATGTGTAAATGATCAGTGTGTGATATGTAAAAGGTAGTATGTATACTAAGATGCTAGTGATATGTATGTTATATATGTGCATTATGTGAGGTTCATGTGTCATAATCCCTCAACAGTCAAGTGTGAACCATAGCACAAGAGTGTGTCATCGGGTAATGACACAAGAATGTATGATGAATATGTCTAATGTGAGAATATGAATGTATAAGAATGTAAAAGATGATGATGATAACTATGCTAAGACAAGGTGGGGGGGAGAAGTGTCATGCCCCCCAAAATGTGTATAAGAAAATCAAGTGAAGTCATCAAGAATATCATCATGGTCATGGCATGAAAATCAAGTGAAGTTATACATTGCCATGGCATATTGTTCATCAGTAAAGGGGAAATAGACATCCATGAGCATACCCGATAGAAAAATTAGGTAACAAAGAAAGGAGCTATTGCAAATACGCACAGTACCAAATGGCATAGGAAAATCTATATCAATATAAGCGGGTTCAATTGTTCCTCCAATGTAATCAAGCCAAGATCAGTTAAGAGTAAGTGGAGAAGAAGTATGATAACGTGTAAGGTGAACAACAAGATGGAAAATGTGAAGACCATATGCAGCCATGAGAATAAAAAATCCATGATAAAAATGTGGATTAGATAAGGGAGAATAGAGGTCCTCGAAGGCAAAGATAAGCCGTATAAGACCTTCGTAGGAATAGGTGGTAGCGTCGTAGAAAGTGTTAAGTGGTACATGTTCCCAATAAAAGTCATTTATTAAAAGTGTGCAGGTGAAAGGTGACAGTAATAGTGGATGAGGTACATGCGATGGAGGAATAGGTGAAGCAACATAGTGGTCTAAAATAGATCCCATATAAGGGACTATGGAATTTATAATAGTGGTGGATGGTGGCAAAGTGGAAGGAACAACATAACCCATACATATAGTAGATCCAGACTTATGTGGAGCTTCAATAAATTGTGTACTAGTAACACTAGGTGGAGATGTATGAGTGAAGATTGTGTCGAGAGAATCATCTATAGGATGTTTATTAGGTGGTTGTGCATGAGAAGTGTCTTGTGGGTCGGAAATGATAGGATATGTGGCTATGTAATCAGGTTGAGGATCCTTTACCTCCTCTAAGACATGTGCTAACATACGAGGAAAGATAGTATGCATATAAGCAACAATAATAACTTTTAAAGCTTTTTGATTCATGTCAGAAGATGGATGATGAATAAGTGAAGGGAAAGGTTGATAACCAGAGGAATTAGTTGGAGTGTCAACAAAGGCATGGCCAAAAATATCAAATTATAGAATGATTGGAGATATAGGGGGAGTATCTTTAGCCATGATAAGACGTCAGGTTCACCAAAATGATTAACTAAAATTAACTAACTAGTGGTAGTAAAAGATAGTTAATATAATCTAGGAGGACATATAAACGCAACAAATAAATGTGTTGGGAGAACATGTAAATGTACTAAATAATAGAACTAGTAAAAATAGAAACCCTAATGTGCAAAAAGGGAAAATAAAGAACTCGGATGATAACAGATGACTGTCAGATAGTGTTGCAGAGGTTACTGGAAAAATAAAAAGTAGAAATGACTGTGAAGGGATGCTGAAAAGGATGGAGATGGATGATCTAGCTAGACTGGAGAACCTGGATGAGATCTAGGGCACCTGCAAGCATCATGGTCTGCAATCTGAGTGCCTTGGTCTGCGTAAAAGCTCCAAATCTAATCTTCACATGGGTAGAAGGTAATATGCAATGTTTTTTCCTATCACATTAATTCCATGGTACTATGCCAAGTGTTGCCAATGAATCAAGATGGAAGAAAGACCTGCAAGACCCAAAAATAAACATCAAACCCTACAAAAAAGAATAATGCATATGAAGGGGTCAAACTGAACTCAACTACCACAATGGTGGACTTACTAACTAAGCATTGTAATACATCGTAGACCTGATCTAGTTCTATGTACAAGTGTGTGTGAACATTCCCTAGGTTTTTCTTGTGTTAGTCTCACTTGATGAAGTAACAAGCAATAACTATGTGTATAAAAGGAAATAGAATGTAATAGAATGTGTGCATGGAATAGAATAGAGTCCCTCCCCCTATGAAGTGTGATGTAGATGTCCTAGTCTTGTGCCTTGATGATGGAGTTATGTGGATGTAAGTGATCTCCAATGTAATAGATGGATGCAACTCTAGATGGAGTGATAGTAGTAAGTGATGTTAGGTCTCTCATTATGGTCACATAACTTTATATTTATAGGGTTCTCTCGGTCTTATTTCATATTTAACCCCAAAAAGGTCGACCAAAAGAAAGAGAAAGATGTAAAACAAATAGAAACAACCCAAAAAGTGGCGGGAAAACTCTAGAAGGATCGGGGTGACCTTGGTGGGACCAGGGCACCCACGGGCACCCTAGCCGAGGCTAAAATAACACACGATGACAAAATATGACTGGGCTTAAGGGTGCAAGAGGTTTGTAATGACAAAATAAAATAAAATAAAATGGTCAAAGGATGGGGTTTAATTAGTAATTTTTTCCCTCAAGAACCTTCTAAATAGTATTATGAGACCGGGATAAATAAATGTCTAAAGTGCATGATTTTTTTACTACACTGGTGAGAAGTAGAATTTTTGGAGACATTTATCGGCCTGATCCAACACCCCGTGGCCAATGTCTATTTTTATTAATTCCCCATTCAAAACACTTACTTAGAGTATTAGGTATAAAATATGAATGGATTCAAGATAATCAGTTCATTCCCCGGGAGGAAAAGTGCTCAAAAGTGTCAATTTAGTGAAATTTCCAAAACTAGTCACCCAGGAAGAACTTACTAAAAATAGTAAGTGTCTGGAAAAGGCTCAAAATGGTCATGGTTTTTCACCCTCCATTCCTCACTAATTTCAACCTTCATGGAGGAAAAATTCATGCTTTCAAAAGGGTGGAAAGTGGAATTGTGTCTCAAACATAAGAGAATCCCTCTCGGTCCTCAATTTTGGTTGTAGCAGTATGTTTGGATATGAATATGTTTTACACTTCATCCAATGGGTTGATCATAAGTTACAAGCATATTCCATCCATTTTCTCACCTTCATTCATCACATGCTTGAGGTATTCTTCACCTCATCTCATAGATGGCTTCATTTCCCCAAGGCCCGGGATCATTAGGTTGAATTTTGCAGGAAATGGTCTCAAGTTGCATCAAGAACTTGGTAGTTTTGGAGGTATTACATTGTTTCAAAGGTTCGAATGTTTGTTCAAGTGAGGTAAATGACCCTTCATTTTATTCAATGATCAAAGGTTCATCACCTTTCCTTTCAATGAAATTTATATATTCGACGAAGGTGCATTGTTCTAGTGAGTTCCTCAAGGGGAAAAGTTTTCAAAGAATCATTCTTCATTGGTAGAGCATTACTGTGTTGCAAAAGGTTTTCATGGATTAAAATATCACCCAGGAAGAACTTAGTAAAAATAGTAAGTGTATGGAAAAGGTTCAAAATGGTCATGGTTGTTCATCCACCATTCCTCACTAATTTCAACATTCGCGGAGGGAAAACTCATGCTTTCAAAATTTTGGAAAGTGGAATTGTGTCTCAAACAAAAGAGAATCCCTCTTGGTCCTTAATTTTTGTTGTAACAGTATGCTTGTATATTAGTGTGCTTCTCACTTTTTCCAATGCGTTGATCATAAGTTGCAAGCATGTTCCATCCATTTTCTCACCTTAATTTATCACATGGTTGAGGTGTTCTTCACCTCATCTCATGGATGGATTCATTTCCCCAAGGCTTGGGATCATTAGGTTGAATTATGCAAGACATGTTCTTGAGTTACATTAAGAACTTGGAATTTTTGGAGGTATTGCAGTGTTTCAAAGGTTTGAATGTTTGTTCAAGTGAGTATTTATTATCTTCAATGATCAAAGTTTCATCACCTTTCCTTTCAATGAAATTCAAATATGTTACAAAGGTGCATCATTCTAATGAGGTCTCAAAGGGGAATTTTTTTCAAAGAATCAATCTTCATTTATAGAGCATCATTGTGTTGCAGAAGGTCATCGTGGATCAAAATTTCATCTTCAACACCATCTTAGTTGATCTACATCAAGGGTGGAGGCATCTTCATTCATTCATTGGAGCATTTCTTCTCTCCCCTCCTCATTATTTCTCCTCTTCTCTCCCCCTTTCTAATTCTCCATTGTAAGCAATCATTGTAATTTGTCTTATTTACTTAAATGGATTTCTAAAGTTGCATTGTAAAATTCCCTTTTGATTTATAAAAATGGGACTTATTTGCTCACTTCCTAAGAATATAGAAAGTCACAAGTGAAATAAGAATGTAAAAATTCATGTGGGGGGTAGATGAAGAGGCAATTCACAATGTTATAAATTGGAATAACTTCTTCATTCTAAAGGATCCTGAAAATTTTAGTTCTTGGTAGAAATTATGGATTGTGGTTTGGATGTTGAGCTTTGTATCAACAACACAAAAAATAAAAGCTACATATCTTCCATTTCCCTTTCTCATGTGTTCCTTTATTTCCTCTCTTTTCTGCACTTTGTAAGCATGGTGATCAAGAAGGAACTTTGCATCCTATAGACAAAAAATCACACACTAACTACTATTTACTATACCGCCAAGTATGATGTTTTATACATGCATCTTGCATAAGAAAAGTATTCACTTATGGACCATTCCATAGTCCATTTGTTTGCCTTGTTTGTCTTTATTTTCTTTTATCTTCTACACTTGTCACTCATACTTGTAGTTCTGGTCATGTCACAGGGATCCATGTCTTTTAGTTCTTACTCATCTATTGCCACTTGTCTCTAGACATTAACGGCTAGGACTGGACACTAGCGTCAGGTGCTCTTGTCCATTCTAGGCGTTGTTTCTTCTTTATTTTTATATTATTTTTGACATTTGAGGTTGGTGTTTTCAGTTTTCCCTCTCATCTCTTAAGGTACTAGTCAGTATGTCGAGTCATTAGTGTTGAAATTCAAATAAGATATCCCTATATAAACACAACATACATACCATTATATGGGCAGACAATTCTTATCAAGGGATTTCTATCTACATAGAGAAAGGTAATGCATTTGGGCACATTACTCTGCATACACACTGCATAGGAAGGGGAGTTCATTCTATTCCATCCACACATTTGCATTTTTATCTAGATATTACCTGTTATCTTAGCATCATTGGTGCAAGGGGGGCCTAGGAGCACTATTGCACACACGAGCACACAAAACTACATCAGGTATAAGATGTAGTGTAACAATTAGTTGTAATTCCATCATTATTGAAGTTAAGGATAGTTGGACCCCTCATTTTCATCTTTCTTTTTTGGGATTTGATGTCTATTTGAGGTTTTTACAGGTATATATTGTATTTTAGGTTTGTAGGTGCCTTGGTGATCCAAGTGCAACATACAAATGACCAAAAGAAAGTAAGTGTGAATTTTGAAGCCCTAACAACCATATTGAAACTTGGTTCAGAACTTTTCTGCAGACCCAGGTGCACAGAAATAGGCCTAGCACGCTCGCGGGAACCCCTGTCCCTCTCCAAGCACCTGATTCCATCCATTTCCTCCTCTATTGCATTTTTCTATGGTTCATTGCTACAGTCTGTACTTCTATTCCATCACATGTTCTAGTCCAGACTCACTAGGGGATAAGAAAAATTCATATAAGTACTTTACCCTTCTTATTTTATTTCACATTTACAATTAAATAATTTTTTAATATTTATATTTCATTGTACATCATTTACAATAGATCTTTGCATTTAGATTTCAATAAAATAATTAAATTTTTCATTGAATCATTTTAGTGAACCTGTAACTTAAAAATTCTTTCCCTCAGATCAACTAAAACCCTAATGGCTAAGGATAGCTCTTCTCCTTCTCAGTTAGTTATGCCTCATGTGAGTATAAATCCAATCTATGATGAAACAACCATAGCCGAGCTTGTCATTCTATACCACAATTTAGTTCTTCTAAATGATACTAAAAGAAAAATCTTAGCTAATGAATCAATGTTCCTACTAGCTTTAATCATTCTACCATTAGCATTGTTTCTGATCCAGTAAGCTTTACTCATTGTACACCTTGTTATACAATTAGCCACACTCCTCATATTATTTCTAATGATAACTTAGATGATGTTATTCTTAGTTTCATGCTTAATCTTAATAATAATACTCCATCTAATACACAAGAAGAAAATAAACATATGCATGACTCTGCTTCTCATATTAGTTCAAATAACTCTATAACGAAATCTCATACTCCTTCCATTTTTGAAAAACTTTCTCATGATGTACCACATACTAGTTCTCATACTCCATTATATGTTGATGATACGCTTAATGATATCCTTGCATCTGAATCTTTTTTTGATTTTGATGAGACACATGATAGTCATTATTCTACTTCTTGGCATACTACTTGATGAGCCCTTTTATTTACTATTTAAAGAGCCTCATCTATTGTATTTTTTTTATCCATGTGTACCCCTAAAATTGTGTTTCCCATATACTGTTGAACATATCTACTATATCTTGAACTTATGGCACTTATATTAGTTAATATAATTATTACTAAGTTTTCTTTATTTTGTGGATTATGGATGCATTTATTATTCTGAATGCAATGTGATGATTAAATAGTGATTTGAATAAATGTCATCCTTGATTTCCAAAGATTTGTTATGTGGATCCACTAATATGTAGCCAAATCAACTCTCACAATGTAAAGGGACTCATTCGCAGCAAAGCACCTATAACCAAGGAATGTCACACACATATACAAGACCGTAATTCTGAAAATATTGAGCAACGTGGACAATTCACCTAAGTTTGCACATGTTCCTAAATGAGGAGTTATGAGTACATGAAGAAGATTCAACGCCATCACCTGATTATACTCTGCAACTCCAACAAGGAACTGGTTGATTTAATTTGATTACTGGTTGTTTAAATTGATCATTTTGTTAATTTATGTCATTGTATGAGGACACATTTAAATAGTTTTGTTGCATGCATGAGAATATCCAGATGGCTTGGTTATGATATTGTACTTAATCAAATTGTAACTGTTAGTAATGAGGCAATCTCTTCACGTATCCTCTAAAGGGAATAATATAAAAAGAATGCTAATGTTGTAGAAAAGAAGGGGTCGATAGATAGATATTGTGTTGTATATTCCACTTGTAATCTTCATTTTATTGAATAAAATACAAGTTCTGTTAATTTTTTCTAGAAACGGGCCTTAGGAGCGATTAACACCCAAGGCAGGGCCCCACTTGTGGTCTATTAACCCTCTCCTTTTTTTACTATTATAGTTTCTTCCATGATTAGATTAGATTTACAGTAGTTTATTATTTATTTATGATTTGTCTTTTACATGCTTTGATGATAGCCATAGTATTCATTTCCAGTCATAAACTAGTTCATTTCTAGTATTGCATTTCCTAATTGTAGTGACAAAAATTTTCCCTTATACCTCCCAACATCTGTAACTGTGCATACAACACTAGCAATATTAAAATTTTATGTCCCTAGGTCTGATAATTAAATGCTTGTGGATTAATAAAAAACATATTAATTACTGTAATTTAATTTGCACCTCCATTTTCGGGGATATTGCAAAGTTATGGGTTTGTTGAAGAGGGTTTTTCATTTCTTAGAAGCAATCTAGGTTTTAGGAATTCACCTCAAACTAAACCCCCCTACTAATTTCCATTTAATGAGTTGAGTAGTTGATTCATGCACTGTCCAAGGGATGCCCATGGTAGGTTTTTACCCAATCCACTAGTAGCACATCTATCTTGATTTACCTCTAAAGATTCCGAAGAAGAAACAAAACCTCCGAACTAGGTTTAATTTTCGAAGACAATCCTCCAAGTGAAGCTTCTGAAGCTTCTTTTGAACAGCTTAGGATGACAGAAGAAGTAAATCAGAATGCTCAAAATGGGAAAACCACCTTCGAGTTCCCCATCACTGAAAAAAATGCAGCTGCTAGTATGAAGAATATTTCTCCCTCAGCCTTGCCCAACTTTCATGGACCTGTGCCAGAAAACCCAGACACCTTTCTATTTGAGTTTGATGTTTTGTGTAGAAGTTATGATTATACTATTTATGCACATAAATTGAAGTTATTCACTGATACACTCAAGGAATCATCCTTAAGATGGTTCACGAGATTGGGAAGAAATGTTGTAACGACGTGGGTACAAATGAAGGAGAAATTCCTCAAGAAGTACTAGGATTATTGTAGATCAAGCTGCAAAGGAGGTGATGAAATCAACATAATGGCACAAAAATAGGATGAACCATTGGAATACTATTTGGAAAGGTTCTTGTTATGTGTTAAAAATTCAAGACACACCTGTTATCAATCTGAGAGTGCACCCGAGGCGAGGAACATGCAATTGGCAACTGCAGCTGTTCCCCACTCCGTTGATACAATGGGAACTCTTCCGGGTTGTAGAGTTGCTTACGGAAGAGAGCCTCCAAAGTGGGTTGGTTCCCTCTGTAAATCACTAACCTGCTCTCTGCGTGAGGAAAAGGAAGAAAACTTCCAAGAAAACAAATACTTGAATGAAACAAGTTAACTAATGGTGATACACCGAAATTTTTAGAACTCTTGATTCTACATATACACACTAGTGATGCTAAAGTTGTTTTTTTGCACTTCAAAGAACTTCTATTGTTTATTGCCTAAGTGTTTCTGAAAAAGGTGCAATAGCTACAACGACTAAAGTGAGAGGGTAAGAAATACCACTTTCAAAACAGGTTTGCAACAAACACACACTTAACCAGACTGACATATAAACAAATAGCTCAATTCAGAGGTTAATTTGCATAGAAAACAAGCAAAGGAAAGACTAGTTTCACTTACACAAGTTGCTAAAGCATGAAAACGCTTTGAAAAGCACACGCAATGGAGGATAACAAACTTTATTGCATCAAAATAGGTGCTCACTGCAGGATTTCGGGTCCTCCCAAAGCTTACAAAAGCACAATGTACTCTTGATCATTAATTTTCGGTCCTTTGTGCTTGCAATCACACAACAATATATAACAATTACTCTTTAAAAATAGTGGCCTAAAAGTGAACTCGCCCATTAAATTAATAATTATCCCTTTTTATTTTTATTATGGATAATATTAATTTATTACAAAAAGGCTTTCAAGCCATGAGCATCACTTTAAAAGAGTATAAACAATGCTTGTTCAACAAGTCTCTTACATGAAAAATTGCTTTTAAAATAATATCTAGCTTGTCTCTTTCAGTTTGCATGATAAAGACTATTTTTATGAGTCTTTTGTCTTTTACAGCTTTTGATTGTGACCCCTGCTATTTCTGGAAATGACTTGTTTTCAATTTAAAATTTATTTCTGGCCTTGTTTAGGCATGCATAAAAATAAATTTATTATTTTCCAATAATAAACTTTACCTTTGTCCCTTTGCATGATATTTGGCATGAGCCATGTTTTTAGTCGACCCCTTATATGGATGTTCCTCCTTTATTTTTTGGCATATTCAAAAAATATTAAAAATAGTCAAATAAGCCTTCAACGCCTTTGTAGAAGAGGTCCACCATACATGCCAAGGTGATATGTGAGGAAGTTGTTACCTATTTTATTGGCCATTGGATGGTCACCACCTGTATGCATCTCAAGCAGCTGTGTGGGCCACTGTAACCCTGCAACTTCACTTAAAGAATTGGTATAGACCATAGATTGATCACTTTCAAATTGTAGTGCTTGATCTTTTTGACTATGCTTCTTCATTTATTGCGATCCATGCAGGTTTATCCTGATCCATCGATTGAGAAATATGATGGCAAATCCCAGACATCAGTTTTTAAGACATTAATGAAGGCTTTATTTCTTTTGGAGGTAATGTATTTTTGACCATTGATCATCTGCTGCTCCATCTAGGCCATTCAATTTCAAAATTACCTGTTCGTGAACTTTGTGCCAATTATGGAATGTTGGATTTATGCATATCGATCATGGCCATTGATTTCTTGTAGTACCTGTACTTCCTTCTGCTTACTTGTGGTCCCTCGGATCTCTGTCTCCTTCTCCCACAGCCTTTGGATCAACCTACCCCTTCTAGGTTATCGCTTTGGCGAAAACACTCATTTCGGTTTACGTTTCTTTTGCAAAGGCGACAAAGGCATGTAAACATCTTTACCAGTTCTACGTTTTTCATGAAAACCCAGCTTTGTGGCTCGTTCGGTCTTGTGCATTCTGATCTGGGTCGTCGTTTTCCTTCATGGCTTCCATCTTGAATCATGGCTAAAATGGTAAGTGGTCGACTTTGCATATTTTCTTCCTGCCATTTTCTCTACTCAAAACGCAAAATAATTTTTTTGGACTCCTGTTGTATATATCATTCTTGGTATTTGTTGAAACCATGCATTGTATGAAAAAGATCAATTTTTCTTCCTTAGAACATGTATCATTTCTATCGATCACGTCGACCTCCTTCGTATTGATGAGTGGTAGCTTTATGTTGCAGTCTTACCAGCTCTGCCATAGTCGCATCCTGAGTTCTTTGTCTAAATCTGTCTACCATGCTTTCAATGCTTTGTCCATTTCAAATGCAAACCTAGCGAGTGCAAACCGTCGACCACTCCTGCGAAATAATCTCTTTAGTGTCTATTAATCCTACGTTGTCGCTTTAGGAATTACGTTACATTTGTCTTCTGCTCATTTGATGCTTAAAAAATTTGACTGTAACGCGTTCACATAGTCTAGAGATCTCAGTTTCCTTGGCTCTGCAACCTCAGCTTTAGATTCTTCTGCCTGACCCTTTATGTCCTTCGACACCTTGAAGACTTAAACTGAAACCGTGCATCATAGCTATTCTGAACTACACATCATCGATGTATTGCAAGTGGTCTTTTTTTTATTTGTTAGCTTCTACCGTGCAATTGTATCATAAGCTCTTTTAAACTGTGTATTATTCTTACAGCTTTCACTACAGAATGGCTTTGTTCCATTGAAGCTTCACCTTCTACGTTTGAGGCTATAAATCATGTCGCTTTGTTATTCAAACTAACTCCTAATCTTATAATTATGCTATCAGTCATTGTATGCTTGGAGCTCCTGAAACCCATTAATTCACATCATGCATACTCGATTTTTTGATTTGGACGTATTGAGTTCGATTCGAGCTTGCATATTTTCTCATGGAAAATTCTCTATCGACTTTGTAACCTTTCAAAATCTCTTTGTATTTGTATTTGTACGCATGTAACCGAGTTCTATTCCTTGAGCATGTATTTCCCATTCTAGCCATGGCAACGTCTTACCCATCCTGTCTCATTTCTAATGATTTTTGGAAAAGAAAATGAAACTCATTTAGTTATCTCCTTTCTTGAGCACATTTCTACGTAAGCATTACTGTCAACATCGAGGTCATCTTTACTTGGATTAATAATCGATCTCGGTTTCTTGCATATAAATTGTTTCTGTTTGAAGGCTGTGACACCTTTTACCGTATTCAACCTGAACCTTGATGTTGAGACCTAGAATTTAATCCGTGACTCGAGTCTTTGGATATTTGCATAAAGCTCAACTTGACTATAATATGTTGGGATATTTAAAATAGTGAATAAGGTGTTGACTTCGATGGCTGTAAGTATCTCTTTGCATTTGCATTTTTGTTCACTGTATGAAACCGAGTTCCATTCCTTCGAATCCCTTCATTCAATGTTGTCTGTAACCCACAGGATCCTTTTGTATTGAACTATGCTTTCAAATGGCTAAATGAAATTAATTTATTTTAACTCACTGTCTTGAGCCAAAACTGGAAACCGGCATCAATGGATTTAAGCATAAAAACACTTTCTTCTCCTTGCATCTAAATTTTTGAATTATTTCTTTCCTTCTCATCTTGTAGTCGAAATTGTATGCTTGTTTGTACATGCTATTTTACTCACATTGTTTATTTCTCCAATGGTTGTTTCATTAATGAGAACCTCAGTGATGACTTTCATTATTCTCATTTAGTCACTTTCAGATATAGATAGTTAAATGAAACATGTGAAAACTACTAGCTTGATGAGCATTGCCACTTAGAACATAGCCTGCTTCCTTGAGTAAAATGTAGCATGCGTATTTTTGTTCCCTTCTTTTGAAAAGAAATTTGCTTGAAGGAAATCAAGATACATACTTTTTATGACTGTGATCATTTCTTTTGTAGCTCAAGTAGCTTAGAAGCATGAAAATACTTCGAATTCAATTCTGTTTTTCTTTCAAAGCTCATTTTATAGAGAGAAACTCTGCCAAAAATTTTCAAAAATATTCTCTCTCCAGATTTGTGTACCTGTACCTTCTTTTGAAAAAACATAAGCTGTTGCTCCATTCTCTCTGAGTTGTCTAATTTTCAACCACAATGTTGTTTGCACTTTCTTTGATTGATTCATTGTTCCTCTTTGATCCATTTTGAAAGATTTGCAAAACATAAAGTAGTGACTGCTTGATCGATTATGCTATTGTTTTCTCCTTCAAATTCAAACATTCTTGATTTGATCATCTTCAGATTGTACCATGTACCTACAAGACTCAATAAAAAAGTTAGAAAACTAGGCACTTTTGGCCTCTCTTGTGTCCATATAATTTGGTTTTTTCTTCCTTCTTGCTCTTGCATATTTGTTTTCTAATGACTTTTGTGTTTCTTTCCACTACAAAACTCTTCCTTTCTGAATTGATGAAGAACCTGTCCTCTGTCTCATCCTTGTCATTTCTGATTTCTCTTACCCATTCCTTCCTCTTCTGTCATGCCTTACTGCCCTGAATTCTATTATAATTTCTTTCCTTGTAGCATGCCTTCAAATTTCTTTTGTCATAATAAGCAATAACATATATTTTGAAATTAGAATCACATACCTTCTTTGAAATATATGTATAGAATTAAGGTGATTCCCCTGAGCTCTTAAATGAGAAATTTCTCTTTGATTGTGTAGGCTATGAGTAGAAATGGAAAGCAAGAGATGGAGATGGCTTGGAGGAGGAAATGGAGATAAAGCTGGAATGAAGATGGAGGTGGAAAGAAGCTGACAAGGAAGCTGAGACAAGGCAATGATGGGGTTCCCTCTTACCGTTTTACATGTATTTCTTAGCATGTGTATGCTTTTACTTACCACATATATGATATTTCTTAGTCATATCCCACGACTTGTGTGGGAGAACTGGATAATTTCTTATGAATAAAATGCTAAATTCTGATAATGAGTTGTCTCTTTCCTTGTGCATTTTGTTACTATAAACCATCTGTATAATGTCTTAAACAACTAAATATCAAAAATAGAACACATTAATCAAAAGATAACTTGAAGAATACCTTGCAATCATGATAACATATTTCAATTCTCTTGACTCTCTCTTGGAATCTCCATCTGGACAATGTTGTTATTTCTGAGTAGCTGCATTTTCTGAATGGAGGTTTCAGGAAAAGAGTCACCTGTAATCATAAGTTTCACTCAAAATTTTAAAATTTCCCGTTCCTATGATGACTAGAAAATGGTCAACAACACCACTGACATACCACCTGATTCCCTCAAATTAATTTTTTTAAGGGACTCAACGAGGAGGACATGGATGCTCTAGATCTGATAGGAGCAGGGGACATTTCAAAAGCTAATATTGAAAAAAAATTATGAAGCCTGTAAAAATTCCTCAAGAGTTATTATGAAGAGGGTAAGAAATATGAGATCAAGAGGTGGATTAACTACCAAAACAATGGGGGACATATCCAAGTCTGAGATTTTCATGATATTCATAAAAAATGAAGTAGCAGATTGTGAATGATATGGCCAATCAACTGGATGTTCTACATGCCAAAAAGAAGAAAGAAGATGTAGAAGCAACACTCATAGAGTACTTCCAGTCATGCAAAATAAATAAATTAGACTGTAGATGTAGATAATTGGCCAGCATTGCTCAAGAAAGGGAGGCTTCACCTGATTTTAAGATATTAGAGACACAGGATGTGAAATTTTTCTATGTTTCTCAAAGAAAACCACGGCCACTGAGGCAAGGAGGTATGATACAAGACCCTATGCATTCATTTCAAAATTGGTCTAATAATTCATTTATGCAGCCCCCACCTTGGGCTAAACCTCAAGAATGGGCCCCATATTCTAACTAATATCAACAACATTGGCAACCTTAATTCTAAGGCCAACCACAAAAATAATGGAAACATCCTCCTCAATCACAGTAACATCCCTAGAGAAGAGTGAAGCAGTGGAACAACCCACCTCCTTATTACCAACAAGTTTATCCATAGCCTCCTTATCAGCAGCAACAACAAGCTCTAATGCCTGATTAACTAAAAATAGGATTCTCTATCTATTTTATGAGTTAATCTAAATAGAAACTAAATGCTATATTGAAATGCTAGATCTAACTATTTGGTTTTATTATTCAAATATTTTCAAATAATAGAAATAAGAGGGATATGGTACTAACCTTAAGTTAACTTACCTCAATATGTGCTAGATTGTAGTTGGATAGTATGTGGACTGGGAAAGCTATGACTGAAAGGCCTCAGGAAGGGTGGAAGATTTATGTTTGTCTTTATTGGGGCACCTAGGAGGATACTAAGGTGCCCTAGGGCACCCTATTCTATAATCTGGGCACTGTAGACTGCAAGAAATCTCAGAACCTAAATTCAGTAGTGTCGCAATATATTTGCAATAACTTCATTCCTATCACACGGGTGTCACAATAATGTCACCTATGTTGATGTAGTTGTCGCATGAATATCGACCTAGAAAACCCTATTCAAAGCATCAATTCCTAAAAAATAAAAAATGCATATGAATAGGTATGACTAACCTCAACTACCAAACTAGTGGTCTTATGCTTGAGCGTTGCACTACATTTTGAAACCCATGTAGTTCTTTGTGTGTGTGTGTAATGTTTTTCCTAGGATGCCCTAGTGCCAATGACACAGTAGTATGGGGCAATAACTAGATGTAAAATGAAAATGGTGGATGGAATAGAAAGAATACAACCCTTTAGCCCTATGTTTTTGTGATGTAGATGTAGAAGATGCCCAAATGTAGTCCCTTGCATTAGTAAATAATTTCCCTTGATAGTAAGATGGTTTCCCCTAATGTAGTGAATATGATATATTTGTATAGGCTCTCTTATTCAAATTTTGACACTAGTGACCCAAATTACCAACTACGACCTAAGGGAATGCACAGGGTAACTATTAAGACTGACCTCGTGAAAATAAATTAAGACCATAAATTACGACGACACGGGTTCCTAAAAACACTGAATGGGGCACCCTAAAATATGCCCAAAACTATAATGACGAGTGACGACTGAACTAGACAATAACAATGACGACCGACTAAATGACAACAAGACTAAGGGATGGGTCACTAGTGAATACTTTTATCATGCAAGATCCATATATATAAAACAAAAAGTAGATTTGCCCCCACTTTATGTTGGTGAGATGAAATCTCAGTAACATAAAGTAGATAGAGATGCATATCTGAGAAAAAGTCGAAGAAGCCCATGTTGTAGAAGAATGCACAAATGTGTAGTAGAAGCGTGTCGATAGAACTATGAAAGTGTGTCGAACCATGGATCAGTGGGTTGATCCATGTAACATAATGAAAAAGTGTAAATGTCGTGATGAAAGTGATTACTAGAATGTATGATGATATTTAATGTGGTTTTATGATGAATAGGTGGGTAGGGAGTGATCAGTTCCCAACCCAAATGCTTATACATGAATGAATAATCATAGGATTTGGGTGTCCTGCCACCAAAGGAAGAGTGTAGGGTGAAAAGTGTGTTATTCTCCAAACTTTAACTACATCCTCAAGATCTATCCACTACAGATGGAATCAGATCAAAATTTTGGGATTTTTGGATCCAAAAAAATTGATTAAACAGTTGACCCATATAGGAGTGATAAATGGAAGACACTCTTGGCCCCACTCCATGGGTGTCGCCGTAATGTAAAGGCTTCCAAGTTCGTTCATCTGGAATCAAGCGTGATAGAGAATGAGACATATTCCAAGTTAGGTCATCTAGAAGAAAATGCGATAGAAATAGATAGCTTCCATGTTAGGTCATCAAGATGTAAATGCAGAATGAAAGAGATGACTTCCAAGTTGGTTCATCTAGAAGTGAACACAGAATATAGAATAAAATCCCAAGTTAGATCATATAGGAAAGAAGAGGTGAATTTAATTCCCAAGTTAGGTGATCTGGGATACTGCTTGTAGATTTGAATGATATGATTTGATTTAAACGCGTTGATCTTGATTGGTTGATTGATTTTTTTGATTAGTTACTCACAGAGGTTTTTCACTAATTGCCCCCAGGTTAGGTCATTAGGGTAAAGTTTTTAGAAATTGATGAGATGTCACGTAAAATGATTTTTAGTCATTTTTTTTTCCCCCAAATTAGGTCATTAGAGGGAGTTGATAGGTTATAGCGTGTAATCGTGTTTGGGAAATGTTAACCAATTATTTCCCCAGATTAGGTCATTAAGGGGGGTTGATGGTGAAATTTCACAGTATAAATTTCCAGGTATTGGATTCATGATTTTTGAATGTGTGGTGATGTAAGGGGGATTATAGGGGGGCCCCCCAATAATATGCCCCCCTTTTAGTGAAAGAGGGAGTGATGGAAGGAGCAAACTCTAAGTTGAAAATAATGGCAAGAGGTTAAAATGCGTATGTAGTGAATATGATAAAATAGTAAGGAGATATAATGTTTATGAAACATGTACAATATGGTGGTAGGTGGAATTCTAAAAATAATTCCGCAAACGGGGTGTAAATCGGAGTAAAAACGCTCAAGATATGAGTGAAACAGTGTAATGTGTATTAGCTGTGGTGATAAATACAAAATACAGACCATAGTAAAGGTGGCATCTTAAATGTGATTATAAATAGTGAAGTGGAAAGGTAACTTATCACTTCATTTGTCTTTTACGTGAGCGTGAGAGTTTATACAGAGTGAATAGAGATGCCTCAAGCAACACCATTACGTCCTAGTCGGTTTGAGAGAGTGGCGACCGTTGTGTCATTGTGTACTACTGCAGAGTTGGTAAGTGTATTATTTTTGAAAAAAATGTAGGGTGCATTAGGTATTTCAGTTGATTTTTGTAAAACTGAGGGTTTTGGATTTTCTCAGCATTAGGACTCGAAAAAAATTAGTGAGGGCACTAGTGACCCCTGGCACAGGAGCACCCAGAACCAAGCGTTAGTGTCCTACTCTGGGTGCCCCATCCCATCTGGGTGCCCTGCAAAAATGTTTAAGTTGATGAATAATGTAAGGGAATATGTTTCTAGGATGTTGAATAGTTGTATTTGACTGTGGAAGGTGTGATAATGTTGTGTTTATTTTTTTCTAGTGTTTATGTAGAGGGATATCCACTCGATGGAGTTCTGAGGTGGCCATCACTTGAGTACATTACTGGGATTGGGTTTATCAAATGATGAGTGGGATGTGACTGAACATGTCAGCCTGCGGCACATAGCATGGATGGGGGATGTGCCCCATAATATGCCCATGTTGACTGCATTATGTGAGATGTGGTGTGCCAATATGTGCACATTTTGGTTACCTACAGGGGAGATGATCATGACGTTAGAGGATGTATATCACATATTGTGATTGCCAGTTGTTGGGGAGAGGGTACAAGTGATGGCAGTAGTGGATATGGAGTGGTAGATGTGCTTAGCTAGACAATATTTTACAGGGGCCCAGGTACCTATTGAGGCCCATATCAGTTTGGATGTAATATTGTAATCTAGGGTTCTGCGGTTGTGGAATTCATCACAGTGGTGATTGCATCATGTATAGCCATAGAGGGAGGAGGTGTTGGCATCTTATATAATATGCATGACATATGTCAGCGGATAAAGGAGGATGGGATGAGATATGCATGGGAACAATGTGTGTTGGATGCCCATTTATATAGGGACTTGTATCAGTTTACGTGGGATGAGCATGGTGGGGGTATAGGGGCCACCACACAGCTACATGTATGGGCATATGAGAACATAGTTGTATTGAGACTCATTGCAGGGCCACGAGGAGAGTGGTCTCGACCTAAGATATATGCTCGACGTTGGGTTAATATTCACAGTAGGAAGATGGATACATATACTTTCATAGACCTGATAGATAGGATGGGTCTAGAAGTCAGTTATATGGAGGCCATATCGTGATTATGGGGGATGTCTTGAGGATGCTACAAAGTTATGATGTATTCAGAAGGACCATGTGGCTAGAGGACCACTTTCTAGGTGTGGCAAATTTGTTTCAGGTGGAGAGAGTATCACAACAGTTTGGTATGATGAAGGATGTGCCCCCAGAGCCATACATATGGTTATGATTTGTTAGATCCCCTAGGAGGCCAGGTGTTAGGCCAGGGCCCACATTAGAGTAGCTGATACCACCAGGGCCAGAGGATACAGACCCAACGATATTAGTTTTGGATAGAGATGATGTGGGGTGTACCGAGGAGTATCAAGCGTGGTGGGCAGCGCATTGGTGGGTATTACTATATCTAGTATTCATGGGTGTGATGGAGTTGCCACCATGAGGAGTGGGTGAGGGAGGTGTCCCTGACCCTGTAGCAAAATCTGTGGCAGAGTGTAAGTATTTGTATATGATTACAGTGTGACTAATGAATTGTTTATGTTGTTTTATACATGTTTACTAACATGGGGTTAGTATGTTGTATATTTAGGGGATGCTTATTGGTCATTGATAGTAGACACATTGATCCACACATTGACATGGAATGTACCAAGTGATGTGTTATGTGGAGGGATACTAGAGAGTGTGGAAAATATTACAAGTGAACATACCCATCTATTTGAGCCAGTGGCCATAACAAACATCAACATGTACAATGTTGTTTGGCAAGAGGGATGAGGCACATGAGGAGACTCGACATGCCCAAGAGGAATAGGTGGTGGTCCCTTGGCCTAGGATGTGTTCGCATGATATGTAGATTTGTAGCATCAATTCTTATAGCAAAATATGGAGATTCTTATGTTACGTAGGTATGTGGAAAATTTTTGGGGCCGCGAAATGTGGCATCACATTAGTGGTGAGGCATCCAGTTCTAGGGATCTCATAGTACACAAGAGTGATAGTGATGATGAGGTTTGATAGTGATGATTATATATGATGTAGGGGGCCTTTCCCCCCAGTGATGAAACATGTTTTTGGGATGATGATTGTATGAACGATATATGTATGGATACCTATATATATATTTGATATATATTAGATCGATGTTGAGATGTTTTGGTTTCGCGATGTAATGGATATGGTATGTTTCGATGGTTATTGTCCTAGCATGTGTATTGTATTGTATGTGATGAATGATGATGTTAGTAATGGTAGATAAGAAACACATGGTAAGTGATAATGTAGATAACTAATGTAAATGATGAAATATGAGATGAATAAAATATGTAGCACATAGGCAACGTAATGGTGATAATAGAATAAATGTGGAAATAGATAAATGTATCATAATGAATATGTGAAAATGTAATGTAATAGGATAATGTGATGAAAATAGGAGGGGGGGAAGAGTAACGATGCCCCCCAGCATATGGATGAATAGGCTCATGTAATAAGACCCCTCACCAGTCAAGTATGAGCCACGTAAGCAAGAGTGCATCATCGGGAAATGATTGAGGTGTGCTAGATGAACGATGGAGTGTGTGATGAAAGGTTCTTAAAACTAAACCCTCAACAGTCATGTAAGAACCATAAGAACACAAGTGTGTCATCGGGGGGTAAGGTGATAGAAATCACCTACCAAAGACCAAGACAACGGGTGGCAGTGGAGACATGTGGAATGGATGGAGCATGAGTATATGGACTGAAATGGGATATCATGTGTAGTGACGATGGGGGTAAACAGGGACTGGCAGAAAACCATGAGATGTAACAACATGAAGCAGTGGATAATGTGAATGTAATGGATGTAATGAATGTGATGGTGGAAATGATGGATGAGGTGTAGAATGAACATGTGGAAGTGGAGCATGACAAACAAATTGAGTACTTAATGGAGAGGATGTAAGTGGGGTACGCCTATGCTGACGAGGTGAAGGAGACAATGAGCCCTCATGAGAGGCAAAGGAGATGATGTCAGAATCCACTAGTTGTATCTTTTCACGTAAGGAAAGGAAATCATTGTCCATATGGCTAGAAATGCAATGATAATTGCAATAGTGTTGGTCACACTGAGGTTGCAAGTGGTGTGGAGGATGGTGTTGGTTGGAGGGTAACCAAATTAATCGCTCATTGAGTAATATGTAAAGTACATCATGTGGTCGAGCGTGAGGAGAGAAGTACAAAGGCTCGTATGAAGGGGGTGGAGTGGTGGAAGTAGGAGTCAGTTGTGGAGCAGGATGAGAATGTAATGGTGGGGAAGAAGAGAGTTGAGCTTGTTTAGAAGACACCTTAAGAAATGGTGGAGGTGGCTGTGGATGCTCAACGGATGGTGAGGGGAGAGGAGCAGCATATGGAACTAGTGGAGAAACGTGTGGGGGTGTAACGACATGTGAGGATGAAAGATCTTGTTCTAGATCAATAACCTTATAACACAAGAGAATGAATGACTCACAAGTGTCGTATTGTAGCCTTTATTTAAGTGGAGGAATAAGACCACTACAAAAGATGATTTCTTTTCTAAGTCACTAGGCTGGAAAATGAGCGGGTGTATACAAGCATTGAAGCGTAAAATATAATCCTTAATGGGTTCAGAGGAGCCTTGATGTAATGTAGGAATGTGGTCATATGTAACCCTAGGGCCATTGTTAAGAATAAAGAGACGGAGGAAAGCGTCCTCCATGTCATAAAAAGTACTAATGGACCCAAAGGGTAAGTGGGTGTACCATTAGTAGTGCCTCATCAGTAAGACTATAACAGAAGGCCTTAAGCAATAATTGATCATTAGAGTAGTCAGCCATAAGTGTGTGGTAATGTAGGATATGAGCATGAGGATCACCAGTACCATTGAAGCATGTGAAAGTAGGCATGACCAAATCTTTTGGGAAGGTGAAATTATGAATCTTTTTAGGAACGGTGTTGCCATGTAAAGAGTTGTTGTCAATAGAGGCATAATAGGCTCTACTTTCTAAAGTAAGAGTATGAACTTGTGATTGGAGTTGTCCTACAACATGCATGAGAGAGAGAATATCCTGTGAGGGGATGGTAAGAGATGGAAATAATGTATTAAGTGGTTGAATTTTTCCATTATGGGTGATCATGGGAATGTTCAAGAGGTGATATAGTGAATCAGATGCTAAAGGTGCGGTGGTAGATGTGGATGTAGGAGTGGTAGTATGACTAGTATCAACACAAACCCTAGTAGGTGTGGTGAGAAAGGAAGAAACCTCAATAGGTGAAGATGCAGTAGGAGGGTAGAGGATGTGGGAATAGAAGGAGAAGAAACAATGGGTGGGGTGACTCATGTGCAATAGTAGATACAACTTCAGGAGAGGATAACAATGGAGCGGGAGAGTCACATGCAGCAGTATGGAAAGAAGGAGATCCATAACGTTGATCAGTAGAATGTGGGGTTCCAGAAATAATACTATGGTCATCATAAGAATCAATAGGATCATCAATGTAATATGAAGGAGAATGTAATCTCGAAGGAGATGTGTGGTGAGGCCTATCGGAAGCGGTAGAAGACATAGGGGTAGCTATAGGAGTAGCTACAGGAGAAGTATGAGGTAGACCAGATTGTGAATCAATGCCTAATAAATAATCAATGATAGAGGGATCTAAAACATTGGTGGCATATCAGAAGAAGGATAAGAAGGATCAAATGCAACTAGATGGCATGATGTACAACGAGTGAAAGCAATAGTTTCATCAACAAAGCATATGCCTATAGGAGAATCGGCAGGATTAGTTGGCACACATTGTTGGCCTTCTAAAAGGGCTTGTTGAGTATCATCAGGTAAGATCATAGGAGCACTATATAAAGCCTTAAGCTCAGCTATGACAGCCTCATCATAGATAGGGTTGACACTAAAATGAGACATGATGAGGAAAAAATAAAAACTATAGCTAACCACTAGGGTATGAAAGAGGATCAAAAAACAAAATGTTCGAAACATAGGGTTCACCAAAATGATTAACTAAAAATAGGGTTTTCTTGTTATTTTATGAGTTAATCTAAATAGAAACTAAATCTTATATTGAAATGCTAGATCTAAGTATTTTGTTTTAGTATTTGAATATATTAAAATAATAGAAATAAGAGGGATATGGTACTAACCTTAAGTTAACTTACCTCACTGTGTGTTGGACTGTAGCAGGCTGGTATGCAGACTAGGAAAGTTGTGACTAAATGGCCTCAGGAAGGGTAGAAGTTAGATGTTTTTCTGTATTAAGGCACCTAGGAGGATACTGGGGTTCCTCGAGGTGCTTTGGTCTATAATCTAGGCATTGTAGACTGCAGGAAATCTCAAAACTTGAATTCAGTAGTGTCGCAATATCTCTGCAATACCTTCATTCCTGTCACACAGGTGTTGCAATAATGTCGCCTATGTCGTTATAGTTGTCACATGAAGATCTACCTACAAAACCCTATTCAAAGCATCAATTCCTAAAGAATAAAAATGCATATGAATAGGTTGGACTGATATCAGATGCCAAACTAGTAGTCTTACAACTGAATGTTGCACTACATTTCAGACCCCATGTAGTTCTATGTGCGTGCGTGTGTAATTTTGTGCCTGGGATGCCCTAGCGCCAATGATGTGGTAGTAGTGGGCAATAACTAGATGTAAAATGCAAATGGTAGATGGAATAGAAAGAATACAACCATTTCCCCCTATGTTTGTGCAATGCAGATGTAGAAGATGCCCAAATACAGTCCATTGCCTTAGTAGATAGTTGCCCTTGATAGTATGATGTCCACCCATAGTGTAGTGAGTATGTTATGTTTATATAGGGATATCTTGTTCAAATTTTGACACTAGTGACCTAAAATTGTCGACTACGAGCTAGGGGAATGCACGGGGTAACTCTTAATACCGACCTCGAACAAATAAATTAAGACCACAAATTACGACGACACAGGAGCCTAAAATCATGGACTGGGTGCACCCTAGTTTAAACCTAGGCACCCCATCATAGACCTAGAGATGAGAACTGAGAAAATTACGACACCTAAGACATCCTAAAAGACACCCAAAATTGCAATGACAAGTGACGACTGAACCAGACAAATAACAATGACGCCTGACTAACTGACAACAAGACTAAGGGATGAGTCACTAGTGAATACTTTTATTACGCAAGATCCATTTATAAAATAACATACCTGATGGTATTAATGTAATAGTAAGTAGAAGATTGGACTCATATCATAATCTAATTTTGATTTTTTCAACCATTTAAAAGACATGTGTGTCAAAATTCCATTGATTCAAGCTATCAAGAATGTGCCCATCTAGAACAAATTGGTTAAAGATCTATGGATAAAGAAACTATGCAGAAAAAGGAAAGATCCATCTAATGTGTAGTTCATTGGAAAATTAGTTGATATTATGCTTGGGAACTCACTTTTTCATAAATACATAGATCTAGGCAGCCATTTGGTAAATGTCATAATCAATGACACAGTGATCAAGAACACACTAATTGACTTGGGTGCATCAATAATGTCACAAAAAATAAATTAGGGAAGATTTCAAGTTAGAGGGACAAAGAAAAATAGCCACAATCTTGCAGCTTGAAGATAGATCAAAAGTTAAAACTGAAGGAGTTCTGGAGAATGTATTAGTAGTTTTGGAATCTTGGGAGTGCCATGATGATTTTATTTTTCTTCAGCCAAAAGAAAGTTTGGGACGATATCCTATCATCGTAGGAAGACCATGGTTAGCAACTGTTAATGCATTTATAGGATGCAAATCTGGTAATATGATCATATCTAATGAAAGTGACACTAAAAATCTTATGATTTACCCCCTGCACAACCATTCAATGAAGAAGACCAAACCTTTTGGGTGGAGGAACCTGAAGAAGATCAGATCTCATTTCAGCAACTCATGAAGTTGGAGAAGTCATGCATAATTGAGGGACAAGAATATGATGTTGTTCTTTCTAATGTCCTACAGAGTAATTATGGTAAGAATGAATAATAACATGGTAAATTGCAATGCACAAGTTGTCTTGAGAATCAAATCTTACTGCAGTAGAGTACTATGAATGTTCCAGGTAAGAAGTGCATCCTACAACATATTCTTCCACATGATTATATATTGAATTATGTAAATATCAGCCTATTCTCTATGACTAATCTTTCTAAGCAAGTGGATATTGCACCAGGAAATCCACTTAATGTGAATGGTACCCAGATTTAATCTCCTTCACAACTTGAGCTGCATCATGGATTTTACAAGACACTCAGAGGCAGATAAATGGTTTATATGTCATTTTGTAGCTGGGGGAAGCAATTTATCTGACTTGTTAGCACTCAGGATTTGAAGAAGTGGGTAGCACCTTGGAAGGATTTGATCTAATCCTCACTATTTTAGGTTGTGCCTATCAACCAAGGTAAGAGAACCTATATTGTAGCCTCTATTTTGTGAAGGAGGTGAAAATATCCTTGTACTGTGCAGATTGTATGGAGATGGCCTTGAGAAAACATGATCAATTTCCCATTATTCAAACTCTACAGAGCTGTCACTACTAAATGATGGAAATGCTTTCAAGACAAGGCTAAGGCTACTAAAGACATGGTATGATCCTGATTTGCTTTGTGCATTTTTGTAAATGGATTGTATTCTTTTGTTGACACACAATACAATGCAGGGGTATTATAGGTAGGATGAGTTAATTTGAAATGAATTTTGGGGTGGGAGATATTCAGACAAGACTAACCAGAATTTGCCAACTTCTTTGAGGACCTTTGCAAAACTTGAAAGACTCAGACAACAGAAATGCTTCAAAGAGGTTAAGGTGTTCCTTCAACTAGGATATGTGCATCAAATGGAAGCCCAGATCTACACTCTTCCACACAATCTCTGATGATTTATCACAAAATCTTGAGTTAAATGAATCAGCAAAGCATTTAGAAATTTCTATTCTATCATACCTAAGGTACCCCCAAAGGTTTACAATCAAATCTATATCAAGGAAAGCAAAGTGAATTTAAATTTGTTTATCCCTTCATCAGATGAAAGCTCTTCTGATTCTGGAATTGCAAATGCCACTAAGTTGTTACCAGAATTAGATCTGCATGATCAAAAGGAAATTCCAAACACCAGATTGCAACAGGAGCAAGAAACACAAATTGAAAACATTCTGAAACATAAGTAAATGCAAATTTTACCAAGAGACAACACAAAATAATCCAGAATGACCAAATTTATCAGTAGGGGAATGTTATAAGAACAATCTCAGAGCTTGTTAGTGGCTATACATCTGCAACCAACCTAACATGATACAAATTTGATGCAAAAAGGAGTTAAAATGGTTCTCAGGTGGTTTCTCAGAGAATGGGCTTCTTCCCAGATTTTCCCGTGAAAATTCTAAGTTTCTCTGACCATTTACATGACAAATTCATGCAATATATAAATTTTCACTCACTCACTCACTTTTCCCCTCAAATCTTCCCTCCAAAAGTGGAATATTTGAAGCACCTTTGCTTTGCAATATTTCTGGAAAATGACATTTAACAAACTCACAAAAAGTTTCCAGTTGTTCTTTCAAAAGGTGAATCATTACAAAAATTTCATCATTCTTCAAAGTGGAAGCACGTTTTTCATTTCCCATGCATGTAGACCCCTTTCATTTCATTATTTCATCTTTTCCTTCCCAATTTTTACTCTGCAACTTTGGATCTGGTAATTCATGTTTTTCATGAACCAGAGTAAAAATTCATTTGAAAAATGCCTTGGATTCACAAATTGAACCCCCAAATTGATTAATTCAGACCCTGCAGGCCAAAATGACATGAATTGGTAAAAAATTCGATGAAGATTGATGCAAAAAACACATCTCCAAACTTCCTGGAGCTCAAATGGCAGCCAAATTGGTGAAATGCACAGCTACCATCGATCTGTTCTCAACTTCAAATTTGAGCCCTCCACGTGGCAGATCCGGGTAAAAACAGGCCTCGGGATGTCTTTTTACCTTTTTACTACTTTTGGAAAATTTGCAAAATTTCTTGATTTCCTCCGCCGCTCCACCGATGAGATTTGGGCCTGACACGTGGCGCAATATGACTGGATACGGAGTCACGGCTCAATTTTACACATTTTGCATCTTTCTAGAAAAAGGAATTTTTTTCATTTTTCCTCGCGGCTCCACCCTCCCGTAGGACACGTGTCCTCATATGATTGGCTGAGGGGAAGCACTCTCATTTCATATTTTAATCATATTTCACAAAGGAAAATTTTTAACATTTCCTCTCGCCAGCCCGCACCTCTGCTATTGACTTCGGGGATGAATTTTGACTATTTCCCTCGGGGCTCGAGGGTTAGTTTGATACTTTGAGTCATTTGAATACAAGAGGAAAAATTTCCAAGTTTCCCCTGATGGTCCACCTCCCCACCTCTTTGACTTTTCAAACTACCATGTGTCACCACAGCACACCTTGAGATGGTCCCAAAAATTTGATACCTTGAAGCGTGCGGGCTCACCACGTGTCCTGTTCCGGCGAGATTTGTCTGAATGCTTGAAGCTCAGTGGAAGGCACCACATGTCATACTCTGAGGCAATCTCCTTTTGGCCATTGAAAAGTCTAAGTAAAATGCAAAGCAAGTGGAGGCCTCCATGTGTCATCCTGGCGCTTCTTTAAGATGGTGCCCAAAGCATGAGACCCTGAATGTCTCCATGGTGAGCTCGCCCATGTCCTGTTCGCCAAACTGCTCCAACTACATAAAAATTTTTCCAAGTCTGGGCCAAGCAGTGGAAGCCTCCACGTGTCCTCCCGGTGCTACTTCAAAGCCAAACCAAAAAGTTGATTCTCAAATGAGTGTCGTTCACTCCATGTGGACATATTTTAAAGTTGAGGCTTTTCATAGAATTTTTGAAGTATTTAGCCTGAGCCGCATCAACCAAAAGGTGCCACGTCCCCTGTAGATGCAAGGATGCAAATTTGACTGGGAGAAAACCCATCAAACCATAAAATACAGAAAAATGACCATTTGAGCCTGGAAATGAAATTTCCTTCAAGGACAGAGAGTTTAGAAAGTTACAAGGCTCAAATACGTTCCTAGGGACATATCAACTCATTCTTCTTCAAGTATTTAAGGTAGAAATGATCAAGAACAACAAATTCTGACTGTGGCAATAGAGGGAATGGGAAAACATGAGTTTTTGAAAGGACAGAGCACCGGGGACTCAAAATACAGACCTTTCCAGAGGAACAAAGAAACTAGGAGACAAATATGGACCCATACATGATCTTTGACCCAGGGGCAGACTAAAAATGGCAACAAAGACTAGCCAAGCACAACATGGGGAAGGATAAAATGACAGAGGCCGTAAATCAATAAATTTCCAAGGGCACAAATGGGGTGAGACAATTTTGAGCACCAACACAGGCTCCGACTCGGGGATGGGCACTCCCTGCGAGTGCCACAAGAACAAAAGTAGACCAAGTGCCAAAATATCCATTGGGAAAATGGAGTCACAAGCCAAAACACCAAAAAACCAGCTGATAAACCAACAAAAAGGGTTGCCACACACAAAGGAAAACCAAAAACTGACCAAAACAACAAAAAATAGAGTAGAAACAAAAAACTGTACACTGTACAAGTGATATGCAAACTTCAGTTTTGGGGATCAATCCAAGAAATGCTTCAAATGTCTGCCATTAACAGGCAGCTCAAGCAATTCTCCATCTAGGTCCTTGAGGAAAAAATTATTCTCACCAATTCTTATGTCAATTGAATATGGGCCCATCCACAAAGCATCAAATTTACCATGCTTTCCCTTATCTTCATGCCTACTATCCCACAACAGCACAAGATCTCCAATACTGAAAGCTCTTGGGGTTACCTTCTTATCAAACAACTTCTTCATTCTCTCTCTGAATTTGACATGCCTCTGATGGGATGCTCTTCTTGCTTCATCAAGTTCAACAATCTGATTAATCCTTGCTTCATATGAACTGATTTCTTGATCTTCAAGTTGTTGAACAAACTGAAATGAAGACAACTGCAGATGCAAGGGCAACAGAGCTTGTGTTCCATATACCAATTCAAATGGGATTTTACCAGTAGCTCTTTTGGCAGTGATCCTATCAGCCCAAACAACAAACTTTAGTTGTTCACCCCACTTCTTCTTGTTTAATTCCAAAGTCCTTTTAATAATCTTCAACAAGTTTTTATTGCTGGACTCAGCCTGTCCATTTCCTTGTGGATTGTAGTTAGAAGCATATGTCAACTTTATTCCATATTCTTTGCACATTGCCACTAAAGGTCCAACTCTGAAACTCATGGCATTATCAGCAACAATCTTGACTGGCACTCCAAATCTGCAGATGATATGATTCAATATGAAGTCCATTACAACTTGGTGCATTGCCTTCCTAGTGGGGATTGCTTCCACCCATTTTGTGAAGAAATCAGTAGCTACCAAAATCCATTTGTGTCCAGCACTTGATGAATCAGAGATTTCACCAATGAAGTCTAGCCCCCATTGTTTGAAAGGAGCTTCAATTGATACAAGCTGCAAAGGAAGGGAGCCTGAAGCTTTCATTCTTCCAGAGAAATGCTGACAACTCTCACATCTTCTAACCAACTGAGTTGCATCTTTAAAAAGAGTTGGCCACCAATAACCAGCCCTCAAAATCTTGTGTGTAGTAACCCTCCCAGTAAAATGTCCTCCACAAACTCCCCCATGGAAATCAGCAATTATTTTGGGAGCTTCATCTTCAGTCACACATCTCAAGAGGATTCCCTCAGGGTTCTTCCAAGCCAACCCAAAGTTTGTAATGATATATTTTTGAGAAGCCAGCTTGAGAGATCTTTTCTGATTTTTATTCAAATGTCAAGGTAGCATAGGTGTCTGAGATAATAGATTACATCCTTGTACCACTCAGAGTTCAAAAATTTTTCAAGAACATCTGCCCTCTCTTCTTCTACTTCATTTACTTCAGCATTCTACAAATTGCTTTCAGCCATGAGCTTGGCAAGACCCAAACCTCTTACTAGCTTTGTGGTCTGAATGTCCATATCATACTCCTGTAATTTGTTAACCCACCTGCATCTTTTTCTTGAAATCTCCATCTCTGATAAGACATATTTTACCATTGTGTGAGGAACATAAGCAACAACTTTGGAACTCAAAATATAAGGTCTGAAAACCTTAGTTGCTTTCACCAATGCAAAGGCCTGCTTCTCCATGATTGTGTATTTTAACTCAGCTACTTGCAATGCCTTACTAAAGAAGGCAATAGGTCTTTCAGCTCCATCATCATCCTTTTTGCAACAAAACAGATGCAATGGTGTGCTCAGAAGAAAAGGAGAAGATTTGGAAAGGTTTCTTGTAATTTGGGGCTGCTAGAACAGGAGCATGCTTCAATGCTTCCTTGATTCCATCAAAATATTTAAGGGAAGCCTCTTCCCACTTGATATTCTGGTCCTTCTTCAACATGCAAGTAATGGGGAGAGTCAACTCAGCAAAATTAGACACAAACCTTCTAATGAAATTGATTTGACCAAAGAAGGATTGGATTCCTTTCTTAGTTTTTGGAACCGGGATCTTGCTGATAGCTTCTATCCTTTGTGGATCAATCATAACTCCTTCTTTAGACACAATGTGACCAAGTAGTTTTTCTCTTTGCACTCCAAAATGACACTTCTTTGGATTGAGTGAAATGCCATATTCTCTACATCTGATCAACATTCTTTCCAAATGCTGCAAGTGGTCAATTCTTTTGCTAGAAAAAATAGTAATATCATCTTGATAAACAACAATAAAATCATTGATATAACCAGCAAAAGCAACATCCATGGCCCTTTGAAAAGTAGCTCCAACATTCATTAAACCAAAGGGCATCCTGACAAAAACATATGTTCCCCATGGAGTAGTAAAGGCAGTTTTAATCCTCTCTAATTCTTTGACAACAACTTGGTTATAACCGGAGAAACCATCCAAAGTAGAAAGCATCTCAGAACCAGTCACTAATTGCAGCATGTTCTCCATGTTTGGTAAAGGATAGTTGTCCTTTATTGATGCTCTATTTAGATTTCTGAAATCCACACAAAGTCTGATATCTCCATTCTTCTTTCTAACCAGCACCAAGTTTGCAACCCAAGAAGAATACCTTGTGGGCTGAATGATTCCTCCATCCTTCAACTTTTTCAATTCCTCTTGCATTTTGACAGAAAGGAGTGGGTTAATTGGCCTTTGCTTCTATCTGAATGGTTTGGCATCTTTCTCAAGAGGGATCTCATGTTGGAATAAGTCTTCTCTATATGCTTTCAGCTCAGAATAAGACCAAGCTAAACAGTCTTGATATTGTTTCAACAATTGGAGGTAGGACTATTTTTCTTCCTTGTTTAAACCACTCCCTAACCAAATCTTCCTTGGTTTTTCCTTTATTCCCAAGTCATGCTCTTCAACATCTCTAGATGCAAACATGTTTCTATTGATTACACAATCAACATTGTTAAAATTTGACTCAAGAGCAACCAACCCTCTAGGGATGGTGTTAGTCTTCAATTGAATGATATCCTTGCCAAACAAGGTTTCTTTTCCATCAACATTACACACCAATGGTTCCAAATCAATATGCTGATCCACAAACTCACCTTGGTTCTACAAAAACCTCTGAACCTGAGCATCATCATCAAATACTTGCCAATGCTTGATGTTATCAGGGACTGCAGGCCTAGTGAGTATCTCAACATCATATTCACAATATGGAGAAATGGTACAATTGTCAAATCTAGACCCCAACACTGCCAGCTTATCAGAAATCATATTTAAACTTTTGTCATGATGAAGAATGTTGAAGGAATCAAACATCTCAATCAGATCCCAAACTACGTGTTTGTATTGTTTCATCCGCTGATTTTTTGTTGCATACAGTTTTCTAACTTGTTTGACAACCAACTCAGAATCTCCCTTTACAACAACATATTTTACACCATACTTCCAAGCAATCCTCAGCCCTAACAGTAATGCCTCATACTCAGCTATGTTATTGGTGCATTCAAAGTTAAGTTTGAAGGAGAAAACAAATTCCTCATTGCTTGGAGAGATTAAAACAACACCGGCACCATTTCCAAATTTGGAGAAAGCTCCATCAAATAACAAGGTCCATGGTGAGCCTACCTCTTCAAGACACTTAGACTGATCCATCTTGTGCTCCTTACCATCAGCAAACCCAATAAAATTATCAACATCAACATCAGCAAATAATACTTCATAAGAAGCATTGTTTGGATCCTCAATTAGATGCAACATCTTCTTCTCTCCATATAATTTTACAAGGCTTCCTTCAATGGGAATGGTGGCAAAATACATATCCATTTGGACACTCCCTCTAACACTTGCAGCCCACTTTCTTGATAATAACATACCCCATTTGGTAGGGCAATCAACAATTACAACATCAAGTTTCAAATTTTTACCCGGATAGGCTGCAAGTTGCACCACCAAACCTTTGACACACCCAACAACTGGCACTTCCCTGGAATCCATGGTAGTACACTTGCCATACACTGTTGTTACTTTGATATCTAACTCATTCATAACTTCCAAAGGCATGACATTGCATGATGCCCCAGAGTCAAACATACAATTATGTAGCAACCTGTCCTTGATGATCAAAGTTGTGAAGAAAGGGTCAACACTCAGCTGAGATTCAACCAAGGATGTTCCCAAATATACCTCTGGTGGTTCACCAAATTCTTCCAATGCTGATGTCTTTCCTACTTCTGCAATAGCAAGTGGAGCTTCTACAACATTCACATTCCTCTTCATGGAAGCCTTCTCCTCCTTCAATCCCAAATACTCAAGTGATCTCTTCTTGTGCTCAGGAATTCTAAGCAGCTCAAAAATTGGAACACTGACCTTGATTTGGCTCAGAACTTGAGCAATGTCATAGGGAATGTATTTAGGAAAAACAACAGTAGAAGGAGGGCTGGAAATTTCATCAGATGGCACAAGGTTTTTAACATTTTGAGCATGGGGTGAAGCATAAATTTTACTTGGGACAGCAGGGCTCTTAGCAGATGTTTCTTTCTTAGGAACTTCTTTTGGGATATTAGAAAGCAATGGGGTTTTATTTTTGGCCTGAGGCCCAGCTCCCTTGACAGCCTTACTTCTTGTGTTATACTCCTTCTCTTGGGCCACCACAACATTCATAAGCAACTACCTATCCTCTTCCGAGGGTATACCTCCATCATACTTCTTGATCATCAATTCCCTCAAGTACTCAAAATCATTATTGGGCAGCTCAAAGGCTTGTACATTATCAATTTCTAAAACATGAGAAGGAGGAAGAAGATGTACCCATTGGATGCAATCCCAAAAGCTAGCAGCAGTCCATGCACTTATCACTTCAGTAGATGTTGCTCCTTGACATGAGTGTGTAGGGCAGTCCATCATACAAGCATCATCATCTGTATTATAATCATCAACTTCCTCTTCAATTTTCTGATCTGTTTCACATGGCGGATGGGGTAAGAAATCTGTCACACCAGTCAATTTGATTTGCATCATCAACAGTCATCCACTCTAGCATTTAATGGATCAGGCACAACCTTACTTTCTTTGGCCTGAGATTGTCTATTTCCAAATCCCATAGGTCCTTTACCTTTGTCATCAAATCTTTGCTCATTCCTATGGTGATTTCCAAATCTATCTTGTGCTTGCTGCCTAGGCTGACCTTGTGAAGTTTTTCCAATTCCCTTCTCAGCTCTTCCAACTTGTAGGAAATCTCTTTGACAACCCCTGCCAAAGTTTTCACCACTTCCTCCAAGTCTACACTCTTGTTTGCTTGAGGCTTGTCAGGGTTTACCAATTTAACTCCATCTCTCTTAGGAGGTTTCCCAACAACCTTGATATTGTTCTCAATTTGAAGTGCCATGGTGAAGGCCTACCTTAAATTGCCAGGATTTTTGTCCCTCAAGTAATATGTAGCCTTCTTGTCAAATGCATCAGAATATTTTATCAAACAAGATTCATCACATGGTCTTAAATTTACCGGAAATCTCCTCAAAGTTTTATTGAACCTTGTGTTGAAGTCATGGACCGTTTCATTTGGGTTTTTCTTGATATTCTCAAACTATGATAAGAGGAATCTGGGATCAGTCTTTTCACCATATTGCAACCTGAATGCATTCTACATTTCAGTCCATGAATCAATTGAATTATTTGGCAAGGCCTTGTACCAATCCCTAGCATCCTCCTCTAAAGTGTGGACAAACAATTTAATGTACACATCCTCAAATCCAATTTCAAAATCCTCCATCATATTAATAAAGAGTTTCAAATGTTGATCACCTGTTATGGCATTGTTCCCTTGGAACTTTGGCAATCTACTTCTAACATCCTGAGGCACAACATTAGGATAACCAGCCATTCCCCTAAAATTTATTGGGCCAAAGGTATTGACCACAAATGGAGGCCTAGGTGGAGGCTGAGCCATGTTGTCTGGTGGAGGTGATCTTGGGGGTGACACAAGATGATGAGGAGTGTGAGGTCTTTGGGGCTCAAGAATGTGGTTCACAAGATTGGTATTCTCTAGGTGCTGATTTTCTTGGAAAGTTTTACTAGAATTGAAACACACATGTGCAGATTGAAGAAGGAACTCACCAGGTACAACAGAAGGACCTTCACTAGTTGAAGTAAACAAGTTTATGAGAAGATTGCTTGAATCATAATCACTGGAAGAAGAGTGATAATCCTCTATTAAAGGCTGATCTCTCTCACCAATGGATATACCTTTGCTTGATGTCTGTCCTTCAACAACCTTCCAAACTTTTCTCTCCTCTAAAACTGTCTTTCCAAATTCTTGAAATAATTTTCTACTTGGGTCCCTCCTGAAGAGAGATCTTCTTCCTTCCAGGTTTGTAGATTTATATGACACACTTCACTTAATGTATGATAAGGTACTGGTATTTATCAAAATATAACAGCCAGGAGTCACCACTAAGGAATTTCACCCTAGTTTGTGCAAATGCACTATGAAGATCTATCAAATGACTACAAATATTAGCACTATGCAAAGCTTGAACAGATCTGATTTTCTTTCACTCAATTTATCAACTATTGTGCAAAGTTTGAAACAAAAAATTGGAGACACTTGAACATATCAAACTCATAAATTCTACTCTCATTCCTCAGTATAAATCTGATCAGAAACTGATGCTCAGCAATGTAGTTGCACATAAAATACATGAGAACGTATTACCAGGGATTTTGAAAAATTGAAATACTGAAAAAATGTCCCCGGGCCAAATGGAACAATGGCACTAGAAGTGTGTTGATGGCGGGCTCAAAAGAATATGAACTGGAAGCAGATTAACAAATTAGTTTGGATATTGCATTCTTCATCCCCGGCAATGTGCATTCGGGTGTTGGTACCCAGATTTAATCTCCTTCACAACTTGAGTTGCATCATGGATTTTACAAGACACTCAGAGGTAGATAAATGGTTTATATGTCATTTTGTAGCTAGGGAAGTAATTTATCTGACTTGTTAGCACTCAGGATTTGAAGAAGTGGGTAGCACCTTGGAAGGATTTGATCTAATCCTCACTATTTTAGGTTGTGCCTATCAACCAAGGTCAAGAGAACCTATATTGTAGCCTCTGTTTTGTGAAGGAGGTGAAAATATCCTTGTACTGTGTAAATTGTATGGAGATGGCCTTGAGAAAACATGATCAATTTCCCATTATTCAAACTCAACAGAGTTGTCACTACTAAATGATGGAAATGCTTTCAAGACAAGGCTAAGGCTACTAAAGACATGGTATGATCCTGATTTGCTTTGTGCATTTTTGTAAATGGATTGTATTCTTTTGTTGACACACAATACAATGCAAGGGTATTATAGGTAGGATGAGTTAATTTGAAATGAATTTTGGGGTGGGAGATATTCAGACAAGACTAACCAGAATTTTCCAACTTCTTTGAGGACCTTTGCAAAACTTGAAAGACTCAGACAACAGAAATGCTTCAAAGAGGTTAAGGTGTTCCTTCAACCAGGATATGTGCATCAAATGGAAGCCCAGATCTACACTCTTCCACACAATCTCTGATGATTTATCACAAAATCTTGAGTTAAATGAATCAACAAAGCATTTAGAAATTTCTATTCTATCAGACCTAAGGTACCCCCAAAGGTTTACAATCAAATCTATATCAAGGAAAGCAGAGTGAATTTAAATTTGTTTATCCCTTCATCAGATGAAAGCTCTTCTAATTCTGGAATTGCAAATGCCACTAAGTTGTTACTAGAATTAGATCTGCATGATCAAAAGGAAATTCCAAACACCAGATTGCAATAGGAGCAAGAAACACAAATTGAAAACATTCTGAAACATAAGTAAATGCAAATTTTACCAAGAGACAACACAAAATAATCCAGAATGACCAAATTTATCAGCAGGGGAATGTTATAAGAACAATCTCAGAGCTTGTTAGTGGCTATACATCTGCAACCAACCTAACATGATACAAATTTGAAGTAAAAAGGAATTAAAATGGTTCTCAGGTGGTTTCTCAGAGAATGGGCTTCTTCCCATATTTTCTCATGAAAATTCTAAGTTTCTCTGACCATTTGCATGAAAAATTCATGTAATATATAATTTTCACTCACTCACTCACTTTTCCCCTCAAATCTTCCCTCCAAAAGTGGAATATTTGAAGCACCTTTGCTTTGCAATATTTCTGGAAAATGACATTTAACAAACTCGCAAAAAGTTTCAGTTGTTCTTTCAAAAGGTGAATCATTACAAAACTTTCATCATTCTTCAAAGTGGAAGCATGTTTTTCATTTCCCACGCATGTAGATCCCTTTCATTTCATTATTTCATCTTTTCCTTTCCCAATTTTTACTCTACAACTTTGGATCTAGTAATTCACATTTTTCATGAACCAGAGTAAAAATTCATTTGAAAAATGCCTTGGATTCACAAATTGAACCCCCAAATTGATTAATTCGGACCCTACAGGCCAAAACGACATGAATTGGTAAAAAATTTGATGAATATTGATGCAAAAAATGCATCTCCAAACTTCCTGGAGCTCAAATGGCGGCCAAATTGGTGAAATGCACAGCTACCATCGATATGTTCCTCAACTTCAAATTTGAGCCCTCCATGTGGCAGATCTGGGTAAAAATGGGCCTCAGGGACATGTCTTTTTACCTTTTTACTACTTTTGGAAAATTTGCACAATTTCTTGATTTCCTCCGCTGCTCCACCGATGAGATTTGGGCCTGACACATGGTGCAATATGACTAGATACAGAGTCGCAGCTCAATTTTACACATTTTACATCTTTCTGGAAAAAGGAAAAAATTTCATTTTTCCTCCGCGGCTCCGCCCTCCCACAGGACATGTGTCCTCATATGATTGGCTGAGGGGAAGTGCTCTCATTTCATATTTTAATCATATTTCACAAAGGAAAATTTTTAACATTTCCTCTGCCAGCCCGCACCTCTACTATTGACTTCTCAGATGAATTTTGACTTTTTACCCTCGGGCTCGCTTGGGTTAGTTTGATACTTTGAGTCATTTGAATACAAGAGGAAAAATTTCCAAGTTTCCCCCAATGGTCTGCCTCCCCACCTCTTTGACTTTTCAAACTACCACGTGTCACCACGGTGCAACTTGAGGCGGTCCTAAAAATTTGATACCTTGAATGAGCGCGGGCTTGCCATGTGTCCTGTTCCATCAAGATTTGTCTAAATGCTTGAAGCTCAGTGGAAGGCACCACATGTCATACTTTGAGGCAATCTCCTTTTGGCTGTTGAAAAGTCTAAGTAAAATTCAATGTAGCATTGGAGGCCTCCACGTGTCATCATGTTTCTTCTTTAAGATGGTGCCCAAAGCAGAGACCCTAAATGAGCACGAGCTCGCCATGTGTCCTATTCTGCCAAACTGCTCCAACTGCATAAAAATTTTTCCAAGTCTGGGCCAAGTAATGGAAGCCTCCACGTGTCCTCCTAGTGCTACTTCAAAGTCAAACCAAAAAGTTGATTCTCAAACGAGCGTCGTTCACCCACATGGACATATTTCTAAGTTGAGGCTTTTTATAGAATTTTTGAAGTATTTAGTCAAGAGTTGTCCAACCAAAAGGTGCCACGTCCCCTGTAGATGCAAGGATGCAAATTTGACCAGGAGAAATGCCTGTCAAACCGTAAAATATAGAAAAATGACCATTTGAGCCTAGAAATGAAATTTCCTTCAAGGACAGAGAGTTTAGAAATTTACAAGGCTCAAATATGTTCCTTAGGGACATATCAACTCATTCTTCTTCAAGTATTTAAGGCAGAAAATACAAGAATGACAAATTTTGACTATGGCAATAGAGGGAATGGGAAAACGTGATTTTTTTGAAAGGACAGAGCATGGGGGACTCAAAATATAGACCTTTCCAGAGGAACAAAGAAACTAGGAGACAAATATGGACCCATACATCATCTTTGACCCAGGGGCAGAGCTAAAAACAACAACAAATTACTAGCCAAGCACAATCATGGGGAAGGAAAAAATGACAAAGGCTATAAATCAATAAATTTCCAAGGGCACAAATTGGGTGAGATACAATTTTGAGCACCAACATAGTCAATGGGTGTCATCCCTTGTCATTGTACCTAAAAATAATGGCAAATGCATTCCAGACCTTTAAACAAATGTTTACTTGTACACATGATTTAAGAGGACCAGATTAGATTTTTCCATTTCACATACACACTGATGCCTCAGACCATGCCATTAGATTTGTTCTAGGATAGAAGTACGGGATTCTTAATTATGCAATCTACTATGCCAATAAGAACCTATAGTATGCTAAGTTCAACTATACATTCATGAAGAAGGATTTTTTTGCGGTTATGTATGCCATTAACAAGTTTAGACACTACATCACAAGCTATCTAGTATTTATTCACAACTACCATGTTTTCATTAAATATTTAATCAACAAACCAATTGTAAGCAGCATAATAATCAGATGGTTGTTGCTCCTACAATAATTTGATGTTACAATTGTGGATAATCCTAGTAAATACAATGTCGTTGTTGACTTTCTCTAGAGAATAGAGAATAATACTGAAGAGAAAGTAGTGGATGAATCTTTCCCAAATGAACATTTGTTTACCATCTCCTCTAAAACACCCTAGTACATTGATATAGCTAATTATTTAGTATCATGTAAGACACCTTTACACTATCTATGCTCTGAAAATAAATATATTGTTGATAAAAGTTTGATTTTTTTTTGGATAATTGGTTTCTTATTCCACACAGGGAAGGATAATGTTATGAGGAGATGCATATATGATGAGGAAATATATGATGTCCTCAAACCCTATCATAGTGAGCCATGTGGAGGACACTTTTCTACAAAAATAACAACACAAAATTGTTGACAATAGGGTATTACTAGCCTACATTACACAAGGATGCAACATTATATGCCAGAAGGTGTGATAAATTGAAAATAATGGTTCGGCCGACCGAGATAGATGAGATGTCAGTACAATCTCAACTGGTATTGTATCCATTTGAAAAATGGGGATTATACTTTATTGGTCCCATAGATCCAAAGTCTTAGCAGAAAGAATATATTTTTGGTTGTGCACATATTACCTCAATAAATGGATAGAAGTGAAATCATTACCGAATCAGAAGAGTTAGAAAGTTTCTAAATTCCTATATGACCACATCTTCTCAAGATATGGTGTGCCAAGATAAATTTTTATAGATCAATGTACACACTTTACTATTGAAGTCATCTCTGATTTAGCTAAGGAATATGAAATAAGGAACATGAAATCTACACCTTATCACCCCCAATCCAATGGCCAATTTGAGGGTAACAAACAGGGACATATAAGCCATCTTGAACAAAACCATTGCACTCCATATAAGGGATTGGTCAAAAATACTTCCAGAATCAGTTTGGGTGTTCAATAAAACTTGGAAGACAATAAAAGACTTTACACCATTCAAGCTTTTGTATGTTAAGAATGATGTTCTACCTATTGAATTTAAGCATAAGACACTAAGGACTGCACTTGAATTGTGAATATATTTTTCTGAAGCTTAGAGACAAAGGATTCTCTAACTCAATGAGTTGGATGAAATGAGGAGGTGAGTTGTTCATAATACAGATGTGGAAAAAAATCAAAGGATCAAATGGCATGACAGGTTTATCAAAACAAGACAATTCCAAGAAGGTGATTGGGCCCTCTTATTTGACTCCAAGTACAAGGACCACATGGGGAAAGCTCAGAACAAGGTGGTTGGGGCCATATGAGACTGAGAAAATATTTCTTAATGGTGCTGTGAAACTCACTACCATAGATCCTTTAAGATTTAAACTACTGGTGAATGGGCATAGATTGAAGTTATACAAGAAGCCAACTGACATGAGCACTTTCATGTAACAATTCAAAGGAGGTAAAAACATGATTGAGATGAGAACAACATAGTTAAGATCAAAATTTGAACCTATTAATTCATCTTCTAAAGTTGTTGAGGAATGAGATGGTCAGTGGCCTTGGTATATCCATCTTGTTAGTTACTCCAAGGAATAATAAAATTCATGTAATCAACCTTCTTGGTGATCATCACCACTCAACTAACATGTTTTGTTTATAAGAATTTTTATTTTATAGGTTTTGGTGTATCTATTATAAGAAGTGCATAATCTCTGATAGAAGGAGATGATGCAAAGAATAAACGTCCACTTGTAGCAGCATGCAACAAATATTTGTTTTTCTTTCTTGTTGAAAGAACTCATAATTTCATGAAGAGAAAATAATGATCAAATTATAACTGCAAGCACTTAGGAAGAAGATTGGCACTAACAAGATTCAATCTTCCCTCTCCATGAATTAATTGTTCTTACTAAGGTACCTCTAACATGCACTTACAACACTCTATGCAGTGCTTGCAACAACGTAACACCTCAACTTGAAGCATCATGATGACTATGCATGCATTCGAAGGCTTAAATTATGACAAGGTGCATGTCACAATCATCAAACGTACTTCTTGATATAAGTGCACTTAATCCACCTTATTAAAGTAATGATAGAAATAATTATAATTGATTAATATTTGTGCCATGTCATCAATAACTTTATTTACCATAATTTTCTGCTGCCTTCCATAATGTGAGTTTTCGTCCATGTCACCCCACTTCGTCACCTCACACGGGTGCATCCTTCAAGTCCAATTTATACATTCCCTTTCAAGTTGCGTGCGAGTCAGTTACAAATTTTGAAAATTCCAAGTACTCGAGATATTTACACTCATTTGATTTTTTGTAAAATCAATTTGAACTGTAAAATATTTCTCACCTCCCATAGCTAAAAAGAAGTTAAGGAATTCAAAAATGGGTGGTGACCTAATTAGGAACAAACCTACAGATCACTCATAGCTCCTTAATCAAGCAAATATTCTACATTATTTTTATGACAATGGTTGGATGGTTTATATTAATAAATTTCAAGGATTTAGCAATTCAATGGTAACATAGTTTTCTGTCACCTTTAAGGATAGAAAGGCCATAGTTAAGGGTTTTACAGTTAAGGTGGATGACATAATTTTAGCTAAAGTAACCATACTCTCGGTGGAAGGAGAGTTGTATGATGCCAAGGAAAATCTAGATGAAGCTTGGGCATTTTGGAGACTAAATTGATAACTTCATCAGTGAAAGATAAGGTACCTTACACACTTCTTTAAAATCCTTTTGGGTTGATGTTGCAAACTATGTTATAAAGTACTTCACCTGTGAGGGTAGGTACTCACAGTTAAACATTGTGTATTTTAAATTTCTCAATCATTTCAAAAATGGAAAACATGTCAATATACCTAACTTTCTACATGAAATCCTAAAGAAAATGAGTAAGGAATCTCAAAGGGGTAGGTCTAGATTATTTCACCACTGTCTTGTCACCTTAGTTGTGAAACATGCATTAGAAATAGAACATCCTACAATAAAATGGGGAGAGTTTTCTAGGGAAAAACACTTGAATGATTTATTGGGGAAGGGGAAGAAAAAGACGAAAATCTTTGCTATTTCTTCTATGCCTACACCTGAGACCTCAGCTTCTACCTCCATCCCTACAAAAACCTCTTTCCCTACAAAAACTTTCATACCTATAGAAACTTTTTTTCCTGAAAAACCTCCATCTCCTGAGAAGGTCCCTAGGCCAATCTCCCTTGATATAATTCTTATTGATGAATCTCTGTTGGAGATATCCACCCCTGAATCCTCCTCATCAAAAGGAAAAAAAAAATCTTCAAGTAAAACCCCTGAAACATCAAGGAGATCACATAGGATCCGTAATAAAAAGGTCAAAACCTCAAAGCCTAGAATAAACTTTCAAATATTTCTAGACATCGATGAAGAGGAGCTAGAAAATATTGAGGAACCTATTCCCATGGATGTTGAGCAAAGGGATCATGTATACACATGCAAAGACATGGGCATGGAAGATACAACTAAGGAAGTGGAAGAGAAAAAGGAGGAGTTAGATGAGTAACCTACTCATGAGAGCCCTAATGAACCAATTAGAGTTCAAATAGAGGTCATTCATGTCAGGGAAACCAACATACATCATGAAGAAGAAGTATCAACAAAGGAAATTGAAAATGTAGCCAATGTGACCACAAATAATGAAGAATAGACTTAGGAAGCACTAGAACACTCACTACCTGAACCAAAAACTATTGTAATGGACATGGTGGATAATTTTCCACAAGATATTGAGGACACAATTGAGCATGTTATCCAAGACCTTGAGCCAAAATTTGTTCATGAACCTATTGAGATAACACAATTGGATAGTCCTACAACTACCTAAGATGAAGTTTATAAAGTCTTTGAGCCTGTGAATCCACCATTGCCATCACCCAACTTATAGCCACAAGTTGTGATCAAGTAAATTTTTAGAGAACCTCCCAGACCACCTTGTAGGGATATGGCAACTCAAACCACCTTGTTGGATTATTGGGTACAACAATTTGAGAATTATGTTAACAAGTTGCAGAAAAGTGGGACAGAGAGAAGGAATAATTACTCTTCCAACACCATCTAGATATTGAAGAGAAGGATAGGTAACTCAGAGATAAGGATAATGAGATTGCTAGACTGAAGAAGAAACAAAATGACACTATTAAGGTAACTAATGAAATACTCTTATGTAGGAAACCTTCAATTGTATATGTTGTCTTTTTGAAGGAACAAATGTTGCAACTAAAACTTACTTGCATCAACTCAAATTTTTAGTTTGACATTAGTGTAGCTCGCAGCTTATTTAGGTTGTATTTAAAGATGTCACATGAAATTCAATTGTTGTTATGTGAATTATATATGTATAAATATGCTCTAGAGTATGACATAGATTGGATACCTACACTCTACATTGGGGATGTATAAATTAGGGCACTGTGTTCCTACTTTAATAATGTGCTATAGAGGGAGAAGAAAATTGTGGATTACAGACACTTGTGTAAGTTACAACCTTTCATGATAAGGGCATGGGAAGGAAACACTAAATCAATGATTAAGGAATATGGGAAGTTTATGGCAATTCAACAAATTAAATAGATGGTTTATCGGATGAGACAAGAAGCACATGATGAAGTAAGAAACTACATTAAGTTTAATAGTATAGAAATAGTACAGGCCTGCAGGGAAATATGGGAAGAAATGTCAAAAGAGATGCAGGGAAAGGAAATGGATTCTTATCCTAATATCGTCCCCACTTTCAAGAGGATAAATGCATATATTGACATCTCTAATGGATGTGGAAAAAATTGATTTTTATCCACCAAATTTCTGCTATCCTATCCCCCACTGGTCTAGAAAAATAATTTTGAATGAGGAATTATAGGACAGAATAATGGAAAGGTACAGAAGGAATGCAAGTTATTTCTTCACAGAACCAGAAGGTATCTATTGATTTTCAAACTCACACCCATGTCTTGGATATTGAAGAACCGAGTTGTTTGTGACAATAATAGAACCGATCCCAAGTTGTGGGATCTTACGCACTCGGGATAGATCTCAAGAGAAGGTTGGTTCCTCTATCTATTTCTACTGCTACTACTACTCCTAATGAAAGGGACTAAGCTAATGATGCCAAGGGACCAGTGATAGGAGAATAACATGAAAGGAAACTACACTAAAAGGTGATAGCACTAGAAAAATAGGGATGAACACTATCTGTTCTGAGTGAAAATGAAAGGAAATGTATGAAAGAAGGCCAAGCATGTGTAATACTACTTAAAATGTATTTACCAGATTAATCTCATGGAACACAACTAAATAAGGAACTACAAGGGACGTAGAATGGCACAACGAACACAAAATGCAAGATAAAAGGCAAAGAATAAGGAATGCAAACATGTTAGGATAGAGAATAGTCACAAAATGATGCTTCTACTACTTCCAAAAATGTACAGAGTTGTTACAATGGTGAAAGAGGATGATATCCACATGCAAGAACCAGATCCAGAGGTCTACAACTCAAAATACATAAAATATGAAGTCCTTAGCCAAAATCATAAGGATTCAAAATATCCAACATTAAAAATGAGCCCGGCTCTTACATTTATAGATGAAACCATCAAAGAAGAAGAGAAGGGAAAATATGAATTTGAAATGCAACCACCAATAAGAAGCATTCAATGCCTACAAATCTACCTAATAATTTTTCAAATGCACTTCCCCAGGTCTATTTGCCATGTTGAAGAAGGATGGAGGGTGAATGAGATCAAATTGGGTGGTTGGAGCAATTAGATATGCCCATTAATGCTCAGAAATATGTTTTCCCATTTCTCACCTACCAGGTCTGCCAAGAATTTGAATTTGAATATTTAGCATTGTAGCATACATGTCAGCAGCTATTTATTGAGACTAGGCACGTCCCGATCAGATTTCTATAGAAAAAGATACGGTTGTCAAAATTTTGTCAGAGTCATTTGCACACGCAAGACACATGGCACACATGGATTAGCTGAAAGGATGTCTAACTATGCAAATGGTCTTGTCATTTCTACCATGTGTCAGTCATTGATTTGTTGCAAGGATTCAACACCCTTTTGGCATGCTTTAGATAAGTTGCTTGTGGTACACTTAAACATGTCAGAATGACATGGCACATAATAGCACAGAGAAGGGCACAAAGGTATGCGCATGGAAGAAAGAGGTGAGGGAAGAAGACAGAAGGGAAGCGCGCACTATGTAATCGAGGAAATAAGGAAAACTATTGAAATAGAGAATGCATGGTCAAGGCATAACTATTACAAATTAATGTGTGGGGCATGCATGAGGGCTAGGGAATTATCTGATTGAAGAAAGTGCAAGGCATGTACATAGGATGAAATAACTGCTAGGAAGAAGGTGTATATGTAGAGGGTGCGCATAAGGGAGGAGTGGAACAAAGAGGAAAAAGGAAAAATAAGGGGGAAAAGGGAAAGCATGTGGGGAAATGTAACCAAGAAAATTTTTCAAGTGAACTTGAGCACGTAAAACCTTACAATGAAGAGCTCAAAGCTAGAAAATGTATACAAGTTGTCCAAATAACTAGGAGAGTTATTTGGATAACATTTTTGGTGAATTTCGGGCCATCTACCTGCTAGATGAAGGAGATCAGTAGCCTGCAGAATCCATTGGGCATGGAGTCTGTTATGTAATCATGAAATTATGATCTACAACTTTGAAGAACTGCCCCTTTAGTCACTTGAAGGATCATTTCTTGACTCTATTTTGAATCATGAAAACTGCTAAAAATGTCAGCATCCTAGAAGAAAAAGAAGAGCGTGCATAGGAAGCACGCAAGAGAAGAAATAACTATGTACAAACAAACAATGTGCACACAATGCACTTAGAGGAATTGAAACTACTCTAATATATACAAAATGATGCAGCAAACTTAATGAAAGGGTTTGAGATAGATCCCATTTACTGGGATTTGCAAGCGTGCCTCCATCAAGATGAGTTAACTCAAAAGAATTAGCCTCTTTGCACAAATTGATGATGTATGGGCCACTCTAAAGTGCATCAAACTTTGAATGGCACCCTGGTTTAGCTCTGTCAGCATCCCATTTTAAGACTAAGTCCCCAAATTTGAAATCTTGAGGCCTAGCCTTTCTGTCAAACCATTTCTTTGTTATTTTTTGATGTTGTTCTAGTTTGATCATGACAGAGTTTCTTGATTCTTCAAGATTAACTAGCTCTTCCATTCTAATTTCTCTCTGGTCTGCACCTTCAAATTCTAGTTGTTGGGAAAGTGCTAATGAATTCAATTCTATTGCATCAAAGGAAGGGTAGCCTCCTTTCCATAGACAAGATTATAAGGTGAAGTTCCTATTGCCTTTTTAATTGTGATTCTATCTTCCCAGAGCATGCACGAGACCTTCGTATGCCATTGTCTTTGGCTGATATTCATTGTGCACTTCATGATTCTGATCAGGTTCTTATTTGTTGACTCTTCCAAACCATTTCCTTGGGGGTAATAGTTGGAAGAAGTCTTCATATAGATGCCCAAATTTAGAGCCAATCAATGATTTTAGTCCCAAGGAAGGATTTTGCATTATTAGAGATAATGGTTTGAGGAATGCCAAACCTTGTGACTATACCTTCAAGAAAGTCAAGGATGTCTGACTTGGTTGATTCTTTGAGTGCGACAGCTTCTTTCCATCTGGTGAAGTAGTCCATAGCTTTCAATACCCACTTGTGTCCAACGCTTGAAGGTGGATTGATCATGCCTATGAAGTCGAGACCCCACTACGCAAAAGGTTGATCCACTTGGATTGGTCAGAGGGGAAGCACTGCCAATATTTTCTTTCCTACAAAGAAAGTGCATTCCTTGCATTTTGTGACCCACTTGTGTGCATCCGCAAACATAGTAGGCCAAAAGATACCTTCCATTATGATTTTCATTGGGTAGTTTTGGCAGAAAAGTGTCCACCAGAGAATCCATCATGAAATTCTGCTAACACTTTTTCAGTATGCGCGTATTGATACATCTTAACAACACACCATCAATATTTTTCTTGAAGAGAATTCCATCAATCAAAACATAAGGGATAAATTATAACCTTAGATGTCTTTCTTTGCTTTGTTTAACTCGGGAGGGTATGCACCCTTGGAAAGGAATGTGATCATGTCCTTCATCAGTGCACATGTGCCAAGATTTGTATTCTGCTTAATTTCTATGCATGGGAGATCCTCATCCAGAAATAATGAAGTCTCAAGCTCATTCTGCGCATCCTCAACAATCTACTTATAGAGCATGCTACCTCTTACCAGTTTTGTGGCTTTGATAGTCACATCATATTCCATGATTTTGGTCACCCATTGTGCTCTCTTTTCACTTGATCTCTACTCCCATGATGAATTCTTTGACAGAAGAGTGGGAGACTAACACCTTAATATGATTTGTGGCGAGCATAATTTCAAATTTCTTGAGTGCGTGCATGATGGAAAAGACCTACTTCTCTGTGTGACTATATTTTAATTCATAATCCTTCAACGCCTGGCTGAAGAAAGTCATTGGTTGTTCCAACCCTTGTTCATTTTCTTGTGTTAGGACAACAATAACACTTGCATCAGCACCACAAGCATAAAGGATGAAATCCTTTGAGTAATCTGGGTTGATGAGTGTTGGCACACCAAAAATTTATTGCTTGATTCTGTTGAAGCTCTCTCTTCCTTATGTTGTCCATTTGAAGGCTATGTCCTTCTTGAGCATCAGGGTGATGGGTTAGACTAGTCTTGTAAAGTTAGGGATAAAACACCTAACAAAATTGATCTTGCCAAGGAAGGAGTGTAAGGATTTCTTGTGCACCGGAAGGGAAAGAGCTAGGATGGCTGAAATGTGCTTAGGATCAATTGTGATGCCATCCTTCGAAACCACATGGCCCAAGAGCTTTCCTTGCACCACTACAAAATTACAATTCTTGGGGTTAAGAGACACCCCATACTTTCTGCATCTCTCAAAGAATTTCTCCAGGTGGGCCATATGATCTCGCTCTGCTTTGAGAATATTGTTATGTCATCAAGGTAAACCAAGATGAACTCATTGATGTAACCTTTAAAGGTGATATCCATGGCATGCTTAAATGTGGCACCTGCATGTTTGACAGACCAAAGGGCATCTTTTGATATGCATACATTCCCCACTTGGTTGTAAACACTATTTTGAATTGATCCTCTTCCTTGACCAGGATCTGATTGAAACCTGAATACCCATCTAACATTGAGAATATTTGTGCGCCGGAGCCACAGTTTAGAATTTACTCCATTGAAGGCAAAGGATAATGATCCTTTAGAGATGCCTTGTTTAAATCTTTGAAATCAACACAGAGTCTAATTTCACCATTCTTCTTGCGCACTGGAACTAGATTCGTGACCCAAGTAGGGTACTTGATGGGAAAAATAATTTTTGCTTCAATGAGTTTGGATAATATCCTTTCTCATGAGGGGCTCTATCTTTGGATTGACTGGTCACTACTTCTGTCTGACAGGCTTGATACCAGGATCAAGATCAATGGAGTGTTGAGAAACACTTGGATCAAAACCTTTGAGGTCTTCATACTCCCATGAAAATATATCATTGTAGTTTTTATAGAGAGAGATGAAGGCCATGTTTTTCATTACGTGTGCAAGTCTTACTAAGCAACAACTCTTTCCCATGCGTAATAGTGACTGAGGAGCAATCTTCTTATGTGGCGTGCATGTACCTTTCTTCACCCTTGAACTCATCAGCAGGGCTAAATATTTTTTCTAAGGTGACCAACCCTTTAGGTAGCTTATTTGATCTTTAACACTATCACTTGGTCCCCATAGTTGTCATGCAAGTCAGCTTACATACTTGATGAGAATTCAGCTTCATTTTGGATGAACTGGACAATGATATGTGCATCACTGTCAAACACTTGTCAGCTGGTGTTGTTTTCTAGAATGGATGGTCTGATCACCATCTTAATGTGTTGAGTGTTTCCTTTGACAAATTCCTTAGCGGGAGAGAACTGTGAACCAAGCGCATCCATTTGGTCAGCTTCCTTATTCATTTTGCACGGCACCACCTACATATTTAGAGCATCAAAGCTCTCAAGGAGGTCCCAAATTCTATGTTTATAAGCTTTGAGAAGATTATTTTTTTCTTGGAACTTGTTGGTAACCTGGTGAATAACCAATTTTATATCCCCAAATATCTGTAGCACCTTAATTCCTTTCTTTTCAGAAATGAGAAGGTCATGCACCAATGCTTCATACTTTGCCACATTGTTAGAATAGGTAAACACAATCTGTGTGCGAAGAAGAATTTTTCATCGTTAGGAGAAATGAGAAAAACCCTTGCTCCCACACCATTTCTACTTCTGGATCCATCAAAATATAATTTCCATAGACCAGTGTTCAACTTGGTTTTATTTGAGCACACGTGGTAGCATAACTTCTTCTTCAAGAATGCAGTAAGTACCAAGCCCAATTTCATAGGCTTCCTAGTTCTTCAGCATATGGGTCAAATTTATGGTGCCTCTCTACCCACTCATCAAGTACTAGATCAGGAATAAAAGGTGGAAGAGGATGCTCTTCGGGAACTAAAGCTGGTTCTTGGATTAAATAGTTGGCTTAGAGAGGGGATGGGACATATGACTCTACATGATAGGAAAATATTGGCTCATCTTGTATGGTAAACCAGGTACCATACCTTATCTTGAGTAACATATGAGACCAATCAGAAGACAAGTAACCACCCACTTTTGTAGTAAATTCTCTTGATAGACATAGGGAAAACAAAGGAGGTAAGTCAATGATAGATACATCTTGAGTTATGGTGAGGCTTGGACATGCATGAAGGGTTAACTCAAGATCCTTGATGATCCCTAAGGTAGTGATAGTTGAACCATCAAGTTATAGGACTCCTTTTTTCAAGGGGCTATACTTGAGACCTAAGACATATGCTATCTTATTGGGCATAACAGGAAGTAGTTAGATCCTGAGTCTATCATGTAATTATGCACTAGGTGTTTTCCTATGATCAAGGACATATAAAAGGGTGGGGTTTTAACAATATTACTTACTTGTTTCTCCTCATCTTGGCATATGTTGATAGAAGTGCATGTGACTTCTGCATAGCTGGGTTAGAGTGCAGGAGTTGTGAGAAAGAGCTCATGTAATAGGTCACACTAGGATGGAATGGTCAGGGCATCCCACATCATGAAATTTATGTTTATCCTCTTCATCTAGTCCATAATTTTGAATGGAATACCTGATGAATTGTGTATTTGAGGGACAAAAATGTCCTTTCTTGACTGTTCATGTGTGCAGAAATAGGGGCTTTAGCCAAAGCTAAGGCTTGACCTACCAAAGGAGGGGCACACACCACTTCTGGAGAATCTTTGTGTGGGATATCTTGTGTAGGGACTTGAGTGCTTTTACCACTGGATGCCTAGCTACATCTTTCTACTTTTACTGGCCCTTGTGTTACTGGGATTGTGACCTGTGTGCCAGACTCAAGCATTTCTCTTCTTATACCTTGTGTTGTTTGTAACTTGGGCACGTGGTCTTCTTGCATCCTCTGTAGCTTGGTTGATTGCATAGAAGTCCTCAACACCAAAGAATATCATATTAGAATAACAGGAGAAACCTCTGGCCTTCCTTGGTTTTCTACTTCATGGGCACTTGTTGAAGGCTCACAGGTTGAAGCATTCTGGATCATATAGGCTTCCACACATGTAACATTAGCACAGTGATATTGACTATGAGGCATATTGCAAGGGAAGCACCATTCTGACTCCTACGTCAAATTATTCTGAACTAGAACAAGCACTGCCTGACTTGCATTGGGTGTTGGAAGAGAGGGCGCAGGAGGAACAACTTGCAAGGGTAGATGTGCACTAGCATGCCATCTATCATTTTTCTATTGGGTGTGTACCTTTGGTTTCCATATTGATTCTACCAAGGTTGATTGCTTTGATATGCATCTTGATTAGAACTACCTCTATAGGCTTCCATGCCTGTTGTTTCTCTAATGATATGACTTTATTTGAAAAATTTCTAATCAGGGTCTTTAATTCTTCATCTTCCTTTCTGTGCTGGACAGTAGGATGGAGAGTTACACACTTTTCTTAGGCCAAATGTTGATGCAACAAGCATAGTTGGTCTAAGAGATATTTTTCCCACCTCAAGAATAGGAATAGGCACTTTCCAAAGGAAAGGCTGGGGTTGCTTGTGAAATTTCTGGGAACAAGGGCATAGGTGGTCTAGGAGCTATTTTTCCCATCTTGAATAAGACTATTTTCTGCCCTTACTACAATATTATAAGCGGCTGGTAAATTCCTACCTCCCATGGATTGAATCATGACTGAAATATGTTGTTCAACACCTTTAGATAATATAGAAAAGCATGTTAGGTTGTAGGTCTTACCACAAGAAGGATTATATCCCAAGTCTTCTAAAAATTAATGTTGAAATCAGTCATCTGCTCATTGGGTGCCCTCCTTGTTGTTGTCAGTTTCTCCACCATAGATAGGTGATCTGACTTATCTTCAAAGTAATTACAAATAGTTGTTCCAAGCTCATCCTCAGGTGGTAATAGATCCAAGTCTCAAGCCTCAGTACCATTGAAGTGATTTTCCTTTGAAAGAGGTCGCAAGTAGCCTGACTACTACATCGTCATGTGTGATCAAATAGAGTGAACATACATTTGCTACATCCTAGATATGCTCCTAAGGGATGACTTGATTCTCACCAGTAAAGTATGGAATACTTTTGATTGCACCATTTGGCATATCATGTTACATGGAACTAGAACCAAGGACTTCCTCTAGTGAAGTTAGAAAAGTTCCTTAGTGGAGGAGGTGGTTGATGCACCATTTCAGGGTGCACTAGTTGTTCTATTGTGAGGAGGAGTTGAATGGGTATGGCACACTGGAGATGGAGATGTGCATGGGATTTCTAGAATGAACTCTTCTCAAGGATAGCTAGAGGTACTCGAAATAATCTTCAACTACTACACTTTTCCTTGTATGCACTCTTCTCATGAAAGGCATTCAGGGCTTGCTAAAACAAATATCTACAAATGTTAGGAGTTTCCAGATGTGTTGAAATGAGCCTCTAAAGGCTGAAATACTAAGTCCACACACCAAAACTTAGCAATATGAATTTAAGCTTTCAATTTTGTCCCACCAGGCATGTCAGAAACTGTTGGTCATCAAACTTGCACACCATCTTAGATCTAGAAGGGTCAAGTTATTTGTGACAATAATGGAACCATCCCCAAGTTGTGGGACCTTGCACTTGGGATGGATCTCTTGAGAAGGTTGGTTCCTCTATCTATTTCTATTGTCTACTGCTACTCCTAGTGCTGAAAGGGAATACTAAGCTAATGATGCTAAGGGACCAGGGATAGAAGGATAACATGAAAGGAAACTACACTAAAAGGTGATAACACTAGAAAAGAGGGATGAACACTATCTATTCTGAGTGAAAATGAAAGGAAATGCATGAAATAAGGCTAGGCATGTGTAACACAACTTAAAACAGTATTTACCAGATCAGTATCATGGAACACAAATGAATAAGGAACTCGCAATGGACATAGAATATCACAATGAGTATGCAATGCAAAGAAAAGGAAAGAAGAAGGAATGCAAACATGTTAGGACAAAGAATAGTCAAAAAATGATGCTTCTATTACTTCCAAAAATTCACAGAGCTGTTACAATGGTGAAAGAGGTCGATATCCACATGCAAGAACCAGATCCAGAGGTATGCAACTCAAAATACATAAAATATGAATTCCTTAGCCAAAATGTGTAAGGATTCAAAGTATCCAACATTGAAAATGAGCCCAACTCTTACATTTATAGATGAATTCATGGAAAAGAAGAGACAGAAGGAGAAAAATGAATTTGAAATGTAACCACCAATAAGAAGCATTTCAATGCCTACAAATCCACCTAAGAATCTATCAAATGCACTTCCTCAGGTCTATTTGGTGTGTTGAAGAAGGAAGGAGGGTGAATCAGATCAAATGGGTGGTTGGAGCAATTAGATCTACCCATTAATGCTCAGAAAGAAATTTTCCCATTTCTCACCTACCAGGTCCACCAAGAATTTGAATTTGAATATTCTAGCACTATAGCCTATGTCAGCAACTATTGATTGAGACTAGGCATGTGTCGATCGGAGCTCTATAGCAAAAGATACAGTCTATCAGAAGTTTTTTAGAGTCGTCTACACACGTAAAACACATGGTGTGCATGGATTGGCTAAAAGGATGACAAACTACTATAAATGTTCTTTTCATTTCTTCCACATGTCACTCATTGATTTGTTGCAAGGATTGACACCCTGTTGGCACACTTTGATTGGTTATGCGTGGTACACTCAAGCATGTCAAAATGACCTGGAATAGAAAGGGAAAAGGAGGGTGTAAAGGATATGCACGTGAAAGAATGAGGCATGAGAGGAAGAAGATAGAAGGAAGGCATGTGCATGACACATGTAGGAAATAGAGGAAAATTAGGTGAGAAGAGAATGCATGGTCAAGTTGCACAACTATTACAAAGTAATGTGTGGGGTGCAAGAGGGCCAGGGACTTAGCTGATTGAAGCAAGTGCAAGGCGTAATCTAGGATGACAACTAGTTTCTAGGAAGAAGGTGTATGCACAGAGGGTGCATACAAGGGAGAATGTGGAACAAAGATGCAAAAAGGAAAAAGAAGGGTGCGAAGGGGAAATGCCCAAGGGAATGTAATCAAGGAGATGTGCCAAGTAAACTTGAGCGCGCATAACCTTGTAATGAAGAGCTCAGAGCCAGAAGATGTATACAATTTGTCCAAATAACTATGAGATTTATTTGGATAACAATATCTAAACACCAATGGACTTCAGAAGATTGTGCAACATTATTCAGGCTAACCCCAAGAAAGGAGAGGAGGAATGCAAGAATTCTTGAATAAGGACATTCAAGAAGCTCAGTCTGGGGCTATGATGAGCCCTTTTAATTACAAGTTAAAGAGTCTCATCTATTGTATTTTTTTAATCCATGTGTGCCCCCTAAACTTTTGTTTCCAATATATTGTTGAACATATCTACTATATCTTGAACTTATGGCACTTATATTAGTTAATATAATTATTAAAAAGTTTGCTTTATTTTATGGCTTATGCATGCATTTATTCTTATGAATGCAATGTGATGATTAAATAGTGATTTGAATAAATGGAAGCCTTGATTTCCAAAGATTTTTTATGTGTATCCACTAACATGTAGCCAAAGAAACTCATTCACAATGTAAAGGGACTCATCTGCAGCAAAGCACTTGCAACCAAGGGAGGTCACATGCATATACAAGATCATAATTCTGAATAGCTTGAACAACGTGGAAACTTCACCTGAGTTTGCATGTGTTTCTAAAGGAGCAGTTATGAAAACATGAAGAAGATCCAACGCCATAACCTGATTATGCAATGCAACTCCAACAAGGAACTAGTTGATTTAATTTGATAACTGGTTGTTTGAATTTATCAGTTTGTAAATTTATGTCATTGTATGAGGACACCTTTTAACAGTTTTTTGCATGCATGAGAATCTCCGGATTTCTTGGTTATGATCTTGTACTTAATCAAATTTTAACATTTAGTAATGAGGTAGTCTCTTCACGTCTCTTCTGAAGGGAATAATATAAAAAGAATGCTAAGGTTGTAGAAAAGAAGGGGTCGATAGATAGATATTTTGATGTATGTTCCATTTATAATCTTCAAGTTATTGAATACAATCTAATTTATGTTAAATTGTTCTATACATAGACCGCGGGGGGGGGGGGGGGGGGGGGAGGCGCACCTAGTAAAACTATGGTATAGCACGTGCGTTTGGAGGGTATTAAAGAATACCCTTGATTTTAATTTTTACCTCTACTTACTCAATTGATAATACCCCCTCCCATTATATGATTAAAATGAAAATACACCCTATTTTTTCCATGTACCTCACTTACCCATTTTTTCATTGCAATTTTATTTACCCCTTTTTATTTCTACCCGTATATGTCAAATAGAATATATATCATATTTCTCACTCAAATATTATTTTCTTAATACAACTTCTCTATAAATAGTAGGTTTGAATACATTCAAAACCTATTACCAGTTACTTTAATGTTATTCTTTAATAATTTAACGTTCTTCAAATAATTAGGATGGTGAAACAATATTATTTAAGATGAAAAGCATACTCAATCTTAGTTACTAACAAAATCAGAAGTTCCCTTTGCATCTCAATATTTCCTAGTTAAGAATATTCTAATTGATATTTCCTTATTCAATAAGAGATTATAATTTAATTTTGTGACCACACTCCTCTTGCACTTTTCAAGTCTTTCAAATAGACAATGGTAGATAAATTGGGAAGATTATTAAATATAATTGTCTAGGTACATAATCATATAAAGACTATGGTAAGTATATTTTTATATTAACACTTATCATTTATTTAGTCATGGACTCTATTAATATATTTCCATATAAATACCTAATTAAAAAATACATTTACATATAAAATAAAATAATTTCAGTTGGATGTAAATTCATTTACAGAAAGCATTGAATTTAATTTAATGCATGAAATTAGAATGAATGAGGATAATGTTGAGTCATTGATTCAAAGTCATTGTTGAAGTCATAATAAAATAAAACCTCAAATGAGATATATTACATGCAACACAACCAACTAATTTGAAATATGATGTAGTAAAAGTAAAAGAGAAATTAAAATATATCAAGTTCCGCCAAGAATTTATCCATTGCTATAGAAAAAATGAACTAGTTCATATCATAACAAGTTGACGTGACATGCCCAAAAAAGGAATCTTGAGATTCCAAAAAAAATAAGCTTAATGCTATTTTTATTAGTTTAGAATATTTAAAAATTATTCTAAATTTACATTAATATTATACAACTATGCATGTGTTGTGGGCCAACTCTTGAAAATGTACTGAGTTATCTATATCCATTTCAAAATTCAACCATCATTTACAAGTCTTGGAGTCTCATCTCCCTAAGTTTCCACAACACACCAATACTAAGAATAAAAACAAAAAAATCTCAGTCACCATTTGTAAAACCATCAACACTTTGAAATGATGAAAATAAAACCTCTTTAACCTTGATTAAACCTATCTTGCACCATTTTCTATGGTCTTGTGTATGGACTAAAACTAGCACCATTTGCTTGTGTCTAATCTATCATTTGGGCTTGAGATTACTTGTACTAAATTTTATTTGCAAGATGAAGATGTGTTATTTTTAATGTTTATAGTAGTACAAAAAATTACATTCTAAGTTGAATCCCAACACATTTGTCTCAAGTTAATTAATAGACTATTTATATTTGATTAGTGCAATTTCCTAATGAGGAATTGAAATTCATCAAACAGTGAATGGGGGTTCAAATCCTTCAATCATTTAAGCAAACCTGGTTTACCATCTAAAAATGTAATATATAAACAAAGTGTCTTTTATATAAATAACAAAATCTGATTCCATAGTCTCCAAATAATTATGGATATGCACAGAAGGAGCTTTTCAAAAAAGATCAACAATCAAATGCAATTGTAGATGTAAATCCCGACGCATCATTGTTTGCTAGCATCATAAAAGATTGTACAAAACTTGGAGCATTGGTATAAAATCAAAATGTACATTAACAAAATTGAGTGCAATTTTTTTAAAATGTTATGGTTCTGGCCGAAAACCCTCATAGGCGCATATGCAAACTAGGTAGATTAAACAAGGCACATCTCGTTAACAAAATGAGTTATACATGTGACATCATAGAATGCAATGATTGTAGGATATAAAATTCATGGCTATTGTAATAATGCCATTAAACTCTCAACGAGCACCGTCTTCATTATTATCCAAACCTTTCACTACACATGTGTCAAATAATATAAAATTAATATTATAGTGTTACAGATGAATCAATATAAATGAAAATGTATAAAGATTTTTAAATAATCTATAAGATATAGAAATTAAAAGAATGAGAGTTAGAAGATAAAGACATCAAAAACACATGACTTATGTATGTGCAAAATTATTTCAATTGATATTAGAATGTAATCATGATGGAGAGGTACATGGTGATGACTGGTTACAAACTTGTACTTAGGTTTGTACATGGTCCTTTAAATATAAAAATGTGTCTTTAATAGAAAAACATATTTCAATGTTTTGGCATTGTATCCATTTGTAACATGTTTCTTGATGATTAATGGAAGTATTATTCTTTAAAAAAACATAGTATATTAAATAGTATAACTAAGAAATTAAGAAATAAGACATTAGCATCAACAAAAATGTGCACAAAAATAGATTTGTTTTATACTAGAAAATAGGAAGAATACATCAAATCTCCCATAGATGCAAGCTCTCTCCACAATATCCTAAAGCCAATAGGTAAAATCTATCATACATCATGTGGAAATACTTATCCCATTGCTTAATCCCAATGTTATATCACATTGCAAAGCCCTACCCAATCATATGACATGGTGCTACATTCGAGGTATATTGCCCATAGAGAAAAAAGGGGTCCAACTCCTATTACATCATTTATAAAAAAATAGCTTTGTCCCAAAGATCTCTAAGGTCACTCCAAAATTACATCAACAAGCTCTAGCGCGACCACAAACACTTAGTCAATAAGACTTTCTCCACCAATCTGAAATAGTACCATACTACCAAGTCATGTGTTGAGCTTATAAAAGTTATAGACAGATATGTCTTAGCATATATCTCTTATCCTCATCAAAAATATTAGGATGAGATGTTGTGGCTTCCACATTCAATGCTATCAGTTCTACAATGGCATCATCCAAAAGCTTGGTCTCCATAAAATCTTAGGCAAACAGCTCACACTACTCAGAGAACTATTGTGTTGTCTGTTGGTCCAATTGCTGCTGTAAAATCTGCAACTAAGTTAAGTCATGTAGCCTCTTTTTCATTGATGATATAGGATACACATGCGGAAATATTTTCCAAATCTGCAACCAAGAAATGCCCCTCACCACTTCTATATTGATCTACTTATGTCTTCATGTATATAGAAAGTGGTGGATGGTGGTAGGTACATATAAAGTGCTTCAAATGGCGTCATCTTAGTTGAAGAGTAAAAAGTAATTTCATACCACCATTGTTCCACAAAAAATCCTTTGACTCAACTAGGATTTTTTGTTGAAAGAAAAACAACAATCTTTGTCAAGCATTAGATTGAGGAGAATATTAAGAACTCTAATGCCAATGTTAAGATGGCTTTGTGCCAGTTAAAATATTATACTAGCATAATTAAGGGTCTTGAGATTATGTATTTGTGAGGTTGTATGTGCACATATGGGTAGCTAAGGGTGAATAAGTATTTATTAAATTTACACACACACGTAATGAATTCCCATTTTCTCATGTGATAGAGAAATTGTACGTAATATTGGGGCATGGGTAGTTGAAAAAGTGTGAGGTGAGCATTTATTATAAGTATGAAGGTGTGTGCAAAGCTTACAAGCACATGAGAAAGAACAAAAACACACAAAACATTACTACTATTACCTTGGGTTGTAGTGCAAGGTTAGGCAAGGATTGTAGCAGAGTAGTGTATTCAACTGCCCCACTACCCATGTAAGTGTGCCCTTGAGCATTTTCATGATTCTAATAAAAAGCCTTATTACTGTGTTTACGTATTTCACACTGTTCTCATGTTTATTAGCTACATGTTCATAGATGAGTAATGTTGAAATAAGCTTGATTGATATCCATAGATAAATAACGATTTGATGCTTCAGTTGTAAGGTCTTGCATAGATATAACTAGCAATTGCACATGAGGTTGCAAGTATGCCAGTAGGGATGTCAACATTGACTTTGCTTTAAAAAACTTGATATGTTAGTTTTTACGATATGTTGTGGTATTTTGCTCCAAAAACTAACCTGCTTGGATACATGAATATTCTACTATTATACATTGACCTCTTTTATGTCAAAAATTGACTTGGAAAGTAGATGAAACAAGAGGATTAGCATTATCACCATCCACATGTTGGGAATTGTCGAGGAAAAATAGACAAAAAAGAGGAAGAGCCATGTGTCAATAATTGGCCTGGAAAGCAATTTTAAAAAGAGGGGCACACTGAAGTAGACAACCAAAGAATGGCAGAGTACAAACAGCTGGAGAGAGCCAGAGAAATCCCATCATAATGTAATTTCTCCTAGCCATTGTAACATTAAACTGTGCCAAGGTAATCAATTAATTAATCACTTCATTTTTCTTTCAATGCGATTTTTATAATAGTCTCATATTGTTAATTATTATTGTTTTTCTCTTCACTTCCCATGAATATTTTTTCAAAGGACATTCATTCAATCTACACTATTTTTTATAGTGTATTTATATTCATTCAATACATGAAAATAGAATGTTATCTACCCTCTCAATTTGACAAAATTACCCTAAAATAAAAAATGATGAAAGTCAAATTGGTTTTAACTCTCCAACAAGTGAAATTGTTTGAGGCTGCTTCCACATTTTTCTAACATCATCCAATGAATTTTTCCTTGGGATGAATTTAGTGTCAGGTTTTGCTGAAGTGGATTCTACACGAGATGGGTCATTCAACAGATCCATGTCAAACTCTAAAAGCAACACCATGAATTTCACCATACCCTTAATGGAAATACTTCACTTCTCCTTCTTCCACCCTTGCCCTCACACATATCCAAAATTACCAGCATGTTGTAAGACATATTTGACTTGAGCGAGATGTTTAGTAACATTAAAATATAAGAAACAATTGTAGGAGAGAAGGGTGGCATCATTTCCACTAATTCACCTAGAAAAAATGACTTCCAATTTATCAAAGAGCTAAGATCCAACAATATTATTTCCATAGATTTCCTCAGATCTTTCTTTTCTAAGAAAATGTGCCTCCTAAAATTTTCCAGAAGATAAACGAACATCTTTACAGTATAAAAAATCCACAAAGCTGTGAAATTGGTTAGCACCAAAGGAAACAACACTCCTTGTTCTCCAGCTCTGTGGGGAAACTTGGTATGGGCAAATAAGGGTCAGGGTAGGATTCCGAGTTGGGAAGCATGTCGCCCTAAGACATATTACCATTTAACTCTATGTATTCATGAAGAATGTTGCTTCAACTTTGTTTGTGACACAATGGTGTCTGGATTTTCCCATTAGCAATATCCCACAATGAAACCATGTAGTAAATATCACAAACAGAAAGACATTACATCAATATTTGAAGATTAAGATAACCATACCATTTGAAAAAAACTCTTAAGAGGGTCATGTATGAGGTGCTTGTTTTTCCTGCACCTTTTTTTCCCCTTTCTTCCACTACATTTTACACATTTACTAAAGTGTTTCTACTTATGTAGGTGACATTATCCTTACCATTGTTACACATCTCAAAAATGATGCCATGTCCACATGTCGATCAAGGAATTTGACTCAATTGTGATGTCATTGGTTAAATCACAACTGTTGATTTTACAGATAGCTACCGAACTAGTTCTTGTATCATAGTGACTTTCCCCTCTAACCGAGATTTATTTATTTAAAATATATTTCACACTATCTCTAAGAAGAGATGTACTCTATTATCTTAGGTCACTATAAAAATGTTACAACCTCTAAGAATATATGAAGGTTTTTCTCTCTACACTCTAATTTCTAGTTGTGTGCAACTATATGTACAATTGTGTGGAAGAGTAATATAAGATCTAATGAGTTGTTATAGAAGAACTGACTTGTCTCAAAAATCCAAAAAAGGCATTTGACAAATGTCCCCTCAAAGAACCAAAGAACCAAAGAGGAACTATCATGAAATGGAACTTATTAAAACATGCTTTCAAATTTGAAAATTTCAAAAGTTTTTGATTTTTTTTCCTATTTTGCATTGTCAAGGCCTTTCAATGTGATTTTGAAGAAATACAACATCCTTTATAAAGATATTTTAGTTGCTTTTGGGTGGATGGAAATAACTTGCATCTTGTTTCCACTCAGCATGGAATGCATTCATCAATTTTGAAATCAACGGCATGTTAGACAACAACTTATGCATCCACCGCTGCTTTCTAAGACATTGGTATAGGTTAGTGGAAGATGGTTCTGGCGAGGGATTTTTTGTGATGACTGTGTCAAGTTTTATGCCTCCTATATTTTTCTTAGTTGGTATCTCTAAAGTTGGCATTCCCACCATGCACACCCCAATTGGAGTGGAATGGCCGATGTATGATGTGGGTGAATTGATTATTTGGAAGAGAGAGTAAATGAAGTATGAAATTTTGATCTCATAGATTATATTGGTGACCATGGATGAAAATTTGAAGGATCCAATCTATGTATAGAATGGAATTGGCATAAATGATAGCACATTACACATACAGTAAGTATAGATCCCCCCACCCCCCATATATGGGATACAAGCCCCCATCTAGACTAAAGAATATCATGATGAATCCACTATTGTACCTTCCATTTCAAGATGTTTTGTTAGAATGCAAAGAAGGTGTATCTCTTTCTTTACAATTATATAGGAAGGAAACTCACATACATTTATGGTTTCATACGTCGTCACATCACCACTCATTGCAAAAACGAGGTGTGTTGTTTTAAAACCCTAGCTAGCATGACCTTAAAGATTTTAGTTTAGACGAAGATAATGTTCAAAAGAAAAAAGAACATCATATCTAGGTCTTTAAGAGAAATGGATACACAAGGAAACAAATTTCCAAGACTTTCCATAATCGACAAGAGAGGCTCAAATTGTCAATAACTAGTAGTATATTATAGTGTCCCACCTCAACCATTCTAACTGTACACTAAAGGGATCTCTAATAAAATTTCCAATTTAAGAAGGAATTAGAGGCCAACTTTTTTTCCTAAGAATACTTTACTATAGTTTATTTAAGTTAGCAATTTACTCAATCAACCCTAAACAGAATGACAGTTTCCATTGTCCACCACGTACCTTGTTCATGTGGTCTACCATAAAGCGATGATTGAGAGAGATTAGTCCAAACAAATAATCTTTCAGTGGTGTGTAGATCATTGGCTCAACAGGGTTAGAAAGTTAGTTTTGGCTTTGATACCAACTTAAGACTTAACAAGCTCTCTTGTAATTTAAATTTATGTATATGAATTTCCAGCAAGCATATAATGTTAATTATCTCTCGATATTTAGCCAAACTCAACCTTTTTGTATCTGATTTGAAGCCTTTGCAAAGACAACCAAATCCTAACACAGCTAAGAGTAATTCTCTATCGTTTAAGAACATAATTATTGTTTTTTTTATTGGAACCTTATACTGAAATTTACTAATTTAATGTATTTAACTAGTAGTTTGTAAATTCTTGTTTTTTCCACAATACTATCAAAGGCAATCAAATTCTCCAATAAAAACTACATTTTCACTGAATATTTTGATGGTCACTACAAGGGAGGATTACGACACAAGGTGTTGGTTAAAGGAGGCGGTAAAAATTGAGAAGTGTCTGTTATCCCCGTTTTGAGTTCACGACAAAATGATCGGATAACCCCTACAAAATTTTTGAAGTTGATTTTGCATTATGGCCTCTTTTTAAGAAAATCGGGGTTTTCGGGTTTTACCAACAGCTCGACATGAGTTTTAACATGCTTTATGTCGACTGTCTTCCGAAACCTGAAATCCGCCTCATATTGTGAAAATCAGGTTTTCGGACCCCCGGCGCATCGGAACATCCATAATCCAAAACATGTTTTATGCCCCATGTTTTCCAATTCCCGAAGTCCGCTTAATCCTTTGTATCGGGTTTTCGGGGCTATGTAGCATCTAAGCACCTCATGCTTTATGCATCATGTCTTCCGAAACCCGAAACCCGAACTGCACTAAGTCCCCTCGTGTCGGGTTTTCGGACCTCCCAAACATGCTAAACATGGCATTCATGCCGAGTGGTCAGTGAGTTGGCACATGCCGAGCTGAAGTGTATTAATTACCATTTTTCTTACAAATACGTGGATTTCCACGTCATTCTTACGCATTTGTATTTTTAATTCGTGGAATTTTTGTGCGTGCTCTTCTGTTTTCAAAACCTGAAAACTCACCTTGCTCGATTGGATCATTTGTTTTTTATCTTACATTTCTCGAATTGAAGGTATTTTTCTTTTCCTTCTTCATTCTTGGTTTTTATGGATCGATTGAGCGTATTTTATTCCCAATTTCTTGCCGGGTGTTGAAGGTTTTCTTTCCTTCTTTTTTCTGTGTTGCATTGGAAAGGGTTTTAGTTTTTTAGGGTTTATCTCTTCTGAACTATCACTTGGTTCTATTCTCTTGAAGTTTTCAATTATATGCATGGAACATGAATGAATAAAAAAGAAGGAGATTACATATTTTCGGAATTCAACGAGAAACCCTATTTTTGCTTCTTAGGTTTTGAAGATTTTTTTGCAGAGCCGGAGACCCGAAGTGTATTGATGGATTGGCGCGCCGGGGCTTTCTCAAAATTCCGAAGTATATTGAAGTGTCGGGTTTTCTTCAAAGTTCCGACATCCACAAAGCAGGTGTCGGGGTTTCTTCAAAGTGTCCGACATCAAAAAGCAAGTGTCGGGTATCCTCCGAGTTCCCGTCATCAACGCAAGTGTCAGGTTTTGCCAAAGTTTCGACATATCAAACTTTTCGGGTTCTCAGGGTTTTTCCGACATCCTCCTCAGCATGTCAGAATCTTCTATTCTTCCGGCATATTCAGTCAATCGGGATTTTCACTGTTGCCAACATCTCCTGAGTTTCAAACCTTTCTCCCTCCAACATTCTTCATGTCGGACCCTGGTCCATCTCAGGAGAAGGCCGGGAAAGTCTAGCAGGATGAAGTACAAATTCAAGAAGCCAGAATCTCCATCATATATTGATTACAATTATGATATCAGGGACACTGAACTTGGCAATATAGATATGGATGACTTCTGGAATAGGGTGAAGAGTTCCTCTCAAACCCCATGGATGACAGCTTTAGCTAACAGTGGCTTACCCCTTGCAGCAGGCTTTCCCAGTGTCCGCCCAATGTCCAGAATTTGTTTTGGCTTGTGCATCTAGTTATGACTCAGCTTCTCATTCCGTGAAGAGCCAGGCTGGTGAGGTAGTGATCAGGCTAGATGGAGCATATTTTGATGATCTTCTAAAACTACCTAATTTCGAAGAGTATGGGAACCTGAACATCAAGTTGGCTCAGAAAGCCTGGGATAGTAATCAGGAAGACTGCATTAAGGATGTCAACAAGAAGTTCCTGGTCAAGGCTAAACCAGCAGTATCTAGATTTCCGAGGACTATCCCCAGATGTGATTTCATACAAGAAATCAATGATATTATCACCCTGCTGAGTCGGGTTTTTTGGCTTGCCTGAATCAAATGTATTTCATGGATGGATGTATCAGTTTATGGTCGCCATCAAGAAGAATCAGCAGGGGATTGACTGGGGGACCCTTATCAGCAATGAAATTGATTCTCAGATGACGACAGTCTTATCGACTAGAAAGTTTTATATGTTTTCCTATGTGGCTTACGCAGCAGCCAGGATGAGGAACTATCCCGGGCTGGATACTAAGGGAAGCAGAACGACAAACCCAGTTTATAAATATTTCCCTCAATTGACAAAGAAGGGGTCAAAAGATCATTTCAGGAGGGTAAATGATGCCTTTTTCTATGAGAATATCTGCAGGCTGAACCCAGAGCTGAGGAAGACGAGAGTCTCAGATGAGGCTTGGGCAGAAGTGTCCAAATGGGGGTGTATCTTCTTGCAATTCAAGAATTTTACATATCTTCGAACAGTCATGTACTCGGGAGAGCCTTTCTGTCTGCCTCGCTATCCAGGGGATAGATTGATATTGATAGAATTGGTCAGACAGTTGTTGGATTTTCACAAATTCCAACAAAGCAAGCATAAGGCAGCTATATCCTTCCCAATTTCTATCGGGAGATATACTTGCTCGACAGTAGAAAAGGCCAAAAATGTTGAATGCGAACTTCAGGACAAATTGGAAAAATCATATGAAGTCTCGGGATGGTTTTGACATCCGAGGAGTGCTTAGAGCCTATGGAGCTCAACATCTGCACAGGCCTGACATTGAGGATATATGGGTTGATCTACGTAACGAAGTTGTGGTTCATAGAAAAGATAATAGTAGGTTGACTATTAATGAGATTCAGATGCTGGAGCTTTCTGATTTTCCCAGATGGCACGACTGACAATGAAAGTGTGTTGGATATGTCCTATGATGGGCTTAATGAGGATCAATATGTTTTCCCACCTATTGATTGGTCAGCCAGCGAAAAAGCCTCTATTATAGATAGGTCGGCTCTCATTCTTGCTCGCACCAAAAAATGGCTCTCCTCTTGGGGAATGAATTTTAAAGATGAAAAGTTTCCAAATTTGGCTGCTTCGGAGGTGGGGCCCTCCAAAAAGAAAAAGGAAAAAGAATCTTCTGGGGGGCCTATAAAAATCAGGATTCCCAAGAAGAGGAAAGAAAGACAAATCTCTTCAATTATTTCTCCAGCTGAAACGGTGAATGTGCCAGAATCACCAACACCACCAGAAATAGGAGAAATTAATTTGGAAGAAGGAGGAAGCCAGCTTCTTGTCTTCACCATTTGTTGATTGCTCAAACTGGAGAGACCTTATCTCTTGCATCCCAGGCTTTGGAAACTGAATCTGTGCCTCCCCCTCAACAACCACTCCAACCTCCTCATTCCCCATCCACTTCTTCAGGTATGGCTGGTATTTTCTCTGGACTCTCACCCCTCTCTGCTGGAACCCAAGTGATCATCAGCACGCCCCAACCTGTACCTCTCTCTGTTGCATCTACTACCACGTTGGCTACTGTTCCCCCTCCAATAGTAGAATCTTCTCCCCTTGAGAGTAGAATACCAGTTACTACAAACATTGACAATTTCCTCTGATACGCCACAACGGCTACTCGAGCAAACTCCGAGGAAGACAAAAGTGATTGTACCCCTACTAGCCTTTGATTTCAGCTCACTCAAGGCTTCTACTGCGAAATCAGCCAAGAAACCCAAAATAGTTTCAAGGGTTTTGGTGGATGCTTCAGGAGATAAGTTCGCAGAGATTGCCACTCCCCTCGGCTGACAAAACTACAGAGGATATAACAGCTTCTGATTATCAGATAACTAAGGTGGCTCTAGGGAAAGTGACAGTAGAAGGAGCGCAACAAGATGCACGGGCTTCCATAGACGTGCTGTGCCAAAAGTTGAAGGAAACAAAGGACAGCAGAAATGAGCTTAAGGAAAAAGTGGAGCAGTTGACAGAGATTTTGATTAAACTCTCAAAACCCCTTGAATCCATACCACCTTCTTCTGTTTCTGCCGGATTCGATTTCTCATCGGTGCCTACGATTGAGAAGATTGATAAAAAAGGAAGGGTGGTTGATGAATGGATCCAAAAGTTGCTCCAACAGGGGAAGGAAGTAATTCAAGACGTGGTGAAGGTTCATGAGTCTTTGGGGGAGATTCAGAAGGAAGGAGAGAAGATGGATGAGGAATTCACTGAAGAAATTGGACAACTTGATTTGACTTGTGAAGCTCTCCAAGTGCTAAAGAAATTACCAGCACACCTCTTGGTGGAAGAAGGTATTCTCCCACATACAGATAAACATTTCCAGTTGACCAAGGCCATCAAGTTCAGAGTAAGGATTCTCAATGAATCCTACAGCAAGTTGAGAGAATCAAGGGATAAATTGATCGATGGGAAAAGTGATCTGGAAGAAGAACTGCTGAAGATTTGTCCAAAGGTGTCAGTTGGGAACTCAAGTATCCTATCAGCAGATGATCTCTTCAAACAAGTCCAAGAATCTGTTTAGCATGAACCTGTACACGGATTTGACCTTGAAGTCATTGGTCAGTTTGTAAGGATTGAACATACGTTGGAGGCCTTAAGAAAGCTCAGCAAAAGATTGAAAAAGCTTCCCGGCAATGCCAGTGATATTCATGAGACCTGCGAAATGTGGAATGATCATTCCACTGCACCTGATGAAAATGAAATGCAAGGCATTATTCGGAAGTTCCAGGAATTTCAGAACAAACAGTCTCAGCTGGAGGAAGAGAAAGAGGAAGGAGCAAAAGATGATGATTCGGATTAAGTCCCAATGTCCCATGTCATTTCTATTTTTAGATTGACATGTCTTTTTTATTTCCGTTTTGTCATATTTTTGATTCATACTTTGACTTGATCTCCTGCGTGAGAATCATGCAAAACTGAACTCTAGTTAACATGCTACTTTTTAGGATCTGCCCTATTTTATCTCTAGTTCCTTTTGTTATAAATAAGGGATGCCTGTGCATTCAAAAGGGTTGAGAATTTTTGGAATATTAAGGGGCTATTGGAAAGGAGAAAAACTTTGTGTTTTCTTTCAATCATTTTGAAGAATAGGATTGATATTGTTTTACAGACTTTGTGTTGTGGAATATATCTTACTTAAGACAGTGTTCTTATGTTCATGATCTTAAGCTATTCTTTGCATAGAATCTTAGTGTTTCTAATTATCTTGGACATTATATTTGTGATCTAAAACTCGTATGATTATTTCGTGCTCTGTGTTTACTCGAAAGAAAATACGTTTCTCCCATTTCCTTTCTATCGTGCTTCTTTCACTGTAACAGTTTCTAACCTATTTCATTTACGAAAGCAATATCCTTGAATCGTGTGAATGTGGATTTCGGGATTTCATCCCAACCCCCAATGGTTAGATTAGTGTGAATATTGTATATATTATTTACTATGTTTTAGATTAGCAATAAACAGGCAGCCTCACCTGTCTTTGAGGAGGGATTTAATCCCATGTACTGTGGTTGAACCTCATATTTTGATTTGACAAAATATCCAACCAACAGTTTTTTGTGACTCCGCTGGGGACTATGGATCAATAGTATAAAGCTTATCCTATCGGTGTTTGGCGACTCCGTATTTGCCTTATTTTTCAACAAAATTTCCTTTCAGTTCAAGTTGGCCAGGAAGATCTTGACTCAGTCCTCACCGAGCTCAAGGTGAAATTGATCCACTCTTCGAGTTACTCCTACAACAACACAAATTTCAGTCTTTTCTCTCCAACAGCATTGTCTCTAATCGAACCAGAAGTTCTTCACCTGTCCGGAGAAACCGGATCCCTGTAGAAGGGGAAGCATCTGCAACTTGTCGTGCACTACTCTTATCTGATACTCGGATTCCTATACGCACTCTTTTCAGAAGGATGGCGGTTTAACCTGTGCCTTGGGGTGCAGTTATTGGTCCTCTTTCCTTGACTCCTCCATTGAATGAGTTACCGCGTGGATCTCATAAAAATATTCCCAAATTCAATGGAGATGGGAAGCAGCATCCTGACGAGCACATAGCATCTTTCTTTGTTGCATGCGGTGTTCTCGGAGTAGCCCACAAAGATTTCTCCATCCGACTCTTCGTTGAAACATTGCAGGGTGTAGCAGCCGAATGGTTTTATCACCTCCCGAATGCATGCATCCCAAACTGGGCTATCATGCGAACTCAAGTTCGAAGCACATTTCAAACTAGCTAAAGATTCTCATGCTTTGTTAGCTCAGCTCACACATATGAAGAAGGAATCGCATGAACCTATGCGGGAATTCGTGGCTAAGTTCAATAAGCTGATCCAGAAAATTCCAGAAATAGCTGTACCGACTCTGGAAAACCAAAAATGCTTTTTCATCAATGCTCAACCTCCTGATATAAGCTTTTTTGTTACAAAGGTCGGTTTATCCCAGATTTGGGCTACTGCTCAGTCAACAGCTACTGAAATAGAAGATGATCTCATCTTGGCCAGAAGGATCAAGAAAGACATACCCAAACTCAAAAATCAAAGTTCTTCTCAAGGTAACACAGATCCTATGTTTCAAAAAATGGCTAATGATTTTGATTGCTTTAAAGAAGCAAATGTCCCAGCAGGTGAACAATGTTCCATATCGGGATATACCTAGGTGGAATTTCAATAATAACAATGGTGTACCTGTCAGAGATAGGCCACGGTTAACTCCTGCTCAACCAAGACTATAAATTGAAGCTCCTCCCGTCAATGCAGCAGTGGAACTACTTGATGAAGAAGATGAGCCAGAAGAACAAGAATCCTATGAGGATTTCGAAGCTTCAGGATATGCTGATGAGTCCTATGACGAATCAGCTGGCGACTCCAGCATTGGTTATTTGGAATACGATGAAGATGAATGTGAGCCAGATGGTCAATCATTTGTTGTTTTCACTTGGTCCCAATCTCAGAATCCCAGAAAACCTCTGGAAAACACTAAGGAGAAGAATAAGGAACCTCTCCATATCCATAGTTAAGAGGGGTACCCCTATTTCGGCGCAAACTGAAAGAGAGGTTACCAAAAAAGTAGCTGCTCCTTATTCTCCTTCTCCTAAGATCAGTGCCTCAGCACAAGCTCATGTAATTAGAACTGAACCTACCATCATTCCTTCTTATACTGCTTTTGATATTGTTGATCATGCAAAGAGAACCAAAATTCAAATGTCAGAAGCAGAATACCTTCAGTCAAATCCTGAACAGTTTGAAAAGCTGGCCAAGTTTATCAGAAGTAAAGCGGCTATTCCATCACCTTCAAAAGGTCTCCTTCCAAATCCTACTCAACCCACACCTCAGAATAATCTGACCTCTGCTTCTTCCTCAGGAAAGATTGAACCATTTTATTTGTCTCTACTTATAAATGGGTTTAAACTCAGCAATTGCATCATTGACTCAAGGGGCCTCTGATAATGTTATGCCCGCAAAAGTGGCCCATGCCCTTGGGCTTACTTTGACTAAGTCATATGGACGGTGCTATTCCATGGAAACTAAACAAGTCCCTCTGATTGGTCAAATCAAGGACGCACAGTTTGCATTTGTTGCTTTTCCTGAGAAGAGAGTGAAAATGACTATTCTGGTTGCCGACATTCCTGCAGCTTACGGTATCCTCTTGGGTAGAGGATTTTGTAAAGACGTCGGAGGAGAGATTAGTATGGATTGGACCAAAGCCAAGATCCCAGTCAAAGGGGTTCAACAGGTTCTTCATCCTGAACCGCAGGCAAAGTATTTGGTGACCAAATCAGATGATCCTAAGGCTCAGATTCTTTTTGAAGATGCTAGCTTCGGGAATTATTTCATGACTTCAGAGATACCCATTGTAGATGTTGAAGAAGAAGATCCCAATGCTATTTGGACTCTCGAATTTGATGGTAGCTGCTCAACCTCTGGATCAGGCGCTGGTGTTGTTCTCATATCTCCTAGCTCCGAGATTTTCCCATCAGCTTATAAGTTGCAATTTGATAATACTAACAACACGGCCGAATATGAAGCCCTGTTATTAGGATTAGAATTGGCCAGACAGAAGGGAATCAAGAATCTCAAGGTTCAGGGGGATGTGGAGCTGATTGTTAATCAGGTCAGGGGTATATATCAAGTAAAAAAACGATCGGTTGAGGCATTACAGGAACAAAGTTTGGGATAGTATAGAATGCTTTGATGCATTTTCTATTAAGGCAGTTTTAAGAGATTATAATGACAAGGCTGATTCTTTGGCCGTGTCTGCATCTCTTCTTCTTCCTCATCCTCAGTTCAAGCAAGACACATACTCTATCGAGATTGTGTACCGCCCTAGCGTCCCAGATAATGCAACTCACTGGCAGGTGTTCAATGATGATCAACAGGTGTTGGCTTTCCTAGAAAAGGCTGACAATTTCAGTGAGCTATATTTTGAAGGTTCAGAATCAGCCTTTCGTGAAACTATTTCAGATCCATATCAAGAGGTTGATGGTGAATTTATCCAGCTGAAAGGCAACAAGATACCAAAAGGTCTGGTTTCCCTGGAGGGTCTGTTTGACAAGCATGATCGCTTTATCCAAAACAAAAGGCAAGTTGAAGGAGCTTCTTCCTCTGAAGTAGATCAAATCAATCTAGGTTCATCTGATCAACCTCGGATGGTGAATATCGGTAAATGTTGTTCTCCTGAAGAGAAGGTAAGATTCACTTCGCTTTTGAAGAAATACATCGATGTGTTGGCCTGGTCTTATGCAGATTTGAAATCCTTCAAGCCCAAAGATGTACAGCACAGTATTCCTCTGAAGCCTGATGTGAAGCCGTATAGACAGAAGCAAAGACATTACAATCCGAAGATTTCAGGGACTATCCTGGCAGAAATTCAGAAGATGTTAGATGCTAGAATTATTTTCCCAATCCATCACTCCACCTGGATTGCTAACATTGTTCCTGTCAGGAAGAAGAATGGCGAGATCCGGATTTGTGTTGACTTCCGGAACTTGAATCAGTCCTCACTGAAGGATAACTATCCCTTGCCTATCATGGATCAGGTATTGCCAAACTGTTACTGGATCAGAAATGTTATCCATGCTCGACGGGTTTTTGGGATATAATCAAGTCGAGGTAACCACAGAAGATCAACACAAGACAGCTTTCACGACCCCATGGGGTACCTTTGCTTACAGGAGGATGCCATTCGGCTTGATCAACGCCGGAGCTACTTTTCAGAGAGCTATGGACCTGGCATTCAGAGATCTGATGGGCAAGGTCATAGTCGTGTATTTGGATGACTTGACCGTCTTTTCTAAAAAACGGAGTGATCATTATGATCATTTAGAACAAGTACTTCTGAGATGCAGACGTCACGGGATTTCGTTGAATCCTAAGAAGTCCATGTTCGGGGTGACAGAAGGAAAGCTGCTGGGTCATATTGTGACTAAAGAAGGAACTAAAATTGACCCAGAGAGGGTAAAGGCTATTCAGAGCCTTACCTTGCCCACAAGTAAAACAGGAGTTCATTCTTTCTTCGGAAAGGTTAATTTCTTGAGAAGATTTGTACCTGATTTTGCTGACAAGACCAAGGATATCCTTGGAATGATGAAAGGAAAAGTTCCATTTCGATGGAGTATAGAAGGGAAGCTGGCATTCGAAGAAATCAAAAAGGCAGTTGCTTGCGCTCCTGTCTTAGTATGTCCAGACTTCAAGAAAGATTTCATCATGTACAGGTATGCCTCTGCCCACACAGTGTCAGCCATCCTGATGCAAGAAAATGAAGAAGGCATCGAAGCTCCTATCGCGTTCATGAGTTTCCCGTTGAAGGAACATGAGTTGAAGATGTCACAGATTGAAAAACATGCTTACGCAGTGGTACGAGCAGTAAAACATTTCAGGTACTATGTGCTGAATTCCCATACTCTCGTTCTCGTTCCTGATACTGCTGTTAAATCCATTCTGACTCAACAAGAGCTGGGAAGCCAACGAAGGGTACTTGGATAGCTAAGGTTCAGGAGTATGACTTGGACATCAAACCTACCAAGTTGGTACGAGGAAGGGGCCTGTGTCAATTGATTGCAGAAAATCATGCTGAAACAGAGTGTGAAAAGACTCAAGATACTTCTTCAGAGCTGCCTATGGTGCTTTTTGTGAGTACGACCGATGAATGGTACACGGACATTGCTTTCTTCCTAACTTATGGTGAATGCCCTCCGCATTTAAATCAAAAAGAGAAGAGGACCGTCAAGTTGAGATCTGCAAAATACCTTTTGTGGAATAATGCAATATACAAGAAAGGTATTGATGGTGTCTTCTTGCGTTGTGTTGATAAATCACAACAGGAAAAGTTATTAGAATCCTTTCATAGCCTAGCATGCGGAGGACATTTTTCGTCCTCTGTAATAGCGTATAAGATCCTACGGGCTAGGTATTATTGGCCTACTCTTTTCCGGGATTCAGCAGAATGGGTGTCTAAATGTGAAGCTTGTCAACATTTCGTTGGTCGTCCCAAGCTAGCAGCTCTTCCTCTGAAACCTGTAGTGATTGAAGAACCTTTTCGCCAATGGGGGATTGATTTTATCGGAACATTGAATCCTGCTTCCAGTGCTGGACACAACTATGTGCTGACCGCTACAGATTATTTTACCAAGTGGGTAGAAGCTGTACCAATCAAGCAAGCAACTTCTGAAGCTGTTTGCAAGTTCCTGAAAGAAAATATAATCGTCAGATTCGGTGTGCCTCATAAGATTGTAGCTGATAATGCCTCTAACTTCTCGTCACATGAGTTGACAGAATTTTGCTATGGATTCGGCATTACTCTGGCTCACTCATCTGACTATTATCCCCAGGGCAATGGGCAAGCTGAGTCAGCAATAAGAATCTGGTTACTATAATCAGGAAACTAGTAGAAGAAAATCAAGAGGACATGGCACAAAGCATTGTATGATGCATTGTGGGCTGATCGGATCACTCCAAAGCGAGCCATAGGGATGTCTCCTTTCCAATTGCTATACGGGATTGATGCTGAAATTCCTATCTCAGTAGAATTGTCGGCCTTGCAGTTGGCAAAAGCGGTTGAAGATGTAGCTTTTTCAGAATTCTATCGAAAAGAGGGTTATGTACCTAACCAGGCTAGAAGAAGAGCGAATCAAGGTGGTTGATCGTATATCAGATCATCAGAGCAGGGTGAAGAAGATTTTTGATAAAAAATCAAAGCAGCGTAACTTCCAGATTGGAGACCTGGTGTTGCTTTGGGATAAAAGGAGAGAACAAAAAGGAATGCATGGAAAGTTTGATTCTTTATGGAAAGGACCTTTCAAGATCCACGAGTTGAATGGTGAAAATAGTTTCCTTCTATCATATCTGGATGGAGGGTTACTCCCTTTTCCTTTCAGTGGACAACATCTAAAGCTGTTCCACCATTAATGCAAGATGCTCTCTTGCATTGTACATATTTTGCTTTTTGTTGTGTGTTTGCTTTTGGTTTTCTTTCTTTCTTTCTTCATTTTTGTTTTGTTTTGGTTTTCTTCTTGACTCCGTAGCCCAATGAATAAGACCAGAGATTCTGAGTTCTCTTCCTTTGGTATTACAAAGAAAGTCCCCAACTAGAGCCAGCTGTTATCCCCGTTTTGAGTTCACGACAAAACGATCGGATAACCCCTACGAAATTTTCGAAGTTGATTTTGCATTATGGCCTCTTTTTAAGAAAATCAGGTTTTCGGGTTTTACCAACAGCTCGACATGAGTTTTAACATGCTTTATGTCGACTGTCTTCCGAAACCTGAAATCCGCCTCATATTGTGAAAATCGGGTTTTCGGACCTCCGGCGCATCGGAACATACTTAAGTCAAAACATGTTTTGTGTCGTCTGACTTCCGAAACCCGAAACCCGCCTTGTATTGAGAAAATCAGGTTTTCGGACCCCCGGCGCATCGGAACATCCATAATCCAAAACATGTTTTATGCCCCATGTTTTCCGATTCCCGAAGTCCGCTTAATCCTTTGTATTGGGTTTTCGGGGCTATGTAGCATCTAAGCACCTCATGCTTTATGCATCATGTTTTCCGAAACCCGAAACCCGAATTGCACTAAGTCCCCTCGTGTCAGGTTTTCAGACCTCCCAAACATGCTGACATGGCATTCATGCCGAGTGGTCGGTGAGTTGGCACATGCCGAGCTGAAGTGTATTAATTACCAATTTTCTTATAAATACGCGGATTTCCACGTCATTCTTACCATTCGTATTTTTAATTCGTGGAATTTTTGTGCGTGCTCTTCCGTTTTCAAAACCCGAAAACTCACCTTGCTCGATTGGATCGTCTGTTTTCGATCTTACATTTCTCGAATTGAAGGTATTTTCTTTCCCTTCTTTATTCTTGGTTTTTATGGATCGATTGAGCGTATTTTATTCCCAATTTCTTGCCGGGTGTTGAAGGTTTTCTTTCCTTCTTCTTTCTGTGTTGCTTTGGAAAGGGTTTTAGGTTTTTAGGGTTTATCTCTTCTGAACTATCACTTGGTTCTATTCTCTTGAAGTTTTCAATTATATGCATGATGCATGAATAACAAAAGGAGATTGTATATTTGGAATTCAAAGAAAAACCCTGTTTTTGCTTCTCGGGTTTTGAAGATTGTTTTGCAGAGTCAAAGGCCCGAAGTATATTGGAAGTTTGAAGTGTCAGGGTTTCTCAAAGTTCCGACGTCAAAAGAAAGTGTCGGGGTTTCTCAAAGTTCCGACATCAAAAGCAAGTGCCGGGTATCTCCGAGTTTCCGTCATCAAAGCAAGTGTCGGGCTTTGCCAAAGTTCCGACATATCAAACTTGTCGGGTTCTCAGGGTTTTCCGACATCCTCCTCAGCGTGTCGGACTCTTCTATTCTTCCGGCATATTCAGTCGATCGGGATTTTCAGTGTGGATAACATCTCCTGAGTTTCAAGCCTTTCTCCCTCCAACATTCTTCATGTCGGACCCTGGTCCATCTCAGGAGAAGGCCGAGAAGTCTAGCAGGATGAAGTACAAATTCAAGAAGCCAGAATCTCCATCATATATTGATTGCAATTATGATATCAGGGACACTGAACTTGGTAATATAGATATGGATGACTTCTGGAATAGGGTGAAGAGTTCCTCTCAAACCCCATGGATGACAGCTTTAGCTAACAGTGGCTTGCCCCTTGCAGCAGGCTTTCCCGTGTCCGCCCAATGTCCAGAATTTGTTTTGGCTTGTGCATCTAGTTATGACTCGGCTTCTCGTTCCGTGAAGAGCCCAGGCTGGTGAGGTAGTGATCAAGCTAGATGGAGCGTATTTTGATGATCTTCTAAAACTACCTAATTTCGAAGAGTATGGGGACCTGAACATCAAGTCGGCTCAGAAGGCCTGGGATAGTAATCAGGAAGACTGCATTAAGGATGTCAACAAGAAGTTCCTGGTCAAGGCTAAACCAGCAGTATCTAGATTTCCAAGGACTATCCCCAGATGTGATTTCATACAAGAAATCAATGATATTATCACCCTGCTGAGCCGGGTTTTTGGCTTGCCTGAATCAAATGTATTTCATGGATGGATGTATCAGTTTATGGTCACCATCAAGAAGAATCAGCAAGGGATTGACTGGGGGACCCTTATCAGCAATGAAATTGATTCTCAGATGACGACGGTCTTATCGACTGGAAAGTTTTATATGTTTTCATATGTGGCTTACGCAGCAGCCGGGATGAGGAACTATCCCGGGCTGGATACTAAGGGAAGCAGAACGACAAACCCAGTTTATAAATATTTCCCTCAAATAACAAAGAAGGGGTCCAAAGAACATTTTAGAAGGGTAAATGATGCCTTCTTCTACGAGAATATCTGCCGGCTGAACCCAGGGCTAAGAAAGACAAGAGTCTCAGACGAGGCTTGGACTGAAGTATCCAAATGGGGGTGTATCTTCTTGCAATTCAAGAAGTTTACATATCTTCGAACAGTCATGTACTCGGGAGAGCCTTTCCGTCTGCCTCACTATCCAGGGGATAGATTGATATTGATAGAATTGGTCAGACAGCTGTTGGATTTTCACAAATTCCAACAAAGCAAGCATAAGGCAGCTGTATCCTTCCCAATTTCTATCGGGAGATATACTTGCTCGACAGTAGCAAAGGCCAAAAATGTTGAATGTGAACTTCAGGAAAAATTGAAAAAGCATATGAAGTCTCGGGATGGTTTTGACATCCGAGGAGTGCTTAGAGCCTATGGAGCCCAACATCTGCACAGGCCTGACATTGAGGATATATGGGTTGATCTGCGTAACGAAGTTGTGGTTCGCAGAAAAGATAATAGTAGGTTGACTATTAATGAGATTCAGACGCTGGAGCTTTCTGATTTGCCAGATGGCACGACTGACAATGAAAGTGTGTTGGATATTTCCTATGATGGGCTTAATGAGGATCAATACGTTTTCCCACCTATTGATTGGTCAGCCAGCGAAAAAGCCTCTATTACAGATAGGTCGGCTCTCATTCTTGCTCGCACCAAAAAATGGCTCTCCTCTTGGGGAATGAATTTTAAAGATGACAAGTTTCCAAAGTTGGCTGCTTCGGAGGTGGGGCCCTCCAAAAAGAAAAAGGACAAAGAATCTTCTGGGGGGCCTATAAAAATCAGGATTCCCAAGAAGAGGAAAGAAAGACAAATCTCTTCAATTATTTCTCCAGCTGAAACGGTGGTTGTGCCAGAATCACCAACACCACCAGAAATAGGAGAAATTAATTTGGAAGAAGGAGGAAGCCAGCTCTTGACTTCATCATTTGTTGATTATCAAACTGAAGAAACTTTGTCTCTTGCATCCCAGGCTTTGGAAACTGAATCTATGCCTCCCCCTCAACAACCACTCCAACCTCCTCATTCCCCATCCACTTCTTCAGGTATGGCCGGTATTTTCTCTGGACTCTCACCCCTCTCTGCTGGAACCCAAGTGATCACCAGCACGCCCCAACCTGTACCTCTCTTTGTTGCATCTACTACCACGTTGGCTACTGTTCCCCCTCCAATAGTAGAATCTTCTCCCCTTGAGAGTAGAATACCAGTTACTACAACATTGGCAATTTCCTCTGATACGCCACAATGGCTACTCGAGCAAACTCCGAGGAAGAGGAAAGTGATTGTACCCCTACCAGCCTTTGATTTCAGCTCACTCAAGGCTTCTACTGCGAAATCAGCCAAGAAACCCAAAACAGTTTCAAGGGTTTTGGTAGATGCTTCAGGAGATAAGTTCGCAGAGATTGCCACTCCCTCGGCTGACAAAACTAGAGAGGATATAACAGCTTCTGATTATCAGATAACCAAGGTGGCTCTAGGGAAAGTGACAGCAGAAGGAGCGCAACAAGATGCACGGGCTTCCATAGACGTGATGTGCCAAAAGTTGAAAGAAACAAAGGACAGCAGAAATGAGCTTAAGGAAAAAGTGGAGCAGTTGACAGAGATTTTGATTAAACTCTCAAAACCCCTTGAATCCATACCACCTTCTTCTGTTTCTGCCAGATTCGATTTCTCATCGGTGCCTACGATTGAGAAGATTGCTAAAAAGGAAGGGTGGTTGATGAATGGATCCAAAAGGTTGCTCCAACAGGGGAAGGAAGTAATTCAAGACGTGGTGAAGGTTCATGAGTCTTTGGGGGAGATTCAGAAGGAAGGAGAGAAGATGGATGAGGAATTCACTGAAGAAATTGGACAGCTTGATTTGACTTGTGAAGCTCTCCAAGTGCTAAAGCAATTACCAGCACACCTCTTGGTGGAAGAAGGTATTCTCCCACATACAGATAAACATTTCCAGCTGACCAAGGCCATCAGGTTCAGAGTAAGGATTCTCAATGAAGCCTGCAGCAAGTTGAGAGAATCAAGGGATAAATTGATCGATGGGAAAAGTGATCTGGAAGAAGAATTGCTGAAGATTTGTCCAAAGGTGTCAGTTGGGAACTCAAGTATCCTATCAGCAGATGATCTCTTCAAACAAGTCCAAGAATCTGTTCAGCATGAACCTGTACACGGATTTGACCTTGAAGTCATTGGTCAGTTTGTAAGGATTGAACATACGTTGGAGGCCTTAAGAAAGCTCAGCAAAAGATTGAAAAAGCTTCCCGGCAGTGCCAGTGATATTCATGAGACCTGCGAAATGTGGAATGATCATTCCACTGCACCTGATGAAAATGAAATGCAAGGCATTATTCGGAAGTTCCAGGAATTTCAGAACAAACAGTCTCAGCTGGAGGAAGAGAAAGAGGAAGGAGCAAAAGATGATGATTTGGATTAAGTCCCAGCGTCCCATGTCATTTCTATTTTTAGATTGACATGTCTTTTTTATTTCCATTTTTGTCATATTTTTTGATTCATACTTTGACTTGATCTCCTGCGTGAGAATCATGCAAAACTGAACTCTAGTTAACATGCTACTTTTTAGGATCTGCCCTATTTTATCTCTAGTTCCTTTTGTTATAAATAAGGGATGCCTGTGCATTCAAAAGGGTCGAGAATTTTTGGAGCATTAAGGGGCTATTGGAAAGGAGAAAAACTTTTTGTTTTCTTTCAATCATTTTGAAGAATAGGAGTTGGATATTGTTTTACAGACTTTGTGTTGTGAAATATATCTTATTTAAGAACAGTGTTCTTATGTTCATGATCTTAAGCTATTCTTTGCATAGAATCTTAGTGTTTCTAATTATCTCGGACATTACATCTGTGATCTAAAACTCGTATGATTATTTCGTGCTCTGTGTTTACTCGAGAGAAAATACATTTCTCCCATTTCCTTTCTACCGTGCTTCTTTCACTGTAATAGTTTATAACCTATTTCATTCAAGAAAGTAATATCCTTGAATTGTGTGAGTGTGGATTTCAGGACTTCATCCCAACCCCCAATGGTTAGATTAGTGTGAATACTGTGTATATTCTTTACTGTGTTTTAGATTAGCAATAAACAGGAAGCCTCACCTGTCTTTGAGGAGGGATTTAATCTCATGTACTGTGGTTGAACCTCATAGTTTGATTTGACAAAATATCCAACCAACAGTGTCCAAACAACTTGAACTGGAATGATGGCTTGAGCTTAATTCAATCATGGATGCATATCATCCACATACATAGAATTGGCCTTGGTTTGGGTTTGTAATATGATAAAATTAACTGTTTTATTTAGCCCTTTGTTATTATTGAAAAATTTTCACATGGAATTCTTTTTGTCTTGGACTTGGAGAGTTGAATTATTATTTAATCAGTTTTTACTTTTATAGGTTAGGGTCCACCAAACCCTATGTACATATAAAACATTTTCTATGTAAGGAGCTCTAACTGGAAATCCAAATCATCCTTATTCTGATGATGAGTCGCAAAGTGTAACCCAAAATGTCAATTTTCTCATATCATTTTACATAGTTTGGATTCAAAAGTTCTCTGTTCTAAAATAATTATGATTGGTGGAATCTTAAAAGTAATATTTACTTCTAGTCAACATGGGCTGCTATATATGATATATGGGGCATCAGACCTTTATAAAAGGTTGTATAGCCTTACAGGCCCGCAAATGCATAATTATGTGATGTAGGACAGCCATTTGTAGAATTCTTTCTACTTTCATGCGGGTAGATAGGTAATTTGGTGATTTGAAACTGTAAAGCATAAAGTAGCAATGGTCGATGTGTTTTTTTAAAAACCCATAGCAACGTGAAGATGAAACTAGCAACTAAAAGCCTTTAATTTTTTAAACTTTTTACTTATAGTATAAAAAGATAGCAATAAAAAACAATTCAATTGACTTACATAAGGAAATTGCTATCAAGGTTAATATAATTAAGCTTACCTTATCGGCCACAGGATCTAAGAATGCTCCAAAGGCTGAACCTGACATTGTCTGCAAGCCATGACAATCACTGTGGTTCAGGCAAGATTGTGCCCAGGATAGTGGAAACTGTCATTATCCTTGGACCAAACTCCTATAAAACATTTACATTAGCATTCTTATAAACAATAGGTGTAATTGAATCATAGATATTCTAGACAAGAATGCTAAAGCTGAGGGAACATGATGATTGTATGCAAAGGGATGGACCACATACTCTGCGGGCTATATAACCATCCAGCCAATCTGTAGCAGCAGCTGCCACAAAGATGCTTGTTGTAGTCGTAGTTGCCCACGAGCCATTAAGATAAAATGCTGATAAATAAATTCATGTGTGAGTCCCATGACACTGTAAAGGTACAATTACCAATGGCACACAAATAATAAGTAAAAATTAGAGAGAACAATTGAAAAAATGCAAAAACAATGGGAGAATATAGGGCTCAGAATTTATTGCAAAATGCACTCTCAAAATAGAGATGGTAGAATTACACCATAATTCTAACATTAGAAAAAACCTCAGTCACAATAAGTAACGTTACAAAGAACATCCTGTTTATGATGTCCCTCATATTTAATTTATCAACCTTAAACGTATTAGTTTTCACATTTTATAGTCATGCACAAACCTCAGCTCTTATTTTTCAGCATGCAGCCAATGCTTATGGAGGGGGGTCACTTAATGTTAGTAAAACAAAAAACAATAATTTTTCGTAGCACTTATAATATCAGTGCCTTACAATATTATTAGGAAACCCAAGGCATATGCCACTTCATTTGAATCTTTTCAGGGACAAGATATCTCAGATTTAGGTAGAAATTATCATCCCCCGGCTGGGCCACTGATGGCTCTAAATCTTATATGCAATTTTCTCCCTAGGAAATCAATATTACCAATTCCTTTGAGTCACTGTTGGAAAGAGTTAATTACTCTAAAAATGAAAAGATTAAGACAGACATATCAAATTCTGGACATTATTCCTGCATCTCATAAAGGAAAACTATTGTAATGCCTATCGAAATAAACTTCCCTGTGTCTCCAAAAAATGGAATGCCTCTAGGAATCTCACACATTTGACCCATCAGAAGATGAAAAGACAATTAAAGTTTCTAATAAGCCCGGGTTACTTACTTGAGATCTTCAATCTGATAGATGTCTTTTATGCATGCTCTCTGCATCCATGGTTTAGTAAATTTTTGAGTTTTTAACAAGTTCATCCTGGACACACTGTCTAGGAATCATCCCAATTTTCACCATCTACATTCCTCATCTCCTTTATCCTGCTCAGAAAAGCCCACCACTTATATTTCAGGCAGACATTTTCCATCCATGTTTTAGTAAGTTTTAAGTAATTAGCAAATCCATTTTATAAACAATGTCTCGAAAGCATTCCAATTTTCATCATCTGCATAGCACATCTCCTTACCCTCGTCAGTTTAGCAAGTCAAGCTAATTATATAAAAGCTTCATATGTTTCTGAATTGGCTGAATTCTTTGAATCTCACATGCATAGTTAGCAAGATAGATTCACAATCCTTACATAAGGGGGTTTCCACTGGAATCTCCTTCTAAACTCTTGTTGATTGCTACTTCTAGTGCTGATTCATTTGACAAATGAATGCAATTTCTTACATACATGCATATTCGGATCAGCTTATTTACATTCAATTACAATACAAAACATTATATATGTTTTGTAACAGAGGGAGGCAAAATACATCTTTACATTTCATATGGTTGCATTAAACACATAAGTATTGGAATAAATTCCCAGATGACTATTGAGAAACCGTCACCTATCATGCTACTGACCACGCCAGAAATCTTGGTGTGTTATGATTCCAAAAGGAGATTGACAACACGAAAATTCATTTTCAACAAAAAAATAGACTAAATTAGATGGAACAAGGAAGAGCATTATACTTTCTGGAGAAATGCAAAACCTTAATGTCATTGATTGTGATGTCAAGGAAGACAAAAATTGAATAAGATATGGAGGAACAAACTGAATTACATGCTAGAAAATTTATTGATCATGCAGTAAAGAAGTTAACAAATGGGTTGTCATGGACAATCCTTAGGGTTAAAAATCCAAAAACCATGTGAAAAATGGGGCAATTTACAAATAAAAATAGTGAGTGGTTCACAAACAGTTCAAAATATCCATAACAACTTTTCTAAATCTGATGAGATCAAGTCAACTAGTTGAAAATATATTTGCAAGAAGTTTGTTAATTTTCATACATACAAAATGTATTTTCAAAAAGATGCATTCAAAGTGTTTAAAATAATGTTTAAGAAAGATGTTATTTTGGGCCATGTAAATGAGGCTATGGAAAACAAACAACAATGCACCATGTAAATCAGATTATGGAAAACAAGCATTATTCAGCGTTTAACATTTTTCCTTAGGGATTTTTGAGTTCTTTAATAGCTAATAAATGATACAAATGAAACCAAGAAAACAGAGCATTTACATATAATATAAATACAAGGGGTTTATTTATAAGTGATTTCAGATCTAGGATTTTTATAGGATAATGCCATATAATAGCATGAAAAGTCATTGAGTGTAAGTTGAAACTAGGCCTCAAATCTTTTTACAGACTTGAGGATTGATTGGTTTTGCATAATGAACAAGTAGGTCTACAAATAGAGACAAAATGCATAGGTCTATTTGGTGCATCCATGTATGGAAATATGGGAGGGGAAAAATCAATGGTCTCCTATAATAATCTTCCTACACTAAGTGTATATTCTTACTACAGCAATGAGAAAATTTCACCACTTAAAGACAAAAAATCGCATGAAATGTAGACCTGCAATAGCCACTGAAGCTTTCCTCTGCTTCATAATGAAACCCTCTGTTTGTATCCACAGTAAAAATAATAAAATTTGAGCAACAAGATATTAAACTACTCTAACCCTATTGCTACATGTTGTACAAGTTGCTCATTAGCATTCTCTGCTGCGACTATTGGAGCCAGACAAAAGATGCCATCCTAAGCCCTACCGACAAAAGGTACCAAGCACATTATATTTATCCTCATCACCCTCAGTCTTCAACTTCTCAGACTCCATATCTCCGTTTGTATGAACCCAAACCCTACTATAATTTTTCCCTAAACCCTGCATTTTAACCCTATTTCTACTCGAATCCGAAACCAATCTAGACCTGATAGAGGAGCCCTTCATACTCTTCACTCTGCGGTGAAAAATATTTCTTTCATGGCCATTACTTCATATTTTTTGCAGACTTGAATGGGATTTCATGTGTCTCTACCTCTCCTCCCAGCTCATGCCTATGTACCTGCCCCCCCAATACCTAATTCACCATACTAAAAAACTAAACCCTTCCAGCCGCATGCGCATACCAGTATATTGAGATTTTTTTGGGTCATTTTTAATCCCCTAATATGAACAGACGTGGTAGGATACCACCTAGTTAGAGAACCCCCTATGACATAGACCTTAGGAGGGATTAACACCCAAGGTAGGGCACACTTGTGGTCTGTCAACCCTCTACTTTTGTTTTTTGTTATAGTTTCTTGCATGATTAGATTAGATTTGTAGCATCTTATTCTTTATTTATGATCTATTTTTTACATGCTTTGATGATAGCAATAGTATTCATTTCCATTCATAAAGTAGTTCATTTTCAGTATTGTATTTTCTAATTGTAGTGACATCAATTTTCCCTTATACCTCTGAGCATCTATAATTGTGCATACAACACTGGAAATATTGAAATTTTACGTCCCTAGGTCTAATAATCAAATGATTATGGATTAATAAACAACATATTATTTGCTACAAGTTAATTTTCACCACCACTGTTGAGTTTGAATCCCCCGCTCTGCTTTCATCTTCTTCTCATATTGTCTCTAATAGCATGCATGATTCATCTCCTTCTATTATATCATCTCCTAATGATGTTCCCGATTCTAGTCCTACCACTTATATTGAGGTTCCATGTTCTTCATCACCTATTACTTCTTCGACACCCATATCTAGTGTGCCCTTAGCATCGGCATCTTCTATGTCTACTCGACATTCCTATGATCACCTATAATGGAAAATTGCAACCACTCAATACACTAGTGTCTTCTCCTACTATTCCTCCGCAAGACATCTTATCACTCATGCATGTTGTTGGCCACTTACAATCACAAGTCCAATCTCTCACACTAAAAAGAAAGGCCTATTATGCTTCTATTGATGATAAATATTTGCGTAGAAATCCTATTCTGAAGAATATTCACAACTCAACATTCCCTAATGATTTCATTATGCCTACATTTACATATTTTGATGATATTGGTGATCCTCATCTACATCTTTAACATTATGGTCTAATTATGGCTTCATACTCTAATGATCAATTGTTACTTAAATCCTTCTTCCATAGTCTTGTAGATGACGCTCTTCAGTGGTACACACATCTCCCCTTTGGATCTATTAGTGCCTATTATGAGATGGAAGAAGCTTTTATTCATCGCTGCATACTCAACAATGGCCCTAGAGTCACATATGATCATCTACATGTCTTACATCACAGAAAAATAGAACCTATCAGTGATTACATTAGGGTTCATTTTAAGAAGCCTATGGTAAATTGGAGGTGAAAATGCCCGGTGAATATGCCTGGAACCACTTTTGTTGGATAGGAAAATTTTCCAAGATTTGAGAGTTAAATTTTCATCTCAGTTTCTTAAGGGCCATCATTTTTTTGGTATCGTGCGATAGCATGGCTTGTTTTTGTGCAATAGCAAGGTTTGTTATCGCATGACACCAAAAAAAAATTCCCCCTTTTGACTTTCTGCAACCCCATTTTCACACCTCAATAGCTTCTCTTATCGCGCGTTAGCAAGTAATTTAGACGGTACCTCAGTAAGTTAGTAATATGTTACTAGTTTACTATTGGGTGAATTACCTAGGTTTATATCAGAGTAGTTTTCAATGGTAGGTGAAGCCAACCCCTTAAAAAATATATACTGGAAATTTTAGGTGAACAGTACATTAACTTACTCCAAAAAATTCACCTTTTCAAATTTTGATAAAATGGAAAATTCACCAAATTACAAATATTCACTGCTAAAAAAATCCCTAGGTTACATTTTACAATTCAATGCTTGCATGCATCAATTAGTCTTCTAACCTACTGACTTAGAAAAGCAATTCATCTTCTATCATGGTTTGATTCCCACTTTAAATAAATGATTGTAATATGACAAATGTGAATCATTCATACTCTTGTGCTATAAGGTCAGTGATCTAGAACAGGATCTCATTGCTTCACATTTTATAGATCCTTCTCCTATCATTACTATTGCTGCCTCATCAAGTTCTTCTCCAATTTCATCTATTGAGCAGCCTCCACAATTTGCATCTCTATTGCCTCATAATTGAGTACAATCTCCGCCATTGCATAAGCATCGTTCATGTCCTCCTCCGTGTAGGGCTACACCTCAAGGTTCTCCTCATGTTTCACAGGAACCATTACATTTTTCTAATCACGATAGACCTCGTGATGTGTTGCATACATTTCTTCACAATAATTTGATTCGCTTACCTTCTAATCAACATCATTCAACTCATTGCTTGCAGCTCTAGCGTGATAGACCTTATTACATTTATCATCATATCAATGGCCATCACGACAATGAGTGTTGCACCCTTCATGAATTCTTGCAACAATTAGAAGATAAGGGTGTCATTTCATTTGGTTCTCACTCTCATGAGCAGTCTGTTTATCCACTCCCACCTAGGCATGTTGTTACTCCAGTTGAGTTATCTCCTTCCTCTAGTTATAAGGTTATTACTCATCCACCATCACAAGTTATTTCTCATGCATTCCTTCCATCTCATCCATTCACTATTTCACCATCTCATTTATATTTGTATGTTACCATTTCACATTGTATTTCACAACCCTCAACATCTCCACTTCCCATCATTGCATCACCCATCAATGACACCACTCCACTCAACATTAATTTTGTCTCATATGCTCATGTTGCTTTCATTTCACATGCTTCCACCGCTCCACGATGGCTAGGTCTTTCTTAGGTGACTTCTATCACCGTACCCCCTGATGATGTAATCATGTTCTTATGGTTCTTACATGACTGTTTAGGGATTTCTTACAATAAGAACCTCTCTTCACTCTTTTTCTACACACCTTATCGATCAATCTATCTTTTGCACACTATCATATCACTTCCCGATGATGCACTCTTGCTTTACGGTTCATTCATGATTGTTGAGGGGTCTTATATAAATTAACCTTATCATCTATCGACTGGGGGCATCACTCTTCTTCCCCCCATCTTCATCATACTAACATACGATCCACTAAACGTTTATGACCATCTCATACTTTGACGACTTTATTCTTATATGCAATACACTTTTTTGCAATCATATTATAGACATAATCTATCATCATATATGTTATATTATCATTTATCTATCTATAATTACATTGTAAATCAACTCAACAAATACAAACAATATTCAGCGCACCATGCATCACATATAGGAACAGTGATCCATGAATCATACATCATCATAACGTCATCACATCAATAATACATCAAATACAATGATCATTCACAATCATAATTTAAAAAAATCTCATAATCATATCTCATCACTACTATCACTATTTGGTACCGTGAGATCTCTAGAACTAAAATATTTTCCACTTAGCCTACATCATTGATTGCAACCCTATATCTCTCTATCTTCCTACGCAATAGTGTGTTCTCAGTACACTGCTCTGCGAAGCGACCCTATAACTCCACGTATCACGTAAATATATCCTATGTTAGGAGACCACCACCAATGGCCTCTCTAGCTCATTGTGTCTTCTCATGCTCCTCGTCTCTCTCTCCCAAAAGCATGGTACACGTCATTGTTGTTGTCACCACTGGCTTGAACAAATGGGCATGATCACCCGTAATAGCATCCAAAAACTCTAGCATACCTCTACCCGATTAAATCGGTGGGCACATTTTTCGTCAATGTGCAGATGGATGTGTCCACAATTAGTGACCAATATGCATCACCTGCACCCATAGATCAACATATTATAAAACAACAAGAATTACACAACCAAATAACAAATCATCAAACATTACTATATAAATACTCACATTCCGCTATAGTTGACACTATGCTATCGAGGGCATGTGCTTTCCCCTCTATTCCTCCTCCTAATGGTGTTCCTGCAGTATATACAAACACTGGAAACAAAAATACCCATTGATGTGACACTCACCATGCATGGTAGGCCTCTATACCCCCACGTCATCAATATATATTGGCTCGATCACCGTATCTGAATTGTCCAACCCTAGAGGTACTAGTTACGCTCATGTGGTCCCTGGTCTAGCTCCAACCCTTCTTAGTTCCCTAATGGCTCTCAACCATATATATGGATCTGGGGGCACATCTTGGGCCATACCAAACTATCGTGATATTTTCTCCACTTAAAATAACTCAACCACCCCTAGAAATCAATCCTCTAGCCACATAGTCTATCAAATGCATCATAGCTCTATTGCATCCTTTGGCCATCCCCCGTAGTCTCGGTATGGCCTCCATATCATGACCTATGGCCCCATATGATCTAACATAGATCTATAGGTGTCTGTATCCATATTCCTTTGATGAACACCTACCCATATCTATGTAAATATATCTGGCCTAGCCACCTCTCCTCATGGTCCACGAACTGGCCTCAGTACCGCAGTATGCTCATAGGCCCAAACATATAACAATGTTGTAGCTGTTGATGTCGAATCACAGCACCCCTAGGACTCTGTAACTCGATGGGTTACAGATTCTCAGTGTGATTGCATAACATGGAGCTTTTCCCAAGTGTGGGACCTTGCGAAATCAGAAAAGCTCTCCGGATGAAGGCCGGTTCCTATTCCTCTGTTCAGATGCACACGTAAAAATGGAGAGGTCTACTCAAAACCTAATCTAATTTTCCAAGGAGACAGGGGGAAGAGAATGTAGAAAATAAAACCTAAACTAACAGAGGTGATGCACCGAGGAATGAAGAACACCTGTCTTGCTAATAAACACAGACCAAAAAAACGTAATGCAAGATCATGCATAGATAACCAGATTTACAGTGAAAGATCAAGAAGATACAAATAAACACTGAGAGGGTTGATAATCATCCACAGACATGCATTAATTTTCTCCAAAGATTGATACAACACACTGCAAAATGCCAAGAGGCAAAGCTGCATTACAGTTTTAAATGGGAGGTTTTAACTCCACAGATTCACCTGCTAAAGAGAAGAAGGGAGGGGCAAAACAAGAATGTCCAATCTTTAGAAAGAAGCCCCTCCTTACAATTTATAGGAAGAATGAGAGAGAGAAGAGAGAGAAAGTCCAAATCTACCCCAACCACCTCAGGTTGTATCTAATTCATCTCATTATGGTGGTAGGTGAGGACCATATCAAACCCCAAAAGTGGCAAACTATATTTTGCATTTTTAAGAACTTGTTCCCACCCAATTAAAGATATCCAGTCGTAGTTAGGTAGAGGACGCCGTAGGCTTTCTGAAAAGTCCAACCTTGTGTGAATCGGAGCTCCCAGTCAAAAGTTATGGCCATCTGAATATCTGGGTCAGGGTCTGCTTCCTGTCAGCGCTCAGAATGTTGCACCTCTTGAAGGTGCGCCTTGGCACATCCATATGCATGTTGACAATCCTTTTCGGGTGCCAAAGGTGCAAATATGTTTGTGTCAACAACCCTTTTTGTGCGCCAAAGGCGCATTCATTTGCATGTCAACACTCTTTTCTGTGCGCCAAAGGCGCAAATATGTTTATGTCGACACATGTTTACGTGCGCCACTTTACCTGCGCCAAGGGCGCAACTTTTCCTGTGTCAACATTCCTTTCTGTGCGCCAAGGGCACGTCTATTTCTATGTTGACATCTTCTTCTGTGCGCCAAGGGTGCATTTACATTTGTGTCGACATCCTCTTATGTGCGCCAAGGCGCAACTTTTTCCCTGTTGACACTCATTGTTGTGCACCATTTCCGTGCGCCAAGGGCGCATCCTTTACATTGTCGACATCCATTTCTGTGTGCCACTTTCCTACGCCTTGGCGCATACATTCTCATGTTGACACTCATTGTTATGCGCCATTTCTGTGCGCCAAGGGCGCATCCATTTTGCTGTCGACACTCATTGTCGTGCGCCCCTTTTGTGCGCCATGGGCTGAGGTTTGAATTTCTTTGGTTTCCATATTCTTCCGCTTGTCTATATCTACCTGGGGGGAAGATATATACAACAGTAGCTCCAATACCACCCTTATGCTCCTCTTTTGTAAATCTGTATAGATACCTATATAGGTGGGCCAATATACATCATGCCCAGGCATACCTAGTACTCTTCTCCTTTATCTGACGGCATATGCCATGTATCTTATACTTCCACAATCGTGAAACATATTATCTCAATATAGCATCTAAACTAATGTGGACCTCAATATGAACTCAGGTCCCCGTAAAATACCACCTAGCGGCCCTCATCTACCCCTGAGCATCATCCATGGCCATAACCTGAACCCTCTCACCGATAATAGGCAATCGCAATATGTGATACACATCCTCTAGAGTAACCTTCATCTCCCTTGTAGGTAACCAAAAGGTGTATGTATCCGTACACCACCTCTCACACAAAGCTATGATCATAGGCATATTATGGGGCATATTCCTCATCCTTGCTATGTTTCGCAGGCCGACATGGTCTAGAACATCCCACTCATCATTTGACAACCCCAATCCTAGCAATGTACTCAAATGACAGCCACCATGAAACTCTCTTGAGTGGATACCCCTCTGCACACCACAAAATAGAAACAAACATAGTATTATAACATCATACATATGTAAATGCAACCACCAACTACATCAACAAACATCCATTTTCACATCTACAACACTCTATGCTAAACCAATGCATTCTGGGACACTAGCGCCCATGAACAGGACTAGAGCACTCAACAAAAGGTCACTAGCACCCATGCCTAGGTGCTAGTGTCCCAAGGGTCATTAGCGCATTCGCCACTCTTGTTTGGGTCTAAAATGCCGAGAAATTCAAAAACTATTTTTTTTGCACAAATTCATCAAAAAATGACTCATATCAACACATTTTTTGAAAAACATCACACTTACTAGGTCCGTTGTTGTACATGATGCCACAACGACCACCACCATCTCGAACCAACTCAATCGTGGTGTTCTTACTTGAGGCATCTTCACACACCCAGAGCTCACAATCACACTAGAGCAATAATAAAATGAACTGCCTATTCACTTTTTCACATTACCATTTATAGTAACTCCTCATTACCTACCTTATTATAGTCATTTTTTGTAATCATTTTCTTAACTAATACACACTAAACAATTTCACTCATATCTTCGATTTCTATCCCTTTCACGTCATTCTCTTTAGAATTTTGCCTACTACCGTATCACACATGTTCCATGCATAATATTCCTCCTTTACATCATCACTATTAGATTTACACATACCTTTGCAATAGCCATCCTACATTCTCCATTATATCATTGCATGCTTACTTTCGGCTCAACATTCATTTTCATCACTGCTCCCTCTTTTGCTGAAAGGGGGAGAAAACAATTGGGGTCATCTTATATTTTCACTTACATCATTACGCAGTCAATATATGTTTCTAACCCAACATTATCAATTTTTTTCTCGTACATCATGCGACATTTCACATTGATTCCTCCTAATGACCTAACCTAAGGGAAACAAGCATAAAATCTCTCCATGGGTAACCTATAAATCAATCACACATATTCAAATCTCAACAACACAAATCACATAAATTAATCAACACAAACATAAAATACTTATCCTCCTAGATGACCTAACTTGGGAGTTATATCACTACTTTACCACATGAACTAACATGGGAAGTTATTCTACATTTTGTGACTACTTCCAGATGACCTAACATGGGAATTTATTCTACATTCCGTGACCGCTTCTAGATTACCTAACATGGAAACTAACACATACAAATTTTGGCGACACCCGTAGAGTGGGGGTAATGAGATGTCATTGCCTTTCCTATACTGCTCCTATATGGATTTTCATGTTCGATAAAAATTGGATCCAAATCACCAAAATATGATCTTTTTTCATCTACAGTGGCTATATTTTTTGAGGATGTAGTTAAAGTTGGAGGGTAAAACTATACCTCTCTCCCTACACTCTTCCTCTAGCGACAGGATGCCCAAATCCTCAATTTTTCACACACACGCAATCTGGATGGGAACATATCACTCCCTACCCCATCACATCTCCATCCACAACAAAAATTGAAATCTCCGATCATTCAACACCGTAATCATTAATATCACTCAGCACTCCTCTTAATGGTCATGCATCTCTTGTTATGTTGCATGGATCAACACGCTAATCCATGGTTCGCCACGCTATATGTTTTCACTCAGCACATACTTCAGTGACATGGACTTCTCCGGAATTATCTCAGGTATGCATCTTTATATACTTTATGTTACTGAGCTTTCTCTCACCAACATAAAGTGTGGGCAAATGTACACATAAAATCAGTTACTAACTACTATTTATCATACCACCAATTATGTTATTTTATATATGGATCTTACATAAGAAAAGTATTCACTGATGACCCATTCCATAGTCCATCTACATGTATTGTTAGTCTCTATTTTATTTTATCTTCTACACTTGTCACTCATACACACAGTTTTGGTCAGGTCACAAGGATCAATGTCTATCAGTTCTCACTCATTTTTCGTCACATTTCTTTGGACATTAGTGCCCAGGATAGGACACTAGCGCCATACACTCATATCCATCATGGGAAACCATGTCCTCTTTATGTTTTATCTTATTTTTTACATTTGAGGTCAATATTTTCGAGTTTCCCTCTAATCTCCCGAGGTACTAGTTGGAATTTCAGGTCATTAATGTTGAAATTCAAACAAGAGATCCCTATATAAACAAAACATACATACCATTATATGGGCGGACAATTCTTATCAAGGGCTAGCTATCTACATAGAGCAAGGGACTGCATTTTGGAACATTACTCTACATACACACTACATATGAAGGGGAGTTCATTCTATTCCATCCACACATTTGTATTTTTGTCTAGCTATTTCCTGCTATTTTAATGCCATTCCCGTGAGGGTGACCTAGGAGTACTATTGCACACACAAGCACACATAACTACATCAGGTCTGAGATATAGTGTAGAACTCTGTTGTAATTCCATCATTGTGGCAGTTGAGGACAATCAGACCGCTCATTTTTCATCTTTCTTTTTTAGTATTTAATGTTTATTTGAGGGTTTTACAGGTCTATACTTTATTGCAAGTTTACAGGTACCTCCGTGATCCAATTGCAACATACATGAGACCAAAGGTGAGTAAGTGTGAAGCCATAGAAACCATATCAGAACCAAGTTCTAACCTTTTTTGCATACCCAGGCACCCAGAAACAGGCCTAGGACACCTGCGGGCACCCCTGTCCCTCTCCAAGTGCCCCAGTCCAGCCATTTCCACCTCTGCTGAATTTTTTTGTGGTTCATTTCGATAGTATGTGCTTCTATTCCATCACATTTTCTAGTCCAGACTCATTGTGGGATAAGCAAAATTCATATAAGTACCTTACCCTTCTTATTTCCTTTCATAGTTACAATTAAATAAATTGTTATTATTTATATTTCATTATACATCATTTATAACAGATCTTTGAAATTAGATTTCAATAAAATAATTACATTTTTTTATTGAATCACATCCTTAGTAGATGAATCTAAAGAATCCTGTGTCTTTAATTATTTAGTGTCACTAATGGCTTACATTGTTGTTTGCCTCTGATTGAATTTTGAACTACTCTGGTTATTGGGTGTGAAATATGTTATTGCCTACTCGCAATGATAACTTTCACTTTCCTAATTTCTCTCCTTTATCCCTCATTTCTGAAATTTCCTCCCTTGTACCCCATACAAGCACTTTTCCACAGGTTCAATGAAGTGTTCATGTGTGATCACCAACCTATTTGGCCACCCCCACAACCTTATATAGAATTAGTATAGTTTATATTCAATAATAAGATCCTTCCCATATAAAAATAAGGAGGGGCGTAACCCCATGAGCATTGGTGAAAACACATAATTTTCTATACGATAAATTATTTCACCAATAGTGCACCCGCAAATATCTCTATAAAATACAAAAAATATATATATATTGTAAAAAAACAAATAAATAAATAAATAATCAGGTTTTTAAGAAAAATAATATTTTGAAGGTGACTCCATCAAGGAATGAATCCCTTTCACATTTTTCTCTCGCATCACAATGAAAAATTTTCAAGATTGGAGTTCGGTACCAATGAGTGACAGTAAAGAAGAAGAAGAAGAAGGATGCCAAGAAATGCAAATATTTGATCAACCATCATTTTGGAACATCTTTTAAAAATAAAATATTCTGCTAAGGGAAAGAAGGTTCATACCATGTATGTAGTAGCCATGAAAATATTGTCCAAAATGGATAATATTGTTGTTTGTAAAGGTCCTATCATTAAGTCATGGTGGCTACAATTCAAAATGATTATTGCTCAAGGGATGAAATGGTAATTTTGGATGTTGATGATCAAGAGTCCAAGAAATGAATAAAGAGAATTCATAAGAGATACGAGATATTGTATGAAGGACATGATAGTGGAGAATATAATGAAGGTAATAGTTTCAACTTCACGAAGCTGACTAACAATTTAAGAACATTATCTTTTGTCTCCCTTCCTCTAGATGAATTCCTTGGATATGGAGATGAAGAAATGGAAGTCTTAAGAAGATATTTTTTGCAAAAGCTTCTAAGTGCATAAGAAACATATTTTGATCTTAAAGCCTATCACGAAGTTTGGATTTATGTATTGGCCTTACAAAGAAGGTATGAACATCTCAAGACACTCCAAAATTTTGAGGAATAAAAGAATCATCTCCCAAAAAAAGGTCTTTATGATTGTGCACACTATGAGGTGTTCATCCCCAAAATATTATTATGCACCTCTAATGAATGCTTTGTTCTTGAACCTTCAGATGAGAATCAAATCAACACCTTGGAAGAGGAGGAAGAAGATACAATAGTTTAACCTCCATTCATTTGCTCATTCTGGCTCGAGGCACAATCTATTAGAGAAACAATGGATTCAAGATATGAAGATTCTTGTTGTATGACAGATGATCTAAAACTCTCTAAGGACTCCATCAACAATAAATAAGTACGAGAAGTCCATCCTTCATCTCGGACTCAAGATGATAAATTTGAGGTAATCATGGATAATCTCCTTTCTAATTTTGACTCTTCAATTGATATAAAAATGTTGAATGATGAAATGGAGATAATTGGAGAATCAAATTCACTTCTTGATTCAATCGTGGGTGAATAAATGAAAGATTCCAATTTATTTCTCAAAACCAAAATAGATGAGCAAGTTGGACATGATCTCTTTGAGGAGCTGATATCTCTGGATGAGTGTAATGTTGATCATATTAGTAACTATGGAGCCTTTCATTTTCCTTGTGAACAATATGACTCTATGAAGAATGATCAAGAAGGTGTTAAATATTTCTCTCATGTTGTTGCTCCAACTTTGTATTCTCCTTCTGTAGTCTTTTTTTCTATTCTCAATGCCCGAGCACATTGACACCTCATTCAGATAGATATGAATTCTTACCTGAAGCACGCGAAGATACTAGGTCCCTCTTTAGTACTGGCTTAACAAGATGTTAACATGCTTAACCATAAAGATAACTATGTAGATCTAGATTAAACCATAACATCTCATTACATGCATTCAATTGGAAAAACATATAATTAGGAAACATATAGACCAGATCATAATCAATACTAAGATTACACCATGTGAGATCACCATCCTCATAGAAACATTAATTACTCAGAATCCATCCATAATGATCCATTCACAACATAAATATTACAAAATTAGAAGTTGAATACATGACCATAGTCACCAGAGAGTCATGCACACTAGAACATCAGAGCAACATAACTCTTATTACATCACACGGTGTCTGTCATATCATAGCCTCTAAAACTAATGTAGAACAATACATATTTATAGGGGTGGGTAATTTCCATTCACCACCCATGCATTCCCCAAAAATAAGTTGCATGTTAAAAATAGTCATTCGTACATACAATAAGCATCCATACAGTGTGCATGCTTTCTATTGATCCTAATAATAGATTAATCCTATAAATAAACTCCATGATATTAACTCTTATTATTATACTCAATTCTTGCATGACCTTTGATCTTTATCCTCGCATGTGCTTTATCTCCAAAAATAGCTCTTTCTTTAACCACTCAAGATCTCCATGATTTTCTTCTAGATCTAAAACATTGCTTGAATGCAACACTCAAGCTTGGCGTCATCTATTTTTATCATCGTGGCTCCAAAATCAGCTCAAGTCCTAGGATATTTCCTACTTAGGTGCATGAGCCTTTGCAGCAATTTCTATTCTATCTAGCATGTGCGCCCCTTCTGCGCCTGTCTTGCATGCATCCAACATATTCATTTGTGCACTACCTGTACTTAGTCAAAATGGGTCATGAAAACATTAACGCACACTAAATTATATTGTCTGACCTCGACAATAATCTTATTTTTCCAAAAACATAGGTGATCACCAAAAATAATTCAATGCCCAAAAATATTCATCTTACCTAACTCAAAATCCAATCAGGCCGAAGGATTGTTGGAAGAGTTCTGGGAACTCAACATCTATTTCACTCTCTAGCTTTCTTCCATTCATCAAGATTCTGCTAATGCTTTCCCTGGTGCACTACCTCTACAACCCTAACACTTGGTCAGGCACCAACTCTTCCACCCTACTCTTGAGCTCCTGAATGACCATAGTCATTTCCATGCACACTCCTTCAATCACGTCCATGTGGTCCAATACCATATTTTAAATTGACCTATCTGGAGCTCTAACTTGTCCTTTTTGACCTTAATCACTTATTTATGTTTTGTTTCCTCAGCCATAACTTAGGTGTATGCTCAATTTTATTCATTGGGTGTATTCTCGTGGATAGTTTTGAGCACTTGACTTCTTCATCAATCACGTGCGCATCAGGAATTGGTTCACACTTTCTGAACCTATTAAATGCCATATCAGCATTGTCACTTGCTTCCTTGAGCTATGTGAAAATATACCTTCAATCTCAGAAATTTTGGCCTCAACAGTGACCTTATTAGCTTCTTTCTCCTTTCAACTTTATTATGTTATTGGCCTATGTGCCACTCTTAATGTTTTCTAGAGATCATGTTGACCATAGTCCTCTAGGTACTCCATCTCATCATTATAATCACACCTGACTTGGCTCACCAAGGCTGGGCACTGATCCTAAAATTTGTTTCACCATGTGTCATCACCCTTTCATACACCTCCTTAGTGTCACTTCTATTCACCCTATAGGTCCTTCTTCAAACCCTCGACCTCACGATTCTTCTCTTTCTTATATGCTACTAAGACCTTCATTGTGGCACCTGACATCAAGGTTTCTCCATCCAACATCTACATTGGCCAACTTGTTTAAGGCGTTACAAACCTTACTCATCAGTTAGGTACATGGGGTCAACTGCCTTATACTTCCTCCATGTCTCACTCTTAACTCAATGACACCAATGGAGTTTTTACTTACCTTGAACTCAAGTTCTTCTGTAAAATTGTGTAAGTTTTAGCTCAACATCTTCCTGGTTTGTGACACTCCCCCATGCTTGTCCATCAGCTCCCAAGCATACAACTTCTCATTTAGAACTTTCTCTGAAAACATTCCCTCAAGACCTTCTTAGGGTCATCCACAAAATCCATGTGTGGCGACCTGGGCATCCATCTCTTCCTTTGTTCCTTCATCTATGTCCTTGTCTTCTTCTTGAGAGTGAAAATGCATGTACTTGTCCCAACTTTGTGCCCTTATCTTCCTCTGAGGTAACATAAGTGTCATCAGTCATTTTTTTTCATGTGCCCCCTCTTCCACTACATAGTGGACTTCATCTCCTTCCCCTCTGATGTGTATGACTACTTCTGATTCTCAACATTCTTTTTCTCCAACTGCTCATCCCACTCTTGCTCAAGCTCCTCATGCGTAAAGTTTCTCCTTTCTTCTCCAAATCAAACTCCTCACCTTTCTCTGAGCTGGAAACAACCTTGTCCCCTCCACACTTGAATTTTTCCTTTTCTGTGTTGTCCTTAGGTGGCTGAGATGTTCAGTGCCACTGTTACTTCTTCTTGTGTAGTACATTTTCTTACACCGTGAATGATCAAGTCCACCTTCCTCTTCTTCTTCTTCTCCCCTCAGGAGTATCTTCATGTGTTCTCTTCAGTGGTGGTACAACAATTTTTCCTGGTTGTGAGAAGGTAGAATCTTTAATATCCATATCCACTCCCCCTTGGGTCTTTGGCCTCAATTGCAAAAATATTCTACTTATCAATCCCCCTAATAGTAACATTCAACTAGGGGCTCAAGTCCAACGTGTTAGGGTCCAACATCTCCAAATACGTGGGTCTTGCAGTCATACCTATAAGTACACATGCGTAAAATATGCAAGTCCGAGTCAACCTTATAAGCATCAAAGGCTAACTTTTGTGTGTTCTTTAATCATGTTCACATCACACTTGAAATATCAAGCAGTGAATGCAAATGACAACTTGCACCAAGGACTCATCTCCTCATCCTTCATTCTGAATCATGCAAGATTGTAATGTTGATCCACCGTGAACCTTTACCTGTCTCCCTAACCTTCATGGGAAATTGTGCGGAATGCACCACTCATTCTCAAATGCCCCTCGCAACCTGTTATACCACTTATCAATTCTCTCCTTATACGTATTTGAGATCACACCATCACAAGTATACTCAGATAAATTGTACTACAAGAGATTTTTTTACAGGTGGGTAAACCCACATATCATCATCTGGGCCATCTTGGTACTCCAATCTCCCAGAATACAATGAGAAGGAGGATCGAGCCCCAAGTTATCTTCTCCTTCTTCATTTTGCACCCTTGCCTCTTCAATAATTCCATTGGACAACTATATTGTGCAATGTTGTAGTGAGCTTTGTTCGCCATTCTATGTGCGCAATGTATAAAAACTTTTTATTCATGTCATTCCACTGTTCTGAGGCACCCAACTTGCAACTGACCAATCTGGCTGCAACCCTAGTTGAAAGGTCTACAAGGTTATCGATAAGCATAGCCCTTCCTCCCTTCTCGTAATTCAGTGTTGTGTCCAATTCATCAATATTCTCATTGGATCATATAATTACTAGCCCCCTATCCTCTCCTATAATCCTTAACCTTGTGACACACTCAATCAGTTGAGCTGTAATGTCACATCCTCCTACTCGTGAAATAAAAGAAATCCTCATGCACCCTAGACATGAGCCACTGGTATAAATGTGCATGGTAATTTCGCAAAGAAGGGAAGTTTGCAGGACTCCAACTTTCTCCAAGTTCCTTTGTACATTGATTCATCAACTAGTACTTTCCCTTCCTTGTTGTTCCCCGGTAATAGTTCCCACAACATGTATGCCTTCAAAATTCTTTCATGCTCTAGAGCTCTATGGTTTTATTCACTGTTTTTACACTTGGGAAGTTGAGACTTCCAAGTATGAGACCCTAAGTACTCCAAGGTGGGTATTGCATTTCCAAATATATATCTTCCAGGGTCTCTTCCACCTTGACTTCAACCCTCTTTGTATGATGCTTCCTTCCTTTAGGTGTCATTTCTCCTGTAAATTTTTTCCTAGGTACTTTGTCCCAACACACTTTGTTATCCAAGTGTTGCAAACCCTAGTTGTTCAATTTTCACCCGCAAACCCTTCTCTCCATGCCCTAACTATTAGTTCCAATTGTTGCTCAAACTTCCTTCTTCACAAAGAGCCACACACAACCTGTATACGCACATTGCTTTGGTTTTCTCTTCTTTTCCTTCGCTCTTTCACACAAAGTTGTTTGATAGCTTGATTGCTCCAAGTTCTCTTTGAATGCAAGGTAGCAAATGACTTTGACTTTCCCCCTTTTTATATACTTTTTCATACCCCACCGACCTATTTTTCCACTTTACATGATTTTTCTCACTTTAAAACTTTTAAGTCACTTTCTTAATAAAGTACCTTTTCCACTTTTTGTTTTATTCCATGAATTCCTTTCGCACACAACAGTTCGTAACCTTCTAGCATGCCCTACTACTTCACAGGCCACATACCTCCTTATACGTGCCTCCGACAACTAAGTACATAACCCTCTATGCCTCATACTAAGTAGTCCACCATGTTGTTTCCTACCTCATGTTACACTGTAGCGATCATTCTTCTCGCGTGGTCCTCAATCTGAGATAAATTTCCTTTAAAACACCTTCATCCCAAGTACCTGTAACACCTTTCTTCTGCACACACCAACCCTACACTTAATTCTCAACCATGTAGCTTGTTCAAATTTTTCTTCTTTTGTACCTGATCTCCACCCCACACTAAAAGTATGTGCAGTCCTCTGTGCATGAATTCAATAGATAGTAATCACCTTCCTACGTGTAAGCACACTTATTACAACAAAAACTAAACGAACTTGAATTGACAAAGCATAATCAACGATTGAAAGAAAACATATAAAAGGGAAACTAATCTACATGGAAATACTGCCTTATTACAAACACCAAGAAGACTTATTTATAGTAGGGCTTCAGCCTACTCTCATTGAAGTAATCGGGCAACATGGTGTCATCCTAGCACCTACAATTGACAAGTGCCTAATTCAAGTATCTTGGTTACTACAAAAGGTCCCAACCAATGTAACTTTCAATTTCCCTAGGTGGTACGCAAAACTTGGAATCATATAGAAGAACCATATTTCCCACTTCAAATGTCTTATTCTTAATGTTCCTATCATGTCATATTTCTGTCTGGCCTTCTCAGTCTTCTAGCTCTAATGCGCAATGGCGTGCCACTCATCTAATTACATTAGTTTTTCAATGCGCTCTTCCACAGCTTGCTCATCAACTAGTCCTCCTACACGTGCAATATGCAGGGATGGTAACATGAATTCAACAGGCAATACAGCCTCTACGTGCAAAACACCAACTGAAAGGGTGTGGCCTTATTCAACCTTTTATAAGTGGTCTTATATGCCCAAAGTACAGTTGACACTTTATCATCCCAATATTTTCTTCCAACATCACAGATATTTTTCAATGCATGTCCCAGAATCTTGTTGAAAACTTCAGCAATGTACCGTGCCTGTGGGTGATAAGGAGTTATTTGTATAGTGTGCCACTATAAACTTTTCCAAAATAATTGTGATTATCTCATTCAAGAAATGAGCTCATCTATCACTTGTCAAGATTAATGGACAACCATACTTGCAAATAATATTCTCCCATAAAAATATTTTACTATTGTACAATCCTTTGTGGGTGTTGCCTCTTCCCACCGTGTCAAATAATTTTTTCAAGTAATAATATAACACGCACTATGTCCTACACGAGGTGGTGAAATAGGACCTATAAAGTCAATATCCCACTTCTCAAAAGTCTCAACACTTGCAATAGGCCACAATGACATCTCATCTCAGGTTTCTAAGCTTCCCAAGGTGCTGACAATGATCACAAGCCTTGACATATTCCTCAGTATCCTTGTATGCAAAGTCTCCCACCAGAGTCCTATAGCCATTAGAATCTTACGTGCACGATAGCATCACCCCGCATAGTTTCCTCCTGCAATTCCACCATGAGCCTATTCCATAATACCCTTGTGTTCATGCTCCATAACACAATGGTGACAAAACTTCATCACAACCCAACTTGTACAAGTCTCAACCAATCAACTGATAAAGGTTCCATGTGTATTACAAACTGCTTCTTCTCTAATGTTTTTTATTCCTTCAAGTGCCTACCCAATGCGTAAAAATACTACAATATCCTCTAAATCTGTGGGTACGTGGTTTAACCTAAATAACTATGCATATGGCATTGTGTCCTCAATGCTTTACGCATCCTCGCTAGAATTGATCCTTGAAAAATGATCAGGCCCTAAATTACTCTTTCCTGGGTTTACAAAAACTGTGAACTCAAACTCCTGAAATAGAAGTATCCATCTGTAAATGTACCCTTGCAAAATAGACTTATTAACAAATAATTAAGTGCCATATGATCTGTATAGAAAATAAATAGTGTTGCCAATAAGTACTTGTATGAACTTGTGCAACGCGTAGATCATGGAAAAAATTTCGCGCTTAGTGGTTGTGTAATTCTGCTCCGCGGGTGTCAACTTCTTACTTATAAAACATATAGGATGATCTACAATTCCTTACCCTAGTTGCGCCAAAATTGCGCCAATTTCCATGTCCAGAGGCATCAACGTGAACATGAAAGGGTTTGTCCCATGAAGGAAAGTGCAAAATAGGCGCAGTGGTCAACCTTTCCTTTAATGTTTCAAACACATGTTGTTGCATGTCACCCCAATAGAATTTCCCTTTAGCTTTCAATAATTCTTCCAAGGGCACGAAAATCTTTGCATATCCTTTAATGAATTTCCTGTACAGTAACATGTATGTCCCAGAAATCTATGCACTTCACTCTAATTGTTAGGTTCTTCAAAACCCAAGATCACGGCTATCTTGGCTGGGTCTACCAACAATCCTTCCTTGCAAATTATATGCCCAAGTAAAGTATCAAATTATGTAGAAAAAATGCACTTCTATAATATTGAGAGAGATGTTCAGTTGCCTGCACCTCTCAAACATGAGCCTTAAATTTTCAAAATGATCCTTGAATAAGCCATACATTGTCCAATCATCAAGATACACCTACAAAAACTTATGAATGAAATCTTGAAAATCCTGCACAACAATGCGTGAGAACACTACAAGTGCATTCTTCAGTCCAAAGGGCATAACTGTATATGCAAAACTTCCCCATTCAGTGGTGAAATTTATCTTTTTTTGATCTTCCTTCACAATGCGCACCTGGTGATAGCAAAAAAAATCCATCTGTAAAATAATATATCTCGTACCCAGCAACTCCCTCAAGGATTTCTTCTATGAATTAGGTAGTGGGAAAAGGATCAATAACGCACAAAGCATTAGTCTCTCTGTAGTCCACACAAATCCTTATCCTCCCTTCCTTCTCAATGCTTATTGTCATGGGGCTAACCCACTCAGATTCTTCAATAGGCTCAATGATAACAGACTTGAGCATTTTATCAATTTCTTCCTTTACCTTCATGTGTAGATTAGGATTCATCTGATAAGGCCTCTTCTAACCAGGTGCGCCTTCTTTCAGTTTGATTTTCATCTCACCTAAAGAAGGTTGTACTCCCTTTAACTCATGATAGCCCTTTGGAAATAAGTCCTGGAAGTCACGTAAGATTTCAATAATCTTAGCCACTTCTTTCTCTGACCAGTAATATCCAATAATGGCCTCCTTAGGCTCTACCTTTGTACCAATGTTAACCTTCTTTATCTTCATAGGAGTGTGATGTGTGCGTCACCTTCTCATCCTGCAGTGTCCATCACCTCACACGTACCTTCAGTGTGGTCAACATTCATACTATCCACTTCCTCATCATCTATCATATACACCAATTTTCCCTTTTCTTTTTCTTTCCAGGCGTTGACCATCTCTTCTTCATTTGTTTCTTCAAGGTCAAGGCGCATGCCTCAAGATCAGGTTCCCCAAAAAATTCCAACATAAAGTATCTTGGCCTTCGCAGTTATCTCCCAATGTAAGGTGCTTCATAATCTGCAGTGCTTCATTGACCAGAGGTTTAGTAGAAAATTAATCAAAAGTTTGGATCATACCTGAGGTCATCTCTTGCCAATTTTTTGTTTCCCTCTTCAACTCAGCATGGACATACCATGCTCACGCACATCTGCATAAGTTGGAGTAGAACTTATGCACCCAAAGTGATGGCAGTAATGCCTCCTTTCCCTGCGCCCAAGATTTCTCACACTCCTGAACATGATGTGAGGCAAGAGACTTCTCATGAAATTCACATGTTTGTGTAGGTACATTGCTTTAAGTAAACCTGGTGGAGAAATTGAGTTCTCACTTCTTGCCACTCCAAAAGGCCATCTCTATGTGTTTCCCACAAATGCATTGTTGTCCTGCGCAAGGTATAGACCAGCATATTTATTCTATCCCCTTCATTCTATCACTGATTATCCATGGCGCACAGAAATGCACCAGGGTTCCCTTCACCAGTATATTGTGGTACCCAGTTACATCCTAACCACCTCACCATATGTGGCCTAATCATTCTAGTGACTCTTCCTTTGACCTCACGCATGACCATTTTGTACATTCCATGAGCCCAGTTATCACAAGCAACACTAGTAGTGTCACTTACAAACTATGCATCCTCCCACTAAAGAATTCCCTCCTTTGATGGTTCAATATTTTCTGGATCACACATCGTCGTTGCATAAATTTGATTAATATCCTCCTCACTCAAAGGCTCAACATAAGGCTTCACCTTCTTTTCAAACAGGGGTATGATCACGTGCTCCTCTATGTTCTCAAAAATTGATGTATCTTTTGTTGAAGCGAAAATCAACATTGTTTGCATAGCACTAAGGCCACCCAAGTAATGTTGGAAAATCATCTGCTTCTAAAAGCTAAAAACACTTTAAAGTCTCCAGTAAACTTAGCTCCCTGGACGATAATAGATGCATCCTTTAGTACCCCAATAATCATTTCCTTAGTTTTATTTTCCATATACACCAACACATTCGAAGATGGATGCAATGTAGGCCTTCCCATTTGATTCCACACCTCAAGGGTGAGTACATTTACCTCAGCGCATGTATCTATCAAGATATTACTTACCAGCCAACCATCAATTATTGCACCTAGTGTAATCTCCTTGTCAAATTCATTAGTCCTGAGGTGGTAGATTCACATGGAGTATCTGTCTCTGCTGCTCAACTCCAGTGTGTGGTACCTTATCTCGAATCCATTCTCCTAGTAATGGGATGATGTTCTCCTAGCACAATCATCTTACAATACTTCTTTCAAGTCATCCACATCCTTCTGTGGGATTTCAACACTCTTTTGTTACTCTCTTGTATGTGTCTGTTCCTTTCAAAACTTGTATTTCACCCTGCAGATCTCTAATAACACCCATCATCTCTTGGTAAACTTCCTTCTGGTGCACCGCATCTGGATAATTACCATGTATCACTTCCTCCCTGTGTAATGAGAGGATTAGCCTTCAGAGGTTTGTGCATGTGTGTTTCCTCATCGCATGGTGTAACCAGCATGGGCTGTAGGTCTGGATAAGTCTTCTTAGGCATCCACTAATCAACATTTACACGTTACACCTTGATCATCTTGGTGCCCTTATCTTTCTTCTGAGTCTTACACATGTGTTCATACAACTTCGAACAATCTTCTAACTTGTGTTGCTTCCCACACCTTATGATCAAAGATTATTCTGAGGGCACTCGCATTGATAATGATCAGGGGATCCACAAGTATAACAAGTTCCTCTAGAAAATCCTCCTCTGTCACCTGTCGTGACCTCATCCTCTATATCCTCCATGGAAGCCCATATTCCTATTAACCCCATGGTTGTGCCCCTCATGAGTATGACCTTATTGTTCCTTTAATCCACTCAGCCACAATAGTCTAGCACACTCTTGTCTCAATGGATTCGTGAATGTGATCAATCAATTTACATTCAGTGGTGTCATGAGTGTGGGACTTAAAAATCTTACAATACATGGACACCTTCTTTGTAAGCATGTGACGCAGCAATAATGGGCAATCTTGAACATCATGATTCAGGTGACATACCTCACAATCTAATAGTAATGTGCGCACTGGCCTATGTGGGACAATTATCTTTAATATGTCCCTCCACTTCACAATTTTTGCACCAGATTCCACTTCGCATTTCATGTGCTGAGTTGGCAAAAGAAAAATTCCAACTATTTTTCCATAGCTTGCAATCTGTGCTTCTAAGAATGGGCTTACTCCAGTATCAACACTTCCAACAACCTCAATGCACAGAGCATCTTCCAAAGCCTCACACGGATCCACATATGTTTTATGAGAGAGTGATCTTTGGAATGGAGTCAACAATCCTCCAACAAACCATTGTGCATGTTGACTAGGATGAATGTCATAAGACAATTTGGACAATAGAGTCTTGAAACATGCATCATATTCCCTTACACTTTCAGCTAATCCCTGCTTAATATCCTTTAACGTGTAAATGCTCTGTTTGCTCAAATTCCAGAATGTGAAACTCCTCCATAAACATAGAATGCAAAGCATCGTAATCCACCACAGTCTTGATGTGGGTCATACTTCATGTACAAGCTATGTGCACACCCTTATAGCATAGTAGAAAACTGACTGACCTTCCTGTCTAAGGCTATAATTCCTATAGCACGCCATAGTAGTTCACACTTGTGCACATGCTCTACTGCATCTTCAATACCTCTATACTCTGGAAAATAGATAGACATCTCATAATAAACCTCTTGAGGTTGATGCAGGGGTTGTTGGGGATGTGGGACTTGTCCACCAGATCCAGAAGCCAAAACCTCCCAGTATTTCCTCCTCTTGATCTGCCTAATCCTCTAGTTCCACTTACGGCAGGTTACGGACCAGTTGACATACTTCCTTGTGTCCTCAATCATGGTACTTGACTAAACACCAATGGTCTATGCGGTCGTCAGCTTCTACAATAGTACTTCCAACGGTCTATGTGCACCAACATTCTATCCTGATGGCGTGCCTGGAAACAATCCTTCCATAACACTTCCAAACAATTGCGTTGACTAAAATGTCATGGGCGCACTATCAACTTTATCTCCTGATTCAACACAAAAATACATATGCTTGCTTACTTCATCTACTTCTAGATTTGGAACACCAAACACAAAGGCTAGGTGGATAGGTGGGATTAGATGCACTGCGGTCCATGCTCTCCTCAATTTGAATCCAAGGGGATTATCCTATGCTTACCCAATCTGGGAGAACCTCGTCTTCCATGAGATAAATCCTTCGCGAATCTCTCTCCTTTCCACGAACTCCTTAATCTCCTTTGTTTCCCATTTCCTCTCTGTGCTTCATTAAACTTGAGTCATCTTTCCTCTCTCTTCCTTGCAGTTGTCAGGTCCATCATATTTCTCCACACCTGCTCCTGCCCGTACGCGCGGTGAGGGTTTAGCTACCCATATGTAGGCACTCTAAATCCAGTTTCTACCATCAAAATCTTGATCAATAATGTATAGTGTGCAGTAAGATCCTCTAGGCTCGTGTAAGAACTGGAACTTGGCCTCATCAAGACACATATACATATAAATAGTGTACTCCAGAATATAACTTGTGTAATACTCCAGCCCACCAATGGTCTACAACTCTAGTCCACTCCACATCAACATCAATTATTGTTTTGGTAATCCTTCTACATCCAAAGTCTCAGCCTATAACTCCAACACTTCCCTACTGCATATGTTGTCATCCACTCATACAATTTTACTAGAAATCAGTTGAAGAACATCTCATAGAGCGCATCATAAAGGTTATTTTCCACCCACTGACGTGCATTGAAATTAGGTCCAGTGTTATATTTTTGTGCAACCTTTTTCTTGTCTGTTTTCTATCTAACCTTCAATACCCTCTAGATTTAATCTATACGCCATCTGGCACGTAACATTTTGGTAGACAATTTGAAAAGAGGTCCCGGCAATGGAACCAAAATGTAGTCTTGTTTTCTATTCTCAATGCCTAGGTGCGCTGACACCTCATTTAGATAGATCTGAATGCTTACCCAAAGCACTAGAAGCTACCATGTCCCTCTTTAGTAATAGCTTGTAATCAGAAATTAACCAAGTAGTTCATATTCAATCACATATCAATTCATTACATGCATCAGAAGGAAACTCACATGTAATAAGGAAACATAATAGATCAAACCATTAATTAAAATCATTTGCACTACGTGATCACCATACTCATAGATACATCCATTACCAGAATCCAACCACAATTATCCATTCATAACCATAAAGGATTACATTGCAGAACTTGAATACATAACCTTAGTATCACCATAGAGTCATGTACCAAAACAAAACCATAATATCACATGGTTTCTAAAACATCATGAAGTACAATACATAGTATATGGTATATATATACCATATATATATATATATATATATACTTATAGGGGTGGGCGACTTTCCCTTCACCGCCTATGCATTCCCCAAAAATATCATAGCATGCTCAAAATAGGCATGCGTACATACAAAAGTATTTATATATCGTGCATTCTTTCTACATGGCTTAATAATAGATTGGTCATATAATTAAACTCCACTTAACTCATATTCTTGTCTCGATCCACGTATGACATTTTATCTTCACATACATGTGTGTTATTCTCCAAAAATAAGCATTCTTTTATCTTCATGTCTTCATGCTTTCTTCTAATTTGGAATGTTGTTTTAATGTCACTCAATCTCGGCATTGTCAATTTTTTATCTTGTAGCTCCAAAATTGGCTAAGTCCCGGATAGTTCCTGCTTGGGCGCGAGTCTTCGCGCATTGTTTATTTTGTCTTGTGTGATCTCCTTTGTGCCTACACTCACCCAACATCTTTACACGTGGCCTATACTTAGTCAAAATGGGTCATGCAACACCTTCCTATCATGAGGATTATCGAATGGAACTTGAGCTCAAAGGTGTACATTTCCCATATAACATGAATCTCCTCTCTATGTCTGAAAATCAAGAAGATAGGGTATTCTCAAGCTTGCAAGAAGGTAACTCATGGAGGTAAATAAGTGTGTATCATAAAGAGGAGAATCTTTCAAATTAATTCTAGCCATGTGTGGATCATATTTTCAATCATCTCCTTAAGGCCCAATGCAAAGACTCTTCCAATGAAGATGATAATGGACATATGGCAGATTTAAAAGAGAATTTAATTGTAGAAATCTTCAGGACTGCAGAAGAAACTTAGGAACCCCAACTTAGTCTTAAGTATGATTCAAGTTATGTTTTCCTCTTTTAATTCTCTAATGTTTGATAATGAAACTAAGCAAATGGATGAGCTTAATGTTCTTGTTGAAGCATTGGTGGATGAACATTAAAATTAAGATGAATCATTATGTTTCCCATTTTATAAAGTAGATAACTATAAGGAAACAAAATTCTTAAGTCTTCTACGGATGTCTTCCTTCACAAGGAAATCACCTCCATCATGGAAAGTTATATTAGAGTCAGTGACGAATTGATAGGCACCAAATAAAAGTAGCCAAAACAAATGAATGAGAATATGCAAGAACCTTGTGAATGGAGTGAAAATCATCTTTCTTTCACCATTTTTTGAAACCTATGCTGATTTTAAACATGAGTCTATGCTACAACTCTTACTCAAGGATGATGAATGCCCTCACATCAGTAACATAGTCTCTATTTCTGGAAGCAATTATTTATAATAGTAAAGTGAGAAGCTAGAAGAGGCTTGTAAATGGCAAAAGAATCAATTTTCTCTCGCCACTTCTGGATTCCATGTTGATTCAAGGAATGATTTCATGTTGTAATATTTATTAATAGATCATGAATGCCTTCATGGAAAGAGTGGAGACTATACCTTTGATAACATGGATGAGTTGTTTCTCATATTCACAAAAGATCAAGCCGAGGCTAGAGGCAAGATTTACAAGTATGTTACATAATGGTCATTGGATGAAAGAATTTTCTTTGTGCAATATCCATATGAAGATGAAACCTTGGCATTTATCCTTCTTCGCAAACCATGAAAAACCATCACTAGAGCATGGCATGATCAGATAATGATCTTCAAGCTCCAGAGGTCTAAATTCAGCCCATTGTTTCGTGATGGTACATTTTTCTCTCAACCCATTGTTAGGTGTGTGTACTTTCTTCTCCCACCTCCATAAATTTCCCTCCCATGTAAAATAGTTTCCTTTTCTATCATGTATTTTCTTCCAAAAAAATTTGTGTTTCAATTTCCTCTCATGTGTTTTTTCTTACTGTTTGTTTTTGTGGTGAAGAAATGTGAATCCATAAGCCCAATGGACAAGGCACTGGTCCACACAATATATTGAGATTTTAGGATTTTTTATTATCCTATCCTCACTTGTGTTTGATCCAGAACAAGTCCCCAAGCTAGAGCCAATTATTTTTATGCAAAATGTTTAACATGAAAAATTCAAAAAAATGACAGGATAATGTAAGTCGCCCTATAAAATCCTTCTCTCGGTCAATGTGAACCTGCCCTCTAACCAACTCCATCAATGTGTTACCCTCATTAGGACCTAGAAGGATGTGCTAAAATGATATTTATTGTGTTTCATGTGCAAATGATGTTATTCAAGCTGATTCATGAATATATTAGGATCCAAGCAAAGACAAGTGCTTTCGAAGGCCCCAAAAGGCCTATTTTCACACTTTTTGCTCCTAGTCAACACCCTCTAGGAATTAATAGAGTATATACAATGCATCCAAGTAGTGTGTTACAAATCCATGAGATCATCAGAGGTAGTTTACGAAATTTCTACAAGGAAAATCAGGTTTAGGAACAAGTTCTGCAACACCGGGCTACTTAAGACTTGGTGTAAGGAAATGAAGGTAGTAAAGAATCTATTCAGCTTGTTCTAGATGTTGCAAGAGCCTAAATATATTTTTTCCTAAATATATTTTTTTTAAGTGAATAGATACTCATTATAAATTTAATAAGGTCTTATTCATATTACAAAAGGTTTCAGGAGATTCTACCGTCTAGATTTTGAGATATAGACCCAACAATATAGATGAAGATCTTTGATCCCAAAGGGGATTTAACTAAGAATTCTAGGATATCTATGGAGGTTTGATGCCTGATTCAAATATCAATGTGACATATGAAATTCCCTCTTCACTCAAAATGTGTTGGTTTCCCTTTTCATCATCATACATTTTAGTGGCAACTTCTTTCACTGGCGCACAGGCTTGAGCAGAATCAAAAGGGGGTATATTTAAAATTGAAGGCATGATAATTTTTTGAAATTTTTCAGAATGATCTCATCAAACCTTTTTGACTCAAAATCATATAAGGTTTCCTAGGTAACTCTCAGGGAAACTCCCGGGGTAAAAAAATTACTCTCTGATGTCTATTTATAGTAGTTGTTGGTGAAGGTGAGGCATCCAAAAGTGTACATGGCACATTTTCACACCTGTGATGCAATTTTTCACCTTTTCAATTGGTGAAAAAGTGCATGGGGTACAAAAATTTATGCCACCAAGGAGAAAAGATTTTTTTTGGAGCTTGTGTCACTTAAAAGCTCACTTGGTTGGTTAGGTGAGTGTTATGCACTCACAAGCTAAATTGGCCCCTTCCCATGACAATTATAACCCATGACACACCTAGGAGGCTCTGTTGTACCTTTCCACCTAGTGAAAAATTACATGAGGTTCAAAACATTGTGACACCAATGGAGGGAAGTGTATTCTTCACTTAAGTGACCAACTTAAAGTGTTAAGCAAAGTTCTCCATTCACATCTTCAAACTACCCCCTCTCTATGTTAAGCCTCACCCTTGGCATGATTTTAAACTTGTGATTCACTTTTACACCTAGTGCAAACATGCATTAGGTTCAAAAAATTTCACCACCAAGGAAACGCTCCCTCTCTCATCACTCATAACCTCACACTTTCTCCCTAGGGAATGTTTTCACTCACCTCACTCTTCACCCTTGCCCCCATCCTCATGATGGTTGGCCTCTTGATGCATTTTCACCATCCTACTGAACAATTTCACCTCATGTACCCTTTCCAAATTTGGTAAGGGAAATAAGAGCTTCTCAGACCCATTTAGGTACCCATAACTCATCCTCAACCTGGGTTAAGAACAAAGTGCCAAAGGTGGGTCAAGGGGTGGGTTTTCCTAACCTAGGTTAAGGGATGGGTATTAAACCATACTTAGAAATATTTTGGAATTATTTTTAAAAAATTATTTCCCTCAAAATCTGAAGGTGACACTTTCATGAAATCTAGACACCACTCATGCCAAAATCATTATTTTTCTCATACCTCATAAACCCATGCTTCGATCTCCACAATATTCAAACTTAAGATTCCATATATTAACACCTTTGGAATGAAATTTTGCATGACCTAGTTAATGAAATCATCCATTTTTTATAGTCATTTGTAACTTACAGCCATGAAAAACTTCTCCCTCAGATATACAAAGTTGCAATGAGCCAAATGAACTAAAAATTGAAAGGAACAATAAGAAGATTGTTCCAAGCCACATTCTCAGATGATAATAGCACACCACATTAGATTTGCAAAAATAGAAAAGCTAAAATACCATATCTGGAAATCCATCATAATCCATAATGCTCAATACATTATAATAGAATTACTTTAATTATTCAATAAGAAAGATGTACATATAGGAGGAGGGAAGTGCAACTACTACCTAAATCAATGGTGAAGAACTCCCACTAATTGATACTAGTAGTTAAGTTAACTCCAAAAGACTAGTAAGTTAATTCCACACAACTAGTACACCTAAGCAAGCTAACCCAACAAGTGTAAGAATTATCCTAATAAATAAATAAAAGGATAAATAATAACCTACACTAACACCCTCTTGTAAGCATAGCTTAGGTGGGTGGAAAAGAAGGTGGGTCCCAGCAACAAGGCCTGATGAGGTACCCATGTATAACAATTGGGGAAAATGGACACCACAAGGTACCCAAAACCAGTAATAACAAAGTACAGAGACAAAAATCTTGTTACAAGATATCCTCAGAAGCTCGGCTCCAAAAACTAGTACAATGCTAAAGAAGTGTGGTGCACACTATGGTCTGAATCCACTGCTCGATCATATAACTCAAAAACAATTGACACTGGGTTTCACCATAAAAGCTCCATGTAAGGAGACTGTCAATGGAGTGATGTCAAAAATGTAAAAAAATACCAAAAATAATTTGATCAACTGCTACAAATAGGTGTGTCATGATCCAAGAACAACCAAGGCAATAAGGCAACAACACGAGATCCAAATAAATAGAAGTGCCACAATCTAATAAAAACCAATGTAACAAGGTAAGGGACACGAAACCCAAAGAAGCAGTATCAACACCACACCCTCCCATACTGGCTGAATGAATAGAGTGATACCACAAATTTGTATGAGTTGCCAAAATCAACTACTCGAACACTGACAAACTAACATTGGGCTTCACCAAAATAGCTCCCCCATAAGAGATACTGTTAACTCGACCATGTTTTCGATGTTTAGGAGAGAAATATACATCAAGAATCTAGTCAATACCATAGATCAAGGAAAGAACTAGTCATTACCATAGATCAAGGAAAGAACTATACCTAACAACTAGATAATATCTCCTAATATCTAAATAAGATAAAAGAAATATCCACACACATAAGTGGGTGAGGATAAATACAATAAAGGTAAATAAAGTACCTAGGTGAACATGAGCTAAGGTAAATACCTACTCTAACACCCCCCCTCAAGTGAAGCTAGGGGCCAAAATAGAAGTGGCATGTCCATAGTATGAATCCCAGTAACTAGGCCTAATGAGGTACTCATGTATAATAACTGGGAAAAAAGGGACACCGCAAGGTACCCAAAACCAGTAACAACAAATTAAAGAGAGTAAAGACCCGCTCCAAGGCATCCCAAGAATCTCGGCTCAAAACACTCGTACAATGTTGAAGAATTTTGGTGTGCATTGTGGTCTGAATCCACTACTCGATCACAAAACTCAAAAACAACTGACACTAGGCTTCACCAGAATAGCTCCATACAAGGAGATTGTCAATATAGTGATGTTAAAAGTGCAAGAAAAAACACCAAACATAATTCGATCAACGGTTGTAAATAGGTGTGCCATGATCTAAGAATAGTAACCAAAGCAACAAGCTGAGGACACAAACTCTAGAGTGTCACGATCCAAGAAAAGACAAGGTAACAAGGCAAAGACACGAAACCCAAAGAAGTGGGATCAACACCACACCCTCCCATACTGCTAAATGGGTGGAGTGATGCCACAAATCTGTATGAGTTTTCAAAACAAATACTTGAACACTGACAAACTAACACCGGGACTGCACTAGAATAGATCCCCCAAGAGATACTTTCAACATGCCAAAAGTGTCAAAAATACAGATACAAAATCTCTCAACAAACAAGAGAGATACACTACACCTGCTAAAGAAAAATGCTCAAAACAAGAAACATCATAATGCATAAGGTATAAAAAGTGGAGTGAGAGGTCGATTGGTGGAGGAGCCACGCATGTAGAGTCCTCTCAATGAATGCCTATGTCGGTGCCACGAGTGATTAGATATCCACCCCAAATCAACATGGATGGATGAAGAAGATGTATGCATATGTCTTGGTGTAAAATACACAATGGGTGCATGTAAAAGAACATCAGAATGTGTGTCAGGTTGATCATGTCTGACAGTTGAAATCTCAGGTTTCTCAAGCCTGAGTGAAGATTCATAACTCATGTGTTGCTCATGATCCTCAAAAAGAGTCGAGCGAACAAACAAAGGAGCTCTGTCAATGTGTGATCCTAATGAAGTATCTGCACAAAAACCAATGTCATGGCAAGAATTCCACTTAACATGTGGAAGAGGGGAAATAATACCCTATGAGTGTCTACCAATAACTCTACCAGTGAAACCCATAAAACGGAGCATGTGAGAACTAAAGGTAGTGGTACGCTTCTCAAAAATGCCATACAGTTGAGCAGAAATAGGATACACAACATGTGGGACTATAATAGACACAGATGTGGAAGAGCATGTAGTAATAAGCCTCACATGTTTAGAAGCATCAAGAGCCGGAACATGCTCAAAGACTAATAGATCAATGTCAGTGGGCACAGGAGAAATAGCTGCAAGTGGACTAGGAGCATGGATATGGCTGTCCACAATATCATGGTGATGTTGGAGGCTATCAAGTTGTTTTTGCAGGGAGTGGATTATTGTATCCTTATCATGAATGAGTGATTGTAGAAGAGAAATTCACTTCTTGAGGAATCTATTTTCTTCCAAAAAATTTACAATATCCTCTTGAAGTCCACATACTTCAGAGAAAAGCATATCATTCTCAAAATCCATGATAGATACAAAATGCAACTCCTAGAAGTTAGGACATCGGGCTCAGCCAAAATTGCATCCACAATTGATTACAACACTCCATATTTGGCACTTTATAATTATAGTGCAAGTCTCAAAAAAACTATTTCCAATGGAAAGACCACGAAAAGACAAGCACTTTTGTAAAAAAAACGGCACTCAAAACCGAGTTACAGATCAATAGGTACAAGCTTTTTAATATTTTTTTCTGTTATTTATTTTAGTTGCCACTAAAACAAAATAAATTGTTGTTGCCTTTACCATACAAATAAAATTAAAGGGGGCTGAAGTTAAGCACCTACTAGTAGGAATCACAAACTTTAAGCCCTCATATGACCATTACCATATCCTGAGAAACCCAACAGTGTGCTTCTATACAACAACAAAAAAAAACCAAAAAAAACAACTGCCTGTAGAAATGGCTGAGTTTACAGTTGATCTTAGGGTTTTCATGTCTTCCGGATCTGAGGGAAGCCTTTATTTTGCATTAAACCACATGCAGAAACAAAATACGACCAAATCCCAAATATATGAATATACAAAGATTTTATTTACAAAATAAAACTTATAGACGGATGTCAACAGAAATCCTCTGCTCTGATGCCATGAAAGGAATGATAAGAAGATTTTTCCAAGCCACAATCTTAGATGATAATAGCACACCACATTAGATTTGTAAAAATAGAAGAGCTAAAATGCCATATATGGAAATCTATCATATTCCATAATGCTCAATACATTACAATAGAATTACTTTAATTATTCAATAAGAAATATGTACATATATGAGGAGGGAAGTGTAACTACTACCTAAATCAGTGGTGAAGAACTCCTACTAACTGATATTGGTAGTTAAGTTAACTCCAAAAGACTAGTAAGGTAACTCTACACAACTAGTACACCTAAGCAACCTAACCCAACAAGTGTAGGGCTAACACAAGTGTAAGAATTATCCTAATAAATAAATAAAAGGATAAATAATAACCTACACTAACATCCATTTTTTATAGTCATTTGTAACTTACATCCATGAAAAACTTCTCCCTCATATATACAGAGTTGCAATGAGCCAAATGAACTAAAAATCAGAACATGAGATCCTCAAAAAATTAGTTTTCCAACGAGAAATTTCTTGCCCCATGAAAAAGGGTACGATTGGAGTTATGAAGGAATGTTATTTTATTGCATTCTTCCCTAACAGAAAAAGAAAAAATTGACATGTAAGTTCACTTTTTGTTTCGTGAAGATTTGGATGAGAGAAACCCCTTAAAATCGAAGCAAAGCATCCCGGTGAGAAGTAGAATTTTTGGAGACCTTTTTTAGACTGATCCGACACCCTGTGGACAATGTCTATTTTTAGTGAGTCCCCATTGAATAAAATTACTAATATTAGTATATATAAAGTATTAATGTATTCAATACACTCAATTCATTCCTCAGGAGTAAAAGTGCTAAAAAAGTGACAATTCGGTGAAATTGTCAAAACTAGTCACCCATGAAGAACTTACTAAAAATAGTAAGTGTCCAGAAAAGGCTCAAAATGGTCATTTTTTTCATCATCAATTCCTCACTAATGTCAAACTTTGTGGAGGAAATACTTCATTCTTTCAAAAGGGTGGAAAGTAGCATTGTGTCTCAAATAAAAGAGAATCCCACTCGGTCCCTCAATTTTGGTTACTTATGTATGTTTGGATCTCAGTGTGCTTCTCACTTTGTCCAATGGGTTGCTCATAAGTTACAATCATGCTCCATACATTTTCTCACCTTCATTCATCACATTTTTGAGGTATTATTCACCTCATCTCATGGATGGCTTCATTTCCCTAAGGCCCCATATCATTAGGTTGAATTGTGCAGGCAACTGTCTAAAGTTGCATCAAGAACTTGGAATTTTGGGAGGTATTGCAGTGTTTCAAAGGTTTGAATGTTTGTTTAAGTGAGGTAAATCACCCTTCATTTTATTCAATGATCAAATTTTCTTCACCTTTCCTTTCAATGAAATTCAAATATGCTACAAAGGTGCATTGTTTTAGTGAGGTCTCGAAGGGGAAAAGTTTTCAAAGAATCAATCATCATCGGTAGAGCATCAATGTCTTGTAAAAGGTCATCATGGATAAAAATATAATATCCAACACCATCTGAGTTGATCTACATTGAGGGAGGAGGCATCTTCATTCATGTTTTGGAACATTTCATCCTTAAACCCTACTCATTCTTTCTCCCTTTTCATCTTTCGAACATTTCATCTTTGGAAGCAATCATCGTAATTTGTCTTATTTAATTAAATTAATTTATAAAGTAGCATTGTAAAATTTTATTTTTATCTATAAAAATAGGACTTATTCACTCACTTCCTAATAAGATGGAAATTCACAAGTGGAATAAGAATGTAAAAATTCATGTGGGGGGTAGATGAAGAGACAATTCACAATGTTATAAATTGGAATGGCTTCTACATTCCAAATGATCCTGAAAATTTTAGTTCTTGGTAGCAATTTTGGATTGTGGTTTGGATGTTGATCTTTGTATCACCAACACAAGAAATAAAATCTACATTTATTCCATTTCCCTTTCTCATGTGTTCCTTTATTTCCTCTCTTTTTTGCACTTTGCAAGCATAGTGATCAAGAAGGAACTTTGAATCCTTGATAGATAAATCTAAAGAACTGCATGTCTTTAATTTTTTAGTCTCACTAATGGCTTACGTTGTTGCTCTCCTATGATATAATTTTGAACTACTCTAATTATTGGGTACAAACTCTATTATTTCCTACTCCTAAAGATAGCCTTCCCTTTCCCAATTTCTCTCCTTTATCCCTCATCGCTACAATTTTCTTCCTTGTACCCCAAGCAAGAACTTTTCCGCATGTTCAGTGAAGTTTTCTTGTGTGATGCCCAGCCTATTTGGCCACCCCCATAGCATTATATATAATTATTATATTTTACATTCAATAATAGGAGCCTCCCCATACACAAGAAGGAGGGGTGTAGCCCCTTTAGAGTTAGTGGAAACACATAATTTTCCATACTCCAAATTATTTCACCAACAATAGGAAAACTAAGATTGCTTACTTAGAAATAACATCTCAATTAGATGACGTTCTAAGAGGAAAAGGAATATTTTCACAAACTGATGGTTCCTACAAATAGAAGGGTTAATGATTTAAATGTGTTCATGTTAAGATTGTTGTAGAGTATTATATTTCACAAATGTGTTGACATTGCAATTCTTTTTCTTGAGTACATAATACACATGAAATTAATCATCACAAATTTTAATAATTAGTCCCTCCTAACATTACTTCATCTTCCATGTTAACCTTACCCTCTATCTGATCTCACTAACATTCCAATTAATCAATTACTTAACAACTAATTTAACATCCTCAAATATTTTGGAAATTTAATATTCTCTATCCCAACTTTCCTCTCCTACGAGCTACCCTCATTAATCCTTCATTAGCCACTAATTAAATCTAGAATTCTCTAATTCTACCACCTTCCGTTAATTAAAAATTCATCGAAAATCCTTCTCATCTAGAATCTTCCATCCTCACATGCACTCTTGACCATTAATCTAATCCTATAAGGATTTGATCTCAACCCTCCATTCTTGTATAAATGCAATTATCACCTTCCATGCAAGCTAGATTGGAGAAACGTGGAATGTAACAACCAATAACTTAGAGAATCTTGAGTAAGATCTATCACCTTGAATATTAATCAAGCATCCAACAACAAAGTGCTACCAAATTTTGGAGCCATCAAAAATCAAGAAAACAAATTCACCAATCAACTTGGGGCACATCCATTCCAAGGAATGACAATTGAAAATAAACGTAAAGTGAGGAAGTTTATCATTTAAATATGATTATCTTGGTTTCATTTTCTCTCATGCCCAACCTAAGGTGCCAAGACTTATTCTACGTTGAAGGTATTGACTTCTTTGCATGGATTTTATTGTATGTTCTTGGAACTAACCTAAACATATTTTGGCATGTATGATGGGGACCCCCCCACACTTTTAACATCCTCATTTTGTTGTTTGGACCTCATTAAGGATATATGAATAAATCAGAACAAGTAGGGTGTAAAATTTAAATAAATTTGAAATTATCTAGTCATTTTTTAGGATTACTACAAAATGACGTTTTCATGACTGTTAACATCATTTTTGAGCTCAATAATGTCATGTTTGCATATACCCTCGTCATTTTTGTGAGTATGTGTCGGTGAAATGTGGAAAACATTTTCACTAGTAATCACATCATAATCGCTGCAAACCGCATTGTTATTGCTAACTGTATCATTTTATAAATTGATCACGTTGTTTTTCACCTCTGATAACAACATTATCATGACAGAAGTATTCCCTTTTAACTTTCTCACTATTTTTCCCTATAATCATCCAGTAACTATTTCTAATCACCTTATCTAGCTAGTTATATCCTTTAAACATTATAGTTTTCTATTTTTATCAGTTTTTTCTATAAATCCTAACATTGTGTTGGCATATAAAATGTTTAGGCATTTTACTTGACAACCCTATGAAACATTTTGTCCTTTCTTGAGAAGGTTGGTCATAGTTATTAAAATTGCCTCTTTACAAATATCAACTTGTGTGAAAGATTTCATAAGCTCTGGGTGGTTTCAAATTTCCAAATTATAGTCATTGGAAAGGTATCTAAGTTTACTTCATGTTAGATGATTTAGGGAAAATTCTAGAATCTTTTGGCTACTTTTGGGAATGCAATCTCTTCTGGTGCTTTTTGAGGAAAATGTGTCTTTGGTCATTATAGAAGGTTCATCTTGCATGAAAGGGTTAGGGAGCCTCAGGTAGTTTCATAAGCCCATACAATATCCATTAGAAATTTTTTGAAGCCTACTACATAATGCTATATTCAGGATGATATTTTAGAAGCATCAAAACTGGAGCCCTTTTAAGCACCGAAGCACCATCATCTTTAATAAAGAGAGAACTTGCACGGAATATTTCAGGATCTCTAGGAAGATCTGGAAGCCATGTCAGTAGTCAAATGAAATCTTATGAATGTCCTCACATATATCCAATATTGGTTTTTTTTTTTGGTCATTACAATTTTTCTTTGTGTCCAAAAACCATTTGTTACTTCGTTAAGGCTACATGGGCCATTTTTTTTTGGATCAAAACTCAAAAAGAAATCACTTTCTGCTCTTTTCAATGGCTAGAATGGATTCATTGGATGGTTTCTAATCAATTTCATATGTCAAATGGCCCTAAAAGTCCTTCTCTTGCTCCGAGAATGAAGGTTTCACTATTCAATTTTGGTTCGTGCCTCCAAATGTGCTTTTGAGAACTTTAGCTTCTCCTCATAACCCAGAATTCACTTTTGGGAACTAATTGGTTCTAATTTTAGGTTCAAAGTGCACCTTGGTTCCTTATGAAACTCCAAAATGAACTTTTAAGGAGTTCCAGGTTCTATTTTTGTGTTATGTGGTGCAATTTTTCACTTAAGGTTTCTCATGGGAACCAAAAGTGCACTTTTAGAACTTAAGTTAGTTCCTTGGCTCTATTTTTAAGTGTAGATGCACATTTTTTATCTTAAGTGAGTTCCAAGGTTTTATTTTTGTGTTTAAATGCACTTTTTTGAACTTAAGTGAGTTCCAAGTTCTATTTCTCATTGACATGCACTTTCTTGGGTGATGTGTCCTATTTGTTCATTGACATGTAATTTTAACTTAAGGTTCCACTTGGGAGAAAAAATGTGATCAAGGGTTCCTTATGAGGCTTCAAAATTCACTTTTTTCCACTTGGGAACCAAAAGCGCACTTTTGGAACTCCAAATTCATTCCATCGAAAAAAAGTGTGTTCATTTTCCCTCCATAAGTCAAGGAAAAATAACCTAAAACAAATCCCAAGATCCTCAAATCCATTTTATAACAAAATTGCATCCTCATTTGCTCCATGAAACTTCGTTTTCTTCCTCCCATTCCTCCTTGAAAACCATTTGGATGCCCTAGTATTGCTCAAAATACTTTTTCTCATATCTTTAGATCCCATGGCTAAAATTTCTTAAAAAATTTCATACTTGTCCTCCATGAAAACACCTTTAGGCTAATAGAAGACATGAGGGATGTAACAAAGTTATTTTATTTTATCACTTAAAATTTGCTTCTCTAAAAACTTTTTTTTCCCGTAATTCTTCCAAACAAATTTAAATGTTCATATCTTGCAAACCCTAAGGTCAACCCTATGATATTTTGTCCATGTGTTCTCCTCTAAAATAACTCCACATTGATATATTCCACATTTCCTAGAGTAAATAAATGCATTCCATGTGATTTGGTCTTGTTTAGCTTGTGAACCCCATTTTAAAACTCACATTGCAACCATAACTTGTTTTGTTATTTCCTACCATTCCGAATAAGAGATATTTGTGAGAATTGGAGTATCCCTTCCTCTCAACAACAACTTTCAAATGGATCTATTGGTGCTCATTTTTTATCTTGTACCTTGTTCTAAAATGTTCCTCCTCTTAATTTTTGTCTTATTTACCAAAGCTCTGTGATGTGTGAAGAATCTATATGCCCGTAAAACAAATCAATGTTGATCTGAAATGATGTTGTACTTATGCATGAATCGGGTATAAAATATCCCTTTTAATTCAAAGATCCATGACTATGTTTACACAAAGTATATTACCTCTAAATCTCATAAACCAGTCATAAAAATTCCTTTCCATAAATTTGTGTATTTTCCTTTTAACTCTTCGTGTAAAATACATTTCTTCCCCCAAAACCTGATAAACATAGCGTATTTTGATTGGTTTTATGCTATCAAGCCTTGTATGAATATTTGTAGAGTTGTATAAGTGTGCAATGTATGAAAGAACTCCTGAGGCCTAATGGAGGTATATTCAAAGGAATATTCATGGTACAAGATATAAGCACAAATATATCCCCGCTCCCCAAAGATAACACGTGTAAAAAGGTTATTGGAGTATGGTAGCAGGCATTTTATTCACTTTTACATTTTAATCCCAACGAACTGCAAAGTGCAATCGCAGGTCCAAAACCTGACATGGGACACATGTCGCTTCTTCAAGTAAAGTCAACATCGAGTAAGTGGGTCAACATTGCATCTTTGCACCCCTTCGAAACATGAGAAAGATGCAAGAAAACTCCCAAGCTTGGTTTCTCTTCAGATAAAAACACGTGGAAGGTAAATCAAATGGCTCAGGTTCAAAGCATTTATATTCTCCACCATTAATGCATTTCACATGAATCAACACAAGGTTTTTAAAAGTTTTGAGGATTATTTCAAATCCTCACATTTGTATGCGAAAGAAATTGGAAAGCCCTAACTCTACAAATTTATGTTGTAAAGAACATATATCAATCATGAAGGAATACGTTAGAATCCATAAATTTGAAATTGTGAGTGCAAGGTGGAAATCCTAGGAATCTGCAAAGAACAGGTAAGTGTTTGTATACCAAAACATTGTACTTCTATTTTTCCTTAAAGTCAAGTTTGCAATCCATGAATTGTTGGAAAAAAAATAAGTTAAACAGTAATAGACAAAATGAAGACCATGGAATTAGGAACTCACGTAACTTCTAGTATCTCTGGTGATTTGGATACAATAGCAGACAAAAGTTTGATAAATGTCGACATGGCTAATTTTCTGGGACGAATCCAGGCTCCTAATAGAAGTGAATTCATGGACGCCATTGATGCCAACTAAATTTCCATAGCCACTACCTTCCCTCCCTATGCGCATTGTCTAGAACTAGTAAGGATATGTGTTGAAAATTATGATTCAGAAAAGAGGGAATTTTTAGATGGAAGTGGTGAGAGAGTATTAACCGTAACACAAGGATCATTTAAACTAATGCTAGGGCTACCAACAATTGAGAAACTGGTAACATTTGAGGGTAAGTGCACCAAGTTGGGGGGCCAAAAGGGGGTCTTAAGTGGACGCATTTTTCTGAAAAAAAATTAAAAAAAACTTCAACTTGTACGAGTTTTTTGAAATAGTTACACTCAAAATTGGAAGATGTTGTAGAAATATGAATCGTAGCATTTTGAGTCTAGTTTCTAAGCTACTAAATTTTATTGAAAACGGATAAGTTTAAGTGGGTCAAACAACTAAAATACCAACAAATTTTCTTGTTTTTGTTAAAAAAACATAATAGACTGACTTTCGTGACCCCCACCATTTTTTGAGCACCATTTAACATTTTTTAAAACCCTTTGGTAGAAAGATAGCTAGGAGCATCTAGTTTGGGCTCCATTTTTTTAGATTTTTTTAGCGAATATTTTTTTATTTATGATTTTTCTAGTACAAAAATTTTATGTTTTGAAAAATAACAGAGCTCTGACCGTGCCCCCCCCCCCCCTCTCTACCTCAAAAAATATCGAAAATTAGTTTTTTTTTTTTTAATATGTATAGAATTATGCCTAGTTTGGGCTAGTAATAATTTTTTTAATAAATTTTGATCACCCAAAAAAGATAGACATATTTACACTTCAAAAAATAGCTATAAAAAGGCATAGTTAGAAAATAAATAATATGGAAACCTTATATTAATCAAAAAAATTGAAAAAGTATATTTTTAGAAAGAAGAAACTCTACTCTACATCATGGTATAATTTTTTTTAAATGGATCAATTGTTTTATTTTGGTTTATCATAGAGGAAGTGGCATTTTTACATTTTCTTGCAAAAACATGTTGTTTGTTGTGTTTGTACAAATCCATGCCTCAAGCTTGGGGATCCAAACCAGATCCCAAGCCTTGAGGCATGGCTTGGGAAAAGAGAAAATGAATAACGCATACACGTTTTTCTTTGTTTTATATATTGTGGCCCCCCAACATCTCTTTCATAGAAATTCTACAAACATTATGTTTTGTCTGCAAGATTCTCTACATTCTTGCACGATTTTCTAGTAGTTCATTTTGTCGCCTACCCCACTAGTTGTTTTTTTCAAATCATGGGCTATAAATTTCGAGCTAAGGATAAGAGGAAAGTGAAGAAAAAGACACTGGAGTAATTGGAAGAGAAGAGAATAAAGAAATTGAATAGAATGCAAAAACTTCAAGCAGGGCAAGGTACATCCGCTATATCAAATGTAGCTAATGTATAATGAAAATGTAGAGGATAATTATTTTGCAATGAATAATGATTTTTCAATGAATAATGATATTAAATTGAATGATAATGTTGGTATGGATGAAGAAATTTATATGAATCCAAATGTTGAAACTTTACCTGACAATCCAAATGTTGAACCTTTACCTCAGAATCCGAAATGTTTAATCCTTAAATTTACATTTAAACATTGAATGAAGAAATTAAGCTTGTTAATGAATCTTCACCTCTGAGAACATATCCTTCCATTTTATGAATAAAACAAATTCACTTAATTGAATTTGATGAAAGCATTATAAAACCAATGTCTAACAAAATGTATGAAAGAAATGCAAGAAGGGAATCAAGGGGAATTTGAGATAATTAGTTTGATAATTTAAAAGATACAAAAATATGTCAATTATTTGTTTACACTTGATGAAAATAATTAAGATGATACTTACAATTAAGACCCCATGGGGTTAATAACATCTAATGTTGGTGACCAAAATGCATCAATTGTTGAAAATATACATAAAGCATACAAAACTATAGGTGTCAACATATACACAAAAGATAGTAATGATACATGGCGTGAACTTAATAATTGTATATTAAGTGATAAAATATTTAATAACCACTTAATTAGAAAAAACAAGCAATGAAATTCGAAGGTAAATAGAAAAACACTAATTAAAGTAGTGGGGAGACACAATACGTCTTGAGACTACTCAATAACACTAACTATTGGGAATTCTCTAATAGACTCCCATGGAAATAGATATAGAATGACATCTGATATTTTAAAATAATTACTTGTAAATTTTTGGAATGATAACACAAGGCTATCACCGAATATAAGAAATAGAGTAAAAATAAGAATAGGTTCACGTAATTGTGACTCGTGTGCAAAATAATTCTTGGATATGACTCAAACAATAATTGTTCTTTAAGTTTAAGAATGAAAATCAAGAAATTAACATTGGCCAAATATTTTTTGAAATAGAGCAAACCCTTTTGTTGTGAAAATCAATCACTCACATACCACTTATTGTTGTAGGCATCTTGTTGAATTCTTCAATGCATTATGATGTTTTTTGTCAAATACGTGTTGGGTTTTGCAAAATGAAATCATGGTGTAGGATTGTGGATTAAATGTCTCGCTAAAATCTTGCAAGGGAATTTATTCCTACAGATATTTTGTGAGAAATCAACTTGATAATTTGTTTTTATAACGAAGCATGTTTGGATGGAACGTGCAACGCATGTGGTGGCTTGCAAAAATCTTAAAAGTTGTATCCTTGAGGAGAGTACAGATTAAATTAGGAAAATAATTAGTTTGATTTTAAAAAATATAAATAAGCGGAATATCAATTAAAATATGGAAAATAATCTAAGAGGTGTGAGACTTGTTACAGAAAATCATTACCTGGATCAGAATATATGGTCAAATTCAAAGAGGAAGTTACGTATTAGTATGCAAGGCACATATATACAGAGCTCAATGGTTGGATGAAAAATTCAAGTTAAAAAAGGACACATAGTACCACTTGGTACTATTTTTTCAATATTTGAATTTGCGGTGAATTACATATTACAACCACAAATGGAGGTTCAAATATAAATACTATAACTTAGTACAAGATGTCTATTTCTCGTGCATCTAGCATTCATGTGCTCTCCTAAAAGAATTGAGAAAGATTGAAAAATATTAAGAGAGTATCATTTCTACATCAGCGATGATCCAGAAACATTCTTCAAAATATGTGCAAGGGTATTTCTAGGTGTTTGATGTGAACTTGAATTAGAGAAACATTTTTTATCAATCAACATTACAATTCAATCGGACAATTGGACATCAAAATTAAAGAATTCATATGATATTTTATTGGCTAAGAAAGATGTACAAAGAAGACAATAGTTGTACACCATATATGGAAAGTTTTATTGAGGTAGGACATGGGAAAGGAGAGAATTACCATGTAGGAGCATTTCGTGAAAAGAGCACTTGCAAGAGAAGAGTTAAAGTTCAAGGATGGTGCTAAATTTACAGGTGCACAACACATTGTTGATTAGTGTTGGCAAGAACATGGGCCATGAATCTCAAAAGAGTTCAATGGCTCAAAGATATTTTTGGTTGATAGAGGAACAACATATGGAAAACTATGAAGATTGTATGATAATTACATGATGAAGTTATATGTTACTCATTCGATAATTCACATGCAAACCCCTGTACTATTTATACTAGGTGAACGCACAGTGTGATTGGATAACATGGGTACTGATCTCCAAGTTGCATGGAACTTGCTACTGTGAGATCAGAGCAGTCCAGGTGGATAAGCTGGAATTCTTGACTCTCTAAACTACCTGCCACAATCTGACTCTAATGCAGGATCCAGCTAATTGCTCTAATCTACAATTTCCAAGGGACTTCAAGGAGAGAGAATGCATAAAAATAAAATCCAACTTTGACTAAAGCGGTGATACACTAGCAACAAAGGAGGGTACATGAGATGTACATCTCCAAATGTGTGAAATACAGAGGCAATGTGCACACTAGAAGAGGTGATGACAGTTCACCATGTATCTAGTAAAATGCATTCACAACAATATTACCAAGTGATACATAGGGCATGTTAATGTAATCCCTACAAGCAACACAATTTAACGATAGAGGGAACAGATATACTTATAGAAAGATCAAAGTTGGGCAAGAAGAATGCAAGAAAACACAGCACTTCCACAGATACATCCACAACTGGTGATTTTATTGACTTCATGAGTATCGCACTGGTTCAATGGTAGTTACAAGATACTTGGCCTGAATCACCATGCAAGGAGTCCACTATCAAGGGCATGCAACACATTTGGCTTGTTTGAAGCAATATTGGCAGTAGCTTTTCTACCCAAAAACTTCCCTCTTTTACATTTGAGTCCTTGCAACACTCCAATATTAAATAGATCAAAAATGAGAAGGAAAAGAGCCAGGGAAACATAGAAATCTGTGGAAGGTCTGTCCTTCAGACCACCTGTAAGCAAGGCATTACCATTGAGTCAAGAATAGATTTTACATTACTTGCAAAAGGATCCCCATACTGGATCCCATGTGCTGCAGAAGAGAAAGAATGATGACTTCATGCCTCTTAATTTGCACTCCCAACTACTTAAATAAAACACTGTTCTGAACTCGGCCACGTTCACTTAAAAAACTCAATAAATTTCTGATCAAATCCGGAATTTCTTGATTTCTGTAGCATCGTGGCTACGGAAACAAGATTCCAACGGTCACGTAATTTTGTGCAATTTTCAGTTGAGAAATGCAAAAGTTATCGAAGCCTTCTGAAGCTGCGGGTAGCTAAATATTAGAACGGAACTGGCAAATAGAAATTCTATCATTTGACGGGACCTGAGCATTGACTGACTGGAGCTGAATATGTTATGTAAAATTCTCATTTCACCACCTATATTGTATGAATCCACCTATATTATTGGCATATGATTGACAATCGTGACAACATTCCATTGACATAGTCCAATTATTGTGAAAATAGGAGCTCGGAGTCAAAATGTTATGAGCCGTTTCGAAGTTTCACGGGCCCCAACGTTGACTTTTCTTGGATCTGCCTTCAAGCCGCTTCGGCTTTTCGCGTCCCATGGTGTCCCTTTGAAATCACCATTTGTCCCAGATATGGCATGCGTAGGACTCAATTCTTCATGAACCGCCTAAAATGGGCTTCCATGTAGCCCAAAAGCTACCGGTGACACGTATGGCGTGATCTGATTGGCTTTTGGCTCCTTCTAGCTATTCAACTAGCGTCCCGCAACATCCCTTTGTCCCAAAAGCTGGTCCGGTCCTATTTGTTCTCATGTTCGGCTGAACTGTTTAGTCTCGCAGTACTACACTAACCCAGACTGTCACCATTTTCTGTGTCGGACAAATCTTGACTCATATCGAAAGAACTGAATCCGAGATGGAGAAAACTATCGCGATACTTTTGTCCCGCACGTCCCGGACTGTTTCGGCAGTTAGTCAATTTTTTCCATTTTTCGAGCCAGTCTCTAGGATTTCATGGCGTCCTGCGAAATCCCTTTGTCAAAGATTTGTCCCAAATTCTGCGCCTTAAGGCTACCTAAGTGGCCTTTCGGCCGGTTCAGGTGCCCTAAAAGTCCCAGGGAGCTTAGGGAACCCAAATGAAGCCTCCACGAGCGTTCACTAGGACTTACCCCGACATTTTCGTGAGTAATTGGTTCCTGGCCCATGAGCTTTTTTTTGCAAACTACAGTGTCTGGCAGTTATACACTGACTTAGACTGCACTATTTCACGTGTTTGCAAACAATAGCACAACGAGAGAACCAGATGGAGATGGATTAAACTATGAGAGGCTTTCATAGAGGGCCCCAACATGGAGGTATAAAATCTAATGAGACATCTTTAGGTGCCACAAAGTCTAAGAAATCACATGTCGAAGATATTACATGTTTGGGCCTCAAGGCTCTTAAGTGACTACGCCCGGACGAGGTAGCCCGAAAGCACAGGGAGTGTAGGGAACCAAAAAAAGCATCCACTAGCATTTACCTAGCCACCCTGATGTGTTGGCATACCTGGTTTGGTCCCATGAGCTTTTGTTTGTAAACTACAGCGTCTAGTAGCCCTACACTGACTTAGACTGCACTATTTTATGTGTTTGCAAACAATAAAACAACGAGAGAACCAGATGGAGATGGAGAAAACTGTGAGAAAATTTTGTAGAGGGCTTCAACATGGAGGTCTCAAATCTGAAGATATGTCTCTAGGTGCCACGGAGTCTAAGAAATCACCCGTCAAAGATATAGCATGTTTCGCCCTCAGAGCTCTTAAGGGACTACGCCTGGACAAGGTAGCCCGAAAGCACGGGGAGTGTAGGGAACCAAATCGAAGCCTCCACTAGAGTTCACCTGGCCACCCTGACATGTTGGCATAGTTTGTTCAGTCCCACGAGCTTCTATTTGTAAACTACAGCGTCTAGCAGCCGTATACAGACTCAAACTACACTATTTCATGTGTTTGCAAACAACATCACAGCGAGAGAACCAGATGGATATGGAAAAAATTGCAAGATTATTTCATAGAGGCCTTTAACATGGATGTCTTGGATATGACGAGACATCTCTAGGTGCCACGGAGTCTGATAAATCACCTGTCAAAGATATGGCGTGTTTGGGCCTTAGGGATCTTAAAAGATTACGCCTGGACGAGGTAGCCTGAAAGAACGGGGAGCATAGGGAACCAAAAAAAATCCTCCACTAGTATTCACCTAGCCACCTTGATGTGCTGGCATCCTTGGTTTGGTCCCATGAGCTTTTGTTTGCAAACTACAGCATCTAACAACCCTATACTGACTTAGATTACACTATTTTGCACATTTGCAAACAATAGAACAACGAGAGAACTGGATGGAGATGGAAAAAACTGCGAGATTATTTTGTAGAGGACTTTAACATGGAGGTCTCGGATCTTACGAGACATCTCTAGGTGCCACGGAGTCTGATAAATCACCCGTCAAATATATGGCATGTTTGGGCCTTAGGGCTCTTAAGGGACTACGCCCGGACGAGGTAGACTGAAAGCATGGGGAGCATAGGGAATTAAAAAAACCTCCACTAGAATTCACCAGGCCACCATGATGTGTTGGCGTAGTTGGTTTGGTCCCACAAGCTTCCGTCTGTAAACTACAGCCTCTAGCAGCCTTACACAGACTCAAACTACACTATTTCGCGCATTTGCAAACAATAGCACAGCGAGAGGATTTCCTAGAAGGACCCAATATAGAGGTCTTGGATCTGACGAGACATCTCTAGGTGCTGCGGAGTCTGAGAAATCACCCGTCAAAGATATGGCATGTTTGGGCCTTAGGGCTCTTAAGTGACTACGCTCGGACGAGGTAGCCTAAAAGCACAGGGAGCGTAGGGAACCAAAACTAATCCTCCACTAGCATTAACTAGGTCACCCCGACATGTTGGTGTAGTTGGTTCAGTCCCACGAGCTTCCATTTGCAATCTACAACCTCTAACAATCGTACACTGACTTAGATTGTACTTTTCGTGTGTTTACAAACAATAGTACAGTGAGAGAACTAGATGGAGATGGAGAAAACCGTGAGAGGATTTTGTAGAGGGCCCCAATGTGGAGGTCTAGAATCTAATGATACGTCTCTAGGTTCCATGTATTCTAAGAAATCACTCATCAAAGATATGGCGTGTTTGGGCCTCAGGGCTCTTAAGCGACTACACCCGAACGAGGTAGCCTGAAAGCACGGGAAGCATAGGGAACCAAAACAAAGCCTCCACTAGTCTTCACCTAGCCACCCTGACGTGTTGGCGTAGTTGGTTTAGTCCCACAAGCTTCTGTTTGCAAACTACAACCTCTGGCATCCCTACACTGATGTGGATGTGTTCTTAGAGGTGAAGATTCGTTTACAAGGTTACTCTCTTCATTTAGAGGCACCTAGAGACGTCTCATCAGATCTGAGACCTCAATGTTGGGGCCCTCTATGAAATCCTATCACGGGTTTATCCATCTCCATTCGGTTCTCTCATTTTCTTATTGTTTGCAAATTCTCGAAATAGTGCAATCTGAGTCAGTACACGGCTACCAGATGTTGTAGTTTAAAAACAAAAGCTCATGGGACCGAACCAACTATGCCAACATGTCGAGGTGGTAAGGTGAACACTAGTAGAGACTTATTTTTGGTTCCATACACTCCACGTACTTTCGGGCTACCTCATTCGGGCATAGTCCCTTAAGAGCCTTGAGGCCCAAACATGCCATATCTTCGATGGGTGATTTCTTAGACTCCATGGCACCTAAAGATGTCTCGTCAAATCTGAGACCTCCATGTTGGGGCCCTCTACAAAATTATCTCATGGTTTTCTCCATCTCTATCAGGTTCTCTCGCTATGCTATTGTTTGTAAACGCACGAAATAGTATAGTATGAGTTAGTGTAGGGATGTCAGAGGCTATAGTTTGCAAACGGAAGCTCGTGGGACCAAAACAACTATGCCAACATGTAGGGGTGGCTAGGTGAATGCTAGTGGAGGATTCATTTTGGTTCCCTACTCTCCCCATGCTTTCGGGCTACCTTGTCCAAGCGTAGTCGCTTAAGAGCCATGAGGCCCAAACATGCAATATCTTTGACAGGTGATTTCTCGGACTCCGTGGAACCTAGAGATGTCTCATCAAATCTGAGACCTCCAAATTGGGGCCCTCTACAAAATCCTCTTGCGGTTTTCTCCATAATTTGAGATCTCGGAAATCAAAATCATTTGGGATCTTGTTGAGGATAAACTCACAATATAGTTTCCTCAGAAAGTATAGTGGCATCTCATTTTACAAAGTGGAAAATCAAACACCATCCACCATCGGTCCCAAAAATTATTTTTAATAAAATTATTATTGCATCAATGGATGGGAAATCATTTACATGACAACGGAACAGGAAAATTATAGTGGTAGTCCCTTAATAAGGCCCATATGAGGTCTTTTGAAATTTCTTTTTTCTTTACATCCACTTATGAAAATTTTTTGGAATAATAAACCCTACAACCCTCTTTGTAAGCTGTCCAACAATCAATATCCCCCCGTTTCTACGTCAATTTGAACAAGTAATTCCTCCAATGTATTTACAAGAGAGGTGCGGTGGGGGTTTGTAGATTGTGAATCCCTCATTGTTTTGATTAAATCCTCAATTTCAATTTTTTTTTCAATTATGTGGGCTGCTAAATCTTCTTGACTACCCAAGGGATATTGAGCAATTGTGGGAGTGTTGGGAGGGATGACAAGGAATGACAAGGTTTGGTTGTGGTTGATTCTCTCGACCTCTAACTGTAACAATAAAAAAAATGTATTCAATTCAAATTTTAATCTATAATTATCATATTTCAATGTAATTTTGAGAAAATAATTTTTCTTACCTCTTCTCCATGGTGCCATCATCGATTCTAATCTTCCCAACAATCCAGAAACTATCCTTTGAGCTTCAGATCCAGCTGAATGAAAAAACGTGAGGGCATGGTTAAGAAATGAAACTCGCGTTTGAGGGAGATAAAATGAAAGAGGCTCGGGCCTCTTTTTTTGTTTATAGTAGTCATAACGTGTACATGTTATGTAACGCATATGTGTTATGCTTCAGTAAATCCTAAACTAGACAATTAAAAATGTGATCGCGTTATAATAAAACGCATACGTGTTTTTCTTTTTTGCAGATTCTTTTCCGGTTTTGGGCCCCCCAACTTTGTGCACTTACCCTTGATCTAGAATCATCCTTAATTGATTATGAAGCTAAACAGATTGATTATGCCAAGCTTGTGAATACTAAATGGTTGCTGACATATAGAAAACTACCAAAAGAATCCCTAAGAAATTTATCAGGTCACATTTTGTGGCAGAAGTTGAGGATATAATTGTGTTGTTAAGTAGAATTGTTGGTATGGATATGGCCTATGTATTTCAGGAATTGATGTGTCTGTATATATGGGTCATTTTAGAAGATAAAGGAAGAATTTGTTGGCCAAGCTTCATAGCCACATCAATCCACACCCAGCTCCTTGAGGTGGCCATAAAAATTAGGATGGGTGTCACTCACAATATGGATTTTTTTGTGATGTCATACTTAATTTACCATATTGCAAGCCACAAGATTTTTCTTGGCATCCCACAAAGGGAAAAATTCAAAGATCACAGGGTATATGATGTTTATCCCTAGCTAAACCTTGAAAATTGGAAAGGAAATGTAAGACAGGTAAATGATGCATTTTTTGCACCTGTAATGTCTTTTCAAATCAAAATGGGAGCAATACAGGATTTCTACTGAAACTAGGAGTGTAATACAAGAATATGGTTATTTTATTCAATATAGGTTTTTTACTTATATTAGAGTAAGTGGCTTTAACAGACAACCATGAAAATTGTTGAGATACTTGGATGATAAATAGGCCCTTTGTGAACTTTCAGGGTAGTTTACACTAGTGCACAAATTGACTGTAGGAAAGAATAAGAACAACATAAAATTTTCTATCAAAATTGGGAGGTACTCATGCCCATCAATTGTAAAATCTAGATTGTTAGAAGAATATTTGGAAATATTTGAGATGGAAAATTTTGATCCCAAGTCAAAATATGATATCAAGAGGGTTATAGGTTCAATCTTAGGGACTCATATGAGCATGAACCTCACTTTGAGGATTACTGGATGAATTTCAGAGATGAAGGGGATTTCAAGCTTAGATATTTCTCTAGAATGACCCTTAGAAAACTTATTGATTTCAAGATTACAGTTATACCTCAGGGATTAATAGAGGATAAACAAATAGTAAGTCAATAACATATTGACAACAAGATTAAGTCACAACCAATTAAACCCATAGTATGGAATGAGGTGGAATCAAATAGCCCACATAAAATAATAACGGATGTAATGAAAAGGACACTAACTTGGCTGTAAAGGAAGGGAATGGACTTGTCCCTCCAAAATACAAAATTATTGAATGAATTCAGAGATCTAAAACTCTTAAAAGGAGAGTTTCCTCTTTTAAAGGAGGGAACTGATAAGATGGATCCATTGAATAGAAAGGCTCCTCAAGTTCCCACCAGAAAAACTAACTACTGGAATATTGATGAGTGGACTGTTGCCACTAGCAAGACGGGTACTTCCATGTCAGTTTTGACCCAAAAGTCTAAAGGGATATTCATGATGACAATGCAAGATTCCACCATTACTCAAGAAATACCATTATAGACTAAAGACGTAGGGATATCTAAACCACTAAGATCCATCAGTAACTATGCCTAGATTATCTAGTACTATAAAGAGGATGAGAGGTTTTTTGGCAAACATTGATCCACAGATCAAAGTGTAAAGTGCCAGGGAAAAAGAAGGACCTGATTTCAATTATTTTGAAAGAGATGTTAATAAGGGTAAAGTGATACCACCCAATGTGAGATAAATTGGTGTTTTCAGGTATGGAAGGTGTTCCTTCCCCAAAGAAACATAAAAGTAATGAACTAGAATTAATTGATCCAGCCCCATTGACTGAGTCCCGGGAGAAACATTGTTGTAACATTGGCATAACAAGTAGTGGTACCACATTTCCAAGAAAATATTCCTATTACTTGACCATCTCCACAAGAATTTGCAGCTTCAACTATATTTCCCATAGAAATAGTGGCATATTTTTTTAAGAAAGGAATGATGCATAATATCCCCATGTATAATTAACACAGTGGCCACCATAATAGATCAAGAACAGAGAGGGTATTTTTTTATTCAATCTGAAGGTCAAGATATGACTGAAACCAATCAACCATAAGAGAAAATGAAATAACCAATTTAAGTGGTAGATATAGATGCAATTGAATAAATCCCTACACTTGAAATTATTGATGTAACAATTGAAATGCATACATTAGGGGATAAAAGTGTTCTTGATACAGCCTAGAATCCACTATAAAAAGCCAGAAAAACCCAGGTACGTCGGCACATCACCCAGCCTAAGCTGAGCATTCACCTAAAGCGTGCAAAGCTACCAGGACCCTCTTTATATTTGCTTGTGCAGGATGTTAGGGTAATGAAGATACAACATACTTAGAACCATAAATAAGCATAACATTCCACAGAGCATATTCCAGATCTATATCTTAGAGAATCTTGAATGAAACGATAACCATAATAAGATTAACCATGCAAGAACTAGTTATAGTCATGTTTAACACAATTATCCATCCAATATACTCCATTACATTAACATTCTAAAACATATAAGCTTCTTACATTACAAAATATTACCATAATTTATGTGTGCATCAGATCCAACAACATAACTCTACAATAATTGTGTGTCTCTAAACTACATAGTTTACTACTTATTTATAGGGGTGGGGACATGCCCTTCACCGCCTACACACTTCCCAAAATAGGTCGCATGTTGACAATAGCCATACGCCTTTACAATAGCACGCACACATACAGGTGCACTAATAATAGACATCCTATACTTAACTAGAAGTAGTAATCCTATTATTATCTATAAATCTTGCATGGTGCTTATCAAATGCTCGTTCCCAAAAGATCATTTGCATGTCACCGACAAGTCTCCATCCCGATGAGTGCTTTGTACGTTACCTTCCAAAAATAGCCCGCATCCATGAAAATGGTTAAGTCCTGAATCATCTTGTCTTAGCACGTGTTTCCTTTCCTATCCTTTTGTGCCTTCAAATGTACCTTGTTCATCTTCTATGTGCATACTCCTTGGAACAATGTGTCTACTCAATAGTTCCTCAGTAAAAGATGCAAATGAAAGAAACTTCCCAACAATCAAATGTTGAATTAAATGTTAAGACTCAAAGTATTCATACTGAAAGTGCGAGTACCTTCAAGGGAAGAAAAATTACGAACCAAGGGCTTACAAGTGAACCATCTATAGAAGATATTGTCTCTAATAGACGTCAAACTCAAAAAGAATCATAAATTGCAAAGGGTGATGAAGTACCTCAAAATGTAGACCCTTTTAAAGAAGTTATGATAGAGACCTACATAATATGTTACCAAACCAATTGAGATCAATGATAAGGAGAATGTACCAATTAATGACAAGGATCATAAATCAGTCATTAGGTCCCAACCCATAGAATAATAAGAGGAATAAGTGGTAATACATAAGGTCACTAATGTATAATCCCAAGAATATCTTTCCACAAAACCTCAGCCTTTGAAAGAGACAGACAGTACAAAGGATGGGGAGCCACCCAAGGTTTCAAGTCCAGTCAAATAAGTTCCAAAATAAATTACATAGATGATTGCCACTCCATTGGAAATCAATAGATAAGGAAGAAACATCAGTTAATGATAAGGCTCAAGAAAAAGTTATTCAATCACAAACTAAGAAACAAGAGAAGGATCAACTAGAGGTAATGTCACTAAATGATAAATCCAAAAGGCAAATAGTAGAAGTTTAAAAACCACATACAGAGGTGTTAATATTGCAATAACCTCAAGATGCATCCAAGTAATTGGTAGTTTTCTCTTAAACTCCATAACCCACATCACAAGGAGAAAGTGTTTGAAATATTCTCACAACTGGGTGGTTAGGAGCACTCCTTCAAAGGAAGAAGAAGGATACAATTAAGGAGGAAACAATGGACATAAGAAATATTGTATTCTCAAAGCCTACAAGATATCCTAAGAAGTCCATAATACTGACTAAAACTCATGTAGATCAACAAGGATTCAGAACTTTGGAAATAAACACCCCACAGGCTGATAAATTCAAAAGTCAAAATTACATTAAGTGACTATATTGTCACACATATCTCACTAGGAAATCCTACCAGAAAAATATTAAAGCAGGATGCTATGGTGGTTGTTGGGGGTCTAATATAAAAAAAATTGATGAGGACAAGGTAACCAAGAAACAGCTAAAGGAAAAAAACAAAACACTGTCCTTATATGTACAGAAATGGATACAACCATGTAGATGAAGGGTAGGAAGTAATTACTACCATAACCCCATAGGTCTTAAGTGAAGTTGAGAAATCCAAGGAAAAGGTTAATGTTGTGGACAAATGGAAGGAATATTTATCTAAAAGAGGAAGTAAAATTATAGAAGGTATGGTATTATATGTTATTCCCAGTTAACAGAAAGAATCAATGATGTCAAAAACCAACTAGAAAAATGCAATGATGAACTGTATTACTGGGAGGGTATCTTTCCCAAATTTGAGGCAGTAACTGAGTTGGATGATCAACTGGTAAAAAAAGAGGAGATTATTTCACGTGAATATAGTGGGATGCAACATACTTATCAGGACTTCAATTCAAATCAGAATTGAGACTCTAAATCAAGTTAAAGAGAAATTGTTTGCAGGAAGGGTCCCAATACAAAATGCATTGACTATCTGGATTGTATACTTGAAAAAGATGGTACTTGAAAAAGATAGAATTACTTATGGAAACTTGGGGACATTTTCCTTACATAGTATTTTGATCAAAACATCTCTGAAGTCCTTTTCATTTATAATACTATTCAAATGTTTTTTAATATGGAGCGCCAAATGACCAAACTATCAAAAAGTGAGGAAGAGTAAGAGTACAATACAATAATTTGATCAAATGATGAAAATACAATGTATGATACTCATGTTCCATGTTTGGCTAGATAAAGAATATATTACCTAGATATTTTAAAATTTTGATGCATACAACCAAAGGATGTCTGAAGCACATGAGGATGATGATAAAGAACTTGGAGCTGGTCCCAGTGTGCCTGAACAAGTTTAGGCTTGTTCCCTGAAAACTCTCATTTTCTTCATTATGTTTATCTTCATTTTTGAAATTGTATACTCTTTAGATTTGCAAATTTCAAACATGTATGTAGTATGATGTACTGCAATATGATTTCATTACTTTTGATAGAAATTTAGATCCATTTCAAACATGAAACACATTGTAATATTTTTAATCCTTTGTATTTATCAAGAAAAGAAAAATGGGGATTCTATAGGGGCTCCATCCCAGGAAATATTTATGTACATTTTTGATATCATGAAAAAAATGAAGATACATTATAATTCCTCCTTGAAAGGAGGAATTCGATTCAAAATCCTATTCTTCCTAAACACAAAATCTTTAGCCTCTTCAGCCCACTTGAACAAACAAGAATGTCTCCTACAAAATCACGAGACATATTCAATGCCATGAGATCAGTAATACTTTCCCAAAGGGTTTCCCAATATTTGAATCAATTCTAATTTCTTATCATAAGAAGAAACCCATTCCAAAATATTTAGGCCACCCTTGAGATAATCCTTTTTTCATGTGGCTTTTGAGGTTGAAAGAAACAATGGAGAAATACTTGCAGGAGCTGAAGGAGAAGTTGTGGAAATTCCTGGAGTTGATTGGCATGGATGCTTTGAGTTAGATTCACCTCTCCTACACTTTTTCAGAAAAGATGATGGTGCTCTAGAATCCTTTGCAGATAAAGGCTCTGATGGTTTTTCTCCAAAAGAGAAATGTGTTGCTCAAGTTCAGCCATTCTGTGGGAAAGTGAAGACATGTTATCCACAAATGCCTCCTCATGAAAGATGTATGCATCCGCAGGAATTTATTTCTCAGATAATTCCTCATTGAAAAAGAGAGGAGATGCATCAATGGTGGTATTAACTATGGCAGGCCTACATCAGAGCCATAACCTTTTCATCTATTCAGGTGTTTTCTGATCCTCCCATCAAAACAAATGAAAATACATGACTTGAAAGGCAGAAAAAATTGGGTTTATCTTAATCAACTTCTGAATCAATGCCACCCTAATATTAGGAGGTGTTAAGGGTCCATCACATTCTTCCTGGTCCACAATATTAAAAATCATTCTCACGAATGCTTCATCAAGACCAGATAATTCAAAAATTGAATGCAAAGTTTCAGAGGAAAGCTCTTTCAGATTTCCTACCAACTCTACCTCTTCCATTTTACAGAAAGGAATTTGTACAAAGTTCTTCACACTAAAGCTCAGAAGAAAATATATGAGATTATGAAGAAAGTGTGAGAATTTATAGAAGAAAGGGAGTCTGGGAATAGTCTACGTAGGAAATCATATCTGAGTTAAATGCTAGATTGCTTTTGATACTCACATGAGATGATAAAAGTGAAAGGGATTGGCGCTAATAAAAAAGGGGTCATTTGGCTTGATGTAACAGATCACATAGAAGGACAGTCAATTCGAAAGGAAGTAACAATTATTTTTGTGCATCTCGAAATGGATTCCCAAAAGGAGAAAATAGTTAGTGTCAAATCAAGCTACCTTGGAAAATCAAAATAATCATCAAAAGCTTCTCAACTTTCTCTCTCAAATGGAAAGAATTAGATTGATGTATAAAATAATGTTAGAAAATGGAGAATGATGACATGGTGCCCTGGTCATCATAACAAGACAACAAGGAGAATAAATCACACATGGCAGTACATATCCAATGATTTCTCCACCTGGCAATGTGGGAAATAAATGATTTCAAAGGTGTAACAGAAACAATAAGATATTTCCATCTGGGTGAAGTATATTCCTTATTCGATTTCTTTCAGTGGAATTTGAGAGAATGTTCACTAAATGTTTTGGGGGGAAAATCAATCACAAAGAAATACCAATATTGTATAAGTATGAGGGCATGTCCTCATATAAAGGGGGTGTTTTTTCTTAAGCTTTTGAAAAAAGGAAATTTTGAAATATCCTACTGTGACAATGCATAATTTTCTTGAAGAGATACATTATAAGTTTTTATTCTTTCAATTATGATGTTAAGATGGTTACAATGTATAACCATTAACAGACATTGAGATCATTGGTTTTCATGTTCCCTTGTTAAGAATTTGGTAGATATTAATGAAATATGTCTGATTATGAGCTTGGCTTACATATTCTATTTTCTGTATGTTGAACATCTAGTTAATGAGTTATATTTTCTGTTGCAATTTTATATCTCTTATCTTCTATGAATTACACTAGATTTGTCCTTAGTGATTAAGCTTTGGTTATTTTTTCAATATTGTATTGTGAGTACTTACTTTGCAATATTGGATGAAATTATAAAACACTTATTAAAATCATTTTGTTGATGGATTTTTGTAATATTTTGAGTGAATCTTAAGCGTATGAGATCAAAAGTAAGAAATACTTCATTGAAATGTTTTCATAAGCCTTTGTGCTAAGTATTTTAAAGGTTGTGTGGAACCTTTGCACTAATTGAGTATCAATGAATGAAAATATTCCTTTAAATTGAAACTATGATTAATTGATGAAGTGTTCTTCCTTGTCCAGGATGTTGCATTAAGTCTACTGCCTAGTGTCACTAGGAGATCCATCAAGGTCATATAATCCCCCACCTCTAAAAATACAAACATACATCTAGTTTTTATCACACAATATATATCCTTAGTTGGTCATTATGTTGTTTTGATTTACAAATATCAGTAGAAAGAACCTTTAATTCCAAGTTCTTTTATTAAAAAATACAACATCAATGCAGCTTATCTATCTAGAGTAACCTGAGTCCAATTGGATTAACATATGCACCATTTAGTGTGACAAATTGTGAGAGTTAAATGTTGTATTCATTTTCCATGATCATCTAGGACTAACCTAGGTACTTTGAGGGAATTAAGAAACCAAGACTCCATTCACCCCTCTGTATTTTAGGTTACATAGCGGGTCCTCTCACCCTTGTCATAGGTAGGACCAAAAGTAACAAGGTTGGCCATTCCTTTTGTACATGTCACCCAATCCCTCTAAATCCTGGTCTCAATAATTTTTCTAGACATTTTCCTCAGCTACAAACGACATAAATTTCCAAGTCTTCCATTCTTAAAGCACCCCAGTTTACTTGTTAATGTTGTTTGGCCCTAAGGAGGTGTAATATTGGGTACCAACACACTTTTGGCACCGTTTCTAAAGGATTATTTCCTAGAAGTAAGAAATATACAAGTCTCTGGTAACATTTACAATGTGTTTAGTCTAAATTCATGTTAGAACCCATTCCTTTATTGATTTTTGCTAAAATAGAGCCTGATCTAAATTAATTGGCTCAGTATTTTCCCAGTATAACAAGATTTCCATTAAATTTGAATTTGCTGGGATAATCATGATGAAGGACACCAAGATTTGCAAAGCTTTTTTCACCTGTCTATAAATTTATCATCTGATAGGTTGTTTAAGTTGATCAACACATCTAAGGTGAAAGACCTTAGTGGTGAAGCTCCATCTTTTACAAGAAAATATGGTATATACCAGTGCACAAAAATTTAATTCTTGTTGATTTACTTTTCAATTTTGCAAAGCTAGAAGGAAGGAGATATTTCTTCAAATTGGACCCTACTAGAAATTTGTTTCCAGAGCTAGGAAAGACAAACCCAAGGAGAAAGAAAATCTGGAAAGTGTTGGGTGATCAAAGTTCAAGAAGAAAAAATTGTACTGGTTGTTGAATTTGATCAACCTTTAGTGGAAGATTATTCTAGCACTTCAGACAGTTCTAGATCAAGAAGTATTTGTACTGATTTGCACATTCCAATTCAAAGGGGTCCTTCATTTACAAGTAATCAGGGTATTTCTCATTTTCCCCCTTTGTTGACTAGAAATAATCAAATATTTTGTGAAACTGAGTCACTAAAGGATCAATACTTTGAAGATCACACTCCATTACCTCAAAGACCCCCAGTTCCCACCAATTTTAACCCTTTTGTTGAAATTACCTCCACTAAACAATATGGCACAACCTCCACCCAGGCCTCCTTTTTTGGTAAATACCTACAAACCAATAAGTTTCCATGGAATGGTTGGTTATCCAAATGAAGTACCCCATGAAATTAGAAATAGACTGTCTAAATTTCAAGGAAACAATGCAATAAGTGGAGACCAACATCTTAGATTCTTTCAAAATATTATGGAGGATTTGAAATAGAACATGAAGATGTGTATGTCAAGTTATTCATACACAATTTAGAAGAAGATGTTAGGGAGTGGTATAAATCACTACCAGATAATTCCATTGATTCTTGGACAGAGATGAATAATTATTTCAAATTACAGTATGGTGATAAAGACTGGCCCTAGGTTCCTTTGACTAAGTTTGAGAACATAAATAAAAATCCAAATGAACCTGTCAAGATTTCAATACTAGGTTTAATAAAACCTTAACCAGATTTCCTATGAATTTGAGACCTAGTGATGATTCTTGTTTGATCAAATACTTAGATTTTTTGATAAAAAGGTAAGCCTACTACCTAAGAGATAAAAAAATCCTAGAACTTTGAGGAAAGATTTTTCTATGGCTGTACAAATTGAGAACAACATCAAAGTAGCTAGGAAACCTCCAAAGAGGGAAGGGTTTCAAGTTGATTAACCTAGAGAAACCTCAAACAAGAAAGGCAGTGGATCTAGAAGAAGTGGTCAAAACCCTGGCAGGGGCAGTAAAGGAAATTTCATATAAGCTTACTAGGGAAGAGAAAGGCCTAGGGTCAAATCCTCAAGCTCAACACCAACCCTAGGGAAAAAATAGATTTGGAAATCATCCAAGGGGTGAACATAGAGCTGATGATAGAGGAAAGGGACCTATGGGATCAGGGAGTAAACAACCAACCCCTAGGGAAAAAAAGATAGTTCTTGATCCATTAACTTCTAGGGTATCATTGGTGGAAGAATATCATGTCATTGAATGGTGTGATAGATTTTTTTTGCCACATTCCCTTATAATCCCATTATGGAGGAAGATGATGTTGTTGATGAATTTATTTTGGTGATGTGTGTGTATGATGGAATGTTTTGATCACTCACCACAAGGAGCCACTTCCACTGATTTATTGAGTGCTAGAACTGTGGAGGGTTTTTGGAATTACATAAACCACAGTATCTTCCTTTCCTTCTACAACTAATGTTGATGTAGATATGGTCCAATCATTTGAGTTTCCTAATCATGATTTTGAATATCTGAGAGCTTTGATGATTAATAAGTATGATGGTGGTATCCCCTCTGAGGAAGATAGGAAGTTGCTAATGAATGTTGTTGTGGCTCAAGAAAAGGATTACAACCTTCAAAGCAGAGTGGTTAAGGATCTAGTCCCTCCTCCTAAAAAAAGGTACCTCTCTTGACCAATATTCCCAAATACTCCTAAGAAGGATCTATGCCTAATAAGGGCCCATTGCTACTAAACCAAGTACTTTTGTTGTTGCTCAAGAAGTGAAAGATTTCATCCCATCAAAAAGGAAATCACATTGCCTCCCACTACAAGCTTTTCCTAAGTATGCCATATGTGATATGGCTCAGATATTGAGTCAAATCAAAATCACTGTACCAATTTTTGAGTTGCTCAAAATCCCTGAGCACAGAAAAAGAGCATTCGAGTATCTGGGATTCAAAGAAGAAGCAGTTTGTCACTACTAAGGAGGTAAATAATGTGGACATCCCTCCTACCATAGCTGAGATAAAAGTACTGGAGGAACAAGAAATCCTATGGGGGAATCCCCAGAGTATATTTAGGTACTTATTTTGTTGAGTCACAACTAGATGTGGATCCTTTTTTCACCACCTTAATTGTCAATGAGAGGCTTGTTCATAATTGTATGTTTGAATCAGGAGCCTCATGTAATATAATGCCCTTGGAAGTTATGAATGAAATTGAACATAAAGATAACAACAACATTTGGAACATGTTTTTCCATGGATTCAAGGGAAGTACCTATTTATTAGATATGTGAAAGGTTTAATTGTTCAACTTGTTACTTATCCTGGCAAGTATCTAACCATGAATGTGGTTATAGTTGATTTCCCTGCTAAATGGGCATGTTGTTATCAAGAAAATGGGTTGCAAGTGTAGGAGGTACTGTCCAAATGGATATGTCTTATGCCACTATACCTTTGGAAGGGAAACTGGTAAATTTACATGGAGAAAATAAAATGTTACACCTGATTGAGGATCCAATGAATGCCTCTTATGAGGTATTATTTTTTGATACAGATTTAGGAAACTTTGTAGGGTATGAATACTTTGAGGATCACTACATAAATACTAGTACACACTTAGAAGGTGTTGGTATTCCTTGGACCATGATATTTTGATGGAGCATGATCTAGTATAGGAAGTGGAGCTGGAATAGTCCTCACCTCCCCGGATCAAGAGACTTTTAATTTTTCATTCAAATTAAGCTTTGAATGCACTAATAATATTGTAGAATATGAGGCATTTCTCCTTGGTCTAAGAGTTTCTTGGAAGTATGGAATCAAGGATATCATTGTTAAAGGAGACTCTGAGTTAGTTGTGAAACAAGTCAGAAAGTTATATTTTACTAAAAATCATAGAGAATGAAACAATATAAGCATGTTGTATGGGACCTTATTGAGATGTTTGATTCATTTAATATTTTGTATCATGAAAGATCCCATAATGTTGCAGCTGATAGAATTTTTTCCTTGCATCCCATTTTGACAATTGTATAATGTCTCCCTATTGTAGTTATGATGTGGAAGTATTGGCTAGACCATTTGTACCTAACAACATCAAGCATTGGCAAGTATTTGAGGATGATGCTCAAATACAGAGATTTATGAAAAGAAAAGGTGAGTTTACCAACCAACATATTGATCTTGAACCAATGATTACATTCTGTGATGGAAAAGAGACCCTCTTTGGGAAAGATATAATTCAATTGAAAACAAACACTATCCCTAGGGGACTGGTTTCCCTTGAATCAAAATTTGACAATGCTGACAGAGTAATCAATAGACCCATCTATTTACATCTAGGGAGGTGGAAGAATGCAATTTGGGGACCTAACAAAACCCTAGGAAGGTATGGCTAGGGTGCAATCTAAATAAAGAAGAAAAACAGGCTTATACAAAGCTACTAAAAGAATACTATGATTGCTTAGCATGGTCATATTCTGAACTAAAATCCTATAGGGAGGATTTATTTCAGCATGAAATACCTCTAGAACCTCATTATAAACCTTTCAAATAGAAACAAAGGCCTATCAACCCCCTTCTTACAGTCAAAATACAAGAAGAATTAATGAAGCTAAGGGATGGTGGAATTATATAGCCTATTAGGTATTCATCATGGGTGGCCAACCTTGTACCGGTTAGAAAAAAGAATGGGATATAAGTCTTTGTGTAGATTTCAGAAATCTCAACAAGGCATCAATCAAGGATAATTACCCATTACCAAACATGGACAATATGTTGCAGCAAGTCACAGGGTCAGAAGTTATTGTCAACATTGGATGGTTTCTCAGGGTATAATCAAGTGGTTGTGAAGTAGTCTAAATAATTTAAAACTATCTTCACTACCCCCTGGGGAACATATGTTTATGTTAGGATTCCCTTTGGACTTATGAATCAGGATCTACTTTTCAGAGAGCTATGGATGTGGATTTCTCAGGCCTTATCAATGATTTCATAGTTGTATATTAGGATGATGTAACAGTTTTCTTCAAAGAAAAGAGGTGACCATTTGGGACATATAGAACAAATGTTTCTCAGATGCAAGGAATATGGGATTTCATTGAATCCCAAGAAATTCCATTTTGGATTCCAAAAGATAAATCTATTGGGGCACATTGTGTCAAAAGAAGGGTCATGATAGATCTTGAAAGAGTGGAAGCAATTGGAAAGGTCCCTATACCCATGTCTAAAAAGGGTATTCAATATTTTTTCAAAAAAATAAATTTTATTAGGAGGTTCATCTCAAAATTTGCTGAGATCACTATTCCTATTACAAACATGCTGAAGAAATACCATATTATCAAGTGGGAAGAAGGAGTTGTTTAGGCCTTTCAATGGAATAAAATAAGCACTAAAGAATGCCCCTGTTTTGGCAAGCCCTGATTATAAGAAAGCATTTCAAATGTTTTCCTTTGCTTCAGATAATACAATTGCATCTGTGTTGTTACAAAAGGATGAAGATGGAAATGAGAGGCCTATTGCTTTCTTTAGCAAATCCCTACAAGGAGCTGAGTTGAAGTACACCATCATGGAGAAACAGGCCTTTTCCTTGGTAAGAGCCACTAAAATCTTTAGATCTTATATCTTGAGTTCCAAGGTTGTGGCTTATGTCCCTCATACAATGGTCAAAGATATTCTATCTGAAATGGATATATCCAGTAAAATATGCCATTGGGTGAATAAACTGCAAGAGTATGACATGGAAATTCAAACAACTAAATTGGTTAGAGGTTTGGGCTTGGAAAATTTAATGGTTGAAAACAATCTTCAGGTGATGGAAATAAATACAATAGAGGAAGGTAGTTTGGACCCCCATGAGAAGATGATAATTCAATTTGGTACAAGGACATAATCTATTATTTAAATAATTTGGATTGTCCTGGGCACTTAGATAAGAACCAAAGAAGGACCTCAAAATAGCCTCCCAGAAGTATGTCATGACTAACCATGGGTTATCTTGGAAGAATCTAGAGGGAATTCTACTAAGATGTATCACTGAGGAGGAAGCTCCCAAAATCATTGCAGAATTCCATGGAGGAGTATGTGGAGGCCATTTTGCTGGAAGAGTTACTACTCACAAAATTCTGAGGGCAAGGATATTGGTGGCCTTCATTATTTAAAGATGTTACAAGGCTGGTTAGAAAGTGTGAAAGTTTCCAACATTTTTCTGGGAGGTTGAAATCCTCAGGTGCCTTTCCCCTATAATATGTGTCAATTGAAGCCCCTTTCAAACAATGGGGAATGGATTTTATTTGAGAGATATCATATTCCTCAAGTGCTGGACTCAGATGGATATTAATTGCTACAGACTACTTTACCAAATGGGTTGAGGCTATCCCCACTAAGAAAGCAACCCACCAGGTAGTCATGGACTTTATCTTGAATAATATAATTTACAGATTTGGGGTACCTACCAAAATAGTTGTTGATAATGCTATGAGCTTCAGGGCCAAACCATTAGCAGTTATGTGTAAAGAATATGGTATCAATTTGGCCTATGCATCAAATTACAACCCTCAGGGAAATGGCCAAGCTGAATCAAGTAAAAAAAACTTACTCAAGATACTCAGGAGGACACTAGAAACTAACAAGAAAAAATGGGGTGAACAACTTAAGTTTTCCTTATGGGAAGATAGAGTTACAACTAAGAGAGCTACTGGAAAAATCCCTTTTGAGTTATTTTATGGAGTCCAAGCTCTTTTTCCTCTACACCTGCAATTATCATCTTATCAGTTCATGCGAAAACTTAGGGAGGAAGGATAAGTAAGTCCTTACGAAGCAAGAATAAATTAGATCTTGGAGTTAGACGAGGAAAGAAGAGAATCCCACCAAAAACACCTGAAGTTTAGAGAGAGACTCAAAAAGATATTTGATAAGAAAGTAACTCCAAGGGAGTTCAATGTTGGAGATTTGGTCTTGTTGTGGGACAGACAAACATGAAGATAAGGGTAAACATGGGAAATTCGATGCCCTGTGGATGGGACCGTACTCCATTGATATCAGAATTGGTGACCATACTTTATATTTGAAGGATATGGAAGGAAATTTATTGGAATTGCTTTTCAATGAAAGGTATCTTAAACACTTCTTGGATTAAGCTACATGCTCAGGTATGACATTATGCATTGTATAATCTTTCATTGTTTTTATTTTTGTTTCCCCTTTTTTTGTGCTCTGGTCTACAACGAAAAGGTTTTTTGGTACATTGGTATTATGTTACATACATATTTTCTCAAAGTCATGCGTGTTCTTTAATTATGACTTCGTGCCCAATTGAATAGGCACTTGATCTATTTATTTTGAAACATTTTTTTGGTTCTTATGACACCCGCAAAGGGTGCACATCCCAAATTAAAATTTGATTTTGGTGCTTGTTTTTTATCTTGCACCGTGTTCTCAAATGTACCTCCTTTTAATCTGTGTCTTGTTTACTAAAGCTCTGTGATGTGTGAAGAATCTATATGCCTGTAAAACAAATCAATGTTGAGCTGAAAGGATGTTGTACTTATGCATGAATCGGGTATAAAATCTCCCTTTTAATTTCAGAGAGCCATAAATGTGTTTACACAAAGTAAATTTCCTCTAAACCTCACAAACCAGTCGTGTAAATCCCTTGCTATAATTTTATGTGTATTTTCCTTTTAATTCTTTGTGAAAAATACATTTTTTCCCCTGACACCCAATAAACGTGGCATATTTTGATTGGTTTCACGTTATCAGAGCCTTGTATGAATATTTGTAGATTTGTATAAGATGTGCAATGTGTGAAAGAACTCCCAAGGCCCGATGGAGGAATATTCATGGTACAAGATATAAAGCACAGATATATCCCCACTCCCCAAAGAGAACACGCATGTGTAAAAAGGTTATTGGAGCGTGGGAGCAGAGCATTTTATTCACTTTTGCATTTTAATCCCAATGAAGTGTAAAGTGCAATCATAGGTCTAAAACTTGACATGGGACATGTGTCACTTCTTCAAGTAAAGTCAGCATCAGGTAAGTGGGTCAACATTGCATCTTTGAACCCCTTCGAAACATGAGAAAAGGTGCAAGAAAACTCCCAAGCCTATTTTTCTTCAGATAAAAACACGTGGATGGCCCACATTTAAAAAGGGGAAGGTAAATTAGATGGCTGAGGTTCAAAGCATTTATATCTTCCGTCATTAATGCATTTCACATGAATCAAAGGCAAGGTTTTTAAAATTTTCAAGGATTATTTCAAATCCTCACATTTGCATGTGAAAGAAATTAGAAAGCCCTAGCTCTACAAATTCATGTTGTAAATAACAAATATCAATCGTGAAGGAATAAATTCGAATCTAGGAATTTGAAATTGTGAGTGCAAGGTGGAAATCCTAGGAATCTGCAAAGAATGGGTAATTGTTCATATACTGAAACATTGTACTTCTATTTTTCCTTAAAGTCAAGTTTGTAATCCATAAATTTTAGAAAAAAAAAGAAGTTAAACAAGTAATAGACAAAATGAAGACCATGGAACCAAGGAACTCACGTAACTTCTAGTATCTCCAGTGATTTGGATAAAATAACAGACAAAAATTTGATAAATGTGGACCTGGCTGATTTTCTGGGACAACTTCGGGCTCCTAATAGAAGTGAATTCATGGAGGTCATTGATGCTAGCCAAATTTCCCTAGTTGTTACCTTCCCTCCCTCTATGCATTGTCCAGAAACTAGTAAGGATCTGTGCTGAAAATTATGATCCAAAAAAGAGGGAAGTTTTAGATGGAAGTGGTGAGAGAGTTTTAACCTTAACACCAAAATCATTTAGACTAATGTTAGGGCTACCAGAAGTTGAGAAACCTGATAACCATTGATGTAGAATCAGCCTTAAGTGATTATGAAGCCAAACAGAGTGATTATGCAAAGCTTATGAATACTAAATGGTTGCTGACAGACATAAAATATACCAAAAGAATCCCTAAGAAATTTCTCAAGTCACATTTTGTGGAAGAAGTTGAGGATATAATTGTGTTGTTAAGTAGAATTGTTGGTATGGATATGACCTATGTATTTAAGGAATGGATGTGTCCATATATAAGGGTCATTTTGGAAGATAAAGGAAGAATTTTGTTGGGTAACCTTCATAGCCACATCAATCCACACCCAGCTCCTTGAGATGGCCACAAAAATTAGGATGGGAATCACTTACAATATTGAGTTTTATATGATGTCATACTTAATTTACAATATTGCAAGCCACAAGATTTTTCCTAGCCTCCCACAAAGGGAAACACTTCAAAGATCACAGGGTATATGATGTTTATCCCTAACTAAACTTGGACAATTGGAAAGGAAATGTCAGACAGGTAAATGATGCATTTTTTCACCTATAATATGTCTTTTCAAACCAGAATGGGAGCAATATAGGATTTCTGTTGAAGCTAAGAGTGTAATACAAGAATATGGTTGTTATTTTATTCAATATAGGTTTTTTACTTATATTAGAGTAAGTGGCTTTAATGGACACCCATGCAAACTACCCAGATACTTGGATGATAAATGGGCCCTTTGTGAACTTTCAAGGTAGTTGGCACCAGTGCATAAATTGATTGCAGGAAAGACAAAATACCAACATCAAATTCCCTATCAAAATTGGGAGGTACTCATGCCCATCAATTGCAAAATCTAGACTGTTAGAAGAAGAGATGGAAAGATTCAAGATGGAAAAATTTGAGCCCAGATCAAATTATGATATCAGGTGGGTTGTAGGTTCAATCTTGGGGAGCTCATATGAGCATGAACCTCACTTTGAGGATTACTGGATGAATTGTAGATGAAGAGGAGGTTAGGCTTAGATATTTCTCTAGAATGACCCTTAGGCAAGTTATTGATTTCAAGATTGCAGTTATACCTCAGGGATTAACAGAGGACAAAAAATAGTAAGTCAATATTATATTGACAACAAGATTGAGTCACAGCCAATTAAACCCATAGTCTAGGATGAGGTGGAATTAGATAGCCCACATGAAAGAATAGTTGATGTAATGAAAAGACACTGAATTGGATACAAAGAAAGGGAATGGACTTGTCCCTCCAAAATACAAAAGTATTGAATGAATTCAAGATATTTGAAAATCTTGAAAGGATATCTTCCTCCTTTGAAGGAGGGAGTTGATAAGATGGATCCATTGAATGGAAAGGATCCTCAAGTTCCCACCAGAAAACCAACTACAGGGATTATTGATGAGTGGACTACTGCCACTAGTAATACTGGCACTTCCATGTCAGTTTTGACCCAAAAGGCTGAAGGGATATTCTATGAAGTAATGCAAGATGCCCCTATCACTCAAGCAATCCCCATTGTAGACTAAAGGGGTAGGTGTATCTAAACCCATAGACTCCATCAGTAACCCTTCCTAGATCATCTAGTACTGGAAAAAGGATGAGAGGATTTTTTGGAAAACATTGATCCATAGCTCAAAGTGTAAAGTGCCAAGGAAAAATAAGGACCTGATTTCAAGTATTTTGAAAGAGTTGCTAAAAGGGGTAAAGTGATACCACCCTTGGTGAGAGACACTAGTGTTTTAGATATGGAAGGTGTTCCTACCCCAAAGAAACATAAAAGAAAGGAACCATAAGTAATTGATCCGTCCCCATTAATTGACCGAGGCCCAAAAAAATCTTGTTGCAACATTGGTAGAACAAGTAGTGGTACCACAGTTCCAAGAAAGTATTCCTATTACTTCACCAACACCACAAGAAGTTACAGCTTCAACTTTATTTCCCACAAGGATAGTGGCATATTTTGATTAAGGAAGGAATGATTCATAGTGTCCCCATGTATAATCATCCCATTGACACCATAACAAATCAAGAATAGAAAGGGATGGGTGTTATTCAATTTGAAGATCAAGATATGGCCAAAGACCAATCAACCACAAGAGAAAATGAAAGAACCAATTAAAGTGGTAGATATAGACTGCATTTGAAGAAATCCCTACACTTGAAATTACTAATGTAACAGTTGAAATGCATACAGTAGGGGATAAAAGTGTTCCTCAGGAAAAGTGCAGATTGAAAGAAACTTCCCAACCATCAAATGTTGAATCAAAGGTTCAGACTTCAAAGTTTTTAGACTGAGAGTACAATACCTTCAAGGGAAGAAGAATCAGTGACTCAAGGGCTTGTAAGTGAACCATATACAGAATATATTGTCTCTATTAGAGGTCAACCTCAGAAAGAATCAAAAATTGTCAAAGGGTGATGAATTACCTCAAAATGCAGACCTTGCTAAAGAGGTTATGATGGAGACTACATAAGAGGTTACTAAACCAGTTGAGATCAGTGATAAGGAGAATGTACCAATTAATGACAAAGATTAGAAATCATTCATTGGGTCTCAACCCATAGAACAACAAGAGGAATAACTAGTAAGACATAAGGTCACTAATGTATAATCCCAAGAAGATATTTCCACAGAACATCAACCTTTGAAGGAGGAAGATAGTACAGAGGATGAGGAATCACCCAAGGTTACAAGTCTAGTCAAAGAAGTTCAAAAATAAACTACAGAGATGATTGCCACTCCAATGGAAAGAAGAGATAAGGAAGAAATATCAGTTGATGATAAGATTCAAGAAACAATTAGTCAATCCCAAACTAAGGAAACAAGAGAAAGAGCAAGCTGGAGGTAATGGCACTGAATGATGAATCCAAAAGGAAAATAGGAAGTTGAAAAAACCACATACAGAGTTGTCAATATTACAAGAACCTCAAGATGCATCCAAGCAATTGGTAGTTTTCTCTGAAACTCCACAACCCACATCACAAGGAGCAAGTGTGGGAAATACTCTCACAACTGGGTGGTTAGGAGCACTCCTTCCAAGGAAGGAGAAGGAGAACAATTTAGGAGGAAATGGTGGACATAATAAATATTGTATTCTCAAAGCCTACAAGAGCTCCTAAGAAGGCTAGAATCCTGACTAAAACTCATGTAGATCAACAAGGATTCAAAACTTTGGAAATAACCACCCCACAAGGTGATAAATTAAAAGGTGAAATTACATTGAGTGATTATACTGTCACACATATCCCACTGGGAAAACCTACAGGGAAATCTTAAAGCAGGATGCTACGGTGGTTGTTGGGGGTCTGCTACAAAAAATTGATGAGGACAAGGTGACCAAGAAACAACTAAAGGAAAAAATCAAAACATTTTCCTCATATGTACAAAAATGGATACAACCTGCACGGATGAAGGGTAGGAAGTAATTACTGCCATAACCCCAGAGGTCTTAAGTGAAGTTTAGAAATCCAAGGAAAAGGTTAATGTTGTGGAAAAATGGAAGGAAGAGCTATCTGAAAGAGGAAGTAAAATTATAGAAGGTACAGTAAGATGTTATGCCCAATTAACAGAAAGAATCAATGATGTCAAATACCAACTAGAAAAATGCAATGATGAACTATATTACTAGGAGGGTATCTTGCCCAAATTTGAGGCAGTAACTAAGTTGGATGATCAACTGGTAGAAAAAGAGGAGATTATTTCACTTGAAGAAAGTGGGATGCAACATACTTATCTGGACTCAATTCAACTTAGAATTGAGACTCTGAATCAAGTCAAAGAGAAATTATTTGTAGGAAGGGTCCCAATTATAGAATGCATTGACTATCTGGATTGTATACTTGAAAAAATGGTACTTGAGGAAGATAGAATTACTTATGGAAACTTAGGGACATTTTCCCTAACACAATATTTTGATCAAAACATCTCTGAAGTCCCTTTCAGTTATAATATTATTCAAAGGTTTGTTAATATGGAGCACAAAATGACCAAACTATCAAAAAGGGTGAGGAAGAGTAAGAGTGCAATAAAAGAATTTGATCAAATGATGAAAAGACAATGTATGATACTCATGTTCCATGTTGGTCTAGATGAAGAAGATATTACCTAGATATTTCATCGATTTGATGCATACAACCAAAGGATGTCTGAAGCACAGGAGGATGATGATAAAGAACTTGGAGCTGGTCTCAGTGTGCCTGAACAAGTTTAGGCTTGTTCCCTCAAAACTCTCCTTTCTTCATTATGTTTATCTTCATTTTTGAAATTGTATACTCTTTAGATTTACAAATTCCAAATATGTATGTAGTATGATGTACTGCAATATGATTTCATTAGTTTTGATAGAAATTTAGTTTCCATTTCAAACATGAAATACATTGTAATATTTTTGAATCCTTTGTATTTTAAGAAAAGAAAAATGGGGATTCTATAGGGCCCCAACCCAGGAAATATTTACATACATTTTTGATATCATGAAAAAAAAAAAGATACATTGTCATTTGTAAATATAAAATCCTCCTTGAAAGGAGGAATTTGATTCAAAATCCTATTCTTCCTGAAAAAAATTCTTCAACCTCTTCAGCCCCTTGAACAAATAAATTTCTCCTACAAAATCACGAGACATATTCAATGCCATGAGCTCAGTAATACTTTCCCTAGGGTTTCCCAAGATTTGAATCAATTCTAATTTCTTCTCATAAGAAGAAACCCATTCCAAAATATTTAGGCCACCCTTGAGATAAGCCTTTTTTCCTGTAGCTTTTGAGGTTGAAGGTAACAGAGAAATACTTGCAAGAGTTGAAGGAGTAGTTGTGGAAATTCCTGGAGTTGATTGGCATGGGTACTTTGAGATGGATTCACCTCTCCTACACTTCTTCAGAAAATATGATGGTACTCCAGAATCCTTTGTCAGATAAAGGCTCTGATGGTTTATTCTCCAGAAGAGAAAGACGTTGCTCAAACTCAGCCATTCTGCGAGAAAGTGAAGACATGTTATCCACAAAGGCCTCCTCATGAAAGATGAATGCATCAGCAGAATTTATTTCTCAGATAATTCCTCATTGAAAAAGAGAGGAGATGCATTGATGGTGGTATTAACTATGGCAGGCCTACATCAGAGCCAGAACCTTTTCAGTTGTTTGGGAGTTTTTTGATCCTCCCATCAAAACAAATGAAAATACATGATTGAAAGGAAGAAAAAATTGGGTTTATCTTAATCAACCTCTGAATCAATGTTACCTGACATAGTGAGTTGTTAAGGTCCCATCACATTCTTCCTGGTCCACAATATCAAAGAGAATTCTCACGAATGCTTCATCAGGACCAAATAAGTCAAAAATTGAATTCAAAGCTTTAGAGGAAAGCTCTTTCAGATTAGTTGTCAATTCTACCTCTCCCATTTTATAGAAAGGAATTTGTACCAAGCCCTTCACACTCGAAGAAATGATATCTTATGAAGAAAATGGTGATATGAGATTATGAAGAAAAATTAGGGTGAGAATTTATAGAAGAAAGGGAGTTCTAGGAGTAGCTACATAGGAAATCATATTTGAGTTAAATGCTAGATTTCTTTTGATACTCACATGAGATGATAAAAGTGAAAGGGATTGGCGCTAATAAAAAAGGGGTCATTTGGCTTGATGTAATAGATCACACAGAAGGATAGTTAGTTCGAAATGAAGTAACAATGATTATGTGCATCTCAAAATGGATTCCCAAAAGGAGAAAATAGTTAGTGTCAAATCAAGCTACATTGGAAAATAAAAAATAATCATCAAAAGCTTCTCAATTTTCTCAAAATGGAAAGAATCAAATTGATGTATAAAATAATGTCAGCAAATGGAGAATGATGACATGGCACCCTGGTCATCATAACAAGACAAAAGAGAAAAAATACACCTGGTAGTACCTATCTAATGGTTTCTCCATCTGGAAGTGTGGGAATAAAATGATTCCAAAGGTGTAACAAAAAAATCAGATATTTCCATCTGGGAGAAGTATATTCCTATTTGATTTCTTTCAGTGGAATTTGAGAGAATATTCACTAAATGTTTTGGGGGGAAAATTAGTCACAAATAAATACCAATATTGTATAAGTATGAGGGCATGTCCTCATACAAAAAGGGGATTTTTTCTTAAGCTTTTGCAAAAAAGGAAAATTTGAAATATCTTGTTGTGACACTGCAAAATTTTCTTTAAGAAATACATTATAAGTTTTTACTCTTTCAATTCTAATGTTAAGATGGTTACAATGTATAGCCATTAACAAGCATTGAGATCATTGGTTTTCATGTTCCCTTGTCAAAATTTGGTAGATATTAATGAAATATGTCTAATTATGAGCTTGGCTTACATATTTTGTTCTCTGTATATTGAACATCTAGTTAATGGGTTACATTTTCTATTGCAATCTTGTATTTCTTGCTTCTCTGAATTACACTTGGATCTATCCTTAGTGATTAAGCTTTGGTTATTTTTTTAATATTGTGTTGTAAGTACTTGCTTTACAATATTGAATACAATTATAAAATCCTTACTGAAATCATTTTGTTGGTGAATTTTTGTAAGCTTTTGAGTGAATCTTAAACGTATGAGATCAGAAGTAAAAAGAAATGATTCATTGAAATATTTTCATAAGCCTTTGTGCTAAGTATTTTAAAGGTTGTGTGGAACCTTTGCACTAATTGAGTATCAATGAATGCAAATATTCCTTTAAATTGAAACTATGATTAATTGATGAAGTATTCTTCCTCGTCCAGGATGTTGTATTGTTTAAGTGAGTATTGCAAGCAATGTCATTAGGAGATCCATTTTCATTCAATCCCCCATCTCTAAAAATAAAAACATACATCTAGTTTTTATCACAATATAGATCATCAGTTATTCATTCTGTTTTTTTATTTACAAATATCAGTAGAAGGAACCTTTAATTCCAAGTTCTTTTATTAGAAAAATGCAACAGCAATTCAACTTATCTGCCTAGAGTAACCTGAGTCCAGTTGGATTGACATATATAGCATTTAGTGTGATCAACTTATGAGATTTGAATGTTGCATTCATTGGCCATGATCATCCAGGACTAACCAAAGTAATTTGAGGGAATTAAGAAACCAAGACTTCATTCACCCCTCTACATTTTCAGGTTACATAGTGGGTCCTCTCACCCTGATCATAGGTTAGACCAAAAGTACCAAGGTTGGCCATCCCTTTTTTATATGTCACCTAATCCATCTAAATCCCGGTCTCAATAAGTTTTCCAGACACCTTCCCCAGCTACAAACTACATAAATTTCCAAGTCTGCCATTTTTAAAGCACCCCATTTTACTTGTTGATGTTGTATGGCCCCAAGGAGGTGTAAGATCGGGTACTAACAGGATAAATTCACATGTGATTTGGATATTTTTATCCCAAGTTGATAAAATCAATATTTCATCCTAAATCCCCATTAAAACAAGTTAGTAATGCCCATGACACATTTTCCATTTCTCATTTATTGCCACAAGGGAATTATCCTGAATTTGGAGAAATTTATCTCTTCTCAAAAAATTTAAAATGAATCAAGTTCCATGTGATTTGGATATTTTTTTCTCCCATGTTGATTAAATTGATATTCCAGCTATCTACTAATGAAAACCCCGCTAAAACTCAAATTTTTCACTATTAAATACCAATTTTCCATTACCAAATTTTTCATGCTACCCATTTCAACTATAAAGTTCATGTATTTGGGTTACGAGCCTATCTCTATTCTAATCATGAAATTCTTAATACCAGAGATAGTAACATAAATTTCATGGACATCAAGGACTTTAGAAAAAGGAGGATAGAAGGAATTAGGACCCCAATAGAAAACAAAATCTTTCACAGTGGATTGTATTGGGATGCAGGATTTCCTCTATCTATTCAATGTATGGATTTTTTCTTGGCATGTTCAGATCACTATGACCCCATAAACTGGGAAATCGAAGTGGAAAAGGGCTCATTGTTGGCTTAGCTAGATCCAATACACATTGGAACCACTTTTGGGATATGAAGGAGGAATAATTTTATCATTTTAACTAAGGAGAATTCCCTAGATGAATTTAATAATCAGGTTTCCAAAACCAAAAATATGTTGGATTTTTTGTGGTTGAAAGAGTAAAAGAAAAGCCCGTCTAAGCTCTCTAAGACTCTCGTAAGAGATGAATTTCATAAATAACTCCTACATATGATTTTCCTCCTGATTCAAGTCATGGGATAATATGCAATGAAGGAATTCAAGTCATAGATTTATAATTTCATGATGTTATCTGTGAGGGATCACAAAACATTGATTGGTGTGAGAATATCATTTATAACCTGCACAATACCTATCTAGGTGTGGCTACTACAAGTGAATTATACATGACCTCATACCTTATATACTTGATTTCTACAACCAGGATTTGAATCAGGGTTGAATACTATGGGAGACATAAGCGTAAGATAGAAGGAGATATGATTATCACCCTCATAATCATTCATGGGGGAAATATGTGTCATTACAGATTGATTAATAATGTTCTCCCCATGTTCTTAGTAATATCAATAGAGAAGGATAACACCATGCCCTGAGGATTTCAACAATTTTATGTTGCAAACCTGATTGGAACTGATGTATGGCTAAAGCTGGATTGATATAGCTTCATACATTTACATGTATCTTAGGTCATTGGAATCGATGGATACCCTATTGAGCTTCCTAGGGATGTGATTCAAAAAACATGTTTATCATTGAAGGGTTAGAAGCACAATGGACTAAGAGGGGGGGTGAATCAATCCTTATAAAACTTTAAATTATATTTCATATTATTCAAAATAACATAAATCACAAATTCACTTATCCAATGATTAATGTGTGCACACCATCAAATATCAATAATGCATGTAACCATAAAAGAATAGAATCAACACAAGAACACAAGATATAAGTGGGAAACCCTCAAGGGGAAGAAAACCCACTGAAACACAATCCTTTTATTGATATGTTTCAAATTTAGTGAGGCACCAACCCACAAGGAGCACCAACCCCTAGTTTAGTAGAGCACCAACCCTACAAGGAGCACCAACCCCTAATTTTGTGAAGCACCAACTCCACAAGGAGGCTACAACCCCCCAAGATGATCAATCACCCACTCAACCACCTTATGAGATGTATATCTCTGATTTTTTCTACCACAACTAATGGAGATCCAAGTATTCAACTCACACTTCTTCAACCTTCACTCAAACCCTAGGTGACCAATCTTCACAAAACAAGCTCTTCATTCACTTCTCAAAATTTCAAACTCTTGCACACATGACTCTCTGATCTTTCTCAACCTGAAAGACACTTTATTCAACCTCAATTCATGCTTCAACACCTAAAAATATCTCACACCTAGGTCACACCTTGCACACACACAACTAGCTTGCAAAAGCACCCAAAACAATGCTTTTATAAGCTCCTCTTGATTTCAAATTCAAACACAAAAACCTTTTCCCTCATTTTGGCTATCAACCCATACATCAATAAAACATCCAAATTTTAATTACAATAGTCACAAGTGACCCAAGTAGGTCGGCCTAGCTAAAAACCTCATTACATGTGCCAAAAATGGCTCAAAACCCCATGGGCACAATCTTAAAAATGCCCTTACATAAAAACCATACATATTCATGACCCATAATACCATTACACATGATTAAAATATCATTTAACATTCATAAATGGTCTCAATTTATCTCAACCAATCAAATTATTTCATTTAATGGGCCCAATGCTCTTTTACAAATCTCAAAATTGTTGTTTCCTACACCCTTCAGCACCCTGGAAACTTCATTATGCCACCAAATAACTTCTAATCAACCAAACCATTCCATGTAACCACTTTATGGAAATTTTAATAACCTGTATAACACTTCTAATCAAGTTATAATCCTTGAATCAATCACCTGCTCAAACCACAGAGCCACTTTTGTCTTCACCAAATCAACCTGCCAAAAAAGTTGTTTCCAAAGATTAGCTCATAAAAATATTTATAGGAACATTAAATACCTATAAATGGATTAATTGGATAAAAAATTAATCCCTCTTCACATTACAGGTGATATAAATCATCACCTAATCCATCTCATGCTTCAAACAACTCAAACTTTCAGCAAAACACATGTTGTCTTGCACAAACAAAAACCTTCTTGTCCAAATAATGACTTGTAAATCTCATCAAAAACCTCATCATGATAAAAAAACATCATATTAATGTAAATATATTTAATCAATCCTATTTCCAACACATTTTGAATCATCTCAAAACTCCACCTGTAGCTCTATATGACCCATTTTACTGAACACTGCTTTTTAAGGCCTCAAAACTGCCCTTTGACCAGTCAACCTGAATGGACCTCATTTGACCATGTAATGCATGAAAATGTCCTAAAACCTCCATTTACATCAATATCATCTCACATAAATTCCATAACATCAATTTAGCATGCATACTCTTTTGGACAACCTTGTCCCAAAACCTTCTTCTTCAGAAACTGACTTGTTTGAGTGGGGCCCACTCATCACCATGACTCAATACCATACATTTATGGAAATATAAGAGAGTCCTATACATCATCAAATCATTAATTTTTTTTAATAAATAAAAATGGGTCACTATACCTCTTCTTTTGCAAACTACTCCTAGCTAGGGTTTAACTAGGGTTTTAGACCACTTTATCTTCTTAACATTCGTTCATAAAAACATGATGATGAAATGACCTCATTATTTTTTTAAAACCTTATATAATCACCATATAAACATCCCTAAAATCCACAAGGTCCCATGCAAATCACACAATTCAGGGTGAGCATCAGAAGTTACCAACTCGAGTTGGAATTTGCACTAGATTCTTGACCCTGTCTCACAAAACTGACATAACTTGCAAAATTACATCATGGAAACCTAAATTTTTTTCAAAGCACCATGACACATCATAACTAACATATCCAATCATCATAATTTCATCACCATACCTCAAACTCTCCATCACTGAGACTTGCATAGCTTACTCCTTAAGGTTTCTCACTGTAGAAGCTAGGGTCAACTGAAAGAATGCTATAACTCATCATGAAACCACTAAAAATGACCCAAACATACCTGATATACCATGATATACCTAAATTCATGCATCAATGAGCTCATATAGCTCCAAAACTCAATCTCACACCTCCTAGCAACCATACCTGCTCCAAATGAGCACCTGTAACATATCCAATCACCTGTATCTACACCATGCCACTAATTGTGAGTGCCTAAAACTCTCCAAACCTATTATCCATCATGTCAACATGCTTCTCAAGCATCCAAGAAGCTCATACCATCATGCAACATCACCTAGGCACCTGAATGGGCTTGCAAGAGCAAGCAATCCTCACTAAATCTCATTGTATCATCAAAACACATCTGAACAGTCATGTAAACATCATATACAACATCATATGACCCTAATCCATCATCCAATTTTTCATTAATGTGTTTTTTCATCAATGACAACACCTATAGGACCACATGCCAACAATCTCCCCCTTTTTCATTGATGGAAAACTACCTGAACTTCTCCCCCTTTTTACATTAATGACAAAGGCATACCTATAACAACATATTCTTCACCTAATTCAGCTTCATAGCATCAAATTTTGGTTAGAAACATCAACCAAAGATCTCAACAAGCTCAAAACCTTGAAATTTACCTCAAAATATTATTTTTCCTTCGATTTCAAGCATGCAACCACCATGTTCCCCTGGGCCAAACATCTACAACATTTGAACATCATCAATAAATCATGAAGAATCATATCATTACCTTATTTGGAGCCAAAACATCATTTTCAACCTTCTAGGCATGCAAAACAAGCTATTTTTCACCTTACCATGTTTTATCCTTCATTAGCACTGTAGCAACTGACTATAACCTGAGCCATTCATACTTGAACATGCCAAAATGTCAATATAAGAATATCACATCAATCATACATTCTTTCTTGACCATAATCCATCTTGTCTAGGCTTAGACTTAGCATTACATATGCACATTCTTACTCTCCATTACCATACCTCACTTAGGAGTACTTAGCCCTAAACAGTCTTTTAGTGCAATTAGGACCAACTTTGGCAGTGCCCTAGAACCTCATATACATGCCTTGACCATGCAATCCATAGCTCCCCTAGACTTAACACCTTCATTTCTATCCCATAAGAACAAATTTTAGCAACTCACCATCCTATCATAGCAAGAAATCATTTTGACACTTTTTCTAGGTCCTAAACAACTTTTCAGTCTAGGAAATAGTCATAATTGACTGAGAATAACTACAAATTTTGATAGCTTTGACAATGCAAGAAATATTGATCTTAAACTTCATACCTTGTATGCCTTGAGAATCACTAATATGGCAACTTCTATAGATCAAATTAATAACTCCCCCTATCATGAAAGGCTTAAACATACATATAAGCACATTTCATGATCACCTGTAGAGGCAACAAACTTAGGATAGACACTGTAGCAAATCTCAATTTCTTTCATATTCAATTTCTTAATGGATCTTCTTATATATACATTCAAACACCTGATATATCTCCCCAAGATACTTTTATGCACACTCTGTTATAACACTCATACACCTAAAAGAAGCACACATTCCTAATAAATTTAATGTGAGCATGTAGCACCCCCCATTCACAATCTTTGACCCATAATGTCAAAAAAATTCTCATTCAGCATACCAACATCATTAAGAACATTTAGACTTCCATCAAACTTGATCTTGTCATCATACTTAGAATTTTAATCTAATAATAGAATCTTCCTTTCATACACTTATTGACCTCATTCTCAGTAACCTATATCTTTACCTGTAATACACTAGTGAACTTGAACTGATAGTATCATACTTGTCAATGCCTATCATATTAGCTCATGAAGTAAAAGAACTTACCAGAATTAACAACCATTTTTAAGGAACTTCATGACATCATACATCACCTTAATGCAAGTAATATACCATCTTCTTCATAGATACCTGAACTTGTAGCCAGTTAAAAAATATAATGCTCATACCATAGGATACACTCTTTACTCTCAAGATTCTTTATGACAAATAATTCCATTCAATATCTTGACCTCTTATCAAGACTTAAATCACAACTACACTTATGGATACATCATTCATCCTTAAAAATTGAACTTTCTCATAACTCACCATTTCCATAGGTCATATGACAAAATCTCAGCATACATCTACCTTCCATAAGATATCATGTTCTAACCTCTTTGCTTATATGGAGAAAATACATGTAGTCTAGCCATATTATTCAACAGAACTGAACCTCATATTATTCTAGACCAACATTTTCATCTTTCAACTGTATACACACCATGTCTTTATGATGCTTTACAAATGCAATAGAAACCCAAGTAATGTGTATCACTACCATCCAATAACATACCTCTAAGTTCATGCTATACATTTAGGATCTTTACTATCACTATAAGTAACTGAAGCTATGGGTCAATGCTTACTTCAACACATATACATGCTTAAGCACAGAACCAATACTGGATGAAACAACCATGGATCACCTCTGCACATATTATCATCAAATTATTTACCATCCACTATCTATAGTCACTTTTCATAATCTAAAAAACTTAAATTTTTCATCAGAAAAATGCTCATTCCTAATATGAACTCATGTTCATCAAACTGAATACACATGCTAGATACTACAAGAGGGCATAAATGAAATCAGCACTCAAAACCTTATGTACCAAGAAATAGATAAGCATTCCTCAAGATAGTTTCATCATTAAACACTTAGGATGGATTCACATTTTTATTCTTAGGACAACATCAAGAAATTCATAACATCTCACACTTCACCTTCTTCAAATTGCATCACATCACAGTCATACTAGCCCATGCAAAACTTGAATCATCACATAAAATTTTGATATTAAGGCACTTCAAGATGGATAACCATACCATATGTAGACACCCATTTGACTAGAAAACATCCACCAACAACCTTGTGAGCACATTCTAAAGAGCATACCCAGATTTCAAAAATTACCTAACACAGATTAGGTATTCTAGGCATCACACTGTCAAATTTCAACACTGTCATGAATTTCCAAGAAATATACACATTCTTATGAACCTAAAACCACTTCATCTTTATTCCTCATGTCTAGATGATATGTACAAAATTTTAGACCAAACTCCATCATTTGGACCTCCAAACCCTAAGTTTCCATTATACAGCTCATAGTAACACTGTGAAAACACAGTCAGGGCAGAGAAGTCTCAAAATAACAAATTTTTTCTTTTATGACCTCAAAAATTCATCATATCACTTGAATATGATTCCTTCAAACATCTGATAGTCCTTTTACCATGATTAAGAAGCATAAATTATCCAAATTTCATACCTGAAACCTTTAAAATCTTTTAGTCTAGAGCAGACCTGCATTTTGTCAATCTTCACAATTCATCCTATTGAAGCATTATACTGATCAAGTTATCACTTGATCACATTATCCATATTTCAAAGCACCTTATTCATACATTTAGAGATCTTGAGCTCATGTAGACTCATGACATATATCCTAATAGACCCACGTTAAACTATGAGATGCAAAAAAACAACTTTGAAGATGACTATACATGCACATTGATGACTTTATGAAACTTTTATACTTTAAGAACATTTTCAAAACTTCATACACATCATGAACTACTAGACACACTTGAAAAATGCATTACAACTTCATGACTAATTTATGACACCATCAATGACACCCAAGACTTAAACATGTCTCCAGATCTTCTCATAGATCAACACACTTAACACTGTCAAAATTTGACACTAGAGATTAATGAACATACTTCATGAGTTATAAACCATTTACACATACTCCTTAGACATATCAAAATGAGACTCATGAACATACACAATCATCTCATACCAACCACACACCATGATGATGCAAACACATACCATAAGAACTTCATACATGTACTACTTATGACCACAAGATTGAGATCACAACTTTCACACAAGAATACAACCAAATCATGAACCTTAACAAGACATAAAAGATAAAAAAATGACATACCTTGACCTTATGGAGGAGGCATACTTTGACTCAGACCACTCCCCTCACTTGAATGCTTCATATGCATTGATATACCTCAAGAAGCATAGTGAAGGTATATATGAACCATGATGACCTAAAAGAAGGTCTTGAAGAGGTCCCAAGCCTTCTTGGGACCTACAAAACTCCTTCATCCTCTCTCTTCTGATATGAACTCTGAGAAACACTTATTCTTTCACTTAACATCTACTCTTGATGAGAACATGGTATCTCTTCTAGGTTCCCAAGTCCTTCTAGGACCATTATCTTGCATTCTAGCTCCTTGAAAGTTATTTCCATGCACTCTAGGACCTTGAGTCATCTAATTTTTGTCTTGAATAAGCATGAAAAAAAACTCTTTCCACATGACCAATCTCATTACAATTGTAGCATACTACTGAATTATTTCTTTTGAAGCTCTTCATCTTGACTAGGTGAATCATACAAGCAATACCTAGTTGTGTGACCTTGTTCATTGCAATTGTAGCATATTATCCTCTTAGAAAACTCACTTCTATTATCCCTCCAAGGATGATCATCTCTAGAATATCTTCTACACTCACTAGCCCTATGACCAAAAGCATTACAAGTAAAACAATGACCATTGAAGGTTCTCTCATACCTTGAGGCATTGGGCTGCCTAATAGACCTTGTTTTCACATTTTCCTTGATGGGTGTCACCTTATTTTCTTCCTTAATAATAGGTTCACCTGATTCCTTACTTGAAACACCAACTTCTTTCTTTACTTCCTTGTCTTTAGACTCCTCTTTGAAGCCCAAACCAGTCCTATCATCTGTTGCTCTTTGTTTTCCAAGTAGATCATCTAGGTCTTTAGCACTTTTCTCAAATTTTTGTAAAGACATAGTCTTCTTGTTGATCTCTAGTAATTTCATCCCTTAAGAACTTCTATATCTTCTTCATATTTAGAGCACAAATTCTCTTTATCTTACATATTTGAAACAAGATACTTTACCTTTTCTTCTAGTAACCTGATTGATTCACTTTGCTTTGTAGACTCAACTACATATTGTTCTTCTAGCTTATGAAACTATTTTCATATTCCTTGATCTGCAAATTCAGATTTTGGTTCTCTTTTTCAGCTTGCTTTAGTTCTCTTTTGATGCTCTCAAAATCATCTTTTCACCCTCATCATATTCATCAAAATAACTGCAATAACCTGAAATAAAATCTCCTAACAAAGAAGATCCATCATTAGAAGACCTCATAGCTTCTTTAGTCATGAATAAGGCCTCATTTCCAATGTTCTCATAATCATGATTCAGATTCAGAATCTGATACACCACTACTTGCATCAGAAAACTCATCATCTTGATTTGTATAAAATCTTCTTTTATCCTTCTTATGGTTAAACCTCTTGAAGTTCTTCTTACCTTTTCCAAACTTTGTAATTTTTTATTTTTAGGTTCAACCTCATGATCTTCAACATCATCATCTTCCTTATCATGCCTATGAGGACACTTGGCAGAAAAATGTCCTACTTCACCACAATTAAAACATTTGAATGGAAGTTTACCACTATACTTACAAGATCCATGCTTCAATATTCTAGCCACCATAGCAAAGAGCTCTTCATCTTCAATCTCAAGAGTAGCATCATCATCCTTTACCTTCTTACCTTTAGCCTTCATTTCAAATTTGAATCAATCTCCTTCTTAGCTGATTTAGAGTCACCTATTCTCATTTCATAAGCAATCAAAGTACCATGCAACTCATCCAATTTCAAGGTGGTTAGATCCTTTGCTTCTTTAATAGAAGACACTTTGGAATCAAATCTATAAGTTAAGATCTCAACACCTTTTGAACAATAACTTCTTCTTTTACCTCATCTCCTAACCCTTTCATTTTATTTAAACTTTATCAACTCTAAGAAGGTATGTAGCAATTGACTCATTATCATTCATTTTAATACTTTCAAACTGATTTCTAAAGTTTGGAGTTTTGTAATTTTTACCTTTGAGTCACCTTCATATAGAACTTACAACTTATCCCATGCTTCCTTTCATTTTTTTCAATGCATCACTTTTCCCATTTTTGATTCTCCAAGACCACTTATGATGGCATTAAAGGCTTTTGAATTATTGGTGTAATCCTTCTTTTTTCATCAGTACTTAGAGGAGTGGTGGGAGGATTATAGCCATGCTCCATAAGTTCCAAACATCAAACCCTTGAGCCATGATGAATTACTTCATCCTTAAGCTCCAAAAATCCATAATTCACTCCATCAAACAATGGTGCCTTTCCAATGACTGTGTTGTTCGCCATATTGTGCTTCAAGGATCTCCTTTCAAGCTGTCAAAACTTCTCCAAAAAGGACATGCTCTGATACCAATTGTTAGAAGCACAATGGGCTGAGAGGGGGGTGAATCAGTTCCTTACAAAAATTTAAATCAGATTTCAGATTATTCAATCATTCAAAATTCATAACATTATCCAATGATTAATGTGTGCACAACATCAAATAATCAAATATGCAAGCAACCATGAAACATAGAATCAACACAAGAACACAAGATATAAGTGGGAAACCCTAAAGGGGAAGAAAACCCACCGAAACACAATATTTTATTGATATGTTTCAAATTTAGTGAGACACCAACCCCACAAGGAGCACCAACCCCTAGTTTAGTAGAGCACCAACCCTACAAGGAGCACCAACCCCTAATTTTGTGAAGCACCAACTCCACAAGGAGGCTACAAACCCCCAAGATGATCAAGCACCCACTCAAAAACCTTATGAAGATATGATCTCTGATTTTTTTCTTTCACAACTGATGGAGATCAAGTATTCATCTCGCACTTCTTCAATCCTTCACTCAAACCCTAGGTGTCAAATCCTTCACAAACAAACTCTATCTTCACTTCTCAAGGCCTTCAAATACTCATGCAAACATTGCTTCTGATATTCCTAAACCTGCAAAACACTTGATTCAACCTCAATTCATGCTTCAACACCTGTAAATATCTCACACCTAGGTCACACACCTTGCACACACACAACTAGCTTGCAAAAGCACCCAAAACAATGCTTTTATAAGCTCCTCTTGATTTCAAATTCAAACAAAAACCTTTTTACCTCCTTTTGGATCAACCCATACATCAAGAAACATCCAAAATTTTAATTAAAACTAGTCACAAGTGACCCAAGTAGGTCAGCCTAGCTAAAAACCTCATTACATGTGCCAAAAATGGCTAAAACCCCATGGGCACAAAGATAAAAATTCCCTTACATCAAAACCATACATATTCATGACCCATAATACCTTACACATGATTAAATTATCATTTAAAATTCATACATGGTCACAATTTATCTCAACCAATCAAATTATTTCATTTAATGGGCCCAGTACTTTTTGTACTTGTTAAAATTGTTGTTTCCTACACCCTTCAACACCCTGGAAACTTCATTATGCCACAAAATCACTTCTATAAACAAAACCATGCCATTTGAACACTTGATGGAATTTCTAGAACTTGTATAGAACACTTCTAATCAAGTTATAATCCTTTCGAATCAACCACCTACTCAAACCACAACACTTTTGTCTTCACCAAATCAACCTGCCAAAAACGTTGTTTCCAAATATTAGCTCATAAAAATTTTTATATGAACATTAAAGACATATAAATGGATTAATTGGATTTAAAATTCATCCCTATTCACATTCCAGGTGATATAAAGCATCACCTAATCCATATCATGCTTCAAACAACTCAAACTTTCAAAAAACACATCATGTCCTGCACTAGCAAAAATCTTATCCAAATAATGACCTAGAAACCTCATCAAAACACATCATCATGATAAAATCCTTATATAAATGGAAATATATCTAAATCATATTTCCAACACATTTTTAATCATCTCAAAATTCCACCTGTAGCTCCAGATATGACCATTTTACTGAACATTACTTTTTAAGGCCTCAAAATTGCCCTTTGACCAGTCAACCTGAATGGACCTCATTTGACCATGTACCTACATGAAAATTTCCTAAAACCTCCATGTGAAAATCAATATCATCTCACATAAATTCCATAACATCAATTTAGCATCATACCTCATTTGGACAACCTTGTCCCAAAACATTCTTCTTCAGAAACTAGCCTATTTGAGCGTGGGGCCCACTCATCACCATGAACTCAACAATACATTTATGGAAATATATAGAGTACTATACATCATCCAATCATAAATTTTGATGAATCAATCAAAATTAGGTCACTATACCTATTCTTCTACAAACTAGCTCTCTAGCTAGGGTTTAACTAGGGTTTTAGACCACTTTATCTTCTTAACATTCGTTCATAAAAACCTGACGATGAAATGACCTCATTATTTTTTTGAAACCTTCTAAACTCACCATAGAAACATCCCTAAAATCCAAAATTTCCCATGAAAATCACACACTTCAAGGTGAGCATCAGAAGTCCCAACTCGAGCTGGTTTTGCACTAGATTTTGACCCTATCTCACAAAAACTGACATAACTTACAAAATACACCTCATGGAAACCTAAAAATTTTCCCAAAGAATCATGATACATCATAATAACATCTCAAATCATAATAATGTCATCACTATACCTCAAAATCTCCATAATATCTCATTTTCATATAAACTCCTTAAGATTTCTCATTGTAAAAGCTAGGGTAAACTGAAAGAATGTTATAACTCATCATAAAACCACTGAAAATGACCCAAACATACCTGATACACCTTTATATACTTGAATTCAAGAATAAATGAACTCATATATCTCCAAAACTCAAACTCATACCTCTTAAGCAACCATGCCTACTCCAAATGAGCACATGTAACATAGACAATCACTTGCATTTACACCATGCCACTATTGTGAGTGCCTAATCACTATCAAAACTTATTATCCATCATGCCAACAAAATTCTCAAGTAACCAAGAATATCATACCACCATGTAACATCACCTAGGCACCTAAATAGGCTTGCAAGAGCAAACATTCCTCATTGAATAAAATTGTATCATCAAGAGCACATCCAAATCATCATGCCTATATAACATACAAAATCAATTGACCCTAATCCATCATCAATTTTTTCATTAATATAGTTTTGCATCAATGACAACACCTATAGGACCAAATTCCAACATGAAGTGTGCAAACAATTGGGTGTTGTACATGGTAAGTTGAATGATAGAAAGGTCAAAGGTAATTTTCCTATCAAACTTGGCCTCTAATATTATAATAATTCTTTATATGCCCAGAATATTGATTCTACCATGCTTCCCTTTAACTTGCATTCCTATTCTAAAAGAGTTAACTTTGATAGTAAATGGGTTTTTAAAGAACAACTTGAGATTTACTTATGTTAGCCACTCGCTTACATGAAATTGAAGACTTTTGGGCTGATTACTTTGATGATATTGAGGTTCACCAATGAGATTATATGAGAATTAAGATTAAACAAATCAGATCATTCATGTTAGAATGGGTCACAATGGAATTGATAGAAGATGGAAATGATATAATTTACCCATATTTCATGGAACGGGTTCACTTTCAGAACCTGAAGTCTATTTATTGGTCCATAAGGTAATCATGTGACATCATGGACCATATTTTTGTAGTACTAAAGAGATCAAATAATTTGTTTTTTAACAAATTTTCAGAATTCACCTCTACAAGGAAAAACATTGACTTGGGATCTAGTAGGGGGACTTCTCACACCAAAGACTATATCAATAGTTTTAAATAACATGTTGTACCCTCAAGTTCTTCTTAAGAGCTCATTTCCTTAGATAAGTCTCACCTTTCCTTTGCCTCCAAATTTCCTATACGAAGGGATTTTACCCCTTCCCTTGAGCTAGGAAAAATTTCTACTTTTTCTAAGAAGGGAAGTCCTATGGGTTCTGAGGAAGACATCCTTCAATCCATTGCACTTCCCATGAATTCTCCTTAAAGGAATTCCCCTCTTTCCCACTCACTTTCACCCATCATTTATATTTCCTCACATATTCATTCCTCTCATCACCCTTCTCTCATACCTTTTTATACCTTTTTGCCCTCCTCTCCCTCTCTTCATCCTTATTTCTCTTATATATTTTCAATTAAAGAAGAAATGAAATAAAAAACTACAAGAGCTATTAATAAAAATTTTGATAAGGTAGTAAATCTCCTGAGATTAGGCAAGGAGGTAAAGATAGCAAATACTACTTCGAGGTTGGTGATTCACACTTCAAGAGCATAATTTGTAGAAGTAACAAGACCTCATGTTGAAAGGCCTAAGGTGGAAATGAATCTCATGTATTATGATCTAAGAAGAATTATATTGAATAATATACTCTTTGTAGACACTAAAAATTTTCAATCTATCCTTTGACACTGTTGTCTTGATATTACACACTTGCATGTACTAATGGGCTCTCCTCACTCTTACTTACCACACCTTGATATATATTTGATTACTTTCTTATCTTTACACACCTCTCTATCATCACTTTTCAAATTTTAACTGTATAAAACATATTTAGAAACATCCATCCTCTAACCCATAAAGTCAAAACATTTTTTCCCCTCCCAATCAGAACTGCCATTTTCAGTTGATTTATATAAAGCTACAAGTTGACCCTATTATACAGTTTTGGAATGACATGATTTGGGATAATTCTTCTGATTCAATCACATTATTATGAGTAAATACATATCCTTGGTTATCCTTTCATGACATAACAACCTTCCAAAGAATATATAGGCAATTAAATCATGCCTCGTTGAAAAACCTAACACTTTAAGAACTCCCTCATGTAAAATTAAACACAAAAGGCACTCCAAGCTCCCTAAAACAATGAAATAAATTATGCACATTCATTAGGGAAGAACCCTCTATAGGTTTTAAATCTCCTTCCAATTCTAGGAGTCTCCATATTATTTCTATAAGAAAGTAAAGTGACCCTTCTCAAGTATTAGAGCAAGTGTGAAACTAAAAAAAGCATTATCAAAGCACAGTTGCCAAGTTCTGATTTCACTACAATGGATATCACATGCTAGGAGAATGACATGTGATTTGAGCCATCTTTGGAGTAGTGGCGATGTTGGTAGTGAATGGTGTTATCCATAATGCACATAACTTTGTTTTTTCAGGAAATCATTCCTTGCACTACAAGGGTTAAATAGATTGATTAGAATTTACAAAGCCATTTTGAAGGAGAGTGAAGAATACTGACACACAATGACATTCATTTCTATGTAGGTGAAGCACTCCAAAATTTATAATACTAAATTCCAAGTAGGTCCAAGATCATACAAAATGGTCAAGACCGTATAGACACGTTTGACCTCATTGTACAATTTTGACCAATTCAATTTTAGGTGCCACTTTCTGTAATGAAGCATTTTTAGTCTCATATCACCTTTTTCATGTACTCACATCACTCAAAATCTTCCATATTCACACAAAATTATCAAAGTGTAATTATCCTATATGTTTTTTATAGTTGTTGTATTAATACTCACTTTGAAAAGTGTTATTCTAGTTTGTGAAATTAAATTTGGAAGTTACTTAAATAAAAATATCCACATGTAACAAATATTCATCCCTTTTATGTATGCTTAATTAGATAAAATTCTATAAACTTAAAAGGAATGAAATATTCACCATAAAAAGTGGAATCATTTGTTGAACTTGACATTTGCCAATCAAACATCATAGCCCTAACTCTAGTGGCCTTAGAATTTTTTTTTTGTGTTTGTGATCTTCAATCTCTCTTATCCATCATGGCCTATGTCATTGTTTGTTAAGTTTCCTTGTATCATTTAATTCAACGACGCCCCACATGGAGAGATAATCTCACAAATATAGAGCATATAATTAAGCTACCTGATAATACACAAAACCTTCCCATCTAAATTCACTTTTGAGTCATATTGTACCTCCTTTCAATGATGACACGTTCTATAAGGCTATCTTAGAGTATATTAAATATTTACGCCATGCTTTTCAAGATAGATGTCAAGCTATGAATACTACCATCACATCTCTCAAGGATGAGATACAACATCTCCAAGATACTTCCAATGCACATAGTAGTTATCTTTATATGCATCATGATATTTCTAAGGCCAAATATGTGCAATGTGATACAAGTTTTATGTCTACTATATGTTCTTATATAAGCAAGGATAACATCTTACATAAAGGAAACAATGTGTATGTTCAATGAGGTCAACCTCTTTGATTTGACAAGAATGTTACACAACATGATATCCTATTTGAGATAATTGATAATTTTTTAATCACTTTATTACCTACTCATTGTTATGCATACTATCGACTTGAAAGAATAAAATTTCAACCATTTTATAATTATCATGGAATTAATGGACATTATGATAATCATTTATATGATTTACAACGCAAGGTCCACCAAAATGGGAGTAAGTGATTTATTTCATTTTCTACATGCCATGTTACTACGCCTTCATCTCTAATTTGAAAATCTCAATGCAGTCCTAAAGTTGGTCCATCTATGTTTAGTGCACATAATGTAATATCAAATGTTGCAATTTCAACAATGATACAAGATCTACCTATTCAAGAAGAGGATAATACTGGAATACCTCCTTTAAAAGCACTAATATTAGTTAAATACTTACATCCTACTATTGTACAAACCACCACAAAATCATCACCAATAAAACATGGCCAATTATACAATGCCTAAAAGCACATAGAACATATAAAGGAAAATCTCAAGGTTGACATAATATTACCAACATGGATCTATGTACACAAAGATGATAACCGAGTTGATGATCAAGATTATGAAAAAAAAAATGATGAACAAATTGATATACTAATTTATTCTTCTACAGATATATCTACTTCTCCATCTCAGGCTATGATAGATTTTAATTCACATATCAATATCGATTGAATTAACAATACATATGATTTTACACTTGTTACTAGCATGGCATAATCTAGTATAAAATTATCAAAAACAAGTATCGATGACTTTCCTGATGATCTATGGATTTCTACAGGCATGGGAAAATATAGTCTAAATCCTAATTATGACTCTAAAATGTATTTTGGGGGAAACATGCACAATAGTTACTATAAACACCATCATGAGAATTTACACGATCTTGATCCTATTGGTGAAGAAGAGCACACTATTTTAGAATATTTACATACTTTTCAATGTCTATTTACAAAGAATAGAGTCTGCACGAATGAAAAATATAACCCTTATTGAATCCACCTCCTCATCATCCTGATAAATACTTATGTTAGAACCCATGAGTCACTATGCTACACGTTTAGCATAACAACCATTTATGCTTCTAGCATTGTATTCTCACTCAGGACATGTTATTGTTAAGAAAGCATACCAATTGCTACGTATACTCAATATTTGTCTACACACGTTGTCATATGATACCTTCTATAATACTAGGGGAATATTTATATTTCCCTTCCTTATTTTCCAAGAACGGGTTTCCTTGCATGCCCCTATGTACTTTAGTAAAGGTAAAATTTCATACATATTTACTAATGTTTTCAATACTATCCCTAGTCATTATAATTTATCTCTTAAATAATAAGGAATTTTGCACACCACTCAAACTCGATATCAATAAATATCAATCTTTCCCGATGACACACTATGTTTATAGGTTCAACTTGATTGTTGAGGGAGTGGTTCTACACCTAAAACTCACTTTACACACACACACACACACTAGGGGAAATCTTGTAACTCATATTTAGTTGCATACTCCTTATCATACTAAAATATTTTCAAATTATAAAAAAAAAATCAGATATTTGTAAAAATATAAAATCATGACCTATATTTATAACATTACATTGTTCACATTTTACATTATACATGTTGTTTATTCCTTTGGTTTGATAGATAACATTTTTTCTTTACACGTGTGTGTTCAAGTGGTATATTGAGCATGATACAAGACATACATAGATTGATACACGAGAATAAGTGATGGTATTCCCTTTACCCATACTGGTAACCTATGGGACATCTACTTTTGTATATTATATGCAAGTTCTATATTTCCATTTTAGTTCCTTTCTTTCTTCATTATGCTTAGTTACATACATATATTATGTATTTACCATATTTCAAAATAACATGACTAACACATGTGTTTTGTGTAGTGCTATATAGTTATTTATATCTCTTTTTATATCATATGTTATTCATTATTCACATTTGGATACACTTAATTTTCATACATGCTTTCTAGTTGCATGTGTTTTCTTCTTTTCTAACCTGAATGTGGCCTAAGGGTTGTAGTCACAAAATCACACACTTTAGACATTATTTAGTCTCGGTCTCATACTATTATTCATATGGTTTTTGAGTGAAGAAAGTACTAATTAACCCCCATCTTTTGGCCATTTTACTTTGTTTTTGTCATTACTTCCGACCTTCACACATACTTATCCAGTTTATTTCTGTCATTTTGCATCATTTAGCCTTGATTGGGGCACCCAAGCTAGTGTTGGGGCCCACAGGTTCCCTGGTCCCAGTCGGGGGCCCTGATCCTTTTCCCACTTTCCCACCACTTTTTGGGCACTTTCTAGCTGTTTGAACATTTCATATTTCTTGTGGTTGGCCTTTTAGGGTTAATTACGAAATTAGAACAAGAGAACCATATAAATATAAAGTTATGAGACCATAATGAGGGACCAAGCACTAGTCACTACTATCATCACCTAAGGTTGCATCCCTATCAAAGGCTCCATTTGCATCCATCTAGCTCCATCACAAGGCACAAGGTTGGTTCATCTACATCACACAAGCATAGGAGGGAAGTTTATTCTATTCCATCCACATTCTATTACATTTTCTACACATAGTTATTGCTCTCTACTTTCACAAAGTATGACTAGAACAAGAGCACCTAGGGCATGATTGCACACACTTGCACATAGAACTACATCAGGTCTAAGATGTAGTGCAGTGCTCAGTTAGTAAGTCCACCATTGTGGCAGCTGAGGACAGTCTGACCCCTTCATTTGCATTTTTATTTTTTAGGGTTTGATGCTTGTTTTGGGGTTTTACAGGTCTATCTTCCATCATTGATCATTCAATGACATTCAACACAGTTCAGAAGTGAATTAGTGTGATAGACGAAAAAGGCTTCAGATCATCTTCCAACCCTACAAATTTGGTTTTTAGACATCCTTGCACAGACCAGGGAACCTAGAACTCAAACTAGGGCACCCACAGGTGCCCTTGATCCTCTCCTAGGTGCCCTAGTCTACTCAGATTTCTTAGATATGCAAGTTTTTGAGACCTCATCATAGTTCATTTCCTCCTTCTGTATCTCAGGTTCATCTCTATGACACAGTCTAGATCAAGTTCTCTAAATCAGCTAAGCTCCTTCCAACCCTTCTTTACATATTAGGGTTTCTATTTTCATTAGCCTAGTTGCTTGGGTCACTTTCTATATTTATTTACTACTTTTATCTATTGTTATTTACTATTGTTCCTAGTTAGATTAACTACCATTATTTCCACATTTTAGTTAATCATTTTGGTGAACCCTACGCATTCTTCACGCTTAGGATCCTCATCTTTCTTCTATCATGGGTCGTAAAGTTCCTCATGTTTCCTTTGTCTAATTTTCTTAAAATGTATCCCAACTATCAAGTTGTTCTATAAAGAGAACTAGACTCTATATGTCATCCTAAAGATATGCCACCAACAAAATAATTCATATCTTCCACCATCTATCTGATGACCTTAGTCCTTGTGCTCTTCCATCTAATCAACCCTATTGGACTCAATTTAAGTATTTACATTCTTTGTTTCAAGAAAAGTTTATGGCTATGGAATCCATGATCACATCTCTCAAATATGAAATTCAACAGCTTAAGGATGCTTCTCAAGCACATGTTTTTCTCCTTCTACACCTCATTCTAATTCTATGTCTACTACATGTGCTCATATTAGTGAGCCTCAAGTTATACCATTACCAGAACCTTTCATTTTTGATCACAATACTAAACAACATGACCTTCTTACTGAGCTCCTTAGTCATCAATTGATCACTTTACCACCTACTCATTGTTATCCTCCTTATCGAGCTAGCAAAATATCAAGGTCATCCATATTGCAATTATCATTGAATCAATGGACATAATGACAATGATTTCCATGCTTTACAAAAAAGAATCAAACATCTTGAGTTTCAAGGATTTATCTCATTCACTACACAACATTTTGTTGCATGCCCATCTATAAATGTTACATCTCAATGGGCTCCTAAATCTCCTCCTTCTACATCTAATGAGCATAATATTATCACTTCTGAGGTACCTTTTTGGTCATTCAAGCTCCTCATATTCAATCCACTCCACCTCCTCTCAAGGATAGTTTCCACTTCTATTCCACTCAAGATATCTACAACATTACCACGTCAATCTAAGCAACCTCCTTTAAAAATCAGTGGTAATTGGCCTCCTATCAAGCCTTCAGAAGCGTCATCCACACCATGAAAGCTACCAAACCATTCAAGATACCTCCCCATCCTACACCACTTCAAAGCCAATTCATTTTTTTCAAAGCAACTACCCCTTCTACTGTTGGTCAAGACACATCAAATTCCACCACCACATGGTCCTACCATTACTTTTTCCCACCATGCTTCCACCACTTCATGTGAAACTTGGTCTTTGGTAGGTGACTCTTGTCACCCTACCCTCTTGATGACACACTCATATTCTTATGGTTCTTATATGATGTTGAGGGGTCTGTTACAATAAAGAACCTAGTTTCATCTTACATTAACATATCTATCTATTACATGGTCACTCATACATATATACATCTTTACAATCATCTATCCCTTGTCACGCATACCATACGATCTCTCATTATTTATCCCATCATTGAATCAATCTTACAAAATCTATGATACTTCACCACCTTCATACATCACTTCTCTATTTATTGTTCAACATCATTTATAGTACAATGTATGCATAACCACATACTTGGGGGCATAACATATAACACATCCCCCCCATCACATTAACATAACACATCTCTCATATTTGAATTTCATACATCAATATCCTTACATAGGCATACTCATCACACATTTTAGCATCATCATTACCCAATGACACACTCTTGTGCTTCACGGTTCACACTTGACTATTGAGGGCTATACTACACATGAACCCCACACACTGCACAATAGGTATTACACACTATCTATTCACACATCTTGCATCATATGTCTTACATCTTACATCATACACTCTACATTTAGTTTGTGTCATTTTGAAATTCTATCCACACATCTATGTGTATACATTATATAATAGTCATCATTATACATGCATCACACTTTTAGGGTCTACATTCATACTAGTATATTTACACACAATGTATACATTACTACTATTCATCATACATGTATTCACACATTCATCTAGCATTACATACTACTCATCATACCTACTACATATCACACATATTCACACTTTTAGTTTACATACACACACTTACATTGCACACTTATACATCATACACTACACATCATATGGTCATTTATTATCATCACACATACTACATTATCTTCTATGTGTTGCACTCACTACCCTATGACACACTTTAGTTCCTCGGTCCATACTCAACTGCCGAGGGTTTACAAATCAAATGGACCTTATCATTCACACACTTATATCATTCAAATTTGGGCTACATCATCAATGACATTACTAGGTTAGTGACATACACTTTAGGCTAAATGGTCACCTATTCCTTCATCTTGTAGTGGTATACGCTTTAGGCTACATCATCACTCCCTCTATTCATCTAGTCATGATATACACTTTAGGCTACATCATCACATCATCTTGTCATCATATATGCTTTCTATAAGGTCACATCTCAGGTCAACATCACACATACACATTCATCACAACGCATTAGACACAACACACACTTCGACCATTTCCTAATGACGCACTCTCGTTTATGGTTCATTCTTGACTTGTTGAGGGGGAAAACCAAATAACCTCACTACATACATTTCCATTCACTTGGGGGCACATGGCTCCTATCATTCCATCTTCTATTCCATTCCACCCATCCACAACATATTGCATATCTTGGTTTCTTTTACTCTTGCTTACATTTTCTTGTATATGGTCTTTATTACACATGCTAGTTAGATATCTTGTATGTCATTTATCTATACCATACACACATGTGTGTTCATGCCTTTTCTTAGTTGTGATCACAGATATAGGTATTTTACATGCAGTACAAATGCTCACCTTCTACCCATCCTACATTGGTCGCTGGGGGCATCCACATTCATCTCTCACAGGTGTTATTGTTTCATTTTGTACTTAGCACTCTATATTACATGGTTATACACACTTTTGACATACTGGTTATCTTTCTAACATGCTAAATGGGTGCTTCATGTGCAACATTTTTTGTAGGATTACTTGCTTCCATGGTTATCTATTGTTTGTACTTGTTTGTCTTTGTTTTCTATTGTATGTGGGCCTTTCCCTTTGTTTGGTGTGCACACTTGTTTGTTGTATGTGGCCATGATGGCCTTGCATGTCTTGCGACATCATGAGTGATGTCCCATGTTTGCAGCCCTCTTTGTGTGGCTTACTTTTGTCTTCTTGTGTGTTTACATTACTATATTACTTGGTAGCTTATACATTGTTTGTGTAGATTACAAATTTTCTTATACATGCATGCTTTTTCATACTAACACTTGTCTTTAGCTAGCCTATTGTTTTGTGCACACCTTGGTTTCTACCAAATGCATTTCCTTTCCCCCTACAGGGAAGAGTTACAAAGTTCATGTGGTTGGTCCTCTTTTGGGGCTACATTCTCCTATCAGTGATGTCACATGCACCCCCAAAGAGGGGGGCATCATTTGGGGTTTACATACTATACAAGTGCTTCTACACCTGGTTCAATTCAGTTTAGTTTCCTCCCTTGGCATTGTGGGTTATACAATGAGTGGGTTCAGACCAGTCTAAGAACCCCGTACACAACGGATTTTACAGGACATGGTGTCCTTAGCATTCTTGGGGAGTAGTTACAGGTTAGAGGATACAATGGACTTCCTCTCTACACTACTTCAGCCAGTGGCATTAGATCACCCAAAAAACTAGAAAGTACAGAGATATCTTCATACATGTTCAGGGAAGTAGTTAAAGGTTGGAGGATACAATAGAATTCCTCCCTATACTTCTTTGGCCTATGGCGTCAGATCACCCAAAAAACCCAGGATAGGATATCCTCTTTCTACACCCTTTTTCTCATGACATGGATCAGGTGCACATGTTCCATTTTTCATTTACATATTTTACATACTTTGCATACATATACATGTGTCTTTTACATGCATTTTTTACATATATACATGCGTATTTGACTACTTGATCATCTTCTCCTTGTAGGTCTGACCGTATGAGAAACAAGTAGTCAACAACAACTACAACAATGGGGGCAACAACAACAACATTTTGTGGTAGCACACACCATACTAACCATGTAGGTACATCACACACATCAGAAACTACACACATATTTCCTCCCTAGGTTCACTCTCATCACTTTTTTTACACTTTTGCATCTTTATTTTCCACGCTCCATCATCTTTTTTTCACTCCATGCTTTTTCTAGTCCTTCGGTGCATTTTCTACATCACTCTACATGGACATCAGGTACACATCTCTATCTACTTTATGTTACCTGATATTTCCACTCACCAACATAAAGTGGGGGAAAATGTAGACACAAAATCATGCACTTTAGACATTATTTAGTCCTGGTCTCATACTACTATTCATATGGTTTTTGAGTGAAGAAAGTACTAATTAACCCCCATCTTTTGGCCATTTTACTTGATTTCTGTCGTTACTTCCGACCTTCACACATACTTTCCTAGTCTATTTTCATCATTTTATCATTTTAGCCTTGACTGGGGCACCTAGGCTAGTACTGGGGTACCAAAGGGCACCTTGGTCCCATTCGGGGTGCCCTGATCCTTTTCCCACTTTCCTGCCACTTTTTGGGAACTTTCTGGCTCATTTAAACATTTCATATTTCTTGTGGTTGGCCTTTTCGGGGTTAATTACAAAATTAGAACAAGAGAACCATATAAATATAAATTTATGAGACCATAATGAGGGACCAAGCACTAGTCACTACTATCATCACCTAAGGTTGCATCCATCAAAGGCATCTAGAGCTCATTTGCATCCATCTAGCTCCATCATAAGGCACAAGGCTGGTTCATCTACATCACATTGCATAGGAGGGAATTTTATTCTATTCCATCCACCATTCTATTACATTTTCTACACATAGTTATTTCTCGCTACTTTCACAAAGTGTAACTGGCACAAGAGCACCTAGGGCATGATTTCACACACTTTGCACATAGAACTACATCAGGTCTGAGATGTAGTGCAATGCTTAGTTAGTAAGTCCACCATTATGGAAGCTGAGGACAGTCTGACCCCTTCATTTGCATTTTTATTTTTTAGGGTTTGATGTTTGTTTTTGGGTTTTTCAGGTCTCCTATATTCCATCAGTGATCATTCAGTGACATTTGACACAGACCAATTAGAATGAAGTTAGTGTGACACAAATGAAGGATTCAAATCATCCTAGTGACCCTGTAATTTTTTTTTGGACACCCTACATAGACTAGGGTGCCCAAAACTTAGACTAGGGTGACCACAGGTGCCCTGATCCTCTCCCAATGCCCCGAGTCCACTCATATCTCCTAGATCTGTAAGTTTTTGGACCTTAGCATAGTCGTTTCCTCATCTTGTTACTCCATTCATCTCTGTGACACATTCTATCAAGCTCTCTAGAATCAACTAATCTCCTTCCAATCCTTATTTGTGCATATTAGGGTTTCTATTTTCATTAGTCTAGTTGTTTGGGTCACTTTTCTATATTTATTTACTACTTTTATTTACTCGTTATTTACTGTTGTTCCTAGTTAGATTATTAGTCATTTCAGTGGTTATATACATATTTATAGATACTCGGTTATGAGTGTCCATATTTTCCTTTGAGCATGCGGTCAAATTATTCATCACACATGCCTCAAAAGAGGGGAAAACATTTGGGGTTTTATTATACATTTCCAAAAGATACAATCATATTTTTGGGCAAAAACATATGCAGGAAAATATAAAAATGCCTCAGAATTGGACTCGTGCACATGAATTTAGCAAAACCTGCAGGGGGTCAAGACCATACAACCTAGTCAGAAATGTATGGATAGTTCTGAACCTATCATAAAATTTATCCTAGGGGAATTTTCTCCTAATCCTTCAATAGTCTCAAGTTTTCATCACTGTTGCAAAATTTTGATATGATTTCGTGCTCAGTTGGACACAGTTTGGAACATATTCAGACAGGATGAAGTATTTATCTCTCTCTCCATGGTACTTGGTTTCATCTTCATTTTTGGGCACATTGGGGGCATGGGTTTCCTTTCTCAACTCAAATTTAAACATGCAATCAATTTTATTCAGTTTCTACTCAATTGTGTGGCACACAAGAAGAGTATGGGGGCACATATTTCTCTTTTTTACTGTGTGTCCTAATTTACAAATTTGGGCTTATATCTATCTGTAACGGTATGGTCCATGGGGTTATGGAAAGTTTAAAAGCAGCTAGGTTCTTCATAGTTGTAAATTTTCTATCCTCTTTACACTTAAGGGGAAGATATCAAAGTTGTTAAATGACTTTGATACATAGTCTTCTTCCTTGGTGGGGTGCTTCGAATCCTCTTTTTGGTTCCAATCTTCAACATTCATGTGTTGGGTTGGTACACCTAACACATCAACATCTCCTTGGTAAAAATGGGTGACTAATCACCCCCAATTATTGATCAGAGTTTAAAAAATATAGAATCTCCAAAGCACAAGAACAGGAACACATTCCCTCTATAAAACAAACATGTGTATTCCTTTCACATTTTACATCTATTTTGGCATTTATTGTTGCACATTTATTTATAGTACTTTCATTACATATTGAGTTAAAGTTCATGTTCCTATATTGGTAATTGACTGCACTATTTGTTGTAGGTTTCATTTTGGAGTGTGTCAACACCAACACAATGGGATACTACAAACAAAGTTATTACGAGAAAATATAAAGTGTGTCTACACACTCAGGAATTTTTTCTCTTAAGCTTGTAATTTCATTTCATAGTTAAAGGGAGGAAATGTAGACACTCAAATTCGATAATCCTGAAGAGACCTCTAAAAGTTCAGATAATGTGATAGAATCTTGGATACAAGGGTTTCCAGAATCAAGAATAAGGAAACTGCACTACGCAAGAAGAATACCACCTAGAATTATCACGCTAGAAGATAGATATTATATTGTGGGTGACATTTTTGTGCCCACAAAAGACACATTTGAAGAAGAAGATGAATATTACTCTGCACAAGAAGAAGAAGAACATGATATTTTTATACCTGGACAAGATAAATTTTTCGTGGAAGAAGAAGGAATGAAAGAGCTACCAATTAAAAGAGTTTATAGACTAAGTCATGGAGCATCCCACCAAACCTTGCCAAAGTATTTAGGATTTGAAGATTTAGAAGGGTACATTAAAATTATGGAAAAGATATTTCCTAATGAGAAGGAAATAATGGAGGCATTAGATGATACCCTAACTATAAATACCGTAATTTGGTGGGCAACACACAAGCATAATGTATCTCACTATAACTTTGTCACAACATTGCTCAAAGCTAGATATATGGAGAGTGAAGGTTATTATGCCACAATTCCCGAATACACCGGTGAAACTGATCCACACAAGCATATTCAAGTTTTTGAACAACACTTATGACTATGCGAAAAGAATTCTCGCTTGTTGTGGATTCAATTATTTTGTATGGACCCTAGGGCCCATACCATAATCTTGGTATTCACATCAAGAAATGATACGGGAGACTGGAGATTTGGATCAAATAGTTAAAGACTTTTGCCATACCTTTAATTTTTGGGGACGCGGATTTAAACGTCTTAACAGCATTCCAGAAGATTTGAAATTTCCTATTTTTGACACCAGAAAAAGAAACAAAACAATATTCTTAAGAGGAGAAGAAGACGGAACTTGAGATTCTAAAGCTGCAAGAAACTTTGAAGAAGATTCCAGAAATGGCACGATGCTTCACTGTCAAAAAACAAGACAAAGAGGAAAAACTAAAGAATTTAAGATATAAGGTCATAGAGGATGAAAGAAAAGTAGTAGAGAAGAAATATGAAGGAGAAAAGTACTATTACCAACCCTTAAAAATTAGGAATGAAAACATTAGGACAAATGGAGATGAGAATTTTTCCAAAATTGGAGACTACTGGTCAGAAGAAGAAGTGGCTAAAGTAGTATAATTACTACAAGAGTGCCAATATATTTTTCCCAAGGACTTTAAAGAGTTAAAGGGAATCAAAGAAGAGGTAGGGACAATGAAAATTCAAATAAAATATGGATTCAATCTAATAAAGAAGAGACCATATAGATTGAATCCTAATTTGAAGGTGAAGGTGAAGTCAGAAATTGACAAAATGTTAAATGTTGGGATTATCAAACCTGTTGATGACTCAGAATGGATCATTTCCATGGTAATTCAAAACAAAAATACTAGAAAGATCCATGTGTGTGTAGACTACAAGGAGGTAAATAAGGCATGTGTATAGACATTCCCAACCCCTTTCACAGAAGAAGTATTGGAAAATGTGGCTGGCATAGAGGTATATTCATTTATATATGGCTTCTCCGGTTACTACCAAGTAAAAAACCACTTTTTCCACAAAATAGGGGTCATTTATGTATACAGTTATGTCATTTGGACTTAATCACACCCCATGAATGTTCAGTGTGATCATGACTAATGCATTCAAAGATTTCATTCATGATTTCCTACAAGTATATCTTGATGACTGGATAATTTATGGACTGCTGAAGAACCATATACAAGTCTTAAGGTTAATGTTTCAAATATGCAGGGATTTACATATATCCTTAAATTTGAAGAAATCTATCTTCTTAACTCCCTTTGGCACACTATTAGGACACATAATTTTTAAGTAAGGTTTGTTAATTGATCCATTAAAGACCTCTGTGATTGTTAATCTACCACCACCAAAAACACAGAAAGAAGTAAGGAAAATCCTTGGTTACATGGGTTATCATAGGAAATTCATCAGAAACTATGCAGAGATAAGTGCCCCATTAGAAGAATTGTTGAAGAAAAGAACAAACAAACATATTCCTTGGTCTAAAGAATGTGTGGATGTATTTGAGATCTTAAAAGATAAAATTTTACATGCACCCATTATGATTTTCCCTGATTGGAAGGGACCCTTCCATGTTCATGTGGATGCATTCAGGATAGCAATTGGAGCTGTATTGACACAACCTAGAGATAAGATGTATCATCCTATAACATTTGCTAGTAGGAAGTTGGCAAAGGTAGAAAAGAATTATACAACAACAGAAAGGGAAGCACTAAGTATTGTTTATGCCTTGATGAAATACAGACAATAATTATTAGCCACCTCCTTTGTATTTTATATTGACTATGATCCCTTAAAATATCTCTTGAATAGACCAGTCTTGCAGGGGAGGATATGTAGATGGCTCATTCTTTTTCATGAATTTGATTTCATTATGGCAGTAAAACCTGGGAAACTAAGAAATGGACTAGATTGCTTGTCAAGAATAAAAAATGGAGAAGATGAGGGGTTCATAGATGGTAAATTTAATAGTGATCATTTATTCATAATTGAAGAAATACCTAAATAATTTGATGAAATTGCACAACTATTGCACACAGGGGAATTTCCAAGTAACTATACTCAGCAGCAGAAAAGGAATTTATTAAGTAGAGAATTCCCCTTTACATTGATTCAAGGACAGTTGTATGAAAAGGGACAATATGATGTCCTTAGAAGAGTAGCTCTAGAGCATGAGAGGAAGAATACTTTGATCAAAGCACATGAAGGGATAACAGGCGGTCATAATGGAGGAGAAAAAACAGCAAGAAAGATAATGATGGTGGGTCTATGGTGGCCTATGCTTTTTAAAGATGCCCATAAACATACTAATTCATGTGACATATGTGAGCGAGTAGGGAAACCCAATGCAAGGGATAAGATACCATTGAGACATGTTTTGGCTTTAGCTCCATTTGAAAAATGGGCCATTGATGTGGCCAAGCATTCTCAGGCAAGATTTATCATAACAGGAACATAATACTTAACAAGATAGGCGGAAGTGGTTCCCATAAAATATTGTACTATAAAAATATTTTGCTAGATTCATATGTGAGAATATTATTACAATTTTTGGGTGTCCTTTAAGCATTACTAGTGACCAATGCAAACACTTTGTGAATGCAACTCCATACCATCCCCAAGTAAATGGAACAACAAAGGCATTCAACAAGGTATTGGAGTAGTTATTAACAAAAATTTATTCTTTACAAACTACACATTGGGATTTGAAGATGCCCTCTGCTCTATGGGCATACCGCATAACCTATAAAAGGCTTATTAAATATGCACCATTCACATTAGTATATAGTCTAGAAGTCGTGGTCCCCATATAGTTTATGCATCCAATTTTAAGTATTGCAGTAGCTTGTAGAATGATTGAAGATGATTAAATCCATGAAAGGCTAATAGAATTATAAAAATTGGATGAGAAGAGTTCATATCCGCATATAACCAAACCCAAGTGAAAAGAAGGCAGAAGGCATGGAATGACCGCCACATCAGAAGGAAATCATTTGATATTAGAGATAAGTACTCTTGTATGATAGCAAGTACTCTTGTAAGCACCCAGGAAAGTTGAAGGTAAGATGGTTAGGGCCATATATCATTAAGGAAATATTACCTTCTGGAGTAGTAAAATTACAAACCTTACAATTGAAATAAATCCCTAGATATGCGAATGGGGCAAGACTCAAAATATATGTGACTTGAAAATCAAAAGGAAATAAAAAAATAAAAATAAAAAATAACAACCTATCTGAAAACCGGCAATTCAGTGGATAGGTCAAGGGGTAGGATGAAAACCCACAAGGGCATCTCTACCCTTACAAAAATAAAGATGAGGGGAAAGAACAAACCACAGAGGAAGAATACCCGCACAATAAAAGAACACCGACCTATTTGAAAATCGGTAATTCACCGGATAGGTCAAGGGGTAGGATGAAAACCTGCAAGGGCATCTCTACCCTTAGAAGAAATACTAGGAACATAAATAACAAGGTGCGAAGGAAGGATACCCGTGCAATGAGAAATAATAAAATATGCGAAGGAAAGGAACATGCCATGGAGCAGGCTTACCCACGCACTAAATAAATAATAATAATAATAACCGCAAAATAAAGAGAGATAAAATTAATGAGACAAAGTAATTGAAGTAAGTTGCGGAACAAGAGAATAGATGAGAACCACATAAATCATAAAAGGGGAAAAACTGTGGAAGGAGTGAATAAGGTAAACTGTAAAATGAAGAAAACTAAAACCACGCAAAGAGGAGAAGGACAAGACCGCAATACGAAGAAAGAAGAAAAACCACCAAGCGAATGAGAGAGAAAAGCCATAAAACAAATAAAAATTCCACAAAATTGTGAAACACATAAGGGAAAAGCCACATAAAAACTGTGTACAAACCGCAAAACAAAATAGAAGATGTGAAACAAAGTAAAAGTTGACCCATCAAAGAAACAATAAATGTGGTGTGTGGACATAAAAGATATATAAGGGATCGATGATGGAAATCTAAGGCACTACAAACACAAGACGAGATCGAGCAAAACATCAAGGACGATAAAGCGAGCTAGGGAAAAACTAGGGTAAATTGAGAAAAAGGTATGGATACTCCAGTCGAGGTCACACAAACAGAGCTTCCAAGGCTAAAATTTATGAAGCACTCAATGAAAACAAACATGCATGACCCAGAAGGATAATTTTCACATATTCCTTTTAAATTCACATGCACACGTGACCTCCAGAGGTATATCCATTCCCTATTGTCAAATATGATCATTTTAGACTTGAAGTAGACATGGCATTACTAGTCGTTACAAATTCAGAGACCCACCAAGAATAGTATAAGAAGAATGCAAAAGTAATTGGGGAATTAAAAATCGATGCATGGAGCATAATTTTCTACTTCCCAATGGCAGATAGGGAAATTAAAGTTCTTCTCAACCATATACATAATCAAATGCTTTATTTGGATCAACCATACCAAATCAGCATGGAAGTGATGGCTAGGGTTACTGGGCTATAGGCAACAGGACGGTCTGCTCTAACAAAGAATAAGGTCCCAATTAAGGATACAATAAGGGTGATGGGCATCATGACATGCAACCGAGGCATTTGAATCTCCAATATTCCAAATTCTACTCTGAGGTGTTCTGCCAAATCCATTTGCTTGAAAATTTACCATACTAATAGGGAGGATGCCGCGCATGGTGTTAGTGCTGAAATTGCATTAGATATGGTTATAGTCCATTTTGAATATAACTTAGTAGAATTAGCTAACAATTGAATTTCATGAGAATGTAAGGAGAATTAAAGAATGAAAACATACATTTTGTCTATGGGTCAATATTACTATGCTTGGCAATGTAATTTCAATAGGGATACTCCCCCAAAAAGAAGTATTAGTCAATTGGAAGCCGGATACCCCTGTAATCGAGACAAATCTTGGAAAACATGAGATTAATGGATGCAGTTACCCAAATAACCTCACTCATTAAATGGATAGATTGAATCAAGGTCAGATAGAAGCAAGAAAATGAATATGAATATCATAGAAGAAGTCTCAGTGGTCAAGATACAAGCACGAGGTTATGTTTATTGCAGATATTGACTATACTTCCATCAAGCCACTAGTACCATATACAAGAGCAATACGTAACCATTACCCTATGAAGCTTCAGATGAATTAGTAGCCACATCCAGACAATGGATTGCCAGTATACCCAATGGATCCTCAGAAACCTACCCACCCTAGCTTTGATGCAGTTACTGAAGAATATAAACAAATATATTTGGTACTCACGGGCGGTATCAGAATCAATTGGTAGAGGAATTACGAGGATAGTATAAAGGAAGATAACAGATGGCCTAGTATTGTAAAAACAATAGTACTATTTGAACAGAAAAATTAGCTTTAGTAGAAATTGAGGATATGAATGTAGTTACTCCCAACAGAGATAATAGAGGAAGCAAAATATGAGGAAATAGAAGAGATATCTGAGTCAGACGAAGAGGAAACTCCATATACCCCATCACTGAAATATGCGTAGGAGCAATTAATATCCTAGATCTAAAATAGAAGAAGCGGAACCATTGGAGGATACATGACATACTAGACAAGCATATATTGATTATCAAAGATGTTTAATTTATGGTGGAATTTCAAAGGCTGCACAAGAATACGCTGCTAGTACAAGAGGAGATTAAATGGCCAAAGAAGAAGCTATAGTAGATTACTTGGATAAATGTGCCTTTATTGTCAAAGATATAGCCACATTTGCTCATACCAGCACTAGTTGAAGAATTCCAGGAGCAGATAAATACATAACAAGACAGACCGCCTGACTGCACTCCAACATGAAAGAACTACCTTAAAACGAGAAAGGAACTCCAAACTAAAAGGGAAGTGTGATAGGATAAAAGAGGTGGGAAAATTGATTGGATTACTAACTAAACAAAAGGATGGGAGAGAAGAACAAAAGAAGGAGAGAGAAACACAAGAGACAACAAGAGCACAAACTGAAGAACTTAAAAGTAGTAAGATAGAACAAAACAACTAGAAGAAGACAAGAGACATAATGGACAAAACGAAAAATAATAAAAAGAGGAGTCTACAAAGGAAGAAGAAAGAGGAAATCAATAATAAAGAAGAAAGAAGAGTAGGACAAGAAGGAACAACAAGAAAGGGAACATAGCAAGAGAGAGAGAGAAGAAAGAAGAGGTAAAAAGAAAACAGAAAGGAGAGAAAGGAGAAAAAGGAGACAAGAAGAATCATTAGAAAAATAAAGAAAATAAAAATAATGGGTGGTAGAAGAAAAGAAAAAGAAATAAGAATAAGAGATAACATAGAGGGAGAAGAAAGCTTAAGAAGACATGGCACTAGAAATCAAAAGGATGAAAAAATCAAAAAGGATAAATAAGTACAAGAAAAAAAAGAGAAATAAGAAGCGGCAACTAAGCAGGAAAAAGAATAGAAGGAGAAAGAAGAAAAAGAAAAGAAACAAAAGGAAGAAGAAGAAAAGACAAAATGAGGAAAAAGAGGAGGAGAAGGAAAAAAAAGCAAAACAGCTCCTACAAACATTCTCCTCCACCGGTCTAGTAACTGCACAATCACCTAAAGATTCATTGGAAAAAATCAAGAAAACTCTACATAGAAAAGGAAACATGAACAATCAATCCAGCTGCATCAAGGAGTTTTTAAACGAACCGCAGAGGGCTTCAAGTTCCATTTAGACAAACTAAATCCATTATATAAGTATAATTGCATCCAAGCACTAGAGAAAATTGTTACACAAGAATAGATGCAAAGGTGCGTTGAGCTTGAGGAAACAATGAAAAATATGCTCTCCGCCATCCAAACAAACAAGACACAACTCAAAATTGATCCTAATATATTAATAGAGGCAACTACTGAGAACACGATAAGTGAAATTTTAGAGGAACACTGCATATATTTGGAAGTATAAAAATATATAATTTGAAAAAATGTAATTGAAGAGCAAAAACTAGAAATTATTAAATCTCACAAAGTGAGAGAATCAAAAGAGAAGAAGTGAACTACAAGCTATGGTGGCTAATTTAGAGACAAAATTGAAAAATGTTGCATGGTATACTACACATACACCATTGGATGGACTAAGAATTACCATAGAATATAAGGTAGAAATGGATAAATATAGAGCAAGAAATACACAAGGCTTCCACATAGTACGATATTTCCAAAGATGCAGACGAAACTCAGCGAAGGAAATTGGTAGAACTTATCGAAAAATATCAAAACCAGTAAAGGGCGGGGAAAGATAAAATTTATGATATACAAGAATGCAGCAGTACCTTGAACAAATCCCTAATAAGAATGAAACAAGAAACTTTACACCTACTCAAACTTGATGGAATAAGGTACATTCAAACCCCACCCCATCCAGATATAGTTCCGCTTATTCAAGAAAATACACAACTCCAAGAATGGATAGATCAGGTGAAAAATCATTTAGCATCTTGGTATATCTATGAAAATAATATTACACCTCAAATCATGAAATATATTCCACAAAGTCACACCATAAATGCTTAGAGGCTGAGGCTTCCCAAAAACCCAGTTCAGGAAAGTCGATGTGGAGGGACTCTTCCCTATGCGCTAAAGGCATCTATGTTTTTGTGGAGGTTGATTCCTCTCTTACTTGGTGTCCCATAAATCCAGCTGGGTGAGTTGAGCAAGAGAATCCTTCCCGATGTCAGACGTCTAAGTTCTAGTGGTCAATGCCTACATAAGAGATTTTGTAGGAACATTTTGAAGGAAAGAACAAGGTTCTTCATATGTTTTTGTCTCGAGGACGAGACAAAGTTTTAGCGGGGGGATGATGTTGACAAGGTTCTTGATCAAATTTTGAGACAAGCTATGGAGTTATGGAAATAGCCTGCTAAAGACAACAAGTAACCACGAAGGATAAAGGATAACCGCAAATAAAGCAACGGTTCCCCAAATAAAATGACAAAATCCACCAAACAATGAAAGAAGCTGCGTGCCTATAGAAGAAGTTACTGGATAATAGAATTTGTTTTCGCTGAATATTAGAAGATGCTGCCGATAATGAAAAAATCCACAATATATAGAGGAAGTCGTGGAAGAGTATAAAAAATCTGCGTAACACTAGAAAAGAGCTACGGAAGCTGACATCAAGCTGCATGGAATTAAGACACATCAAACCAATATTAGACAGAATCCAAATAGAGGCACACTTCAAAAGAATTTTATTTTGGAATCAATTGTATTTTGTGTATTTATTGTAACTAATGTATTGTATATGAGTATGATCACGAGAAATGTATATGTAAGTGTCATTTTGAGAGATCTTGTATGAGAGTTAGAATATACAAGTTAGAATGAGAATAATGCACGATGTAATCATTATTAATAAATAAATAAAGACTGGAGTTTGGTATGAAATTTGTTATATGATTTCCTTTATATTTCTATTCTTAAAGTAGTGTGGTGTATTTCCCGAGTACATCCCTAACTAAGGTCAAATTTCCTAAGCCTCACAACTTTGTCAGGGTTATAGATTGACAATGGTTAAAAGATTGGAAAAGGGAAAGTAGACTCAGGAATAACTTGAGGATAATGTTTGTATGTTTTCTTCCTATATCACATTTTTTTAAAATCCAAATGTTTCTACTTCTCCATATCTCTCTCTCTATCTATATATCTATCTATCTCTTCCATTTATAGCCTAGATCAAAATATTGTGGAGGATATTCAAAGATTTAGCAAGCAAGGGAGAGTCATTTAATCATAGGTTGATATTATTATTACCAGTGGTTGTAAACTCATACACGAAATCAACAAGGTACATGAGTACATGTAAATAGTGACTCTAAAGATCAAGAGCATTATGGAGGCAGTTAGTGCTGAGATTATTCACCAGGAAGATTTGATTCTAGATGTTCAATCTATGACCATCTTAGACTAGAATATTCTTCTTTCCAAAGGAGTCTTCCTGCGAGCCAAAGGAAGTATTTCAAAAAAGTTGGTGAGAAACATTGAATGGAGAATCAAGACTCTCAAGGAAGTAATGAATGACCTTTCTCCCCTCTTGGAAAGGATTCCTATTAAGGAAACTACCAATTGGGTGTTAGTGTCCCTTCTAGGCACTTTTTTCCATTCTCTTTGGTTTTATAAATTACCATTTGATACTTAAATTTGGTTCTTTTCTAATTCTTTGGGTCAGCCTTTGGTGTCACTAAGTGTCAAAATTCAAACAAGGAATTCATATATATTCATAACATACTTGTCATTATTAGGCGTTGGACAACTTTGGGGGCTATTACTTACTATCTATTACTTGGGAAAAGAGAAACATTCAAGGACTGTGTTTTGGGATGCATTATTCACTACATAGGAGGGGTAATTCTAAATTACATCTCACACATTCATCTTGGGGGAAAGTATTTTTATCCCGTTATCTTGGTGTGATTGGTACAAGATCAACCTAGCTTGAAGGAACACAATTCAATCACACACACACACACAATAGAACTACATAGAGTTTGAAAAGTAGTACAATGCCCGATGATAATCACAATGAGGTGACCACTAAGGTCAGTTTGACTCAATCATATGCATTGTTTATTTCATTTAATGTTTTCTTGAGCTTTGTGAGGGAAGGTAGGGTTATTTTTGTAGGTTCAAGTGTGACAATGAAACCCTACAATACAGTGGATACGACAAAGAGTGAAAGTAAACAAACATCGTTCGACCCTGAAAAGATCAGATTTAAAAAAAATCCAAGACACTAGCACCCAAATCATACACTAATGCCTTGGGTGGTCCTGTTGTATCTAGGAGGTCTTATCTGAAGGAGTTTCAAGCTCCAATTTTCTAGACAAAGCTTACTCAGTCTAGATCCATCTTGTTCCACTCATTTTCTAGCCTAGAATCAACCCATATCTTTGGATACAAGCTAAGTCACTCATATCTCACCATTGCTTACACTTTATTGTTTCTTGCATGATAGATCTTACTTATTACTGTTATATTCATTTTATCTTGGTCCTCTGATTAATATTTAAATTTATTTAAATCAACTTCCCAATGAAGTGGACAATATAGACATGGATAACCCATCTATAGAGAATCATAGGAATCCCTCAATGAAACAACTCTAAATTCTAATGAAACAACAAGTGATTGAGGAATGTCCTGTTGTAGAGAATTACTATAATCCCTCAAGAAATAAAATCTAAAATCTGATGAAACAACAAGTGATAGAGTAATGTCCTGTTATAGAGAAACAATAGAATCCCTTGAAGAAGTTAATTTAGATTCTGAAGTAGTGATAGGTAAAATAGGAATTTCATGATCCTATTGAAAAGAAGCACTATAATCTCTCATGAAGTGACTATGAAATCTAAAGTAGTAACAAGTAAAAGAGTAATTCCATTATTCTATTGTAAAGAAGCATTGTAAGATCTTAAAGAATTGACTCTAGACTTTAAAGTAGAAATAAGTACAAGAGGAATGTCATGATCTTATTGTAAAAAAGTATTGTAAGATCTCAAAAAAGAAACTCTCGATTATAAATTAGCAAAAACATTGTCCTCAATTGTAGATGGGGTGTCATAAGTAAGATGAGGATCGGTAGAAATCTTAGTATCATCTACACATGAATAGTTTTATAAGGATGTGTCACTTTCGGATGGATAATCATGGTCTCATAAATTTTCTTAATGAATGTCTAAGTATTTAAATGACACTTATCGTGTACAACATGATTATGAATATCCTCGGGAACAACGAAACATATTATTCCATGAACCAAGTCATTTTTGTTCAACCAATTTATCTTCTGTTTATGATCATTAGGCTCAAGAACAAGTCATTTTTTTTCAACCAATTTATCTTCTATTTATGATCATTAGGCTTAAGAACGATTCCAATAATATAGAACATTATATCTTGTAATATGCAGTTATCATATATCCCTTGTCTCTAAGACAAATAGTTCTCTCAATTTGTCCATACATTGGAATGATTGAAGTCAAATCAAAAACCCATGATGAAACCCCTAAAATGGAACTTTATCTTAGTTTGTTATAACATTTCCCCTAAAATGGAAATTTATAATCTAGTCTATATATAATTTTCTAAGGCTTCAAAGTGTCTCATACATTCCTAAGGCTTCAAAGTGTCTCATAAATGCTAAATAAGAAAATTAAATTAGCACCAATGCAAAGGGCCCAAAAAATACACACTTTCAAAAAAATGGTTCCTCAAAAGGATTTTCTAGTACAAAATTATGTTTCTTACATGTTTTTTCTACTTTAAAATTTAATAAAAAATCATGATCCTTTCAAAAAAAATTGTTTGGCCACCTTGAAAAAAAAAATTACTTCTCGAGTTAAGCCCCCTTGGATTTGTTATGACCAAGGGATAAGGCTATAAGAATTGGTGTATGCATATGGGATTAAGGAATGCCTTCCACTTATTGGTACCTTTACACAACATGTCATGAATTGAAACACAAGAATAACTAATGTATCAGTGACCACACCAAAAATATAGGTGCTTTGTTAGCCAAAGGCATGCAACTTTAAACAATACCCAACATAAAAAAATTCCTTCATTTAGTTGTTACTACGCCTTTAATCATATATCTTATATTGGATGTATATGGCCGATTTGTGGCTATCATAACTTCTTATCATTATTTATCTCTTTCATATATGTTATATTTTCATAGTGGGTTGGCATTGGTGTTGGCCATAGCATAGGAATAGTATATATAGAGGTTATTAGGGTAGTAGTTTATCATCATTGGAGCATTGAGTATTATTGTATGGTTTTGGAGGTTGCCCCCTCGAAGTGGCGAAGCTATTCTAATGCATATTGAGATCATTATTCTGGAATATTGTGTTATTTGGTGTTATATTTCTGCTCATGATCTGAATTATACAAGTAATTCATTACAAGTGGTATCAGAGCTTGAACTCAGCCAACACTACGTCAAACCCAAATTTTGAAGGTTCGTCCATATCTCAACATCGGTAGTGAATTCTTTTCCAAATTTTTCTTTAGTGTGGTAAAATCAGTCAAGTAAGCTTCCCTCAAAATTTTAATAATTTTTGACTTGTTTTGCAAAAGTTATAGAGGTTTTATGTTTTTTCATAATTCCGCTACATAAAGTTATTTACATTTCCAAAAATAAGATTAAAAATTAGTTTTGAGTTTGTTCTTTGAGTTTTATAAATTTGGGCCGAATTCCTATTGAAATATGAAACCCTAAATTTTGACCTTGATCCTTAAATCTTACCATTTTGGGGCATCATGGCTGGGCCTTCAACAAGAGGTAAAAATAATCCCATCACTCGGGGTAAAACCCCTGATAAGGATGAGATAATAGTTGAGGAGTTAGAGTTAGAAGGGGTATCTACAGAGTCCTCAGGGTTAGGGTTTACTTCAACTGACCATAAGGTCATCTATCTTGAGTTAGAGTTGTGAAACCTCGAAGGTAAAGTGGCCAGCAAAGAAGATGTAGAAAAGATTGGACAACAATTAGAGGATTTCATTCAAAAATTTAGCTACAATATCATGGGTCATTATATCATTCCTAATGAGTCATAACTCAATCATACTCATATTAACCATGGTGAATCTTTAGGTCAAAGTAATAAACAAACTAGCCAGGGGTGGATCTGCAAACATGACCAATCCAAATACAAACACTCTACAGCCCATAACATGCTTCCAAAAGTGGAAATGCGTAAGTTTGATGGAAAGGACCACTCATGGTATTAACCAAATGGAGCATTATTTGATCTTCATAGATTCCATTGGGACAAAAGGCGACCATGGATCGTTGTATCGTGAACGGACAAATTCATTTGGTATCGATGGTTATGTGCTCAAAGGAAAGAGAGTGGGCCTCCATG